>JARYHS010013631.1:184459865-184624865 GCA_031002005.1 Vandiemenella viatica | reverse complement strand
TCTTGATGAAGGATAAATTAGGCACATAAATCTGGTACCCAACATCAAAATTTAAAGCACGCAGTAAATCGGAAAACGAAACTAATTCTTAGGGGGGAAAATGTATCAAGAAATTACTATACGAGAAGAAAATGTCATCTCCTTCTTCCAAAATCAAGGATTTAAATAGGAGAATAGCAAACACGTCGATAAAGGTACCAAAGCAGCTATAACACAATGAATATTTACTTTGGCTTATTTAATGAGATGTATAATGAGGAATAAAACAGAAACGCGTATACGGCAACTGATTTTCTAAAAAAGAACTTTTCACATTATAGTAACATGTCTACAAAAAAATACTTTTGATATTAATGCGTTTAAAGAAACAAACTTACGAACAGTAGTTTTTGTACATCACTATACAAATAATAAGCAAAAAATAATAAATTGGTACTGAAAGGACTCCTGAAATTAAACTGACACAAAATACTCTAGAAATTTTAGGGAAAAGAATCCTCATTTATTTAGAACAAACTATTTTCTTTCCAAGCAAAAAAAGAGAGTTAGAGCAATGTAGTAATTTTATAGAATTCATGTTAAACGAGAATAATGGACGGCCTATATTGCAAATTAACGAATTTAAAGAACAGAGCAAAAAAGAAAAATGACAATAAATCTTCTAAGGTTTGTAGCCGGATTTTATTATAAAGCGACAAGGGTATCCATCAAGGCAAGATCGCCGATACATAATCGACCTGAAGATGGCTACTGAGCTAGTAGCCGAAAGCTTGTCGCTTTATAATAAAATCCGGCTGCAAACCCTAGAAGATTTATTGTCATTTATTCGCCGAGAAAGCCTGCATTCGCATATAAAAAAGAAAAATGTTGATAAGAATCGATAAACTATACAAGGCAGCAGGTATGTTGATATTTAAAATTTCCTTCCACAGATGTAACAACCGAATCTGCTTTCCGACACAGGCAAGCGACAAATGAAGTGGAACGCAGGGAGCACTGTCAACACCGTCACTTCTCTCCCGCGATGGCGACGTACTTGTTTACAAACAGCCCGTGGTGGTGGTGGCGGTCACGTGGTGGTGGTGTGGTGCGCGCCGCGCCCCGCGCCCGACTGACTCAATGGAACGCACCCTGCACCGCCCCGTGCTCAATGGAGAGCGCCCTCCTCCACCGGCTTCGATCCGCGCTCACCAGTCTAGCGCGGCACGCTGGCGACCGCCAACAACAAGCACCCTCCAGTCTCATGAACCAAACTCAACACGCTGGCTTCACACTAGGCGTTCTTGATGATTTCTTTTTTTAACTGCTTAATGTCTCCTATAACAACTAGGTCTTTAGAGACGGGAAGGGATGGGGGGCAAGGAATGGGAAGGAATTCAGCCATGGCCTTTTGAAGGAAGCATCCCGGCATTCACCTGGAGTGATTAGGGGAAACCATGGAAAACCCCAATCTGGATGCCCGGACGGGGATTCGAACCGCCGTCCTCCCGAATGCGAGGCCAGAACGCTAGCCGTTACACCACCACGCTCGGTTTTATGATCTCACCAAATTGCTGCCAGGTACGCAGCTTTCAACAAATGCCTGGCGCAAACCGAATCACGCAAGCACCGGATTTGCAAACTGCAGAAGCAAGCGTCACAAGTCGAGTGTACCATTAGTCAGAATCGGTAGAATGCAACAACGGAGATCTTTCCACAACACTGACTCCGACAGTTAGGGACCGTGCACAAACTACGTGGCTCGGTCCAGGGGGGGAGGGGGGGGAAGGGTTGGCTGGAAGGCTACGCTACGTGGAGGGGAGGGGGGGGGGGTTCCGAGCCAGGCCACGTAGCTTTCCTTTCATAACATATTTCACAGTTAAAATGAGGAATAGAACTCACAACAGCATGTGAATATTTATTTCCCTCAGTTAATTATCTCCGTATGTAATTAAGTTTGACAAGAGAAAACAGTACAAAATGTCTTCTGGAATCAAAAGGGAAAAAGCTACGTCTACGTGGGGGGGCGGGTGGGGTAGAGGCAAAAGCCACGTAGGGCTACGTGGGGGGGGAGGGGGAGGGGGGGTTCACAGGAGGCCAAAATGGAGCTACGTGGTTTATGCACGCTCCCTTAGTTACACGGGTTGAAGGAGTCTGCTAAGGACTGAGCGTTTCCGATAAGTGGATAGCGAAGAAAAAATCAGTATAAAAACTGCCACGTGCGAGTCAAGCTTTGCACAATCAGAGTTCGGTACGCTTATGATCTTGGCGAAAAAATCAATGCATGTGACATTTTCAGGTTATGTAGCGTCCCCCCAACACAGCGCTATGTCGCAGCTCGCACAGTGAGTGGCATCGCCTAATTCCAGTCAAATTTATCGCAGACAGAACCTACGCAATTCATTCGAATGAAATGCACTCTGAATAGGAGACACTTTAAATAAAATAGAAAAAAAGTGGCAGAATAACTGCGAAATAAAAACTTTCCATTGTTTCGTTTTCAACTTACATACTATTAGACGCGAGCATTTCTAGTATTTTTCCTTTATATACAAGATGTAATCGATATGTTGACAATGTTTAAATTATTACGCAGCCGACTTAATTTGACGCGACAGACACTAAGTGAAAAGAACTGAGATTTTTTTTTTAATTCCCGTCTCTAAAGACCTCGTTGTTAAGAGACCTTAAGCAGTAAAAAAAAATAATAATAATAATAATAATAATAATTTTCTGACTAACGGTTTTCTAAATAAGTTTCCCCTTTATTATGTGGAATATGACTTTACAATTAATTAATAGAAATATTCGGTTTTGGATTAAAAAAAAATACGAAAATCTGGAGTCTAGAGGTAGCTCCGAGGGACGGACAGACACTTAGAGAAACGACAGCTATTGGGTCCCGTTTTCCTTCAGGCGCGCAACCATAAAAAAGAGGGGAGTACCTTAGTGGCTTCTGAAATATGGACAACTATGGGTAAATAAATGGGTTAAAACGTTAAGGAATTGAAAGGTGCTGGGCAGAGTGAACATAAAGTTTTGAATAATATAAATACATAGTTTAGGAAAATGCATTTGCTTGGACACGTATTGAAAGAAAAGGCATTACTCGTAACTACAGTAATACAGGAAGGACGGATAACAGGAGCAACAAGATGGCATCTTTAACGTATCTTGATATCATTAAATAAGAGATGAAATTTGGAATAGATGGATTTGGAACAAAAAAACAGGATGCCAGCAAAGGAAAGGACACCAAGGAAGAGGAAGAAAAATTAAGGTACTACTAGCTGCAGCCTACGACTTCGTTCGTGTCTATCAAGAATTTTGATGGTTTTTATGTTTCTCCACGGAAACCTACATATTTCCAGGGTAAAAAGTAGCCTACCTTACTCCCTGCCAAATCAGCAACTTCCCAGTGAAAATCCCGTCAAAATCGGTTCACACACTAAATATGTCGCATGTGAATTATTTATGTTTGTTAATAGCTGAAAAATGTGCCGTATTCTAGACCACTTAAGTTCATCGAAGAATATTTTAGTACATTCTACAAAATTGCGAGCATTTTTGGAACACTTTACTAGAAATATGGAAATGCCCTGGGTAGACCGCTTTCAACTACTATATTTCCGATATCCCCACAGCTACCGACAAGCAACCACCCAAGTGCAGGATGGCAAGCTCGAGGCTGCAATCCCGACACAGAATTTTTATTTTACTTCGCTCTTATTACACAGAAATTATTTTAGTACCACGATAAAGAATATGGTTCCTCATAGCTATTATGTTTTATAGCAACCACTATCAACAAAATATTTAAGCAATTCTGTACTACATAAAAGAATTGTAGAAACATTGTGGCTGACATCACACCAAGTTTTCGATATATGAGAATCCAAAATCGTTAATTTTGAATATTTTGTATGTCTACCCGCTTATCACGCAAAATATAAGGGACGTAATTTAATGTATTCCACATATTAATAACCTACATCACTGGGTAACATACATTTTGACATCTTCTATCCAGATTTGTAACATAGTTCCCGATGATACAGGGGCCAAAATCGTAAATTCTGAAATTCTTATCCATTTGTGCCCGTATCTCACAAAAATTAAGAACGAATTTCGAAGAAACTTTGCACAGTGATAGCTTATGTTATCAGTTAACATATACGAAACATTGAATCTAGATAAAGAACATAGCTGTCGATGTTACGAAGGCCAACCGTTTATTTCTGCATTTTTGTATATCCATTTAATATTATCCTCGTTCTGGCCTCGCATTCGGGAGGACGGCGGTTCGAATCCCCGTCCGGGCATCCAGATTTGGGTTTTCCATGGTTTCCCAAATCACTCCAGGCAAATGCCGGAATGCTTCCTTCAAAAAGGCCATGGCCGAATTCCTTCCCATTCCTTGGCCCCCATCCTATCCCGCCTCTAAAGACCTCGCTGTTAGAGAGACGTTAAGCAGATAAAAAAAATATTATCCTACTCTCAGTTGGAATGTTTACTACGATTAGCCCTACATACATGCTAGGATCAATACAAAATCACTGACATTAAAGAGACCACAGAGGATTTCCCGCGTCACTGTAACATGCAGGCGACTGAAGAAAAACAGTGCATAATTGGAAGCACGTCTTTACAATTGCAGGTTGGAACCATATTTACTCAGGACACCAGCATTTTGAGCATTAATTGAACGTGCTGGAGAGTACTCATTTTCACTATTCGCTGATGTCAAATAACCTACTGCTCATTATTAGTGTAATTAATAAATTTACTGCTCGTTCAAAGCTCTGTTGCGAGTTCCATAGCAAAATGACAAAAACGGAATAAACACAGCCTCGTAATGTCAATCTGTTAAAGGCTCTTAAGTGCGCCTCGTTTACATCACTTGTGACTAAATTTGAAGTAAAGTGTGTTTTATTCACCACAAAAACTTATTTGTACACCTTAATTTTTTTTGTGCCAATAAATGTAATAAACAGTTTTCGCCTATCCCATCGACGGTGGTATCGTTGCAGAAATATTTTAAGAATGCAATCAATATCGTTTTGGGATATTTTTATTTAATAACTTCATTAATTAGCGAAGAACGTGTGACTTCTTTCATTTTCCAACTATATAACTGAAATTTAGATAAAAAATTACTTTGATAGCAGTTAATAAGGACCTTCTAATTAGATTGGACAAAATAGGTTAAAAGGTTTCACATCATATTGTTGTCAACAAACTTAATTTTGCGGTCCGCAATTACTAAGTTTAAAAAAAATAAGTTTTTTATTTTAAAAATTGTAAAGATTTTAAAACGATGTTAGATTTTATAATATGAGAGCGTCAATTCGGATATTCACCCAATATTGCTAAAATATTTTCAATGTTAGGCGACTTTTTATAGAGAGCACAGTATTCATTAACTACACACAATTTTGAGTTCACAGTGATAATCAAGATATGAAAAGAGGTGTCATATTGGCGAACATATCCGCGGAATTACAGATAGACATTTTTTGTTTTTCAAGAATTTAATCGCGCTTTATAGATCTCCCAGATGTACGGATAAGACTATACTAGATTTTCTGAAGAGCTTACTAATGTCTAATAACATATCTGAACTTCTAACTCGAGATTTTAAAGAAGACTTTCTTCTTGAGGAAGGCAGATCATTACAAAATTTCATGCTAAATATTGACTGCAGATCTTTCCTTTGCGGTAAAACTTATGAGTATGATATCCGGAAATATACTTGGGAATTTATTTGTTTATTTACATCAAGTTTATATTGGAATCACACAAGTTAAACAAAACAATCACAGGTAAGAAGACGAGTAAGTAAACGAGCCATGAAACTGAGAGATTTTTGTGCCTGCTAATTTCTCTGTAAGATTTCTTGCATGATAGTAACGTATGTTTCACAATACGGTTCGTACAGAATCATCACGTTATGCAGTGGATATTTAAAATGCTGTGTGTATTAAGCTCGTACGGAAAGTCAACATAATCCTAAGATACAAGCAATGCAACCGCATGGTAGGCGTGTACGTCACGCAGGTGCCCGTTCTCACCATTACTCACAGGCAACTAATTGCAGTGACGCCAGTGCTGTGAGCTCAGTAACCCTATATGTTCTCATCCAGTTGGCACAAGTGTTTGGCCGATTTTCTCGGTAGCCATTTGATGGCCGCACCCTGAGGCACTGCAGAGCGGGCATTGCGCCAGATGAGGCCCACGGGTCTCCTCTCAGCTTCCAAGTCACAACCGCACAGTAAATTCGGTGACACTACAATTCTCACAAACGATCATAGCCTTAAAATCTGTCTTCTTCCAACTTGGTTTTTAGGAATCCGTACGTTGCTAATTAAAGACGAGATCCTTATCGAATCACTCATTTTTTTCCATTTGCAACTTTCTGAACGCTTTATCATTGAGTTTGTAATTGCACGATGTTTTAGTTCTTACTGTATCAGCCTGATTATGTATATATATATATAAAAACATAGTTGTGAAAATAAAAAGGGTTTAATTACTAGTTGAAAGAACACGCCAATGCAACTGTTTAGTTTATTTATTGCTGCGTCGTATGCGTTTCACCTCTCAAACTGTATAATAAAACCCCACACATATATACATCACACATAAATATAAAACATTCTAACAAGACCATCACACAAACACACACTTTTCAAAACTCGCGCTATCGGCCCGAGACATGACATATACAAACAAAATGGCCACAGCAGACAACCGAAGGACGCGACAAGACAAACAAACCAGCTGACGATAACAGACGACTGAACGATGATAACAAACAATATTGTAAATATGATACAGGCAAAACATGCGTTGTATATGAAAACGGAGATGCTCAGCTGCATACCATAGTAACAAATGTAAATTGTAAGTAACTTTTAGCTACAAAATATCTCATGCCCATAATTATGTAATAATAGCATAAAACTATATAAAAACTGTAACACAGATTCGTCGCTGATGATGCCTCGATGAGAGGTGAAACGCGTACGACGAAGCAATAAATAAACTAAACAGTTGCATTCAACTAGTAATTAATTAAACAACTGTGGAAACACGGCCTGCAACAACATCGCATTAAAAAGGGTTTAGTTTTATACGCTGGGTTTCCAAAGAGAACGAGCAGAATTTACATTTATATGTCTCACAAATTAAAAACAGTACAAATATGTGGCACACACCACTGGATAAGGAATATTCATAGCTTGAAATATCCGCCTATTACTTTTATTCGCTACCGCCAACGGCGCTGTAGTCTGTTTACATTGAAACGGTGGCGCCACGGGAGAAGTCGTTTCGTGTGCTACAGCAAAATGTTAATCCATTGTTGATGCACCATGCATTCCATCGTAAACTCAATAAAGCGCTACTTCGTCACAAACAGATTCGTACAAGATGGGTCCATAAGAAAAGCAAAAGCACACAAATGGAATTCTCCTCTGGAGTCACCATTTCCACACAGAAAACAGCGCCGTCGGCGGAAGCGAATGGGACTAACAGGCGGAGGTTACAAACTATGAAACTTCCTCCATCCAGTGATGTGTCGCACATATTTGCATCTTTTACATATATATATATATATATATATATGTGTGTGTGTGTGTGTGTGTGTGTGTGTGTGTGTAATCTGCACTAATAATATTTTTAATGCGGAAGTAAGTAAGTCTCTGTCTTTTTGTTACGTTTAACGACTAAATTGCTATACTGATATTGATGGAAATGACAAGGAAATACTTTGTATGACTAGGATTGACACAGGACTTTTTTCGGTATGAATAACAGTTGTAGTCACGAAGTTTTGAGAACTTATCGAATGGTGACAGACAGACGGATGCGTGTGTTAGTCTAATGTTACGTCGGTTGCTCAAGCTGTGCTTCTCACGCAGTCTGTAAGTATATGATTTGTTAGTTAACTTCGTTTTGACACAAAACTTATTATTTACTATAGATGTCGATTTGCTCTGCACTGTACTATTACATTGTGTCTGTCTAAAAGTTTCTGGCACCAGTTTACTTTGTCTTCTTTTCTGACATGTCTTGCGAGCGTAAACCTGGGCTACGGTGTAGATCTAGAAGAGCACGAGTGGCTAAAGTTGGTAATAGTAGTAGTAGTAGTAGTAGTAGTAGTGGTAGCAATGATATTAGTAGTAGTAGTAATGTTAGTAGTAATATTAGGGACAATAGCAGTAGTAGTATATGTAGTAGAGGTGTGGTGCCCATTATGTCTAATAATAGTAGATGTAATAGATATTGGAAATTTAATCAAAATTTTCTTGTTTATATGTTAATACGTTATATATATATATATATATATATATATATATATATATATATATATATATATATATATATATGTAGGATAAAATATATGTACATGTTAAATAATGGAAATAAGGGCCCAGATTAGATACTAGGTGCTGGGCTATGTTGCATATGGAAAGTAAATAAAGTTGTTAGAACCCAAGAATCGGATGCTCATGATGAAGAAAGAAAAAAAGACCAATCAAAAACAAAGCTGTTCTCAGTTAAACCCTCCCCTCCCCTATTTCCCCGCACCTTCGTTTGATTTTCTGTTTTTGGAAACTGATTCTCTTCATGAGACAGGTTCGACGGTAGAATGATACAGTGATGGCTTTCCTGTCATATTATGCCGACTCGGTGTTGTTTGGTACACATCTTACGTTACTAACAGTTTCCTATATATCCACTTTCGGCCACAAAATTCTAAGTCAACGCGTACGAAGTCGCGGGTAACAGCTAGTAATATATATATATATATATATATATATATATATATATATATAATTTGTACAAGTTTCGTACAACAAACACGTACAACAACACTTTGGTCGTATTGATGCTACATGTCTCAAATTTATTATATATAGCTATCAGCAATTTTAGGAAACATAATAAATTTTATTTGATTTCTGTTCTTAGTTCGGATATTATTAATATACAAATTTCAGCAATTTCGTCACTGACTGACCGACTGTTGATCATCAAAACTCTAAGGTACTTCCCGTAGTTGTATAAAGTTGAAATTTGGTCACACACATAACATTTCACACAAGTTACAAAGTCTAAAACTCGTAATTTCCATACATGTACCCCTTACCTGAAATCGCTTTCTAGCCTAAAAACTTTATGTACCTTAGATATTCATTGTAGAGTAAACTAGTTTAGCTACTGAGTTTAGCTAATGTGTTAATTTTTGTTCCTTTCCTTACTTTGGAAGTTAGTGAAATTCAAAATTTTATTTCAAAAACAACACCCCGACTCAAAATTCCACTGTACATCCAGTAATCCCTAAAAACAAGTGATTTGGTACACATATATGGTTTCAACCTAAGTGATAAGAAAAGTCAAATATTGGCATTATTCCCCGTATTTATTAATTTACAGTCACAAATATGAAAAATTCTGGCACATATTTGTGGATTAATTGCTTTGCTCCGAATGAAGTTATATGCCTGAGATTTCTTTAATGCATAGAGATCAACAAGTTTAACATACTAAAATTTACTTTCTTTTCTATGTTTAGTTAGGTATTTACTCGTTATTTACATATAGTGGTAGTTAAACCAGTGGCAATCTGCATTGCTCGGCTAAGACGCACATAGAGAGAGGTATTGTTGGTAAAGTACAGTATATTGATGTCTTTAACTGTGAAATTTTCGAATGGAATCATTACATTTGAGCGACGATTCAGAGTAAGTGATCAACTTACAAAAAAGAAATGAGATCCCACAAAAATTCTTGTAAAAATAGGCCTAGTCTCATGTTCTAGTAGTGACAAAAAGTTACGAGAACCTCTTCTGAGCCAAGTCTACACTTCACAGTGTGTATTCACTTCACTTTGTCAAACAGAATGGTTTCTCTCGGAGTTATAAATTGTTTATTTATAATAGAAAAAAAAATATGGTGACGCATGTCATAATTTTTACTGAAATATAAGGCATAATATGTACTTGTCAAATTCGAAAAAGTGTGAGGAAAATCTTGGTTTTTATGTACTTGTAAGTTTGATTAAGCAGTGCATTTAAAGTGTTTATATAGGTTTACTAAAACCTGGCCAGACAGTAGCTGAAAAATATTCGAAGAGTTGTAGAGGAAAACCAGTGGAATTCTTCAGAACGAGGTAAACAAGGAAGTTATCTACGGCCACTTAAGATAGAAGTGGAAACGACGCGACATTAGTGTCTCATTACGACACTAGTATCTGTTTCCTTCACAGCACCGCATGTCACACTGACTCTATTATACGTCCTTTACACGCGTTCATACGCCTGCAGCTTCAGTACTGAACGAGTCAGATACATCTGCCATGAGTTAATTTTTGTCGTAGAAGTAACTGGCATGTACTCGTTATATTCAACATATGTTAAACCAAAATAGAAATTTATGTCACACATCTTCAATCAGAGGACAGCTTCAGTAAAAGAAAGAGATGATCAGATTAAATTTTCGAAGAGAGTGATTTTTACATTAAAAAAATTCGAATAATCAGAGTGTCATTAAAACTGACATTACTTGAAACAACAAAATTAATGTATTTTCCGTGTAAGTTTAGAGATTGCCGATCCCGGCAGCGAAGGGATCACGTGCTTGCCTCAAGTTGCAAGGGTCACCGGTTCGAGTCCGGCCGAGGGTATGGGTGGTTATAATTAAATGTTGTGTTCGTCTTGTGTCGTCCTTACAGAAGCTGGAAAATAATCACACTGAAATGAAATGTACACATTATAAGAGAATCACACACGTTGAGCTGGCTGTATGGCTAACATGGCCAAATGCCATTAAAAAATTAAAAAATTAGAAATTAGATAATTTATATTAAAATTAGTTACAAAAGGGTAACCACAGAATATTCATTGTAGAAAGAAGTGAAAGAAATTATATGTCAAATATTAAAATATTAAAAACAGTCAACTGCCATGAGTAGAACACACTGAATTTATATTAGAAGTATAGAAACAAATCACTTAGGTTAGATTACATGGTTGCGTCTGAACAAGACGTATAATATGAAAATGTTAAGTAAGTACAATTTCAAGAGAACATTGTAAAGTTCATTTAAATGCATTGCACGAAAATGTGTGTAAATTTGATATATGATACTAGACTATTCTGAATTAAATGCATCAACAATTAAAGCAGAAGTGACTGATTTATAGATGACTTTGATGGTCTTAAGGGAAAAAACCGGAGGTTTCATTACTTCTTAATGTTCACAAGTCACAGCTCAGTAATTCCATCAACATCGCACCGACTGCAATTAAATTTCGCTGTAAAACTGATCCCTGACGAAATGGATAAAATAAATATAGGATACCTCTAACAAAAAAAAAGTTCTCTTCGCATGTAGTTGAACATTGTAGATATTCTAAAATACAGTCAGTGTTATTTTCAGATACTGTTATTTTGTTCCCAACGTCCTTAACAACGTCTCTGCTACCTCTAATTTTCCATTTAATTGAAAAATTGAGATGATGTTAATTAAGAACTTAAAATGAGAGTTATTTTGCATAAGATACAATGACAAAAGTTTTAGTGCTATGTTCCTTCTAAGTGGAAGACAGAATCCTAGTGGCTTGACTCATTTATCTGTGTCCGTCCATCACACAGTCATAGATATGAACACCAAAACTCAGAAATTTGTTTCAGTTCTTACTAAATCTAGCATGAAAATAACATAGAATTTTGAAAAATCATGGGGAACGAAAATAATTGTAGGGGGCTCAGTGGAGGAGTGAAGAAAAGATATGTATCAATTGAGAGCTAGCAACACAACGACTGTCAAAATTTTTGGAATGTCCTCTCAACAATTTTTGGAATCATTTTCCGAAAAAAAATTCATTCCTTCTCTTTATTTCCGAACTACTGATCCAAAAATTCTTTCAAAATTTACAGCGACATATATCTTGCCAAAGTTTACGCGAAAACTATTGTGATCTTTCCGGACTTCATGATTTTGACAAAATAATGAGTGATTTTGATAAATTTCATACTTCGGCGGATAACTTGAACTAATGTGTATCATTCTATGTAGAATTTCCGAACCCAATGATACATGTGCTGTGGAAAAAACTTTTTTTGTAGGTTTCAAAAGAAATCAAAATGCATAATAATTTTAGCAAATGAAATTTTTTGATTATGAATTATATATAGCATTTGAACTAAAATTTCTTATAACATGTAAAAATATTTTGTCACAATTTTTTTAAAATGTCAACAGTTTTTTAGTTCTTTCTAACGAAATCGATTTAATACACAATCTGTGTTCGAGAGTAACTCACACGTGATAATGCTAGTTCTTAGATTATTTACTTAAATAACAAGCACCAGGAGAACGATATTAATCAGTCACTCAGTTTTATAGCCAAAGAGAAGCAAGACTGATGCTAGCTCCATACCTGACAAGAACATCGAATCCTTTAGAGGGAAAAAGTAGGTGGGAAATGTGGGTGAGTAAGGAAATTTCCGCCGGAAGAAACGCTCCAACGCAATTAAATTAAATAGATAAATTTGTGTGTTTGTGTAACAGGAACATAAGGCAACCCGGCAGCACCACCACAATGAACAGGTGAGGCAGAACGGGCGCAAGTTAACAGGAGGGTCTGTATGTAGGTTTTAACAGTTTGGGAAGTTTTCTATGGGAGTATTGAGATAGTCTCAAATTTCCGCAACATAAATTTTACTTTCAGACAAATTAACAAATAACACGCCTGAAACGATTTTGTCCTATACTAGATCTGAAAGCCGAAACGATCCAAGATAAAAATTATGGAAAATAATAGATTTTTTCTTTTCAAAGACGCCTCTTTTAAGTGGAGTATTCTAGATTTTAGCTCATGAGCTATATTTACTTCTTAAATAACACATTTCTCCTACTGCCTCTGTCTTTTTTCCATTATCACAAATTCTGTTACAGATTTGGTTAACGTTTAATTGAAATTCTTCTCCCAATATTTTGTTCTTTCGATTCAATAATTTTTTCAACATTCTTCCTCCCAAGAGGACAAAAACATGATAAAATGGTCGTTTGCCGGTCGTTTCACTTTGAACACTTATGCTACACTCAAATTTTTTTTACACTAGTGTGGGGATAGATTGTTTACTTCCTTTTGAACCTGAGGCCTCGCTCTCGTAATTCCCCATTCTCATTTTGGCCAATTCTTTAAAACAAACTGTGGACAGATAAAAACTGGCTGTGCAGATTCTTACAAATTGGTGAGAAGACTCCAGTGGCTACGATTTTATCTGCCTAATCGGAAACGGCCTTGCAAATAATATGACGCGAGATGTGGTGACAGAGAGAAAGGAAGGAGAGCTCTTAGACTGCTGAATCGTGGAGGCTAATCTACGCTAATGGAGTCTGCGACTCTCAAGTCTCAAACTTTTGGAAGCAGAGTGCTCCCGGTACATACCAAGTCTCTCCCCCCCCCCCCCCCCCCCTCCCTCCTTACCCCGCATCCAACACTTTGTTCGAGACATGTCGAGAGAACGGAACTCAGACATATCTGTACCTTAAAATCGATAAAAAAGTTGAGCTGTATCAAATTCGTGACGGAACTTTCATAAGTTTAGCGCAAAATTTCGGAGATGGAACAAAAAAAAAAAAAACAAAAAAAAAAGACTGTTGGAGAAGTACTTGCAGGAACTTCGGCAATACATTTCTAACAAGAATAAAATTCAGAATGGTATACGAATTTTTTTGATACACCTTCACAAGTAGAGCATAGATTAATGTAAAAGATAAATTAAATAAGAGAGAACATTATGTTGACAGCCGTCGAGTAGTTTAGTAGGTAAAGCTTCTAATTACAACCTGGACGGTTAACTTTCGACCGCCAATGAAGAAAGGGATTTACTTACAAGCACGAATTCCTCATGGCTTACTCATACTCCCGTCAAACGACTAGCAGCAACAAACTCGAATCACAGGCCCACTGGTCCTTTCTAGATTCAGATAATTCACAACATATTATATCTCAGATAGAATCAGAGTAAGTAAAACTTGTCAGAACAAAGACACTTCGTTACATAAAAATGGCCACTATTTTTGATACCGTCAATCGCCAACGTTAATCCGGGTACTCACTAGCGAGCTGTAACTGTAACAGAACGGATACAGTAACGAGGTTGTAACGCCACAGACTGATTGCATGAATTTCGATATATGCGATATACGCAAGATCGAGGGTTTCGATATGGAATATCGCAGCAGGGAGAGAATCGTTGGACAGTAGCGGGAAGACGTTAAAAGTTTATGGCCCGCGTGGTCTTATGATTGACTGCTCCTTAACGATATGTTGGTCGGAAGGAACGTTAGAAAGAGTGATAAACTGTTTAAGTAGTGATGTGAACGGTTTTAGTGCAGTGCAAGGATAAACAATGACGGTGCACAGCAAATACGAGTGCTGTAGTAGGATCGTCGGTAGTTACTAGAGACGTAGTCAGTTTCACCACTTATTTGGACTTGCAGACTAAGGATTATCGAAGTCTGATTAAACATTATAGTGGCTAATTTTACCTGTGTCAACTTGAGTGTAATAAACAGTCAACTGAATCCATGAGATTTTGTTTAATTTATGTAGCTGTGGTTACGGATAGTCTCAGGTGATTACCCTTCGTATTCCGGGTTAAAATACGGATACGTGGCGGCCGGTCAGACCTAATCTGTAGTATTTTGAAGAGTATCAGCAAAGCCACCAGTGTAAAACATAAACTGAAAATAACCACATACAGACGTAGGCACGTTCTAAGATTCTAATGTGTACGCTCACTGTAACCGTAACGAATGCCGACTCTATCCGCGATGTCGCACGAAGTCTCTCTCGCTTGTGCAGCATACATGCTTGTTGATGCTTTACTGGATGATTATAAACGGCCACGAAGATGGCATATTCATTGAATGTATAGAGAAAGAAGTGATCTAATTCTTCTTTTAAGAAACCAACAAATGAGTGGTCACTACAAAAATTCCACGAAAATCTCTCCAACTGAGTTTGAATATCTAATGAACATAATTGGGCCCAAGATAGAACGAAGAAACACTTCGTTCCGAGAAGCAGTGCCGGTTCAAGACAGATTAGCTGTGACGCTGAGATACTTACCTGCTGGCGATTCTTTTACAAGTTTACCTGTTTCGCATCTCCAAACGAGCCATACGCTTAATTAACAACTTTAACTTGTATGAAGAGTCGAGAAGGAGTGGGAAGCCAACAGCCCACATAATTGTGGGTCCGACAACCTGTGTTCCAGGGTCTGACATGGGTAGGCGTATTTGGTGTCGATTGAACAGATTTCGCACAGGCCACGGAGTGAGCAATGCAACACTGCATAAATGGGGTCTCCGTGAAGATGCATTGTGTGACTGTGGTGGTATCCAAATTCCTGACCACATTGTGATGGACTGTCCAGCAAGAATATCTGGAGGCCTTCTCACACTGCATCACGCTGGACCAGCTCCCAGAAGACGGCTATCTATAGATATAATTATTTGATTCTACATGTCTTTTGTTGTACTTGGGATACAATATTAATAATCTCAATTGTCCCTAAAATGTGCCAGGCGCTGATTGGAGAACTGAAAGAACATATCAAGGTAATCCTTTATTCAATAATAATAAAATAATAATGTAATTTATTTCAAAAAATTCATACATATTCGTTGTAGGCGTCTACCAACTGAAGGCATTTATCTTCTGTCCATTCACTCATGACGCTTTAGGATACTGCTAGGTTCTCAGCGTGCAACAACCTTCGCTCTAGACGTCCACCAACGCACTGCGAATGCCCTTCGATTCGCAGACCGAGCGTAATGTTGTAACGGCTAGCGTTCTGGCCTCGCATTCGGGAGGACGGCGGTTCGAATCCCCATCCGGGCATCCAGATTTGGGTTTTCCATGGTTTCCTCAAATCACTCCAGGTGAATGACGGGATGCTTCCTTCAAAAAAGGCCATGGCCGAATTCCTTCCCATTCCTTGCCCCCCATCCTTTCCCGTCTCTAAAGACCTCGTTGTTATAGGAGACCTTAAGCAGTAAAAAAAAAAAAAAAAATCTATTCGCAGCAAAAACGGACAGTTGTCGGCTCGCTGCGAATGCAACGCGTACCGCTCGCGGCAGGCTCGCGAGCTACGTACACACTATCGTATTTGTTAACAGTAACGTGCAACTGTTACAGTTACAGCTCGCTAGTGAGTACGCGGCTTTAGAAGTCATTATAGCCAGAAGAGGAAAAATTGGAGCAACAGCTTGTGCATTAATCCACCATACTGTCAACATTTTGCACATAGCAATAATGTAATACTTTTTGCATTTGCTATAAAAGTATGTTCCTGTGCCTAATTTAGAATTATGCATTTTAATTGCTGTTACAAAACAATGAAGTATTCTAGCCAGTTTACAGTCAGTCGTTATATCTGTGGCAATTCACCATTTCCCGGAGCATTCGTTAAGCAATATAATTGGCCACTTCCTCGAACAAGGATTGCTTCTAATTGGCTGTCTGTCTCACTCGTCTCAGTCTCGCAGCTGACGTCAGGTAAGCAAAATGAATCTTTAAGATAAATTCATCCAGTCAGGTTGGTAACCTTAAATATGCTGGCACTCATTTGCTGCGTTGGGTATCAGAAATCGAGTAAATGTAGTCACTGAGGTGATTGTTGAGCTACTTGCAAACTACTCCACGGCATTTAAGAGGCGGCTCGATCACTTAGAGAAAAAATTAAAGAATAAAAGACGTCAATAAAACTATCCTCGAAGATTGTTGCAGAAGAAATGGAATCCGCCATTGACGTTCTGCGTGAGCGACACTCAATACTAAAGCATAGTAAGACACACTATTAACTAAATTCTGTGGTCTAGGCGACTGTATGAAAAGGAATAAAAAAATAATTAATACCAGATGTTTCGTTTACGATCGTGACATAACTGCTATCAAGTAGCAGCTAATCAACAAATCTTTGTATATAAAGATGAATGTCTGTACGTTTGTTTGTTTGTTCTTCATACAAATCCACAGTTTACATCCGATCTAGATGAAACTTTGCACACTTATCCTTTGAAACAAGGAGAAAAATACTGTCTACATTTGGTTGAAAAATTGTCTGTATAAATAACACATGTTGTCTCATAACTTCGCAATACGGCGATAGACAGACACGTTGGATGTGGACGTCAACGTACCGTGTTTCCATGTACTGGACTGCCAGCTCAGTGGTTAAAGCGCTTGCTTACGAACGTCGTGGTCTCCGGTTCAAATCTCCGTGGAGACTAAGATTTTTAAAAATTGTTTTTCAACGTAAGAGTCAGGCCTGAGCGGTAGGTTATTCGGATTTAATGTTTAACTGTAGATATTAGAAAGTTAGGGGTGCAATGCGAGGCAAATCGTAGGTAGTCTTGCAATGTTGTAGGTGTACACTTTTTTACGTTATAATGATCCCTCAGGTGTTGTTCGCAGTCAGTGTATAGCGTGAACCATAGTAATATTATTATAAATACGGAAGTAAGTCTCTGTCTTTTTGTTACGTTTTGACGACTAAATGGCTATATCGTTGTGATGGAATTTTATAAGGAAATCTGTATGAAGGGCGCAGGATATTTTTTTCCAGTATGATTAACAGTTGTAGTCACGAAATTTTGAGACCTTATCGAATGGTGATAGAAATATGTTGGAAATTGATTCTCTTCAAGAGACAGGTTCGACGGTACAATGATATAGTGATAGCTTTCCTGTCATATTATTCCGACTCGATATTGTTTGGGACCAATCCTTCGTTACCTACAACTTTCTATATTTGATTCTGGCAAAAAAAAATATCTTAATCCACGCGTACGAAGTCGCGGGTCCGGGCTAGTTACACTATAAGCTTAAAAACCTGCCAGACACAACGGTTCTCAATTCCACTCGCCATGAATATGGACAGGTTGCAAGAAATTTCCATCCGGAAACTTCGGTGAGTTAGCGACATATGCTTCCCTTCTTGTTTACCTCTCTTAAACAGAGTGTATTGGAAGACAGACAGGTGCGTATCTCAACGTCACAAAAATACACGAGCGCTGGCGGCTACAGCACCACTCTGCACAACACGCGTCCCTCGGGAGCAACCGCGGCGACCGGAGGCGTGGTATTCCCGTCTTGTTTTATCAGATAACTCTCTTCGACATCTACAATCTAGAGGTGAATCGCTCGGAGTGGAGCTGGAGGACAAAGTCGATCCGACAGGAAGTCAGACCAAAGTAAAATGTTTATCATCGGAAGAACACTAAGACACGACGTATAAATTGAAATCGTCTGAGTATTATAGTACCTTTTTCAACACTCCAATCCACTTTAGAGAGTCTGGGTGAGTGAATACTGTAAGCAGTAGACAAGTGTTTAGTTTTAGTACTTAAGTGGTCAGATTTCCGTTATATAAGATAATTAAGTACAAAAATTTAGGATTAATCAAACTGAAACATGAAGATAGTTCGGGGTCGTTTCAGAAGATGTTACCCAACCTGTATGGTTGGTATGGTTTGAAAGAGAAGTGGGGCACTACGGATGAACCAGGAGATTAAGGTAAAGATGAGATGATGTAAAGCATAATGTGGAATGCCGGGAAATAGGAGTAGAGAGAGGTACATGGTCGACTATCTAAAAAGAAATACGGAGATAGGATACCCTCAATAACCACACCCCGTCACTGGATATGGTCATGGATGTTGGTAGTATTGTAACGTTACAAAATAGAAAGTAATTTCTGTGACTCTTAGCCCATTATAATACGTGGCTATCGAAATAATCAGCGCTCTGTTAGAGAACCATAACGTATCAACGGAAGATATATGGCGAACATACAAAAATTTTGATCTAGACTACAACGAAAGGAACAACTGAAATGCTAGGCACACAAAGAAAATAAACTCAAATATAGTAGCATCAGGACAAAAAGAAGACAGTCAGATAGATGAAGCGTTTAAAGTCATTTCGCTTGTAAGGGGGTGAGTGGTACATCCGACTAAATAAAAAAAGTGAAACTTGCATTGTCTTCACACAATTATTCTGAAAAATAAGAGCCAGTCAAAGGTTAAGCCAACATTTCCCACAAACACAGAAAAAGAGAAGCACATTATCTCAAATTTGACGTTCCATTCGACTTTTAGCCTTAAGCATTTTATTCGAGGAGACGAATATGTCTCCTTCAAAAGTAAGTGTGCTTATGTAACACTAAACGCTTGAAAAATTAATACAACAGTCTATTTGTCCATTCCGTTTCCTAATCTCTTCGTCTCTATATAAACATTACAACGTATAACGTCACTTGCATAAAATAAGTCGCCTCTTATCAGTCGTGCCCTGAATTATACGGTCTTCGCAGATTAACACCTGCAATATTTCTACGCATTATCCCGTAATATCATACCATCGTCTCCACTGACGATAGTATTGTTTTTCGTGTTTGTACAGCACCCAGATTATGCAGTGAGGTGAACCAGTCCCCTGCCGTGTTTACGCACCGACATGTCTAGTCGCAGGGCCCTACCTCAACAGTGCCTGGGCTGCAACCTTGGTTTCAACACGCTCTCCCACCACAGACATAGAGCATACGAAGCTTGGCTGCCTGTCTGCCTCGCACTTCCATGCTGCAGCGAGAATATTACTACGGCAACCGCGCTGTGAAAATGCATCGTCCGTGGGGGTTAGTAATTGGAAATTCGGATATTGCGGCTAGATTAATTTGGTAGCCCCGCGGAACTAAAAAATAACGTGTAATTGGCTGTAGATACCCCCACTACGAAATTCTCAAATTAAAACCGTGACAGGTTCTGGACAGCATAACTGTTTTACCGAGCTGTAAAACTAACCGAACCAATAAATCCTTTCTTAATATTCATAGTTGCCTCTGTCAACTCTCGATTTAAGGGATCACCTTTCTGTCCCCCCCCCCCCCTCCTGTCGCTGTCACACCGCGATTCCAATCTGATAGAAATACCGAGTGATGTCCTTTTGTTAGGCAAGTTCTTGGTACAACCATTCTTGACTATTACCATCTCTCGATAAATCGAAACCCCATGCTTACAACGCAAGCAGTACAGTAAGCGAACAATATAATCGTATCTGAAGGAGCTTTTTTTTCAGGTTTGACTATGCTAATTACAATCTTGTATGTACTATTTATCGTTATGCTTATGCTACACAGTATTGATTACAATTTTCAATCAAGGTCATCTGGTCATTATTACAATCTTTTAAGAATGAAGCCACCTCGTTTCAGCAATTGTTACAATTCCTTTTGTGTTTGTTGATAGCTTCCTGTAGGCCGAAGGAGCTTCTGAATCACAACTAAATCATATCAATATAGATCGAACCACAATCTCTGCCAAATCATTTATCTTAGACTTGTACCATAAAATGGGATCATTCGAAGGACCGGGAATCGATTCCTTGTCCAACCACCTAGATTTAGTTTTTTCCGTGTATTACAGAAAATAAAATAAGGTCATATGTAGAAATCGTTGCAACATCTTTTTTATCTTTCATTAAAACTTACTTTACTCACCCCGTTTCCCAGCAGTAAACCAAATCCAACGTTACATGGCAGTACCACGCTCAAAAGTAGGTAGAGCAAATTCTAGGCTGCGATTCATAGGTCGAATCTTGAAAAATTGTAATGAACAAACAAAGGAGATAGCGTACAAATCTCTTGTGCGTCCACATTGGGATTATTGTTGTGCCATTTGGGACCCGTTTCGTAAGGGATTGATCGAAAGTATAGAGAAAGTACAGAGAAGAGCCGCTCGATTCGTGACCGCTTGCTACAGTCCTTACGAAAGCGTCACAGAACTGATTAGTATACTAGGCTGGGAGTCTCTGGTAGATAGACGACACACGTTTCGTTTAAACTTATTGGAAAACATGCGTACTCCAACTTTCACTCATGAGTGTAGTGAAATACTTCTTCCACCACCCTTTTTGAGTCGGAAGGACAGGAAAGATAAAATTAGAGAAATAAGGTGCCGGACTGATTCTTATATGAATTCTTTTTTCCCTCGTACCATTAGGGATTGGAATGCACAGCAAAGAGATTAGCTTTGGTGCTGAGCACCCTCTGCCACCCACAATTTTGTGAATTGCAGAGTATATATGTAGATGTAGATGTAGAAAAGAAGTCAAAGAAGGTGAGAAAGAAGTTGGGTGGAAGCAAAACAGTTACGGTAATTATGTGCTACTTTCAACAACGAAATAGGTAGGTTAACTGAATACAAAATTTATCACAGCATTTATCCGCTCAACCCTGTTCCAACCAACTTCCTCTCAATGGTAGCGACCTGCGTCGGTAAGATCAGCTAAATCCTTCAGGCACAGTTGTCGGCACTGCTACTTACGGTGAAATAATATGCCGCCCGAGACAAAAAGTTACCGAACAATTGATTTCACAACACGTAACATTCCCGTGGTGCATCTGTAACCATTGACATGGAAAGGCACATACACCAAAGGCTTCCTTCTGGACCGATGAAAATGATTAACTTGCTGATAGGTGATGCACTTTACCGGTGTACCTGTCACTTGGGGTACAGCTCGCTTCGCAGTATTGAAACAGCGTTAAAATTGGGCCAAACGAGACAGAAATTAAAGACGGTTAAAGCACTAAACCGCCCAAGACATAAGTAAAATGGAAATGCATCCGCCTGCCAACACCTAACTAGCCCGCGGTAAGCTTTTAGCCCCAATCAGGTATGCGAAATTGTTTTATTGGATCTGAAACCGTCTGACAAAAAGACGCAGCAAAATTCTAAAGCCAACAACAGTTTCTTTTTCTCACAACGCCTTCCCGTTACTTTTTCATGTGCTTTGGGCGGTAAGGTGAGTTCCAAGCAACTAGAATACTATAAATAAAAATTATTGAAACTTGTTTACAAATGTTTTATGTCGAGTGAACGAAAACTACGGAGAAATGTTCCAAGCGCAAGCATTAGTGGAGCAGCAGCAAAAGACTACTGTATGTGCGGCCTCTGCATGAAGCTTTCCTAGGGACAGGGAGAGATAGGTGAAGTGGATGGACTTTACTTTTGAAGTTTACGAAAGCTGCTGGAAGTCGCTCAACATCACCGCGGGACCCCAGCTCAGTCTTTCAAGGCGCTGGGTAGCGGTGTTGTCTAGCTGAGTTAACCACGAGGTATCAAAACTTTTGCAACTGCTTAAGTTCTAAAAATAATTTTCATGTTTTATTAATCGCAAAAAGATCAGTTATATGTTAATAAATTCCTTAAATTGTGATACCACCTTTATTCTGCCTAATTTATGTCAAGATATGTCATTTTAATGGATGATTATTTACGAATACGATTACAGTAAAATTCTTTAGTAGTTTGCTACCCAATGAAGTATGATCAGAAGTTACATCACCAACCATAAAGAATTTTTTTGTAATTTATTCATTACGAGGTCAATGAATATTTATGTCTTCTAGCCTGGTGCGTGAGAAATCGAGATATCACTAAGGACAAATTCGGGTTTATAAACGCTATGTGCGATTTCCTTTCAGTATCCACTTCCTCTCCAGACTCTCTTGTGAAGCCACAATAAAGTCTTCAATAAGGAGCAAGATACTTAAATCAGATGAAAGGTATTTATTCTACGCTTCTTGCAATAATGCTGAATATAAGGGATATTTATAATACAGTAATTAATACAACTGCCTTATCAAACTAATACTGTTCCAGGAATCTCAGGAGGTAGCAACTACCTATACATATAATAAGCAACTCTTGGTCATCTATGATGTCACCTGTCACACCACTATATCACGTCACTATATCACGTCACTATATCACGTCACTATATCACGTCACTATACCACGTCCCTATATCACGTAACTATATCACGTCGCGCTATAAAGTCACGTTTTATGCCGTTGTTCTAGGTTATGTAGGTTATGCAGGTTATGTAATAATATTTCTAAGCATCCGCGAATAAATTAACTGACAGAACACTGAAACAAAAGTATATACTGTGTTTAAATCGACACATCAATCTTTATATGCTCATATTTACGTAATATTCTTTTGATATACCGGTATAAAATTATTCTTTAAATTCTTTGTCCATAGATATGTAAGATAAAAGCTTCGATATTTAAGATAAAAGTTTCGAGCATTAATGTTAGCGAACGTTTTGATTATATTGTCGCTCAGCATGAGTTAGAATTACAGCTGGTATTTGACGTTAAAGCAGAGGGCATGAATAATTTAGTTGGTTTTTTTTTTCAAAATATTTTAAACTGTGTCCTATTACTGAAATTATTAAATCGTTTGAACGGAAATAGTTGCACACTGATCGCGATCTGCACAGCCTTTAAAACAAACATTACGTGGCATAATGTAACTTTATAATATTCGTCTTAATTTCCTTTGCTTTCACTGAGCAATATTACAGGGGCTATTATTTCAGCGAGTCAGCCATTCAAACGTTGTAATATCGGTTTGAATCACGGATAACAAAAAAGAAAGGTGTAAAAATCCTTTAAGATTTTTGATCAGATTTATATGACTATGCATTACTGCCACTAAAATGCAATACAGTACATGTATTAATATGCGTGAGATTGAAGTATTGTTCTTCTGGCGAAAAGTTTAACGTAGTATGTGATTAGGTTGAAATACAACCTGGACCCGGATGGACACGGAAACCTTCTGCCACAGCGCAAGGCACGATGAATTACAATGAATTTTATTTTATAATAATTTTATTTAGTCAAGCAATTGCTAAGGCATGAATTGTCAGAACATTGAAAGAAAAGTACGTATTTCGTTAAAATTGTCATATTAATTATAATTTTTTTTACTGAAATCATTACATGGTTTGAATGAAATTCCAAATTGATTACGATGGCCTAAACAACAAATAAATATTACTTGGCATAGCGTAAGTTGTTAAGATTTATTTTTAGCATCCTTCGTTTTCAACTGGGCTAATTATTTCAGCCGATGTAAACTGTATCAGACGTTAAAATATCGATTTTCATCACAGGTAATAAGAAAGAAAAGTGTAGGAACCTGTGAAGATTTGGGATCACGTTTATATCGCGAAGTATCATGATGCTGACATGCCATACAGGGAATGTATTTATTAGCGTGTGATTAAAGCTTTGCTTTTCTAGCTGCAATATTAGCGGAGATTGTGGTTAGGCTGAAATGCAACCTGGACCAAGCTGAAAACTGAAGCTTTTTGCTACAGCACAAGGGACGATAAATTACAATGAGATTTATTTTATAATAATTCTATTTAGTTAAGCAACTGCAGAGAAATAAATTACTATAACACTCCGTTAAACCCGTCATTTTTGACGGGCTACGGGGCAAGTCTCTATAGTATTCTATTTATTTACCTGTTTAGAACTTACAGTGTAAGCATTATCAGTCACTGATGTTTAACTGTAGGGGAGTTGTAAGAATGACGAGAAATGTAGCAGTCAGTTGCTTGTTAATGTTTCTATATCAGTAGTCATTACTGAATATCTGAGTCACCAAGGGGACGATTTCGCATGAGGTGAAACAGTAATATGTATTGCAGAATTTATGTAACTACCAACTCCTTTTATTAAACGACGCCGTGATATTTTAAGACACTGTCCAGAGATATTGATACTGAGCTGTGTTATTTCCCTTTTACGAGCCTTGGTATAAAACGCAGCTGTGAACACGATAAAATTTTGAATGTGGAAGTCGTTAAGGAAAACGAAAATTTACGGAGGAAGTGAGTCGGAGTAATAACGCATTTAGCGTGATAACGTCAAGGCGTTCCAGGTATGCAAAACAAGCCAGGGTGCAATTTATTCCAACAACTAGAAAAAGGAAAAAAAGAGCACCACATACCCTCAACCCAGCGCGTTACTGGAAGTGCAGAAGATAAGCTTTGGAACTTGGTTTTAATCGATAAGCATTGTGGTAAGCGCAGTTTAACCAACACAAACAGAAAGATGGCCACAAGATGGGAGAAACACTTAAATTTAAATTGCATAGTTTGTTCGATTACCGGTGCAACGAACGATGACTGAGTTCAATTTAATTACTACTTTTCAGCCTGAATGCCGTAATAAGCCGAATGCACATACATCGCAAGGATTTTATTTCTAAAGTTATATACACTTATTATTTAAAAACTTCACTGCCGCCATATGGGCATACGGCGGCAGTGAAGTTTTCAAATAATAAGTTCATATAACTTTAGAAATAAAATCCTTTACGATGTAAGAATATCAGTCAAATGAAGTTACATATTCCTTAAAATAAAAATTCTCAATATACAAAAATTAAGTTAACGTACAATAACTGAGATATCAACAAACTAAAAAATTAAAAGAATAAGCACATACAGAAAATATACAAACACAATTACAGTTATTACTTTAACAAAACATATATACCCTGAATTTCGAATACCTAACCAAGAGAACAGCGAAATTGTTCCTGAGATGCAGACATCGGATGATGGTGGGAACTATCTAGATTCACTCGGAAATATTTCACATACTTTACATATAAATACAGTAAATGATATACGACGCCAGTGTCTGAAATTTTACTAGCATCTACAGATCTAAGATTTGTTCGGTGGACAACTGCTATGATTAAACCTAACTCTGATCACAGAATTGATAGGCCTCTAAACTACGAAGAATCGTATAACAAATGTTATACCTGAATCAGATGGAACTTACCGAGCATGGTGGTGTAACGGTTAGCGTTCTGCATCGCATTCGGGAGGACGGCAGTTCGAATCCCCATCTGGGCATCCAGATTTGGTTTTCAATGGTTTCCCAAATCACTCCAGGCAAATGCCGGGATGCTTCCTTTAATAGGCCATGGCCGAATTCCTTCCCGTTCCTTGCCCCCATCCTTTCCCGTCTCTAAAGACCTCGCTGTTGAGAGACGTAAAGCAGTTAAAAAAAAAATGGAACTTTAAATCATTCAAGTTTGTTTTGTTACTTAATTCTCATTTTTAGCGGGATTTAGTGATTTCCTTAATACTTCCTTTGTCAATTGGTCGACTTTTATATTATATACTACATAAAATTGATATACATTATTTTTGGAACATGCAGAAGCTTCCTATACAATATGATGAAGTGACTAGTTCTTTTTTAACCGTCTTTATTACTTTAAACAGGTATTCGAACACTATACGGATATATGTGATTATTGATATCTATGGTTCGAAACAGTTTGTGACCAACTTGAATGCCTTTAAAACAGACACAGCTTTTGCAGTAAATACAACGTTGCAGAGGAGAGTTGAAACATTTCTTGATGGCTAGTACTAGAACAGAAAACAGCACATCGAGTTCACCATATGGAGTCATTCTTGAAGGGAACTGACAGCACTATGTCGCAGGCAGGAATAAATACTAACCTATTACAACCGTTCAGCACTCATCATGGAATGTAGCTTAAAAATCAGGTATTTAGAGGTGAATTACGGAATTCAAAACAGCACTTCCACAATAATTACATTCAGCGAAAGTAGATAGAACGTAAAAGGGGCTTAAACCCGTGAGAAAAGAAAGAGAAGTACATACGTTGCGCTCTCGAAAGAAGTATACTCAAACAGGTGATTATGTTAAATTTCCGCTTATTACAAAGCGTCGAAAATTTCGTAAAGAATGTGAAACTAGAATTAATTGAAGCAGCATAGCTTCCAGAAAGATTTGGAAACAAGGAACAGTAAACATTTGGAGGAGTTTTTCGGTTTCGGGACTAATCAATAGTTGAATTTGTTTTATAACTCACCGTCAAAGGAAAGAAAATACAGTTAAGCAATAATGAATTTGAAATGTTGACGTAGCGACTGATACGTCTGGACAAATGAAAAGGGCAAAATATAGTTAATCCAATAGTCAGATGAAAGTACAGTTCACCACTTTAAACAAACAAGACCGAGTCTGAGCCAACAACTTTCAGAACAGTTTACGAGGTGAATCCTTTATTACGTACAAAGTAGGCGGATTACGATAAAACAAGAAAAAAACAACCAGTACGTACTTTTTTTATACATGAATTTCACAAGTGGTGAAAAAACCGAGCGTGGTGGTGTAACGGTTAGCGTTCTCACCTCGCATTCAGGAGGACGGCGGTTCGAATCCCCGTCCAGGCATCCAGATTTGGGGTTTCCATGGTTTCCCAAATCACTCCAGGCAAATGCCGGGATGCTTCATTCAAAAGGCCATGGCCGAATTCCTTCCCATTCATTGCCCCCCCCCCCCCCATCCTTTCCCGTCTCTAAAGACCTCGCTGTTAGAGAGACTTTAAGCAGATACAAAAAAGTGGTGAAAAAGATCAATAAACTCGAAACGGAAACAGGAATTCACGGAAGAACCATACCAGATTACGCCTAGAATGATTTCAAAAACCTTGGAAAACCACGTAAATCTGGATAGTGCCACCGTGAACCTAAACCACGTTCTACAGAATACCTACATCGCTCACTCGTCAGGCTCGACAAGTATCTTCAGTCATTATAACAGCTGTTTGCATTATTGGGATTCGATCTCCCAGCTGAATGAGTTACATCACAGATACGGCATAAGCATGGGCACTTAATTTTCCATAGTAAAGTAAGTAATCCACCTCATGAACAAACTTCTAGAATCAGATTTACAGCTGAGAGCATTACGAAAATCACATTAAATATGAACTACCTTGGTCTACCGTAGCGGGTATATACCCCAGCACGGTTATGGCACCGTTGGGACTGACACGGCACTCAACCAGATGAAGTTACAGCCTGCCTTGAAGTATTCGCCACGATCTTTTATGTTTTTATTTATAAGTCGCTATTAAAGCAGTACTTTACAGTCCCCGCCTCCACATCGCTACATCCTTCGTAATTCAGACCCATCGTTTAAATACTTAAAATAATCATAAGCGCACTCCGGAATGCAATTAGGTTCATTAATACTCGAAACCAATAAATTTTCGAGCGCAACACACAGTGGTAATTGTTACGTTTACGACTTGTTTCATTCTGTAGTTTCTTCTTCTGACGATTTACTCTGCATTTACTTGCTTTTCCAATACTTTAATAGTTGTACTAACGCGTGGGCAAATAGCACACATTCTCTTCATTTACTATTGTAATTATTTGACCACCAGAAAATTGGAAGCAGCGGAATGTCATTTCGCCAACAGACAGTAAGACATGTAGCTTTTAAGAGTATTTTATACTAGCTAAAAATGCATGGAGCAAAAGATATAAGCAAAATATCGTCCATCACATCATAAATAGTAGCTTGATAAACATTTGTTGAACAGATCGTATCAGAAACGAAAACTTATGAAAAAAATCTTGCGTGAATGATGCCGTAGTTCAAGATAAATTACTGAAATGGAAGTAGTCAGGACGAGAACACCACATGGCAGTAAATTAATTACGAAATGGATACCTGATGAAGAAAAAGGACGAAAGGAAGAAAGGAAAGGCAGAGTAGATAGATGACGGGCTGAACATTCACATAGGACCTGCATGATCAACAACAGCAAGGATTTTTCTAAAATGTTTCATTGTAAAAAGATGCAATATTTATAAAAATGCAAATGTTGTTTAAAGAGCATAAAACGTAAATCAAGATGTCTTTTTTTGTTTGTTATGATATACGTGGAGGTCATTAAAGGCGGGAAAAGATTGGGAACAAAGAATGGGAATCCATTTTGTCATGGCCTTTTGAAGGAACCATCCCGGGATTCACCTGGAGTGATTTGGGGAAATCGTGGAAAACTCAAATCTTGATGGCCGGACGAGGTTTCAAACAGAGTCCTCCAGATAGCGAGGCCAGATCTTTCCTTCTCTCCCACCATGCTCGGTAAAATGTCATGGTAATATTTTTTTTGTAAATATAAATAACTTTGCAACGTGATTGGTAATTTTGTTACCAACTTTCTTTATTTTAACAATTTTACTTTCAACTTATCTCATACAACTGCTATATATAAGAAACAGTAATGAAAAAGAGATTTTTATTTTCTTAACTTCACCTGATTACTAATTAACATTTACAACCTGCCCATCGTGTAGTGGTTCGATCAGCCAACGTTCAGAACGCGTTGTGGCTTTTCTTAACAACCACAACGCGTAGTGGTCAAATATCATAAGAGAGACGTGTTGTGGCCTCCTTAAAGAAACCGAAACGTGTTGTGGTCTTTTTTCGTTCAGTGAGCTTTTTCGGTCTATAAAGACAACGAGTTACCTTCAAACTCGGCTGCTTCGAAGTGTGTTATAGTGTAAGAGCTTTCTTTAATAATAATAACAGACACAGTAATAACTATTGGGCAAAAATAAAAATTAATTTACGTTTTACATTCAATAATATTATTCTTTAAAAAAGCATAATTATTTACTGTTTGGATTTTAGTTTTATTTTGATGCTATGTTGACTCGATCAATTATTTCCGCTCTTAAACAAAAATTAGCGTGGATTAAAAATATTTTTACGCGGTATGACAAAACTTCGTTGAAAATTATTTTTAATTTCCTTTACTTTCAATGACGCCATATTACTGATGGAATTATTTCAGCCGCCTGTAAGTAGTTCAACCTCTCAAGTTTTGATCGAAATACAGTGAATGTATCATTGCGCACGATTTGCGAATGGCAATATTAACGAAGGTTGTGGCTATGTTATAATGCAGCCTGGACCATAATGACAACTGACACGATTTGTTAAAGCACGAGGCACGATGGATTTAATTTTATAATTTACGCGATGAACCGTAAGGTTCTGGATTCCGTGTTAATTTTAAATTTCATTCGTTCCATATTTCTGTCGTCATTAAAACAAAAGTACATTCAAAAGTTCCAACTTCAAAACTTTATGACGATTTAAACTACAATAGAAAACGTACATTACAAAACGAAGGATATGAGCGTTATTTGACAATGATTCTATTTAATGAAACAACTGCGAATAATATATTACGAGAGCACTGCATTAAGGCCTTCATTTCTGACGAGCTTCGAAGTTAGTTGATATATAATCATCATTTTTTTTTTTTTTTTTTTTTTTTTTTTTTTTACAGATACGACATTACGAAAAATTAAAACCAAGAACAGATTTACATTTTCTACTCCAGAACTATTAGTTTATCAGTTGCATTAATTTTCGCACTTTTAAACGGAACAAATCATTGATTATGTAATGACGTTCCTTCTTTGTTCTCCTAAAAGCAATGTATTCGATATCTGTGAATAGTAATGAGTACACGTGACAGTATCGGCAACAAGGAGGAGGTTCTTTGGTGTAGATAAAATGCGAGTTGATAATGACAATTCTCAAACCAACTATTCGTTTTAAGATTATTATTTCTTTCAGGTATTCTGTTATTTTAGTGTACAAAACTGAAGACCTAAATAACTGAAGTTAAAAAATAAAATCCGAGGACGATCGTAGAGTCTTCCTTTGTCAGTGTTTCTTGAAAGAAGTGCTCTTCTGAAATACAGAGAGATCTGAGTACGTATTTCTGCTATCTCGAAATTGTTATAATTTTTTTCTCTCTGTTCCTCGGTGTATATAAAACATCAGCTATTTTCGTATATTTCAATATGGACTATAAAAATTTGTAAATTCCATCGAAATGGTAGTGGTAGTTTTTGTGTGATGCAGTTTCAAAACTTCAGACGCACTCAACTTCCTAAAAGATTTGAAATATTATAGGCATAAACAGTAATTTACAAAACCAGATAAATCAGCACTGAACGTTGCGGTTCAGTGGTGGGGTAACCAACAGCTCTTTCGAATATAATCCATAACATTCATGAGGAAACAGCTCCAGCATTCACTTGTAATAACATAGGACATAGCTAGAACATCAAGCAGCAAGTAGCAGCACAATCTGCATCCAGATTTGTCAGTTATGAATATGGTCCACACTAATTTGACGAGATACTTCATTAAATTCACCAGTTGGGACGTTAAATAATGCTTCGCAAAGAAAACAGTGAGCTGCTACAAGAAAAATTAATCTCCCTTTTCCGTCAGTTCATATCTGCACTGACGTCAAACGTACTCACTCACCTACATTTAACGACACTCAAATCTCACCCGTGAACAGGAAAACTGCTTATCCCGCGAAGCTTAATGGCTTCATTAGAAACAGCCAAGCAGTCGGGCAGAGTATAAGAGCATGGGCCGCGTGGAGTGGAGACATCGTGTAGCTGAGTGGCCATGCAGAGAACCGCAGTCCTGGTGGTGGTTGTAGCGTGTGTGGTGGCGGTGGTGATGGCGGAGCCCCGCACTCACCCGGGTGGCGTGTCGTCGGACCAGCTCAACAAGCTGCTCAAGGACTCGGGACTCGTCAAGCGCGAGGTGGACTGCGTGCTCAAGAAGGGGCCCTGCGACAAGCTGGGAAACCAGCTCATCAGTAAGTACAGGCGCAAGGAAAGGTCATTTAGGTGCGGGGCAGTGAGAGGCATTGGCACGTCTTCAGAGTGTAGTGCCGTGTAGGAATTACGCACAAGTCACTGTACCACCGCTCAAGCTGTAGAATTGACTCCGTGTGCGCCAGAATGGGAAATCCGGTCGGCGTGAGGTGTGTTTCGGTACTAAAGATTGTACACTTTTTTATTTATTAACATTAAAATCACACATGGAAAATAATGTTCGAACAAAAGAAAAGCTCTCAAATGATCCGAAGAAATACTCATATAAATACCTAGGTGCTGAACCAAACCAAATAATAAGACCGAATAAGGGGCAACTCCTGAAGTCTCCAGAATAAATTCTTTACTGCCTGTAAACGAACGCATATGTGCGCTCCGTTCTGATTCAACGAAGGAGACTGATAGAAAATTGATTGGAGATTCTCATGACAAAGGAGTAGTGTGTTACCGTAGGCATATTTGATTTCAATTTTCTGAAAGGCATTTTCATTGTGTGTTAACATTTTCTTCAGCGTAAAGGACGCTTATCGCTATGTCTGCATTTAGGTCCGATAACAGGATAGCTCTCATGCTAAGTGACGATTGTATTCACGCTGGTTTCTTACCACGTTACAATTTCAAAATTTTAAAACTATCGTACATAGGCCTATATAGTAACCACTTCGATCAATCACGGAAAAGACGACGTGATGGATAAAAATTGAAATAGAAATTAATTTTTGAGGGATATAACCACACATAAGTGAATTACCACATTTTACTGTATTACTGTAATTGTTTTTCTAAACAGGTAATCATCTCCATAGCGCCAAAAAAAATATAAAAATTGTAATTTTGAGTTCAAATTTCACACAATTTGATTACCGATTACGATGATCTTTGGTAACCTGTTGCTTGGTTCTGCTTGCAGAGGTGATCCCTCAGGTGGTGATCAACAAGTGCAAGGACTGCACTCCCGCGCAGGCAGCCAACGCGCGGAAGCTGAAGGACTTCCTGGAGAAGAGCCACCCCGGCGTCTGGGCGGAGGTCGAGACACTCTACTCCAGACATTAGTAGTAAACAATACACCTGTGACATTGCTCTGTGTATGATTCTCTAACGAAATAAAAATTAATTCACCACCAAGTCAACTGCATTAAATACAAGAATTGGCGCTCCTGCACCTTGTACCCCTGAAGTCCTATAGCTGGAAGTAATTCATACATAACCTTTGTCTTATTTCATGCTTTGCAACCTGGCAGAACACATACACGTAAGTCTTCCCTTCCCACAATACCTATAATTTCTGACGAGAATGTTGAATAGTACCGCTAGAATTAATGCAATTCAGGCGTGCAGACAGAAATTAAAGATAATTTCAAATAATAGGTTTGTTATACAAATCAAACTCAAATTCTGATGTGCAATGAATATTGCAGTTAGTGCTTTCATCTCAGCAACACCTTGGATCCTGCGTACCAAAGGTTGATGGTGTGATTTCACATGCTGACAAATCATCATGAATACTGTACAGTTGGTAACGCTGCAGTAACTATCGTTAAAGATGTTAATTGCGTCATCCATCATCTCGGTTAGTTCAGCAAAAGATTCGTTGCAGCTCCCAGAGAATCAGCCATCCAAAATGGTCGGTAACTCATTAAGTCAATTCCAACACTTGCTCTTGAAAATACACATCAAGGGAAGTGAATACAGCTGAAATACTAGGCCATCCTTACAATCAAGACAAAAGAAAGAACTTCTTAACTACTCATTTTCACTAGATCCTTTAAGGCAGTCAGCAAAGGAGGTAAGAGTGGTAATGCAATTCAGTTGATTAATCAACTTGAATACCTCACTAATCGCTATCTTCAGATGAGGTACTGACGAGGCCAAAAGACCTGAACTTTATAGCTTGACATCACGCAATGCTGACTGGCTGACATGGCAACGGCAAATGTTGAACGTCGCCTAGCAGCAGTCTCAGTTGTCATCAGCACCACGCGGAGTACAAATGCGGAACGCTGATGAACTAATCAGCATCAATGCATCACTATGTTGGTAACCACAATCCCTATTTACAAAAATAAACAACAGGCGATTTTCAACCGCTTCAGTGAGAACACGGTGTTAAAAGCTTCTTTTAAGTGTGAACATCGTGGTGGATTCAAGGTATAAGATATGTCCCAGTCCTATGCTACATTCTATCACCACAGATTTTTCTCTCCGTCCCAGGAGAACGTACCGTGCGTATGCCAAACAGCACTGGATAATGCACACTGAGGTACCTTCTCCGAACGCGTAGGGCATACTATAAACTCTCTGCGTAAAAAAAGGCATTATCTTCTTTTTAGGGGCGCAGAAAAAGTTTTTCTATTTTGGCGGTGGTAAGTAGCTAACCCTCAATATTTTAGTAACAGATTACGGCAAGAAAGCTAAGTGGTAGTGCAGTTTAGCAATGAGGTTTCGGTATCCGAGATAACACTCTTCCTGTGAATGTCACCTGGTGACACACACTCATCCCATATCGCTCATGCCCTGTTGACTAGCGTGGATAGCACGATAGCACTGTCTAGCGCGGTTAGGTACAGGTCTGTGTGCGTAAGTTTTCTGAACACAATCAGCTAACGTCCCGTTCGCCATAAGAATGTCCAAGAAAGGCGGCTTTTCTTTGTTTCTACTATATACGTATCAATAATGCATTGCAGATTTTCGATAAATTACAATAGCTGCTACATAATTCTGACAAAATTTTTCGCACTCTAGTAAGAAATTTCCATCGACAAAGACGGATATCAGTCGGCAGCGGCAAAACTGCTTTACACTAACAATAAAAGACGCTGTGACGTATGTTTCACCACTTGGTATGCTTCATTCCAATTCATACCGAAGTACTCACAGCTTCACCAGCAAAAATAAAAATAAGTTAACTGCTTCAACGATTCCATGAGCATTAAATATAGGGCAATAAAAAATGTATCGAGATGTTAGGAAGGTATTAGTTGTTCTACTAATCAGATGAAAGAAGTGAACATTGTGTTAAGTTAAAAGAAAGAAAGAAAGGTATCATAAACTAAAATATATTTATTTTAAGGAAAGGTCCTCTAAGTATTGTCGATGATGGCGACATCGGAGTTTAAAATTCAAGTTCATTTCTCGAAGCTAGTAAGGATAAAATTCTGAAAGAAACTTTCAGTCTTACCATAAAAAGTAACGTGTAACGGGTGATAGTGCTACATGAAAGTCCTCAAACTACTGTTTCTATAGGTGCGGATTTTTCAAGCTTCAAAGTAGTCATCTCTCATTTTCACGCCACTAAGACGCAGTTCCATATACTCAAAAAACTATCTCTCTAATTTAAGTGTGTGTCTGTCAATTGACTGCGGATCAATCAAAGTGCACACATGTGCCATATTTTTCCACGATAAAATAAACAAAGAATACGTGAGTGTAGACTTTCCCGGCGTAGTGATGAAATATAATCTTCACGGGTGTTCAGCCGGATGGTGTCAAAGTAACACAACGTTTCGACAGCAAGCTCGGCTGTCTTCATCAGGTATCGGTGTCTGCTGGCTGTCGTAAGCTGGCTGTCACCGCGTCGACTGGTGACAGCCAGCTTACGACATCCAGCAGACACCGATACCTGATGAAGACAGCCGAGCTTGCTGTCGAAACGTCGTGTTACTTTGACACCATCCGGCTGAACACCCGTGAACAAAGAATATATTCAACAATAGCCTATATCACGTCAAGATTCGTAAAAACAACAGCGCAGGCTTACAAATGTTAGCATTATAGCACGAAATGATATTAAATATGAGCTGTGGTGGTGAAATATGGTAGGTGAGCACATAGCCAAATAGAGAGAAAGAGAGGAAAGGAGGTAGTGAGAAAAGGAGAGATAGGGAAAGTGTGGGTATCAGAGATAGAGCGCCTGAATAAACGCAGTGCTAGGATAGACACTGCTGTTAACTTGATAGGGGTATTCACAGTATTCAGGCACAAGGTAGAATTCTTCACAAGACTAAGGTAACTTTTGTTAATATCCTTAGTCATCGATATTACCTTAGTAGCAACGTCTTGTTGTTATATACAGTTCTCTTTACCATTTACAAAATCCCAAACATCCAATTAAGTCCCTCCCCCTAACTGTACAAAAACAATGTAGCCGAAACGAAAGACTACCAATGTCTACTGCTATAAGAATTATTCATAACAAAAATCAGAAGATTATCTGTCCTATTTATCGTAATGTTTCCTCTTTCCCATTTGATGTCACCTATTCGCCTAGCTATTACAACCTCGTATTTCTATATTCTTCGGACGTGTAACCTACTTATTTCCATTACTACGTATTCTAATATCTGGATTTGTTTCCATGCTCAGCCACATAATTCCTGTACTAAACCCCGAGGCATGTAACACAGACCCTCTTTATCTGCCATCAGAATTATTTGACCAAAAGAAAAATCGAGTCTACCAAGTATCACTACAGTACCATATCATCTTACCACAGCACTGCAGTCCTCACTTACAAATAGACAGAGCACTTCATAATACTTACAGGAGGCTGAAGTAGGCATCAGAGAGACAAATACATTACCTGATGGAAAGAAACAGGCTGAATGTACGTCTAGGAGACTACTAGACGTAAGGTCCTACGAAAAACCCATGATGTCTTGAGAAGACCAAGCAGCAGATAGAAAAATTTGTCACTGCATCTGAACCTCTCAAATGAAAGAAACGAAGGAAAGAAGAAAATGAATGAGTTTAAGACCCAAATTCGGACTAAATGGCGTACAGACAGGAGGAAAGAAATGAAAGAAAGATTGTGTTCATACTATAAAGGTAGAAAACAAAATAATTTCATACTTTGAACAATTCATAAAAAAAATAAACTGTACAATGCCCTGGCTTCAATCAGGAACTGCACGGCCGAGCCATCTTCCAGGCAGATTTGTATATAGGTGTTCCAGTATAGACAAAGTGGGAGAGAGGAGGTACACCATCTCGTTGCAGGATGAAGTTACATTTTTGTTGCAAATGTAGTAGAAGACACAAAGAAAGCAAACACCCGTGAAGGCATTCTCCATCAAAAAGAAGGGTAGTAAATCTCTTCTCTCAATATTCCGCAGAACGCATTCATCTTTGGCTGATTTCATTCATGTTACATGGTGGAATAGAGGTTTTCTATTTACCGAACACGCTTATTATGTTGATTAACTTTAGCATTACTGTGTAACGTTGTTTTGTCATTAAAATTAACCTCTTGCACAGGTTGTTGTCATTGTCCATCCTTGGCAAACTCTGAAGTCATATCGCGAAACATAATCTTCTGGAGTGAATGCCTAGACCAAATGCAATACAGCTTCACGAGCATATGTCTGCATAATATTTTGGAAACTATTGTTCGTGGCACCTGGAGCTCACGACTTGCTCAATGTTTTAATTTCTTTGGATTTCGCAGGAATACTGTTCGAACGGATCCAAACTTTGCCCGGACGCAAGAGGGCGACCATTTTCTTCAACGTTTTTCAGCAGGAGTAAATGGATACTCTGCTGGGTATGTATGCGAAATGCTCGTTGAACAGCAGATATCGACTCCATTTTTGTTAATGGAAGGACTTACTAGCTCTTCTGTTGTGGTGAAGTTACCATTTTCTACACTAGCACTTTATAGCAGAGGCGTCCTGCAACAAAAGAATTGGGTCCATCCTTGAAAAAAAAAGTTCCACAGATACCGTATTTATAAGAAAAGGTTTGAGGCGAATAAGTTGTAACATTTTATTTTATGAATTTTTGAAAATGTTGAATTTTTTGTGCTCATACTATTTATACACTAAAATGCCAAAATTCATGGGATACCTACTAGTGGGGTGTTGGAACACCCCTTTTGCCAGGTGAAGTTCATTGGCTCAACAAAATTGTCAAAAGTCTCCCAAAGAAACTTTCAGCCATGCATTCTGAAGTGAAATATATATATATAGGGAACAGCTCTAAAAATTTGGATGTAATTTAGTATTTAGATGATGTTATGCTTTTAAAATTTATTTAAATAGGTGTATTCTCCAATAAACACGATTTTAGACAAAAATACTCAAACGTTGATTTATAACGCCATCTTTTGAAGCTTGAGGTTCCAGTAAGCCTGAAGTGGCTTTATATATTTGAATGAAATTTCATATCCACGCAATTTTTTTTCTTTTCACATTTAATAAGATAGGTATCATGCTTCAAAAATCGCAATTTTACACACAAACATTCTAACGTAAAGTCATATCGTAGAATTCTGAGGTTCCAGTAAACCTACTGGTACCTCGGTACTACTTCCAACAGCAACAATACAATTATTGTGTTAATCAATGAACGTTTCCTAAAATTACAAATCATTGTTAGTGAGCTTTGCACTTCAAAACGCCTACGAAACCCTTAAGAAAAGCCATTAACTTTAATCAAACTTCACGTAGCCAAGACTCATCTCAAGATAACCTCGATGTTCAAAACTAAAGGCTAAACTTTTGAATTTGTTGGAGTGGACTTGATCAACAGTTTTTATGCATGGCATGTCGTATGTGGTGTTTTGTCGAGTAAATCGTCCAATTACATTAAAAGTACTCTTTCCAAAATAAAATCCTCGACATAACCGCAACATAGTATGAAAAAAAAACTTATAGTTAATGATAACAGTAAAGTGATACATGAAATCATGCATATTGAATATAAACCGAAAGACGTAGAGAGAATCTCACTCACTCAGGTGCTTAGGCTATAAGTGAGTATAACGATAAGCCCAACGCATTAAAAGTCACAAATATTTCAATGACCAGGAAAAAAATCTGTCTTATCTACTATGAGAACAAAACAATACTGTTTCTGCAATAGTCTCTTTATTTCAAGTTGACATCAAAACAACGATTAAGTAAATTACCGTTTTCTGATAGTTCCGTAATAAGTAGGAGGGACCGCGGTACGTAATGAGTTTGGTAACAACACAGTGGTGAAGTAAACAAAAATAAAAAGGTATAAGTTCTACCGTCTTTTATTTAATCTTACCTGTGTAGACCGAGATTATAGTGTAGAATCCAGCCTACTCTAACATTATTGTTCATTTTGATTACTAAATACTTAGTCTGGTAAATATGTAATTACCTTTTAATGGTTCACTTTCAGTTTCCAAACAGCGTTTTCGTAGGAATTCAAAAAAGGTTTTAGATTTATTATGTTGTAGTGGTACAATAAAATATGTCCCAAATGTTAATTATAAATACACAGGTAAACAATTAGACCCATTAAAGTTGGAGGTCCGCAGGAATATTTTTGATAATTTGCTGGTCCTTGGTGTGAGGTCCCCACTCACCAGTCATTACTGAGTTATATTATTACATTATAAATTGATTGTAAATAAATTTATATTTTATTTATAGTATAGGTCTTCCAGCATAGTAGTTTGTGTAGAACGGGTAATTATAAGTTAGTTTAGTAATTTCATGTTGCGAGAGTTGGCAGTACGGTATGGCTATGTTGTCGCGGAAGGAACAAGCCAATATGGCGAGAGAGACTGTTTTTAGCTAGCATAGGGTGAACATGTGGAGAAACTGATTTCATCTAGCGTGACGCAAATATGAACAGAATATTGTTTCAGTGAAAGCATTGTATCTTGAGTGAATTTTTGAGTGTAATAAATTGTGAATTAAGGTAAAAGTGTGGCGAAAGTCATTTACATAGCATCAGAATATCCGTTGCGCAAATTGAGAGATGATTGAGGTTTAGTAATAAAGTTACTTTTATTAATACAAACGGCGAGGTGATAGCAACTACCGTAAAAAGGCATATTAGGGCCAAGTGCCAGTAAAGCGGGCTATCAATCTTTCTTGTCGCAGTCTAAATAATGGATAAGGAGGACCTCGCATTGGGCTGAAAAAGATTGAAAAGCGCTGCTCTAGAGCAGTCCATAATGGCGAAAGTGCACAGATTGACCTTTTGATCATGTCTCAGGTATGGATTCATGTCTGTTGGTATAAGTGGCCAAATAATTGGCTGGAACTGTCTAGAATATTCCTCAAACCAATCCGTGAACTATTTTGGTCAGGTAACACGACGCATTGTCATCCTAAAAAAAAGTCCATCGTTGTTTAAGGCCATGAATTACTGAAAATGGTATTCAATCAGTTGAACAGATCGTTTGCAGTCAATGGTGGTTCAGAGATCCCAGCCCATGGTATGTAAAAACAGCCCATACCATTACGGAGCCATTATCAGCTTGCTCTCAGTCAAATACACAGTGAAGATCTCAATTCATTCTTTCAAATAATAATAATAATAATCCGTATCAAATGTTGGTAAATTAATGGTGACAACTAATGCATCGACGATAAAAACCACCGGTAAAACATTGAAAATAAATACAAGGAATTGGCTTCATTAAAACAGATATCATGGCTGTTTTTGGTAAAGTAACCGATAAAACAAAAAAATTAAGATAAAATAGAATAGAAAAAGTGGAAATACTATCAAAATTCAGAAACTGAACACGGGTGGTATTGGTCTTTGGATATACGAGCCAAAATTCAGGGAATAATCTTAAATTCAACATCCATTCGTACCTGAAACAAGTCACCAATATTGGAGACACTTAAGGTACTATACCACAAGAGTTAGCTTTTTTTTTTATCAAATGTAACCCTAGGGTAGAAAAATGAGAGATTACACAAAGCAGGAAGTAAATCAAGCACAGCTTCTATGAAGGAACCATTCCGACATTCACAATGAAAAGAAAACTACGTAAGGATAGCCGCACATGCTATAACGAGTCATTTTAGCAGAAATTATAGTCCACGATGCTCTTTAAGTTGAAACTCATTAAATTTACGAGTCGGTGTAGAATGCTTAGAAAAGGAATCACAAGCCCTCGATTGTGACAAGACAAAATTAATCCGGTTTTCCGTAAGTTCATATCTCCACTGGCGTCAACTGCAATTACTCACCTACATTTAACGACACTCAAATTTCACCCGTAACAGGAAAACTGCTTATCCCGAGACGCTTACCTGCGGCATTAGACGCTATCAGACAGTCGAGCAGAGTATAAGAGCATGGGCCGCGTGGAGACATCGTGTAGCTGAGTGGCCATGCAGAGAACCGCAGTCCTGGTGGTGGTTGTAGCGTGTGTGGTGGCGGTGGTGATGGCGGAGCCCCGCACTCACCCGGGTGGCGTGTCGTCGGACCAGCTCAACAAGCTGCTCAAGGACTCGGGACTCGTCAAGCGTGAGGTGGACTGCGTGCTCAAGAAGGGGCCCTGCGACAAGCTGGGAAACCAGCTCATCAGTAAGTACAGGCGCAAGGAAAGGGCATTTAGGTGCGGGGCAGCGGGAGGCACTGGCACGTCTTCATAGTGTAGTGCCGTCTTGTGGAAATATACAAAAGTCACTGTATCGTGTCTTAAGCTCATGACTTGAAGACGTATACACTACGTATGAATTCTCAGAGCCAAGACAAACAAAAGTTTGGTCGTTGCGACGAAAGTTTTGATCGCCGACGAACATACTAAAGGCTTCCTGATTTTAGCTTAAATAGCTGTTCATCATGTTTTTTTCCTTGCTACTAAACTCGATGGGAGAAAATAATATAAGAATGAAGGTCTAAGCAGGAGATAACTCTAGGTTTATTAAGAAAATATAGAAGTAGTAAATTTCTATCGATCACTGAAATATACTTAGACTTTGGAGTAACATCCATTCATATTAAAGAAAAGAAAAACTGGCTAATGCTGCAATCTTTATAATAAATTAAATAGTGACCGCTCTATTACTGTCCTTAGCAGATTCGTGAGCATTCCCTTATTGTTGGAGAGCAAGGTAGCTGGGTAGAGAGATATGTATGTAATTTTTCTTCTTTTTTTTCTTTATGCTTATGCATTTACGACTTGTCGACGTCGAGGTCATTACAGGAGAGAAAGGACTGAGGACAAGGAATAGGAAGTCATCCGGTCATTGCCTTTGTGAAGGAAGCATCCCGGCATTAATCTGGAATGATTTTGGGGAAACTATGGAAAACTCAAGTCAGGATTCCCGGAAGGGGATTCAAACCAGCGTCCTCCCAAATTCAAGTCCAGAGCGTTAACCACTCATCCACCAAGCTCGGTAGCAAATTGTAATGTGATATGATTGGCGTATTGACTTTCAGTGCTATGGTGGTTGTTGATGACTTTTTCATACTGTGCAAGAGAGTGAAAATTTTCTTAAACTTGCAGAAGACTGATGGATAGATTTCCATTCTCTCATTTACTACTTTAATTCCACAAAATTGTAAAGGACACCATATTTGTGGCAGTCGCTTCGTATAATTTCCCGCAAGACACTGTGCTGCTGGAACGTAAACGTACGTATCACTCATAATGGATATAAGAAGTGGCTAACCATGAATTTCGACTTTCTGTGATAGGCAACTATTATTTTAAGTCAAACTGTATTTTTACCGCCAGTAAAGACCTCCATCACATTGACAATCTATGAAAATTGTATTTCTAGGTTTAAACAACGAGTAACTTGGATACGGGCGTACAACCGGCTTTCTCTGGTAACCTCTTGTTTTGTTCTGCTTGCAGAGGTGATCCCTCAGGTGGTGATCAACAAGTGCAAGGACTGCTCTCCCGCGCAGGCAGCCAACGCGCGGAAGCTGAAGGTCTTCCTGGAGAAGAGCCACCCCGGCGTCTGGGCGGAGGTCGAGACACTCTACTCCAGACATTAGCAGTAAACACACTAGATAATTGTGTATGACTCTCTACCGCAATAAAAACTGATTCACAAAAAACACACCTGTATTAGATACTTTGAAAAGATGCTCCTTCACCTTCTTTCGGAGGGCATTCTTCCATACTCTACATCTTATTTCGTGTTACGTTACCTTTGAGAATACTAACGACATATAATTAAGTCAACCTACCGTATTTTAATGCCTTGGTTGATCTTTAGGAATAATCTTCGTTAACACATTCAAAGAGACAAAAATACTAACGTGTTAGTACTCCTAGTATTCCTGCCATTCATTTAGAAGTTGGAGTGGATAGGTTTCTACAGAATAGAAGGTTGAAATGTAGGTACGTAATGAACATTACAGCTAACGGTAAATTCTAGCACATCCGTTCAAATATCACGTACGATATGAATGTATTAGTGTTTACGTGGACACAGACACAAAAAAATACGCAGGAAAAGAAAAGAGGAACATTGAATCCAAACGACGGTCGTTCTAGTGTCCATCATGAGAAGGCTGCAAGTAGTCACACGAACATCATTTTGGATATTCGTAGTTCCCTCCAAGAGTAGTCTACTCTGGTAAGCCTAATTCGTTCATGTTTTCTGAAAATAGCACCACAGGTAAGTGTAGTAGCCTATCAGATTAAGGATATTTTTTTCGAAATTTCATAAGGTTAGAAAAAATTAATGAGTAAAAAGCCGCTGTGCTTTTGAAGACAAAGTAAAGCATAAAAGAAAGTACTCGCATTTGATTTAAGTTTAAAATTATTGAATATATTTACTTGTTCAACAATTATATTGATTCACACATTTACTCAAAATTCGTCAAAGTTCACGCATCGACAGGCTTAAATCCCTTAGGATCTTGCTTGATGTACAAATTATTTAAATAAATTGTTCACTCTCAACGTGAATTGTAAAATTTATAGTGTTGGTACTGAAGATTTAATATTTCAAATATTAGAGCACTGTACGTATTCTATCACTGATAATGGGTGTAGAACTCAAACACTTCCATCGAACCAATCAGAAATAAAAGACTTATAGTTGAATCCGACACCCTTGTCACATACAGATAAGATCCCACCTCAATTATTTATCATCACTAGGCCCTCTCTGTCAACAGCCAAAGTAGGATAGCATAGATAAGCATCAATTTGGAACCCCCTTACAACCTAACGTCTAACACATATGGCCATATAAATGTGTCTCCTCTTATGACTATTTAAGAACGCAGTATAATTTTTAGTTTTTAAGTAGCCCGAAGGTCCGAAATTTATTATGTGACATGTAGAGTATATATTACATGTCATCTAAAAAGAAAGACCGTAAACTTTTACTATTTGGACAACAGTTAAATAAGACATCTAAAGTAGCGACCTGTCATTAATTGACTTCACTTTTATTTATTTGAAAATTTGCCTCGACACGTAATGTTACAAAAAATTAGAGCGGTTTGACAGTAAAATCTATGTTTTGAAAACAACCGACGAACAGCACAGGGTAGGAGAAAATTTCCAAAATGGCTACACACTAAGATCATGGCGGCTCACTTTCAGAAGCTATAATGAAACCATAAATCATATCACAAGGGCTAACAAAGTTTTCCCTTCCTGATTTGAGCAGAATACCTGGTGTCAACATGGGGCTTGCTCTCTGTTTCTACTCTGCATATCATCATTACGTTTGGTATGTGTGGTAGCCGCTAAGGACTCAGTGGGAAGCATGTGGGAGCATGGTTATAAAGAGCAAGCCTTGTTCAAACATTTTATTGCAAGAATCATGACCAATGGTTGAACGTATAGAGAATATCACAAATATAGTACAATATAATACATAAGAAACTTCGATCTTGCAGATTTAGATCTTGATAAATCCAGTTATCACAAATAGTGTAATACAATATAACACATAAGGAAACTTTGATCTTGCAGATTAAGATCTTAATAAATCCTGTGATCACAAATAATGTAATACAATATAACACATAAGAAAACTTTGATCTTGCAGATTTAGATCTTAACAAATCTTGTGATCACAAATAATGTAATACAATATAACACATAAGAAAACTTTGATCTTGCAGATTAAGATCTTAATAAATCCTGTAATCACAAATAATCTAATACTATATAATACATGAGTCAATGCGATAACAACCAGGTTGAGCCATAAGGATAGCCCCAATCACAATATCTCCACTTGTATTTAACATCCAAACAGAAATGTAATATAACAGGGCAGGCTCTCACCAATTTACCATCATGTAACAACTCTTTAACTAGTAGCAAACACAATTTGTATAGAGGAAATTAAATATACCAATTATTGCAACGAAGAGGAATTAGTTTACCTCAGCGTCCTTCAATTTAACCTTAAGAAGGGAGTTCTTACCCAAAGTTTCTGACACACTAGAATGTGTGCACACCGGCGCATAAGTCGATACCACCTGCACACACCGATAAGGTGGCGGGAACGATTAGCACCACATACCGGGGAAATTTGTCCATTCCCGTAACACAATTAACCAGAATGCAGTAAGCGACGCACTCTGTAGTTGGAGTCGTTAGGTATTCTATCCCCAAATACCCAACGGAGCTAGAAAATGGCAATTTACCACCTCGAAGTCACCACCAGCCCCGACCACCACCGTACTCTAGAATCGGCGGAAAACCGCTCACGGACATGAGGACGCAGCAGAAGAATTCCTTCGATAAATGAGACCCAGGAACGGCCTCGGTGGAACCACAAATCTACCTCAAGTAGAACTTCCAAACTGCCTGGGAAAATTACCCAAGCTCGCTATACCAGCGGGCCTCCAACGTCGCAGTCCTTTGAGGAAGCACTAGGCCCAATGAACCAAGCCGCTGCTGCCGATCGACTCACTTTTCCGGTCTCGTGTCCCCGATTATATCAACATATTCAGCCGATAGAGGGCACCCCAGGGCCACAGCGCTCTCTCGCGGGCAACTAGCACGCGGGCTCAGCATCAGAAGACGATCGCGGGCGGGGAAATTAAATAATGCGAACCGAGCACGGCTCAACGTTATAGACCATACATATTTTTGATGAAATGTTTTGCTGAATAGCAGAACATTTCCGGAGACGGATGCCAATGCAACAGGTCAACAATAAAACACATGTTTTGGCGCGTCTATTTATTCACAAAAGGTTTCTTAAAAAGTTTGAATATGATTCATTTCCACATACTAGCGCCCAGTGTATCAAAGAAATAAAAATTAAGTGTGAACTGAAATGCGAAAGCCAAAATAAATAATAAATAAAAAAATACAGGGCAAAAACAAAAATATACTTTCAAGGGATCTTCTGCCTTAAGATTGGTATATGGAAGAAAACGGATGTTCTACTACTCAAACGACAGCCAAACAAGGCAAATTTGAGACATTAATATTTAACAGCAAACCTACTCTATGACGTGTGTGATCTTGACATGAAAATTAAACAAACTGAAAAATCTTTAAGCTGGCTGCGTCTGTCCAAGCATCACTCAAAAACTACCGAACTAATTTGGATGCCGTTTTCAAAATTTAAAATTTTTTGGTCTAGCTTAATATCTGCAATATACCGGGTAACAGACCTAGAAATGACAATTCATTCCTGCCGAGAACATGGATCACACTATCTCAAACACTTCTTTACGATATACTACCTAAAGTTCACGCAAATTCACAGATAAACACTTCACCCTTTGGATTCCGATAACATTGATTTTTTGACTACTGATTGTTAGCTTCTTCACTTTTATGAAAAACAGTATATTATAACTAAGCCCCGGATTTTTAGGTTCTAAAAAACCAAATTTAGGTTTATTCAACTCACGTTTTAGGCTTTTATAGGTTTTTAAAATTCTGATTTAGGAACTTACACGTTTTTAAGGGAAATAAAATTTAAAACATGCAATATATACTGCCATAGTGTTAAAATAATGTTGACTTTACAATACAATGTCAAGTACTCCTTAAAAACTTCGAACATGTCATTGGTCGATCACATTAAAATATGCAAAATAAACCAGTCCAGGAAGCAGAAGATCAGGACGTGGGCGATAGTGTAGGAGATGTGATAGTTCAAAACTGATAAGCACCAGATAGTGCAGCAAAGTCCTGGGCTAAATCCCAAACCTCTCCGCAATGGCTTTGGTGTAAGAGCGTACGGCACTGGCGATGGTGCTTCGCCTATTCGTTGGGGACATTAACCCTGCTGATGTCCTTCGGAATAGTAGCAATGAGCTAGCCGCACAGGGTTCCATCCTCTCCATTCGTTCTCAAAACAAATAACACACTACACCTAACATACCCACAACAGTCAACGAACAAAACAAAATACACGTTTATTACTGGCCAAGACAACAGGAAACACAGCAGTGTAAATACTCACCAACCGAATGGTAAGGAGAAAAACAAGAACAGTGAATAAAGTAAACAACCCTGAATTAGTAGTCTTACAATATATTTACTTCTTTCACGTTTGATTACTCCAATTATTCTTATAGAGATTAACAACAATTCCCACATCTGTATTGATATCTATTAGATTTATACAAAATCTTCCTTTACTATTCTGATACCTGTTTTCATCCCCATAATGCGTGTAACAATCTCTCGTTACTCCTATACTGCAATTCTCTTAATTACCGAGCTATTGTTTGGTATAAAGCAACAAGTAGCTAAATACTTTTTCTGCTAGTCCTACCTTCGGATGTACCTGAAGCCCAAGCCAAACGACCACATAGTATTATTCCACGATGTTAGAGTGTACAGAATTTATAAAAGAAAATTAATTAATACATAATACAGTCCAAGACCGGAATGTGGCACTGCTTCTACCTGTGTTACTTCTGTTATTCGTGTGTCATTTCATGCTAATCAATAAAGTGAGTGAGATTGTAAACGACGATTGGTGCAGGAAGAGTATGCCTGTGAGAACTACACGTCAGCCTGAGAACGTCGTCAACGCAGTGATTGTAATTTACTTAACGGCACTGGAATCTCATTTGTAAGCAGGAAAACGGCTTATCCCGAGACGCTTACCTGCTACATTAGACGCTATCAGACGGCCGAGCAGAGTATAAGAGCATGGGCCGCGTGGAGTGGAGACATCGTGCAGCTGAGTGGCCATGCAGAGAACCGCAGTCCTGGTGGTTGTAGCGTGTGTGGTGGCGGTGGTGGTGGCGGAGCCCCGCACTCACCCGGGTGGCGTGTCGTCGGACCAGCTCAACAAGCTGCTCAAGGACTCGGGACTCGTCAAGCGCGAGGTGGACTGCGTGCTCAAGAAGGGGCCCTGCGACAAGCTGGGAAACCAGCTCATCAGTAAGTACAGTCACAAGGCGGGGCGGAGCAGCGAGAGGCACTGGCACGTCTTCATAGTGTAGTGCCGTCTTGTGGAAATATACAAAAGACACTGTGCCGCCGCTCAAGCTGTAGAGTTGACTCGTGTGCGCCAGAACTGATTTCTCAAAGCCAGGAGAGTCGTAAATTAGGTCGGCGAGATATGTGTTTCGATACTAAAGATTGCACACTTTTTTTATGACATTGAAATCACACATGGAAAATAATGTTCGAACAAAAGCAAAGCAGGAGGTAACTCTAAGTTTATTAAAAACTTGTAACATCGGTTACGCTCTCAAAGGATCCGAAGAAATACTCGTATAAATACCTAGGTTCCCAAGTACCATCCGACCAAACCAAATAATAAGACAGAATAACTGGGACTCCTGAAGTCTCCAGAGTAAATTCGCTTGTAAACGAACGCATATGTGCGCTCCGTTCTGATTTAACGAAGGAGACTGATAGAAAATTGGTTGGAGATTCTCATGATAAAGGTGTACTGTGTTACCTTAGGCTTATTTTGTTTCAATGTTCTGAAAGGCATTTTCACACTGTATGAGAGTGTTAACATTTTCTTTAGCGTGAAGGAGACTTATCGCTATGCCTGCTTTTAGGTCCGATAACAGGATAGCTCTCATGCCAAGTGGCGATTGTATTCACGCTGGTAAATAGCTGTTTTCTTACCACCTTACATTTTCAAAATTTTAAAATTATCTTACATAGGCCTCTGAAGTAACCATTTCGATCAATCACCGAAAAGACGACGCGATGAATAAAAATTGAAATAGTAATTAATTTTTGATGGATATAACTACTAGTAAGCAGTTAACCTTGAATTACAACATTTTACTGTAAATAATTGTAAAAAGAAAAGGTAAATTGTTTTTCTAAACCGGTATTGACCTCCATAGCGCTAAAAATATAGGAAAATTGTAACTTTAAGTTTAAATTTCACACAATTTGATTACCAATTACGATGATCTCTGGTAACCTTTTGCTTTTGTTTTACTTGCAGAGGTGATCCCGCAGGTGGTGATCAACAAGTGCAAGGACTGCACTCCCGCGCAGGCAGCCAACGCGCGGAAGCTGAAGGACTTCCTGGAGAAGAGCCACCCCGGCGTCTGGGCGGAGGTCGAGACACTCTACTCCAGACATTAGCAGTAAACAATACACCTGTGACACGGCGCCGTGTATGATTCTTTAACGAAATAAAAAGCAAACAATAGCACATTCGCCTGTATGAGATATAGAAACGTGATACATCCCTACCTTCTTCCCCTTATCATCCCAATTCGAAGTTCCGTCCCTGCTAACGAATATTTTCACAGTTGCGGCTTCCTTAGCCGTGTAGCGAGATGACTAAACGAAATGGTATGGATTCTATGAGACTTGTCCGTGTTTCAGACCAATAACATATGAGACAGGAAAACATCTCTTTCTACTTTATGAAAAAAATTATGCTGAAAGTTAGGTAAAGTATTGTACAAAATAGAGGTGTGTTATCACGACCATGAGTTACACTTTGTGTAACAACAGCTGCTAGGAGACTCGTCATTCTCACATTAAGGTATAGGCATTAACATTGGAATTGTCCTTAAGATATAAATTTAACATTTGAAAATCGGTGTGTAGCATCTACATGTCAGCTAATATTTATCGACCTCTTTGTGAGTAACGTCTTATTATGTTCGTAAAAAGAGGGTTATTTTTACTCAATTTTAGGAGCATCTTAGAAATGTTACAGACAATTATGTAAAATTGTAGAACAGTTACGGATGTTGTATGTTCGCGTGTTACATTGCACTGCGCGTGTCGTGCGTCAAGAATTACATTGTTTCAGCGCATTTAAGCAGCTCAGAGACACAAGATAAACGAAATATAAGAAAAATTTCTCCATGTGCTTAAAGGATGGTAAAGCTACGTCCAAATAAATGAGTGAACGCAATATGTGGTGAGCCAAGAGTAACTGGTTACCATAGATCCTCTCTCTACCCGTGTTTAGTATTGTTAAGAGTCAACGTAGGTTATTAAGAGTCTGATGGTTTCTTGATCATCATCAACAGCGAAAGAACGACTAAGTTTGAGTTCAGCGAGCCATTTATACACTGTTCAGATCAATGCCAATACTATTCTTCCAACGAATTAAAAAAAAAAAAAAAATCTGGTTTTGAAAGACTCCAAAAAATTTCTGAATGCAAGTGCTAATGCAGTACTAACTAAACCACAATAATCGTGTGTTATCATTGCAATTTTTTGCAACATGCGTTTCTTGTGCGTCGAACAGAGAACTTAAGGTATTTTGTATAATGAATCTTCACTGATTTCATCTGCAGCTTCTGATACTTTCGCGATTTTTTCAGTAACAGGCATTTTCAATTCATAATATTTATAAAATTCGGATAATATTTCACAGTACAGAATCTCTGCGAAAGTCAGGAATGAACTAGCATATTAGTTAGAGTTTCTGGAGGAATAAGGGTGGGTAAAACTGTATATATCGTACTCTTGCAGAAACCATATGTATGAATTGGTTCCAATATCTACTTTCGAAGTATGCATTGTTACATCGGCTGGACCCAAAGCAGCATTGTTTCAACGTTTTCAAAAGCCTGAACAAATATAGAACATTATAAATATGTTATTGGAATTGACGATTAACCTATGAACAGTATTGGGAATCGAGATTCCACATACAGGGGACCTTACGGTCTCGGAAGTTCAATTCTGGATGAGACTTCGCAGGTTAGTAGTTAGGATGTCCTCGCAGTAAAGTAGTAAAGCTCACTAACCCGAGTTTTACGAGCAGCTCATATACTGGTCGATTTTTGCATCAAGCCATCACAGCGAAGTCGCCGAGTCAGTAGCGACCTCGCTTGCTACGCGGGCAATCCAGGTCCGATGCTACCTTAGATAGCTTTTTTTAATTGTTTTAAAAATTATAAAAATGTTTAAATAAAGTCAACGACTTACAATATTATCAATTCATTGGAATTCATTGCAAGACAGGAGGAGGATGAGGAGGGTAATGGGAGTGTACAGGGCGTATACTGGTGATGAGGCATGGAAAGATATTGCAGTAGGTATGAAAAGTAGTTCATGGAAGGGAAAAGATGACTATGACCACAAGCTGGCACTCGATTTCAGGCACAAGGGTGTGGGAAGATTTTCTTTTTTAGGTAAGGGTGTCAGGGATTGGAATGAGTTACCAAGGGGAATGATGAATAACCTACCGAAAACGTTAAAAGAATTTAAAGTTAAAATTTGTAGAGGGCAAATGTAGGTGAGTGAGGGATAGCGGGAAGTTGGGTGTGTAGGGAAATTGTGCTCCATTGCAATTAATTAAATTAAATTAAATAAATTATTTCATAAATAAAAAATTACTTATGATTTGACTGTTACAGCTAATTAAAACGTCAATCAAAGGTAATATTTTATTTTAAAAAAGTTGAATAATTTCACACGCATTTCAAACTGAGATAATTTCAAACTTTAATTACTATTTTCATAGAAAAGTAATTACAAATTTTAAGATGATATAAGGAGTGGAGAGATTAAAAATATTTATTGCAAAATTAATTAACAAATTTCTATGTGGAAAAGTAGAGTACAGCTGTTGAGCTTAGTACACAGTTACGTGGTAAGGAATGTTGAAGACCTTAACGGTACAAATGGAACAATGGTCCTTACCTGCAAGAGTACGATATATACAGTTTTAACCATCCTTATTCCTCCAGAAACTCTAACTAATATGCTAGTTCATTCCTGACTTTCGCAGAGATTCGAGCGTTCTGTACTGTGAAATATTATCCGAATTTTTTAAATATTATGAATTGAAAATGCCTGTTACTGAAAAAATCACGAAAGTATCAGAAGCTGCAAATTAAATCAGTGAAGATTCATTATACAATGAGATGTCGAAGTTGAAGTTGAAAGATTCAGTCATTTATTACGAAAGCTTCCTTGCTAAAAATTATTTGATTACTTCGGAATATTCAACTCCAATTTCTCATGAAGCAGTGTTGATGGGTGAAGAAATTTACGAACGTAGTATGGACATGCTAGCTGAAAAATACTTGTGATTAATGAGGAACTTGCTCATGAAAATGGAAACTGTTACGAGGAACCTTATAGTTCATTAGATGATTATGAAATAGAAGAAAGAAAAAGATAAGACAGGTAGGTCATCTTTCTTTGGGATACAAAAGCAAAGTTATTAATGCCACAAAGGCTCAGCCCACGGGGAATCTACAAACATTACAAAGAAGAAAAAGGATGCAGCCGGCTAAAAAAGAAGTAATATTTATCGCAATGAGAAGAATAATTGAAAAATGAGGAAATCAATTTGATAAGTACGCAGTAATAAATTCCTGGACACGTGATCGTTATGTTGAAGCCCGAGAGAATTAAGAGTTACCTGAGGTAGCGTCGAACCCTTACCGCTCGCGTGGTAAGCGAGTATTTTTTTTTTTCTTAATGGCATTCGGCTACTGGGCCATACAGCCAGCTCAATGTGATATGTTGCTATCAAGTATTGACACAAGGACACTACAACACGGACAAGACATTCACAGACACAACACTAAACACCCATGCCTTCGGCCGGACTCGAACCGGCGACCTTCGGTACGCGGAGCCAGCACTCTAGCCCCTACGCTGCGGTAATCGAGTTCGCTACAGACTCGGCCACTTCGCTGCGCTGGCATGGTGTGCAAATCGACTAGTACATGAGCTGCGCATAAAACTTTAGTTCCCTTGTTCTAGTAATTTCTGGCTAGTGCGTTTTAATACTCTACTGGGTGGACACCCTTAAGGTATGGTTCTAACCTGTTAAGTTTCGTCCCGAACAGGTTTTCCGAGATGGCAAGTTCCCCTTGTTAGTTTTTTTGCCAACGGCCATACCACGTTGAAAACACCCGTTCTCATCCGATCACCGCAGTTAAGCAACTTTGGGCGTTGTTCGTACTTGGATGGGTGACTGTTTTGACAAAACACAAAATGTATGGCAACAAATTAGAGACGATTACATAAAGAGCTACAGCAGTTTTTAAGCGAACACAAAACAGGAACAATTGAATTTCAGTTACCTGGCTCTTTTCATCACATTACATGGATGGAAAAAGCTACATATTTCCTGAAAGTATTTATTTTTCTAATGGATTTATCTTGAATCTGTAGGAATTTCAAAGACTGATGGTTATTTTTATATTGCAAACCTATACTCGTACCTTAAAGCTTGGTACAATGAAGTTAGTAAAAAGATTTCTCAAGCAACCATAAAAGAAAATATCTGAACATTTGTGCTATCTTATTGAGGCCACTGTGGTTTTAGTATTTTTTTACGATACAGTTTCTAATGGAGAAAACGTAAAAATAGCCAAAGCATGGTCGTGCAAAATACACTAGTTGTCTCTCCACAGTTTTGGTCGTTTTTTCCAGATTGCCTCACGAAAATGGAGCGAAACTGGTAGGTAGTAATTTTTCAGAAACCTATCTAACGGTAAATCCTCTTTTATAAAACACGATGTGTTTAATTTTTTTCCACATTTTAATCACTGATGAACGTGTTAAGACGCCCAGACTTAGTTCACTTTCGATGTCTTCTTGACCTTGCTGAATGCGTTTGTACCATTCATAAACTCATAGTTCCGACCTAGTATCGCAGCCAAAGGCCTTCTTTAGTATTCTGAATGCTTCGCTGTACATAATTTTTAACACAAAATTTCACACAATCTCTCTGATCGAGCATTTTGCCGCAAACAAAAATCGCAAAACAGACTTAAATTAGGTACATGTTGCTCATTCGCGCCATACAATTAACGCGTACGTTTCTGCCAGCGATACAAATACACAAAAAATGATTCAATTCGATAAAAAGAGATAGCACACAATTTCAAAATTCTCGTTACTTTTCGATCACACCTGCTGTGATCGTGGCTGCTGTGTGGGGTGTTGTATGTTTCTCCAACTGTCTGCTGAAGTTATCGCCCCGTCTTCATAACGTATGTTACTGATATATTACGCATTCAACGTACTCCCACATGCACATAATCCTTGAAGATTTGTTATGAATAACTATTAAATAACGGCGGGGTGGGGGGGGGGGGGGAGGGGAGGTATACATCCCTTTCTCGCTACCCGTTTAATATTTATTTATTTCTTACTAGCTCAGATCACCGAACAATTGATCTCTGTGTCAAATTGATACAAATTCTTACTTTGCTAAGCTGATCCTCAACTATAGCAGATCCTTCACTATTCCCTAGAATGAGGTTAATATTATCTCAGCTTTCTCCTTTTCTACATTACAGGAAATGCAGAGAAGGCTGAGATTATCTTGTGCCAATTATAGGTAGTGATACCGAGCTAGGAAATTCTGTAATGCTTAAAAACAGTAACTCTGTTATATGTTTCTTTAATTATTTTCAACGATATTTTATCTATGCCCTCAGTCACCAAGATGTGTTCCTTGTAAAATTAACCTCTCTATACACATAACCTCTCCACAGTTGCAACATCCTTATAAAGCAAGACCTTTCTGTAGATTTTTTTCTTGTATTTCTTCCTTCTGACATACCTGAAGCTCCAGCCTGATCTCAGCATAGCACAATACTTCGATCTTGTAAACTTAAAAAAAATGAGCCAATATCGCAGTTTCAAGCTGATCAATAAATTTAATGACTCATGTTAATGGTTATTGAGGAAGGAAGCGTATGGCTGCGAAACCTACACGTCAGCCTGTCAAAGACGTCAATAGCAGTGATCGTTATTCACACAACAACACACGAATGTCGTTTGTGAGCAGGAAAGCGGACTATCCGGAGTAGCTTAATTGCAGCATTAGACGCAGTCGGGCAGTAGAACAGACTATAAGAGCGAGGAAAACACGTACTGCAGACCTCGTCTCTCAGTGACCATGCAGAGGAACGCAGTCCTGTTGGTGGTTGCAGCGTGTGTGGTGGCGGTTGTGGTAGCACAATCCCGCAGCCACAACCATGCGGAAGGCGTGTCGTCAGACCATCTCAACAAGCTGCTCAAGGACTCGGGCCTCGTCAGGCGCGAGGTGGACTGCGTGCTCAAGAAGGGGCCCTGCGACAAGCTGGGAGAACATCTTATCAGTAAGTACAGTGTCTTTTTTTTTTAGTTATGGCTTTACACCTCGTCGACGTAGATGGCATTGGGGGACGGGAAAGGACTGGGGACAAGGAACGGGAAGGAATTCGGCCATGGCCCTTTGAAGGAAGCATCCCGGCATTCAAAGAGCGGTGTCAAAGCCTGGTAACAGTTATGTGAAACATTAGTAGCTGTTTCGCCCATACAGGTATGCAGTGTCCTCACATTCACTTGACAAACTGAAAGAGTTTCTGCTTCAGAACCCATTTTACTCTGTGAAAGAATTTTCTTCTTGGAATTTGGTAACTAAGAATGACTGATAAAATAGTATATGTGGTGTATGGAAGGGGAAGGTGACAAAGTTGTCCACAATTACTAAAATGATATATGGTTTTTCTTTCTGTTGAAACTTTTGACAAATGAAGTAATTACACTGTTTACAAAATTTCACTCATATATAGTAACTAACATGGGATAGCATGCACTCAAAAACTGCTGTGAAAAATTATCATACTAACAGGTTTTTAAGTAATTGACTGCTTATGAGTTGTTGGTAATATAATTGATATTGCTAATAGGTGTGTGTACTGTTCCACATAAATAGCAACTAACATAATATAATACATAGTCACAAATTACAGTGAAACTTATCATGGTAACTGGTTGGTAAGAAAATAACTGGTTATTAGATGCTGGTAACAAGTGTATACATTGTTACACATAATAAGTATTAATTAACTCGGGATTGTATTTGTAGATTACAGGATGGGTTGTTGCTAACTTGTTGTCAATATATAATAATATTATCAATTATATAGTAATACTGACATTACTAATAAGTGTATGTACTGTTCCACATCCCCGAGATTATTCTCACATGGGATCAAAGTGAACATATCTATCTATCTATCTATCTATCTATCTATCTAAATAATTTCTGGGCGACAGGTGAGAAATCAACGTTTGGTTGGTCGTTTGAATTTTATAATCGTTGACCAACAGGCTACGGAGTACCTACCATCTGACTATATCGCCCCAAAGACGGCTGCCGAAGGAAAGTGAAAATAAGAGTCATTCACGTTAAATGGACGGGCAGAAATGGCTAACATTTACCCTCCGCACTGCTTTTGTTATAAGCAACTACTTCTTTCAGTTAAACGGTAATTTAACGAATGAGACAGCGTTAGGAAGAAATTATTTTGTACTGAAAAGTGACAAAGTCACCGTACAATGCTGCGGTTTGCGAAACCCGAACACAGAGAGTGAAAATGTTTAAGTCGTATGTAGCGAGTTACGGGGCAAACCCTGAGTGGTAGTTTAGCGGCGCTTTTAAGTATGTACGAATCCATTTAGCTGTCACAGCGCTAGGAGAAAGGACACTTGTCGCTGACCATTTAGTATTACAGATCTTCCAATTCTGTTATGTGACAGTGATAATGCGATTAATTCCAACTTACTGTCAAGCCGCGAAAAAGTGTTTCCATGGAACCAGAATTCCTGGAATCAAAATATTCTTGGAAGGAGGCTGTATTTGCTATGACTGAAAGCTACAGTAACTTACAGAGGTTGTAAAAAGGTACTTTCACAACTTAAACATCTAATGCATCGTTGTCGTCTATCCTCCGTTTTCTGGTTTAGCTCTGAACAATTTTCTGAGTCTTCCACGTAACGTTATTCACACATGAACAGTCTACACAGCAGAACCTTCACTTATAGTGCTAATAGTTGCGGCCTTAAAAGCGTAAGGCTGCTTGGTACTAGATCTTGGAGAACGCTACATTTCGCTAGACGTGTAGACAGAACACTGTAGACAGCGCTCTGCAATAGATTTCTGCTGAGATCTTACAGAAGGAGCTCCGACTTGACACTAACCGTTACCTAGAAGTTTTAGCTTGCTAACGATTGACGAGTCATTGAAGAGACCACAAGATACGTAAATTTTGTTTGTATGTATTCCCAAAAAATTGATGATAGTTCTAACTGAACTTTAATGATGAACTACCATGGTCACAACTTCAATATTATTCCCGACACTAGTACGATATTTATATAAAGGTTTTGGGGGGGGGGGGGCAAGGAATGGGAAGGAATTCGGTCATGGCCTTTTGAAGGAAGCATCCCGACAATTGCCTGGAGTGATTTGGGAAACCATGGAAAACCCAAATCTGGATGCCCGGACGGGAATTCGAACCGCCGTCCTCCCGAATGCGAGGCCAGAACGCTAGCCGTTACACCACCCCCCTCGGTGCCCACTAGTACGAATACGACAGAAAATACACAGGGAATGACTTCGGAGAAGACACTCGCTTACTCGTATAGTTTGCTTCTAACGAGACAGGAAGTTTGTCTGCTTAAAAACGGGCGCTACTTATTCCACTCTAAATAAACTGGTCACTTTGTGTTTGATTACATTTTTATTAGCACTTTTGGCAAGTGGACATCAGAAGAGGTGTAAGAAAATATAGTAGTGCCACAGGGTAGGGTATTGGGACCGTTGCTGTTCATTATTATAATCAATGATTTTGTCGATGGTTTACGATCAGAATTTAGGTTTTTGCAGATGATATAATGGTATACAATGGAATCAAAACAGGTGACGACTATAAACAGCTGCACGGTGACCTGGATGAATATTTAAATGGCTCGGTCAGCATGGAATGAAGATAAATACCAAGAACAGTCCGCTTATTAGGTACACCGATAAAAAACTAAAGGTTAATTATGATTATAGGGAGGGGTCAGAATTGCTTGTTGGAAGCATGAAGTGTAAATATCTTGGCATAACGTTTGATTAAAAAAAAAAAACACACACACACACACAACTGGGGAGGGTATATTGCGTAGTTTACAAAATCCTTCATTTACTGGTTAAGGAATTGGTTTACAAAACTTTGGTCAACCCATTGATTGGTGTAGTTTGGGACCCACATTTTGTTTATCAAATACACGAGTTGGAAGGTGTGTAAATTAGAGCAGCTAGGTTTGTTTGTGTAAATTATTGCAGTATCCAGTCAGTAACTGATATCATAAAGGAGCTGGATTGGGAGTCATTGGAGCAATGAGGAGGATGAGCAGAATGTACAGGGCATATGTTGGTGATAGGTCTTGGAGCGATATTGGTAAAAAATTAGGAATAATACATGGAGGGGGAAAGACGACCATGACCAAAAGCTGGCTCTCGATTTCATGCATAAGCTAGTGGGAAAATTTTCTTTTGTTGGTAAGAGTGTCAGGGATTGCAACAAATTACCATGAGAAGTGATGAATAATTTGCCAAAACCTCCTAAGCAATTTAAAATTAAAATTTCTAAATCGGAAAAGTAAATGGGGTAGGAATTTAACACTTCAATTATAAAAGATAATTTTAAAAAGGGGGAAATTATATGCCACCGAAGCGTTAACTCCACAACAATTAAAATTTATAATAATAATAAACTTGCCCTGACAAATAAAGAAAACTGCCAAGAGCTGGCCACTTATTTTTCACAGCTCTTAAATTGTCCGCAACCCAAAAAGAGCTTCCAGAAAATACAATCTGAAATAACAACAGAGAACTCATCATCACCAACACAAGAAGAAATTTATGCACATGTAAAGAAACTTAAAAATAATAAAACATCAGAAGAAGATTGAATTGTAGCCGAAATTTTAAAAAAATTACGTCCAAATTCACTCAAAGAAATTGCACAAATAATCCAAAACATTTGGTAAACCGAAAAAATCCCAGATGGTTGGAAGACTGCTCTAATCCACCCACAATAAAAAAAATGTAACAAATCAGATGTAAACAACTATAGAGGGATCTCCCTCCTACCAGTCACGCACAAAATTCTTTCAGCCTGTATTTTGAAGAGAACACAAGAGCAGTTAGAATCTCAATTAGCAGAATATCATGCAGCATTCAGACCAAATAGGTCATGCCCCGAACTAATTTTCAACCTCAAAACCATAATCAAAATGCGAGCCCTCAGCCAAAAACCCCTAGTATGCACATTTGTGGATTTCAAAAAGACATATGTCTTAATAGATAGGCCTTCACTATTCCAAATTTTAGAAGAAAGGCGATTAGATCCAAAAACACGAGAACTCATAAAACAAACACTAATTGGCACTAAATTTAAAGTAAAATTCATGGGAGAAATTTCAGAACCCTGTGACATTCAAACAGGTGTGAGACAAGGTGATGGGCTCTCTCCTCTTCTGTTCAATGTCGTTCTAGGCAAGGTTATGGAAGAATGGGAGAAAGAACTCAAGAAATGTAAGTGTTGAAAGCCAATTCCACTTGGCTTTCCCAAAAACAACCTCCATATACCATACCTCGCTTTCGCGGATGATTTGGCGATGCTAGTAGAAGATGAAGAGACTGCCATCAAATAGCTTGAGACACTCAAAGAATGTGCAGAAAAAGTAGGATTACAAATCTCATTCGGGAAAACTGAATTCATATGTTCGTAGACAGAAATAGCAAGTTTGAGAACAAAATACGGTAAAATCAACAGGGTACCATACTTTAAATACCTCGGAGAATTCATCGAACTGACAGGCCATGATAAAAACTCGCAGCAAAATCGCCTCCAAAGAGTAAAAAAAGCGTTAGGATTAGTGCAAAATCTCTACAACAAAAAATCCATCTCAAGACAGACAAAAATTCGGCACTACAACAAAGTCATAAAACCAACAGTCCTCTATGCAACTGAAACGTTAACACCTAACAGAAAACATGACTTTGAAGAAATAAAAAAAGTAGAGAGAAAAATCATTAGAAAAATTCAAGGAGCAAGACTCACTAATGATGGTTACAGACTACAATCAATCAAAACAACAGAAAAGTTTTCAAATATCGAAATTGACATAAAGAAAAGGGGAATGAAATTCTTTGGTCACCTTAAGAGGCTACCAGAAAATCGACTGACAAAAAAGATAATAGATTAAGTAACTTCACTTAAAAATGGCTGAATGAAATTCGGAAGGATCTTAAAAGTGCAAACATAGGAGCAACAGACATCTTAGAAAGAGACACCTTCAGACACAAAGTAGACAAATGGGAAGTTATAGTTGAGCAACCAAAACAAAAACAATACCGACCAAAGTGGTCGGAAGAACGCAAACAAGCTTTCTCGGAAAGAATGAAAGCCTACTGGAATAACAAGAAGAACTCAAAGAAAACTTTATTGGGTAATTTGCTAAACGTCTTCCATTTATTAGGAAAATTCGCCAATAATAATAATTACTGCCGCCATACAATACTAGAACAAAATCTATTTTAAATAAGTCAATTTATATTATTTTCTTAAAAATTTCCAGTATCTAAAAGTATTGAAATATGCTGTAGTTTTTCATATTATTATCGTTAAATCCGTTCATTCTATGAGATTGTAACTGTTATATATCAAATTCCTCAGCGTTAATGAACACTTGTGCAGCAATCCTTACGCCCAGCTAGTCGCATTTTTCCCTAATATCCTTTGAATACATTGCGCACAAGTTTCTTACAGTAACCTTCTATATGTAGCTTACAATCATTGTTATTCTCCAAACAATTCTTGCAATTATCATCTTTAACATATCATCCATATAACAACACACGATCTCCTCCTTCCTCTTGATATGGTGTAATCTATAAACATGTTTCCGGGCAATCATCACCTCTGCTTAGAGGTTTAAGCATCAGGTAAAATAGTTATTGGAGCACAGTTGGCAGTCGCTGATACCCTCCTGGTTTTCCTTGTTTTCAGAGGTGATCCCGCAGGTGGTGATCAACAAGTGCAAGGACTGCACTCCCACGCAGGCAGCCAACGCGCGCAAACTGAAGGACTTCCTGGAGAAGAGCCAACCCGGCGTCTGGGCGGAGGTCGAGACACTCTACTCGGGGCATCAGTAAAAACCACTGTAAATAATTACCTGCTATCTGTTTTTTTAATGAAATACAAATCAAATGACAGCATACTCATATTCTTTATATTCACTGAAATGTTGCGCCCAAACCGTTCATCCCATTAACATCTTCTCGGATAGCTTTTTGAAGTACCTTCCCATTCCATCTCCAAACCGTATTAGTAATGCCGTGCCAAATCGGCTCACGAAATGTCTGAGCCATACTGTATACATCATGTGTTTCTTTGCTGAAACTGAGAAATTAACAATTTTTACAGCACTGATATCCGTGAAGCACTGTAGAAACGAGAGGCATTTATGATGGCAGCAAGTGTCACCTAACCTATACATTTGCAGTAACGACTGCCAACGCACACACCATTTAAACTTTCTAATATTGACATTGTAATTTTCCTTCAGATCTATACTATGTATGACGATAATCAGAGCTCGCCTTCTTCACGTGTTAGTGAAACGTGTGTTTGAATATATGAGTAATTGTAATTAATCATTTGATATTTCCATTTATGTGGATCGTCCGGCACATCCTTTCCCAAGATTTTCCCGCCACCGCTTGTTTCCAATCAACTTCCTCCGCCTTTACTTCTTTCTTGTTACATCTTTCTTTGTCTGGTCCATCCATCTTAACCTTGGGCTTCGAATAGTTCTCCTTTCCTTCCCATGGTTCAAGAGTGCTAACTTCGGCATTTGCCTCGTAGCGTAGGTGCTAGAGGTCGCCGATTCGAGTCCGGCCGAGGGCATGGGTGATTAAGTGTTGTGTGGGCGTGAATATTGTGTCCATACTGTAGTGTACATTTGTCAATACTTAGTAGCAATAGAAACTGATACACTGGAAGAGTCATGACAATCACATTGAGATGACTGTATGGCCTATGTAGCCGAATTCCATTAGAAAATACCTTCGGCATTCTCCTATCCTCCATCCCCATGTCATGCACCAGCCATTGTAATCTTTTTTTCGTTAACGTCTATTTCAACATTATGACTTTTTAATCCCTGATTTTTGTTTTATGATTTTATCGTGTTTTCTGTCGTTTTCTACCACTGTCAGAAACCTTATCTCTGCAATCAAATCTGCTAATATATTCCTTTCTCCAAGTACAGGTTTCAGAGCCGTACGTCTGTATTGACTGGTAGCATACCTTACCTACATATATTACACCTCCAAATTACATACTTAACTTGATGACAATTTGTCCGCTCTTCCTTATTATCTGTCCTATTTCCTCCTTCATCTTTCCATTTGTAATTACTTTTCTTCCCAAGTAAGCAAACCACTCCAATTTTTTGCGTCGAAGTAACACGTCCTTTGATGGACCAATGTTTCTTGCTACCTACTTCACTGTGATATCTCTTAACTCATCTCCAATACCTGTTTCCACACTGCAGTTCACTATTTTCCTATTTCTCTTTCTCGATTCTGTTCTTTCTTCTCCCACATCCTTATACCACCTGCATATGCCATCACTCTGTGCCCCTGAACGCGTAAATATTTATTTCTGTGGTAACTATTAGTAGAAGGAAAGGAATTTTTCTAGCTTCCCGTACAACTCTACACAGCAACTATATTCCCATCGCCCCTGCCCCTGTAACCATTTTCGCTGTTATTTCATCTATTTCTTGCGATTTCCCGTTTGATATTTCTCTCATTGCTACTTCTAGCTCCAGCATGCTAAATTCTTCCATTTCCTTTTGTAAAGTCGTTATTTCAGTCCTCTGTTCTTTCTAATTTCTTCCACTCTTCCGGGGTTTCCTTCCAACTTGTCTTTGAAACAATCATCCATGTTTTCACTACTTCTTCCTCTTTTCACTGCACTTCACGTGAAATTTCCAATACGTAGATCAAGTTTTATTTCGTTTCCTACCAATCCATACAGTATTTTCTTATTTCCTGTGTTCTCTGTAAATTGACCCGAAGCATTTCCTTTGCTAATTTTCTTAAGCTTTTGCTAATCGTTTCCATTTAGCTCTTTTCTCTTCTGTTCTGCCTCGAAACCATTCTCTCTATGCACTGTTGTTCATTTTTACTGCTTCTGCTTCACTTAATCCTAGTGTACTTATGTTCCTCTCTCCATTACACCGACAACTTCCTGTACTTTTCCCTTAAGTGACAAAATGCTGATTGCTCGAAATCGTAGTCTAGTATGTGACTAAGATCGTGGTCTGTTATGTCCATCCTTGCTACTAACCAGAAATGAAAAATCAACCTTAGTCATGGAATTCAGCAAGACAATAGTCCCATAAACTTTCCAACAAGCATTTGGCAACGGGAGGCCAACAAGGTTTGCACAGAGGAATTAGTAATAAACAATATTAAATTATAAAAAAGAAGCTGAAAGGTAACATTACGGAAATTTGAGAGGTGAGAAAATCAGATGGATTCGGCTTCGGGTAAATTTAATGATCTACCGTAAAACACTTTGCCACTGAGAAGAGTCAGCTAGTACAACGACAGACAACACGAGAAACTAAACACAGCAGTACCTAACACTGCAAAAAGATGTTCTTAATAATTGCGAGACCTGACTGACTGCGGATTATAATATCTAAGCTACACTGGTTTTTGATTAAGTAGTGAGGTAAATACTAATTTAAATTAGTCTATTTAAATTAGACTAAAGAACTTGGATTCATCTGTAGAGAGAAGACCTAAGTGGCCACTAACGACCGTCTGAAAGAAGCGCAAGTGCTTGTTGGTCCCGGCATCCGATGCAGGACCCACGTCTTCTCTCTGTCCACGATTCCGATTCTGTTCATGGCAACCAGTGCTATCGCCACCTAACCTGGTCCGGCTGAAGGCGACCATAGAGAGCCAGACTCGCGTCTTTGGGGTTCAGCTAATGAACTTCAACAGAAGCGCTGCGAGTTCTTCTAAATGCGTACAAAGCTGTAGACAAAGCCATGAGCGGTAACGCTCTGGCCTCGAATTTGGGAGAGCGTGGGTTCAAATACGCTACGGCCATGCAGATTTGGCTATTTCTATGGTTTCTCCAAATCACTCTAGGCGAAGGCCTAGATGGTTCCTTCAAAGGGCGAAGGTCAATTTCCTTACCCTCAGGCCTTCCGGCCTCTAATTACCCCTATGTGGACGAGATGTAAAGACAGAAGTACAAAAAGAAAAAAAAGAAAAAAAAAAAAGAAACTCAGTATGTAAAACTGTCAGCAAACTAATTAACACATAGAAGCTTTCTTGTTTCCGTCGATGCCCAGCACTCAACAATATTTTTCAAAGGAGCCGCGCTAGTCGTCTTCAACTTTCACGGCAACGACAAGCTGGTTGGTGATAAAATACATTTAGAACAATTCGCCGGCGACTCGCAATTCCTATGACGTTTATGTAAGAGCACTGGACGTAATTGGAAGAAGACGTTACTTGGAGAAGGTTAGTAAAAATGTAAAGATTTTTCAGTACATGAGAAAATTACTTGCAATATTTCCAAACATAAAAAAGAGAAACAAAAAAATTTACGGAATATAAAAGACGGGAATTTGATTAATGCGCACTGATTGCATGTTAATTAATAAACATACCTTCTTTAACAATGAACTAACTTTCGCCAAGCACTTTAAATTAGTCCACTATAGCCGATCGTTACTATTTTTCTCCCCCTAATTCCGTAACTATCATGTGCAGTACTTCAGCACATTCTGTGAAATCTTAGAGCCTCTATTTCAAATCAGAGCAAACCATACACATGTATGTCTTGCAGTTTCTTATTAATATAGAATTGATTACATAAAGAGACTACCATTTCTCGTATGCAAGTCTGTTCCTACTTGCTAATTCATAACTGTTCGACAGAAGAAAAACATTATTTCAGATCGTTCCTAATTTAGACCAGTCAGTCTTCGAACAGACACAGATATTATTTATACGTCACGAATTTTCTGATTGAATGACAGTGGAAATATAGATAACGTGCTTACTTATTTAAAAATCATATAACTTCTACGAACTCACAACAGAAACCAAACCCAGAATATACAAGACAATCGTCTTACTAACGAACAATATTTCTGTGAAATGACATCAGATACAAACATCGCGTACATACAATGACTACACACTGTGTCCTTCCGACTCAATGAAAACGAACATTACAATTCACGCCTATTTTAGTTACTGAATAGCAATGTAAAAAAACTGGATTACGTCAATACGATACCTGCATTAACCCTTCTTTGCTTTAGACATAAGAACTAGATGAAATCATAAATATAAGAAACTACGAGCGATTTTTTAAATAAAAAAATCCTTTGATTATTATAGTTTTCTGAAAGAAACTATTGTAGTGGAATAGGTTAAAATGCTATAAATGAACGCAGTTTTTCTGGGCCTTGTTTATTTATGAATATTTCTAGAGAAAAAAACTGAGTAATACTATTATTTATACACAATATAAAACTCCGTCGCCATCTTCAGGTTAAAATGTTGTGTGTCAATTCTTTGCGCACGATTAAAAGTACTCTAAGGCAACTGTGTTTGTGAAAGGTTCTCTTCATAGACATTTTTTTCTTTCCAGAAATCTTACATAACTCATTAATTGCCGTTTAACACAGAAATACAAGAAAATTTGAAGGAACAATCCTTGATTTATTTGTTTTGATCACTAAATACTATAATGGAAAATACAGGTGTTTGAAACACATACTGCTAGTCCATTGATTTTTCATGAGACCCGTGTTAAAATAAATGTAATCGAGATTTCTTTCCAATCAAAGTGATGGCTTTATGATCAGGCGGTACGCAACAAGTCCGCGATGGGGTTCTCTACAAACCACGGAAGGGAATTTATTACCTTTTTTCTGTACATCGGGAAATGAAAAACCGAAACCTGCAAGAACCAGCAACTGAAAATTAGTCTCAGTTATGCCATGTCCGAACGTTATCACTCACTCCGTAGGTTTGGTTGCATGCGGCAAATGATTTGCATGACTTATTGATGAATATACTGTATAACACTTACTGTAATTAACAGTTACCTATCAGCTAAATCAAACCATACTTTTAATTTATTACTTGTACGTAAAGTGTATGCCTTTTAAGTATGAGCTGGAATGCTAGAGTTATTATTTCGGTGTAACTTCTAATAGTTTTGAGTGTGTAATGAGTGATTGTAGTGGTTATTCGTTGCGTCTTTTAAAGAATATTTAATTTAAACGTATTCATTGCATGAAATATACTGTATTTAGATTTATTTTCAATCATTATGAAGATTTTTTATGTCATTTTTAAAGTATTAAAATTATTTGTATTAATAATTATTGTTAAAAATAGTAACCACTATTCAGAAGAAATTAATAAGATACAGACTGTTTTCAAGTAATTTGACAACAGTTGGTTGCTAAACGATTTCTTAGGTTTCTGCTGACGTCTTTGTTAACGATAACAGGATATTCTGGGAATTCCGCGTTATTAACTTTCATTTTTAAGCTTTTAGTTGACATGCTGCAGCTTTCGTCAGAGATAATCGTATATACTACATTTATTTACCTAGCAACGAGCACCAAGCGCTATATGGTAGAGTACTATGTCGTAGACTTCGTGCAAGTTATTCGTTTTATTAAAAATTAAAAAAAAAAGAGAAGACTAGTAGTAGCCTTGAGGAGTGAAGAAGGCAGCAGAAATTTTAAAGAAAACGAACAACTTGAGCGAGGACAGCGGCCTAGTACTCTATGATGCTTCGCTCTCGTTACTTAGAAAACAAATATAGTATCTCTGACGTAGGTTGTATGATGTCAGCCGAAAGTTTAGAAATGTAAATAAACAAAGGTGGAATTTCAGGAAAATCCAGTTATCATTAATAGTTTATTGTTCTTTCTGACTTCCATTCACTGTAAAATTTTCGAACAGTCTGACGGATACCACAATGTCCATCACAGAAAATTCAGAACTGAATGGCTTTCTGTGCAATTAGTCATCGTCTAGCCAGAATGCAATGTATTCTGAACTGAAGCACGCATTGTTAAATTTTATTAATGCTTCTACAATCTTTGTCGAATAATTATGATGTAGGAATGTTGTCTCATTTTAAAATAAAAGTCAAATTATCTTAATTGGCGAGTTAACTATTTTTCAACTTATTGAATATATATTTTACACTATAAACTGGTTGATTGGTGGAAACCAAATCCACTTGACGAGGCGATCGGATACTTGAAAATTACAAATTGTAGAAAGCTCTCGTTTTAAACGTACTGAGATTTAATTTTATATAAATACAATATAATGTGTACCAAACGCTGCGCATGTAACTCACCTATGTATGCTTGGTCATCTCACATGAACAAGGTAAAACTTGGAAGTACTTGGTCGAAGCAGTGGTTGGCGGTTAGTTGATTACAATCATTCCAATCTGTTCACTAAATTAATTTCCTCATATACAACGTTCTTTCACCAAGTATTCGCATTTTGGTGACTGTATGGATTATAAGCTTTCAAACGAACAAGCAAATAATTAAGAATCGGCGTAACAGATGGATTTTTTTTTTCTTATCTGCTTAACGTCTCTCTAAAACGAGGTCTTTTAGAGACGGGAAAGGATGGGGGGAATGGGAAGGAATGGGAAGGAATTCGATCATGGCATTTTAAGGAAGCATCCTGGCATTTGCCTGGAGTGGTTTGGGAAACCATGGAAAACCCAAATCTGGATGCCCGGACGGGGATTCGAACCACCGTCCTTCCGAATACGAGGCCAGAACGCTAACCGTTACACCACCACGCTCGGTGTAACAGATGGAGTCCCTAAAGGGACTTCTTGGCTGGTCAACGACGAATGGATTCTTAGTGGCAACCAGATCCTTGTGCTGATGGAGGTCAATGTCCTGTCCCCTTAACCGCACAGAGTTAATGACAGATCACAGTTTAAACGTCTCTTCCGGTAGCAGGTCACCGTCACCAAATAGAAACTGTACTGAAGAAACGCGATGTATTGGCCAACCAGATCAAACACTCAAAGTCTTTCATATGTCTTTACAAATTTATCTATAACACGGTTTGTAACCGAGAAACGACTGTTCACAATTTTACTAACGGCACCAACACGGTGAAAAAGACTGTTAATCCATTGAATCAGGTTATTCCAACGGAAATCCTTACTATTATTCATAACGTAACTAAAACGCAACACTCCACTAAAAGTTTTTCTTTTCTGTCTACAGATCACACCCTTGATTCCTATGTTGAGCAAGGACCAACACCACACATCCTTTACTTTCCACAATTAGGACCTTAATATATTTTGAACGTTGGCCTTGTCTATAAACCTTCTGTTCTACTGTTCCCTTAACTACTTCGTTCAGCAACCCGACAGGTATTAAAAATGTAGCCCAACTTCCAATATCTTCCTTTTTTAACATTCTTCCATAAATAAACGTCATTATCAATATACAATACTTTTTTCTTATTCTATCCAAACCGGTAACATCTTTCAATGCAATCCCAATGCCAATCCTCACTTACAGGAAGAGTTGTACTCTTAACCTATCCTCTCCCCACCTCACACACACATTATATATATATCCAATGAATTAACATTACTATAAACTGGTTGTCATTGAATTTACTGACAGACTATAAGTGATAAAAGGTAAAGGAAACGTAACCGTCTAATTGCTACAGTTAGAAGCCAACCTGGCACAGACGTCAGTAGTAATAATCGTAATACACTTAACGGCATTCGAATCTCATCTGTAAACAGGAAAACGGCTTATCCCCGTCGCTTAATGACAGCATTACAAGCAATACACAAAGTATAAAAAGCGTGGAGTGGAGACATCGTGTAGCTGAGTGGCCATGCAGAGAACCGCAGTCCTGTTGGTGGTTGTAGCGTGTGTGGTGGCGGTGGTGATGGCAGAACCCCGTGGTCAGACGGGCGTGTCGTCGGACCAACTCAACAAGCTGCTCAAGGACTCAGGACTCGTCAAGCGCGAGGTGGACTGCGTGCTCAAGAAGGGGCCCTGCGACAAGCTGGGAAACCAGCTCATCAGTAAGTACAGAGTCGAAGGGAGGTCATTTACATCATATTGTTGACATGTGCCTCGAGTCACCTAAAAATATTTCTGAATGTCGGACGAGGATTTTGCTTCCTATGGACGATAATACAAACTTACCAACTTAGACGCGCCTACCATCTGGTTTAATCATCCAAAAGACAAGACGGTGAAGGTACGTGTTTATGTAAGACCTTCACATTGAATTGGACAACACAAGGAGCTAAGAGTTACGTTCCGTCCTTACTTTATAACAACAATTGCAGAGATCACGAAGAGCAGCCTGAATTTTTTATTTATTTATTTTTCGTGCTGAATCAGAGATTGACAAGTCGATTTAGAATACTGCTTGATTTGCAAGACCAGAAGTACTGTAGGATCTTCAAACGTTCAACATCATCTCCGTGTGTTAGGAGACGGGAAACGGCATTAGGTAGGGGATTACCTGTGGTGGCAAAATACAACATGGGCTTCTAATTCTCCATAACCACTATGAATGTCGAACCTGCAAAGTGGCGGTTAACAGGCTGTGCTGAAGGTAGGATAGAGCTAGTGATCCTGCGATGCATATACTAGCGTTTTTAAACTTAAAGAAGCCACATAAGACACAGTTAAAGAAATGTACCTCTCAATACACGAACAGAAACTACTAAAGCAAAGCAGGAATTTATACGATTGAAAGAATAAAGATGGGTGATTTAAGATGGAAAGGGCAAGGTAGAAAAGAACTGAGGAAAGGTTTTAGACTATACAGGAATGGAAACTAGGAAGATAAGAGAAATGGAATAAGTGTACATAGGAGAAAAGAACTAAACAATGAAGTAAAATAAACTAACGACAGGATGATAATTATGATGATAGGGAAATATCAGGAAAATGGGGGAGAATACAAAGGACGATATATGAAATGAAGATACAAGGCTCAAAGGAAGACAAAACCTTATGGCCGACAGTTGTGAAGGAAGAAAAGGCCTTTAGCCAGGTTATGACAGAGAGCTGATAGAAAGTGAGAGGAACATAGAGAGGCAGACAGAAAAAGTGGCTGGAGACTTTCGATGAGTATGATTACAGTATGAAAATCAGCTGAACAAGATTCAAGGATAACTGTAAGGAAGAATTCCATCAATTCGTCCTTTAATAAAGTATTTTTTTCAATTATGTATGGGAGAAACTCAGAGGTCTATTAGACAATGATACTCAGTAGTCCACCTTGTGTATCACAGATATTTCATTTATATTATGTGGTACCAAGAATTAGGTTGTGTTGAGCTTCTCTTGTATTTCACAAAAGGTTAAGGAGTATGTTGAATCTGTCATGAAACTGAATTTCTGAATTCAAATATGTCAGAAAAGAAACTGACGACAGGTTTGCGGAAGCCCCAGTAGGTTAGTTACAACAACATTTTGTGTGTATATTACTTTCAACAAACCGCTTACTATCTCGCATGCAGTGTCGTTGTTTATCCTCCCCGTAGATAAACTCTGACGACACTTTTACTTCTTTTTCATCGAGCGCTATTGTCATATCGCCAATCAGCTTTATGTAATTAAAACTTGGCGTTATGAGAGAGGTCGACAGTTTGGAGAGTGGGACACTTATTAATAATTCCAATCGCAATAGTAATACCTGCCTTGGAATGTTTTATACAGAGGTTCTGCGGACCATTTATTTTGCAACAAATGTGCTGTTCAACTGAAATGCAAAGCTCGTCAAAATATTCTTTAGCTGCCTGACAGTAGGAGGAGAAGTCACTGATCTCGACAGCTGCTAATCTTGACTAACAAGCCGTAACATGTGATTGAGTCTGAAGTTGTGAAACAAACTCTCAACGAGGAGATCAGTTTTGTATCCTATGTAAGACTAGAAATGAAGAAAACAGTTGCAACTGAACTGAAATGATTCCCTATTTATATTAAAGTCTCAGATTACTGTAAGAACTATTTTGTTTATAATAGAAAATTCTCAGGGAAACCGCTTGGCAGATATGCTGTAGTTACAGAACTTGAGAGATTAAATTGTCATATAACGGTCGGCTTTGACCTGTGTGCCAAGATTATTGCCTGCACACGGAGTGCTACAGACTACTGTAGTTCTTGATATTCATTATTCTGAAATGTCAGACACGTAATGTTTTAAAATAAGCTTCAGCAGTTTACACTATTTACGCCAACTGCGTTTGTCTGCATGGATACTTCAATGTCATAGATCCGTTTCTGACAAACCCCCACATAACACTTCCATACTCTATTTTACAAAAATCATGTAACCATATGCAGGAATGAGAGAATTGTCTTCTGTTTGAATCACATGATCATTATAACTTCATTCTATAATTCATAAACTCATTCCCTTAGGCTTACCTAAATACTGGGCCACGCTTGCCAACATCCAAAAGCCTCTCACCTGCTGGGAGAAGTCTCGACATACCTCTAATGATGACTCTCTCCCACACAGCGTACTATATCTGCATGTATGTCCCGAATGCGTTTCCAGTCATTCATTACCTCTATCGAGGTGAGAATGAAAATTGTAGTTTGACACCAACCGTGAAGCAAATCGATCACTGACGCTTTTTTCTGTTTGCAGAGGTGATCCCTCAGGTGGTGATCAACAAGTGCAAGGACTGCACTCCCGCGCAGGCAGCCAACGCGCGGAAGCTGAAGGACTTCCTGGAGAAGAGCCACCCCGGCGTCTGGGCGGAGGTCGAGACACTCTACTCCAGACATTAGCAGTAAGACATAATCTCAAAGATATTTGTAGCACAGCCTTGTGGATAATTCCTTAAAGGCAATAAATATTAAATCACAGCAAAATGTTTTTTAGACATCCTGAAATTATGCTTCCCTAACTTCCTAGTATTCAACATCTCCTAATTGGATGACATTTGGGGGTGTACTCTGTGTCTATCCATTTCCTAGTCTTTGCAGCTAAACGTTCCTTTAGCATCTAAATAATGGTGTAAACAGAACTGTATACAGCCTGTGAATTCCATCTCAGTCGCCAACTAATAAAACCCGAGAAAGTAATATGTCACTATTTATTTTAGAATGTGTGCATTGGCTGTTATTCACGAAACGTCGTTGTATACGACAATTAATATCCGTTTAATTACACGTTCCGCATCAACAGCTGACAACACACCTATAGTTAGATCTGTCTGATGTCATGATATATGCTTTAATGCTAGAATCGCATTGGGAAGCAAGTTTAATCACTGTTAAAAGTAACTGGCGAGTGGGTTATTTTTCCTGTCCAATAATATACTTCCTTTCATCAAACTTTTTTTGATTAGCGAAACGAATAATTCATTTGTAAATTTGGCTTCTCTTGAACATTACTGTGCATAATTATGGTTAAGTGCCTAAGCACAGTTATCAGTACTGCTAGTATACGTATGGCGGATGGATCTGTAGCCAATCTACTGGATTTACATCGATAAATCCATAATGTCAGCCCATTATGCCGTTCAGCCAAACCTCCGAGTTGTATGGCGACACCCGAAATAAGAGGGTAGTACTCGTAAGGAAAATTCTGGGTATCCGAATGCGTTATGGATGAGAAATAGAAAGATAAGGATGAACATCACTTCAGCCTCTTCAGGCATACTCTTTCGAAAGATACCCATGGATGAATAACAATGAAGAACGTAGCAAACGCACCGTGATTATCTTTAAGATGCAGCCTAGGACTTTCTTTCACAATCTGGTAACCAGGAAATTTGTTCCAAACTGGGCTGATGCCTACAATGAGAAATACTGATAATTCAGCAGTGACGCTCGCCCGCACGCAGTACACCACCAAAGTATTTCCTTTCATTAAGCACGCGTCGACGGACAATAGTTTGTGACGTATGTAAATGATACAAGGTACCGTCCCAATAAATTAAATATGCTTTGTAGAAATGTTCAAAAGCAGTTCGGGTGGGAAGACCAAGAAAATGATTTGATAAAAAATGAGAGATTAGATTTGTGGAAAGATACTGAAGTTGGGAAGAACTACATACTGAAGGAATTTTTGCGTTTACATATCCTGCTGATGTTGCAACTATGCTATGGGAAGCTCTTCATCCAAGAGGTAAAACTGAAGTGTGGTTAATTGTGATCATTTCTTGGGTTGATGCCTGATTAACAGAGTTGTAATGTATTGGGTTGTCATGTCCAAGATTAAAATATATATTGTTATGAATGTAATTTAAGTATAAAGTTCTATAATAAACAAATGAAACTTTACTGAACGATTCCACGTAATTTATTAACACTCAAGAATTAATTGTGAATAGAATCATTTATTGAAATCGGTTATTGACAAACAAACAGTTCATAGCAGACAATGAACATTTCCATTAGAAACCCCTTGACAGAGCACGAGAATTAATCCTCCTGACGTTAGTTACCAAGGGGTTACTGGGTGCTAACACGTCTTTGCAGTGAAAGGCGGAAAATCGTATGTTAGTTACCTCGACTGCCTGAGGTTTGTGCGTGCTGTGTCCATCGCAATCAGTTTTCGGTCGCCAATCAGCGTCTTTTTTACCGACGGCTTGTGCCTCCACTCCCTTTCTCTCATTACTGAACCGCACACAGTTATCGACTGCGTCGGCCTATCCCTTGCTAGATCTCACGATTTTTTTTTAGCTAAACCATCTCTCCAAAAATGAAAATTAATAAATTTATTTATTTATGATTCAATTGCAATAAGGAATAATTCCATAGGTTAGGATATATTACAGCCTCCATAAAACATATAACAAAAATGCAACAACATGAAGTCGAAGCATTTTTTTTTAGTTGTTAAGAATCCATATTAGTTTATTTTTATACACATTCATAATCAACCTTTATTTTGATGATCGGATTTTATTTACTTTAAAGTAAACAGCTAAGGAGTGGTCTGGTGGAGATCGAGAGGTCCCCATTTCGAATCCCTTTCTCGACGTGGATTTTCATTAGCTCTTTACCCGACCTTCACCTCTGGCACAAGTTGCTGTGTAATGTAAAGTACGCCACAACGCTTTCGTGGTTCAGATTCTACGTTAAACTGCAGGTACCCTCTAGGACTGACAATCCTTGTTGTTACACAGATGTGTAAACATCCAAAGCAAATCCAAGCGAAACGAAGGATTAACGTGATCCTAGTTGGGCCAAACGAACAGAAAACCGGTTAGTACATTACATCACAACAGATCACAGCCACATGTTGCAAATTTGTTAGTACACCCTCACACTACAGTTAAATAACTAGTATTTTAACGTAGAAATAGCATTTGCGTGTCACATTTACAATTTCCGCTACAAAGCGCATGGTTGTAAACAGGCTAACGGAATAAACAATAGTGTGTCTGGAAGATTTTGATACGATTATCAGTTCTACTTTACAGCTTTATACTTAAATGTGGTGCTACTGTGTAAAAACACGTATACACATGGTTATTAGTAACAAGGTAGTAATGGAATGTATCAACCCAAGGAACCAAATATTGCTACTATAAACAGTAAGAGCACGCTTCAAAAGTTGCTGTTCTCATCCGGCCACAGGAATGAATTGTTGTTTTGATAAAGTTTTCACTTCATTTTTTGTGCTCGTTCAAGGACGACAGACATTTACAATGTATTATATATATATATAAAAAAAAATCAAAAAAATGTGGAAATTATTGATGGTGTCTAGGAAGTCGGCTTCACAAAGCCGGTTTTTTCTTTTTATCTTTTAAAAACGTCGACGAATGTTACATCTCAAAGATATGATGCAAATTTCGTCTACCAAGAACAAAAGCGCTAAAAAAATACTCAGAATAGAATCGAAGTGTCAACGTCACATCAAGTTGCTGCAGTTACCTGGCAAAACGGGGTCCAAAACGATATTAGGAAGTATCACAGGACATTTACCCTTTAAGTAGATATGTATGTACTCTCTACGGTTGAAGATAGCTCTGAATTTAACGATGAATCTCACAAGCTTTTTATAATTTGTGGAATTTTACAACAGTACATGAAACCCAAGATAATAAATAGCCCGAGTTTTATGAGAAATTGATACGCCTGAAAACCTGTAACAGAAATACTAATACTACTTAAGTTATGATGAAGAAAAGACATACCTCAGACAGGAGGATGTTTTGTGAATCGCTTAGATTAATGTATACTTAGAACTAATTACGTTCTCTGTCAGAATTATTACAAGCCCTTAAACCAACCTTCATATCTGGCAAAGTTCTTCTTTGTTTCTGTGAAGTACGCTGGAAACTTCTGTGTTTCGGATAACACTTAAAACTGAAAGTCCTGTTTAGCAAATAATGTTAGGGTCGCCATAACATAGCAATAATGCGCAGTCAATGAACTCTAATATTCAGGCAGCCCAGCTAACATTCTGTAAAATTCTTCCTGAACGTCCTTTTTTGCCTAGTTTTGTACTAAGTCCATTCCCCGAATCTTCAACACAATTTTATACCACCACAATTCGAATTCTTGTTTTCATTCTTTCTGGTCTTCCCGTCTCCACACCGCTCAATTCTTGCACACAGATATGCGTTAACTTTTTTCCTAGAATAAAAGTAAATTTAATTTGGTGAAGAGATAACACATTCAACAAGTAGAAAAAAAAAGCGTTTATGATGCAGACTACCCGAGGTTTTTTTTTTTTTTTTTTTTTGCTGTCCTCAGTCTTTCGACTGGTTTGATGCAATCCTCCATCCTTTCCTATCCTGTGCTAACCTCTTTATTTCTACACACCCCTTACAGCCCACGTCCCCAATTATCTGTTTAATATATTCTAATCTCTGTCTTCGTCTACAGTTCTTACCTTCGACTGTTCCCTCCACTAACAAATTAACCAATCCAGCATGTCTCAAAATATGACCTCCACCCCTGTCTCTTGTTTCTGTAAGTTTCTTCCACAAAATTCTTTTCTCCCCCATCATTTCCAAAACTCGTTCATTTCTTACTTTGTCTGTCCACTTAATTTTCAGCATTGTTCTGTAGCACCACATTTCAAATGCTTCAATTTTCTTTATTTATGGTATTCCTAAAGTCCATGTTTCGCTACCATAAAGTGCTGTGCTCCACACAAAGAGTTTTAAACATTTCTTTCTAATTCCTAGATCAATATTTGAAACTAAAAGGTTTCTCTTTTTCATGAAGGCCCTTTTTGCTAGCGCTATTCTGCTTTTAACATCATTCCTGCTTCGGCCATCGGTTGTAATTTTACTTCCCAAGTAACAGAATTCACTTACTCTGCCTGAGTTATTTAAAACGATCATGAGGAGCTTTAAATTGATGGTTGTTTAATGTGCTAAATGAGATAGTAAGCATGCTTAGGAAAGAAATTATATGCCTTCAGGCGCTACAGGAGAAGTTGACCTCCCATTACGGGTAACTGTAACCTGCACGCTCGCCAAAGACAGAAACCAGATTACCAAGCTTAACGACCCTCAACTCACATTTGTGTGGAGTTCAGCGACTTATCCCTTGTCGCCTAATGACAGCATTAGAGATAGCCAAATAGTCTGGCAGAGTATAAGAAGGAGGAGAGTGTGGACTGGCGACATCGCGAAGCGCAGCAGTCATGCAGAGAACCGTGTTCGTGGTGGTGCTGGCGGCGTGCCTGGTGGCGATGGCTGAGCCACGCAGACGGCCCAACGTGGCGAACCTGTCCTCGGAACAGGTCACCAAGCTGCTCCAGGACTCGGGCCTCGTGAAGCGCGAGGTGGACTGCGTGCTCAAGAAGGGGCCCTGCGACAAGTTCGGCGAGGAGATCGTCAGTAAGTACAGTCTTACGGAGGTTCAGGGCGGATAATGTAGTCTCAGGGGAGCCTTATGCTTATCACACGCCAGTGCGCTGAGGCGTCGCATGCTGGGTAGGGAAGGTACAACGGGCCGGGCACGAGCCCCGGCCTCCGCGTACCACCCGACCTGACTGCAATGTTAGGTGCTTTTCCGCAACCATCAAGGTGAATGCCGGAACGGTCTCGAAACTCCCCCTCATAAATTACACACTTCACAAACAAAAAAATCGATTTCAGGCACAAGGGTGTGGGAAGATTCTCTTTTTTAGGTAAGGGTGTCACGGATTGGAATGAGTTACCAAGAGAAATGATGAATAATTTACCGAAAACTTTGAAGGAATTTGAAGATAAAATTTGTAGAGGGCAAATGTAGGTATGTGCAGGATAGGGGGAAGATGGGTGTGTAGGGAAATTGCCACCGGAGCCCATGCTCCATTGCAATTAAATTAAATTTTTTTAAAAATTAATAGACTTATATCACACAGAGCACAGTTACACAGAACGCAGACAGATGGCACCACTTCCCGGTTACTACATAGTACAACTGGGCAGTAGATATAAAAGGCTTGACCTCAGCGAAGGCTTACAATCGTAAAATCAATCCTCCAAACCGGACGATTCGAATGATTAATAAAACTCATCAAAGGCAGCCGATCCGTAATTTGGGGATTAAGTGATGAAGAAAACGAAGAGAGCCTTATCCTTAAGTAAGTGGGCTGAGGTATCTGCATCGTTTTTCGTCAACTACGCCCTAATATGGATCTGACCTCTACTCATGAATCATCCAAGCTTTTGCCGTTAACGATTTCTAGGTGACACCATATAACGAAATATGAAGAATGTCTTAATATTTATTGCTGAAATTACCTACACTGCGGTAACAATATGCTAAGCCGCAGTGTCCTTTGATTCCTCCGATTCTCCGATGTGACCATCTTTAAGGTATGAGCATATTGCTGAGACTGACTTGCTGACATGCCATTGATTTAAGACTAATGGGAGAAGCAAGAGAGTAATCTATCATATATACTATGTGCCTATCTTGACTTATGCTACTGAAACGTGGACAGTAAGAAAGCGGGACATCAGCAGAGTACAAGCAAGTGAAATGAAGTTTTTAAGAGGTAGAATGGGAGTCACTAAAATGGACAGAATAAGGAATGAAGTGATTAGACGCACCATAAAAGAGGAACCCCTACAGGAAAGGGTAGAGAGGACCAGACTGAGATGGTATGGACATGTAAAGAGAATGGAGGCTCAGAGAATCCCGAGAAAAATCCATGAAATTAAGATGCATGGTAAACGACCCAGAGGAAGACCAAGAGATGGATGGTTGAAAGGAGTGGTGGAGTGTTTACGGAAGAGAGGAGAGGAGAGGACTGGAACAAGGTGGTGACAGAGATGTGGTGGGATGAAAGAAGGAAATGGAGAGGCTTGTGCATGAAGCAGACCCAGCCAGAGGCTGGAAACTGTTGATGATGATGATGATGATGATGAGTGATCTCTGATATCGAGAAACATTACAAAAATAATCTTCTTCTTGCATCTGGTGTTCATTGCCAGGTATACAATGACAACATACTAAAATCCTAACGAGAACTGCAGATTTTCTCGAACAGAAAACTAAAGAGGAAGCAGAGATTTATAGTACGAATAATTTGAAGACAAATGCTCACAAACGCGACCTGATATTGTAAACAGTTCAGTAACAGGTCGGAATCTTCAACTCAACAAGAAATTTATACGAAAGAAATATAAAATACAAGTCGAACCCAAGGGCAAGAGCAGGGGTCAACAGTATGACGCAGGTTTTATTTCATTTTTTCAATAGTTCCGAGTAAAGTTGGTAGTTTTACACAAGTTCGAAAATGATCCTTCAGTTCCGTCAACATACTACAAGGAAAAATTATTGCAACTCAAAATATAGGGAAAGTTATTAGCAGATAGCCTTTTTCTACAGAAGGACATTTTCATACAGTTTCTGAATGTCGTTTTATAGGTCCCAAAATTCAGATAGAAAATCAATGCCAAGTCTATCAGTAAATGGCGCAATTTGAATAGAACCAAAACCCAGTGAACGAATGCGTGCCTACGAGAAGAATGAGACGAGAGAAAAGAGGTTAGCCTATAGCTGTTACGAGTATGGCTAAGAAGATAGAGATTTGTACTGTTCCGCTAGGAAAATTGAAACCGAGTTTTCATAATTTCATCACTACCGTCCATTCTTATACCACAGTCTCGCTAACTCGACGCCTTTGTGTAATTTTTTTATTCAATGACCAAAAACAGATCGGCAGAAAAATAATGAAAAGCAGATTCTATAGGGTACAAAGTAAAATTCAGAAAAAAAAAATGCGCATACCTCATCTAGAGAGGCAGTTGTTTCGGGATATTTTTATTTCGTGATATATGAGCTAGCGAAGTCGACATGTTCTGATATATCAACCACGTATATAAAAAAAAGTTACGATGGTAGAACTTAATAAGGACTTTGAATAAAAACTTTGGATAATGCATCGGCGTTTTTTTTTTAACATCATTCTTATACCAAAAACTTTATTTTGCGATTCCTAAAGAAAACTGTAGTCTAAGATTTATCTACTTAAATGAGTGGTTTGGTAGCTGAATAGTTAATGGCACGTCTTGAATTCTGATACTTCGAGTGATGTTTACGAGCACTTAACCTTGCCTCCGCCACCTGCTGTAATTTGCTTTGTTCAGGTGAAGCACGCAAATGCGCTCCACGGTTTGGATTTCACGTCAAACAGTAGGTTCAGCCACAAGGCGGAATAACGCCAGATAGAGATGACATTCGAATTTACTTTAATGGTTTAAATTGGGTACACCAAGACAAAGCATATTAAATATTTATTAAATTATACAACTGAAGAGATACAAAACAGCTATAAGATATAGAAGTCTATCGTTACCATCACACACTTCACAACATTTCTTAGAGTTCCCCACCCCCCCTCCTGCCCCCGAGACTCGTTGAAGGTCTTACAATCGGTTGAGGTCGAAAGGCCACGTAAATTATAGATTAGTTCCCTTGTTCCCAATTTTACAGGTGCACGAATAGCCGCAGTCAAAAGTATGCTGGGGACAAAGAAAAGTGAGTCCACTGCGTCATTAATTTGATTACAGTTACATATCATCAAGTATTTTTTATTATACAATTGTTTCCTCACATGTCTGACGGGTAAAATGAGCACAGATCAGTAACACCAAACTCCACTGCGTGCTGTGACTCTCTAATGATGACGAGCCTGTGTCCATCACTTCATATTTTTGTTTTGTGGTAACATTATCCATATTAAGAGTATAATACATGGAATTTATATTTTTCGGCTAAGGAGTCCCACTTCTTACCGGTGTACAGGCGATGGTCTCTGATAGTCTTGTGTTGTTTGCAGGGTTGGTACCTAAGGTGGTGCTCGACAAGTGCAAGGAATGCTCGCCCTCGCAGGCTGCCAACGTTCGCAAGCTGAAGGACTTCCTCGAGAAGGGCTATCCCGGAGTTTGGGACCAGGTCGAAAAAATATACGGCAAGCATTAATGACACGCAATGTATGAATTATTTTTGAAATTGTCAGTGGATAGTTACTTAAAAGGCAATAAAAGCGAATCCACAACAGACTCACCTGTATCAAATTTACTTCAATGATTCACCAAACCTTCTTCCCGAAATATATTTAATACTTTTTAAAAAACTCTACATGTTGCGCTACCATTCATCAGACGAAGATTAGTCTTGACTAAATGCTACGTCTCATGTTTCCTGTACACTTAAAAAAAGGTCTGAGAGTCGGATTTCTATGTTTGTAATTCAAATAAGGCACGTTTAGTATTATGTATTAAACATGTTACTCATGGACAGCAGCTTTTAGAACGGAGCTTAACATGTCCCAGACTACATTTTCAGCTTAAATAATTGCAAACACACCAAGTTTGGCGTCGATAAGTATCCAGTAACAAGGTAAGAGGAACCCCCATGCGTCTGCGAGGCTATGCAAATTGGCCTCTCGCATATTCAATATTTTTCCAACTCCGTTTTTTTCCCGTTTCGAAATCGTCGTAAGAATACTACATTAGACAGCCAGGTTTCTTCTCATCACTGTGCATGCTCCTGGGAGAGAGCATTTTTCCAAGGCATGATAGGTTTTTTTACTAGCCTGTTGTATAAAGGACATTATTTGGTTTTGTTGCATGGCGTTTCTACAACTGTGTTACACTATTGAAGTTCGAACCTTCGTAAATGCACATACACAGACGGAAAAAAAAATCCCAACACCAAGAAAAAATTATTGTAGAGTAATGAAATTTGGACAATGCATTTGTCAAGTTAACATGTTTAATTGATTAAATTTTCAAGATCACAGGTTAATTTAAGCTCAAGAAAATGCATTTCAAATGTGAAATACTGTTAAATTAATAGCCGGTGTAACCTCCAGAATTTTGAATGCAAGCCTGCAAACGTGAATGCATTGTGTCATACAGGTTTCGAATGTCACTTTGTGGTATGGAGTTCCATGCTTGTTGTACTTGTGCTGTCAATACTGGGACGGTCAGTGCTGGCTGTGGATGATGCTGGAGTTGTCGTCCAATGATATCCCATACGTGTTCAATTGGAGACAGATCTGGTGATCTCGCAGGCCAAGGTAACATGTCGACACTCTGTAGAGCACGTTGCGAGACAACAGCGGTATGAGGGCGAGCGTTATCCTGTTGAAAAACTCCCCCTTGAATGCTGTTCATGAATGGCAGCACTACAGGTTGAATTACCAGACTGACGTACAAATTTGCAGTCAGTGTGTTTGGTATAACCACAAGAGTGCTCCTGCTGTCATAGGAAATTGCTCCCCAGACCATGACTCCAGCCCTGTAGCGTGCATTCCACTGACTACAAGCCATCGCCGTTTGCGACTCCAGTGGTGTCAAGCCAGAGCTCATTGGAGGACGGAGTGGAGATCTGTTGTGTTTTCTGATGAAAGCAGGTTCTGCCTTGGTGCCAGTGATGGCCGAGTGTTGGTCAGAAGGAGGCCAGGGGAACGCCTGCAACCAAACTGTCTGCGGCCTAGACACACTGGACCTACACCTGGAGTCATGGTCTGGGGAGCAATTTCCTATGACAGCAGGAGCACTCTTGTGGTTATACCAAACACACTGACTGCAAATTTGTACGTCAGTCTGGTAATTCAACCTGTAGTGCTGCCATTCATGAACAGCATTCAAGGGGGAGTTTTTCAACAGGATAACGCTCGCCCTCATACCGCTGTTGTCTCGCAACGTGCTCTACAGAGTGTCGACATGTTACCTTGGCCTGCGAGATCACCAGATCTGTCTCCAATTGAACACGTATGGGATATCATTGGACGACAACTCCAGCATCATCTACAGCCAGCACTGACCGTCCCAGTATTGACAGCACAAGTACAACAAGCATGGAACTCCATACCACAAAGTGACATTCGAAACCTGTATGACACAATGCATTCACGTTTGCAGGCTTGCATTCAAAATTCTGGAGGTTACACCGGCTATTAATTTAACAGTATTTCACATTTGAAATGCATTTTCTTGAGCTTAAATTAACCTGTGATCTTGAAAATTTAATCAATTAAACATGTTAACTTGACAAATGCATTGTCCAAATTTCATTACTCTACAATAATTTTTTCTTGGTGTTGGGATTTTTTTTTCCGTCTGTGTAGATTAGAAATGATCTTGAGACGGAAGTATAAACTCTACTAAACATTATATATGGTATATTGGCCATCCTTCCGCAGTTGCTTATTACACAATTGTAAATAAAAACACCGTCTATTAGCAACTGGTTTTATTGATGTAAGCTCAGACGCGTTTCGCCCTTGTGGAATGGGGCATCGTCAGTGAGACTTATGGTTGAGGCAGTTACATGGAGGTCAGGAATAGCTCCATTTGCACTTTTTTGTGACGTGAACTGTAGTCATGGTTCCACATAACTATGAGAATAGCTATTGTTACCCTGTTTTTGAAGGTACAGGGTAACAATAGCTATTCTCATAGTTATGTGGAACCATAACTACAGTTCACGTCACAAAAAAGTGCAAATGGAGCTATTCCTGACCACCATGTAACTGCCTCAACCGTAGGTCTCACTGACGATGCCCCATTCCACAAGGGCGAAACGCGTCTTAGCTTACATCAATAAAACCAGTTTCTAATAGACGGTGTTTTTATTTACAATTGTCTACTAAACATTAATTACCTACCCGCTTCGTGGACGAGGCTGCTAATACATCATAATAAAATCTATCGATCAAATCACGATGATGAAAGAAATTTTAATCATATGTACCTAGTCAGCAGGGGTTTATGGCATACGATTTCTAATAACCAGAATGTGTACATATTAGTGTTTTAATATATGCTGCCATGCGATAAATATATTAGTACTCAAAACGCACGAGTTAAACCAGAAAGCTGTCCGCAGTGCGTATGGATTGAGTGGAAGCATAAAAAGCTGTTGATGGCGATTGGACGATCGGATAGGAACTTAAAACTTTAAGACTCCTTAAGAGCTCTGGGAAACAGGACGTCTTAATGTGCCCCTTCAACTTCTTTTATCTTCTTCTTTAATACTTCTTCATACACACAACTCAATGAAACGAGGCACCACACTTAATGTTTATTACATTAATACTTTTTATTAATAAAAAGATTTCTGTAACTATGTACCGATCTTACGTTTTAGATTCTCCCGCGTCTTGATTTGTTTTGTGTATGTTACTTCTATTGGCGATATATTTCGAACTTAGAAAATTTAGATATTTGCGTTTCAACGTATATTTACCAAAATCAGTTCCCCGAATTCATTGTGTCATCGTTCGGTCTCCTTCCGTGAATTAAAACCTGTTATTCAGAATAATGCAAGTATGATAGGCTACTGGCTATTATCCTTCTCTATGAGGAGTTACCGTCACCCACTGCTTGTTGACAGCCTCCTGTTGTGATAATGGAGAAACAGTGCAACGCCTTGCTCGATGGGGTTTCACCGTTTTAAAACTTCTAATTTCAATTGAATTGCCTCGAATCTCTAATGCTTCAACGTTACATCGCGCTGGAGCAGTAAATTAAATTCTGAAGGTATAGCGTAAAACACCAGAGATCTAATACCAATTAGATGATGTATACGTCGTACTACGGAAAAAAAAGTAATAGCCGTATTATTGCTTCTTTTGATATCTTCCTTAAATTACGATTATGCATTCTTTAAACCGCATAGACGGCCATACTAAATGCGGAGAAGAAACTATGCAAAAAGGAAAATACGTAAATTAATAGTTACAAAACAAACGCCAGAGAACATCTTTGCCGTCCAAGTTATCACAGACGACGAAGCTACAATATCTGACTACTAACATAACCTATGCATAACAACTGCTTTTTACATGAAAATGAGCTTTTTGTGTTATCAATAAATGCAATTTTGGGAAAAAATTCTGAATACTTGATATTCAACTGTACAGGTACGCAACTGATTTTATTTTTGAGTTCCAGTGTCATATGAAATAGCATAAAGAGAAAATTTTCAGCTCCAGCAATAAATGAGGCAGCATAGTGAGACACACCTAAAGTTTAATGCTGTGAAAACTCTGTCAAAATCCACTCACCAGTTTTCAAGTAATGCTACATGTATTAATGTATCGTATGTCTTAAATTTTAACTCTGACACCAAGCTTTAAAATTCTGAAAATCCATTCGAAATCTGTATTTTCTGTGCGATGCTAGAATTACAGACACATTAAAAACACTTTAATATGTATGTGGTATATATTAATGCGCGTACGGTGCACGTTTCGATTTTGGAGCAGCAACATTAGCAGATGTAATTAGTCTGAAATGTCGCCTCAAAACTGACATTCCGCATCGGAGCATCCAACTCACCCCATTATGAGAGCTGCGCGGGTAAATGAACGTTTAGTTTAGTACCGGAAATGGCTGGTACCAAATTAATGAAGTCTGGTACATATTAATCCTAGGGGAGTATATAAATAATGTACGAGTAAATCAACTTCAACCCACCCCTTTCTGGGTAGGTTGCTGGTGAATCTAGGTTTGCTTTAAATCCGGAAATGAATGGCGCGAATTTTATGAAACTTGATACACATATTTCTCATAAATAATTGTGTACGGATAAATCGATGCTAACTAGACCAGGCAACGCTGGGAACTCAGCTAGTAATAGATGAATAATCAAGGCAGATCGGTTAGGAAATAAGAGGAAAGAGTTGGACTGATCACACCTAAATTTTGTCGAGTATTACTGTGATTGGAAGTAGAGGTAGCCAGGTGAGATGACTGATAACTAACGCACAAGTCGTAGAGTCTGACAGAACTGGAGGAAAGGAGGGTAACCGAACCTAATGGATCAGAAAAGAAACTAGGTCCACCAAATTACTAGTAGTACACGTATCTACTGTATACCCAAAAAGACTATGAAACAGAAAGTATACGGCGAAAGTGTATCAAGGAGGAGGAACATGTAATGATAATGGGTAATCTTAATGCTGTACTAGCATTTTACCGATGCTTTGCGCACGTGGTCCTTGGAGTGTGTAGAAATTCTTTACTCTTTGATTACTAGTGCCAAATATTATGACGAAGAAGGAAAAATTACAGTATTAAAATTCTGTGTAATTGGAGACCACGTTTAAGACCTATTTAAAGATACATTTCCAATTATAAAAAGGAACACGGAAAAAGGGGATAAAATCTATCATGCCGATCCATTCAGATTACGTAAACGTGAAGTACGTACGAGTAGATACAACAATAAACACCGACAAATAATGATTTTATTTTGGTAAGAATGGAAAGTAGAATTATGCCTAAAAACTTTTTATTTTATTTTGCATAAACTGTCCAAAGTTGAAATGCAGCCAAAACCAGAATGAAAACTGAGTTTTTTTTTTTTAAATTGTAATAGGTATTGTTGTAAAAGGTTGGATATCATGAGAAATGCATTAGATTTTTTAACATTGTAGACAATTAATCCATGATGAAACATGTAAGCTATCGTTATTCAATGTTATACATTTTTTTAAAAAAGTCTGCGTGCTGATAATTCTCCCCTACATGTTACATGGATATGGAATGCACTTAAAAAAAAGAATGAAGCTTAACAAAGTTACAAGAAAACAGCAGGTAGTAATAAATATTTCTTGTAAAACAACTTGTACTGCCCATGATTTTATTCGTTTAGTGGCGCCGCAATTTGATGATGGATTCTTATACAACTCTGCCAATGCGATGGCTTTGTCAGTAGCCGATTGGAGGTCAAATTGAGATACATTTATTCCGATTTCTGTTGTCTTGTCCACAAATCGGAATAAATGTATCTCAATTTGACCTCCGATCAGCTACTGACAAAGCCATCGCATTGGCGGAAAAACAGTCGTGCCTATCTGATACTATCATCGACACGAGAAAAAGAAGAAGAAGATAAAACTCGACGAAAAAAATTACGAAAGTAAAGAATAAAATTTTTGATATCCTAGTTTTCGAGATATCGAACCCCAGAAATAAGTTGAATGTACAGTTTCTTAAGCTTTTGGTGACGTTTTTCTTCTGGTCTAGGCCGTATTTCAACTTATCCACAACCGCTAGGAAGAAAACACCTATTGTGCATGTCCACCTTGAGTGGCTTTCGTGAATTTTTATTCTGGTCCAGGCCGCATCTTAATATATAACCACCTTAATTATGAGATAAGATATCGAAAAACGTTCTTCTTTAATTTAAAATTTTTGTTTTTTTTCATGGAGGTACAGAAGAATCCTTCATCAAATTACGGCGATACGGTTTTCGTAGAACCCCCCGTTTAATATATATTTGATGGTTAGACGCTATAATGTACAAATATTCTTAAAATATATCGCCCAAGGAACGTGAGTACAAATTTTGATATCAAAAGGACCGTCTCGTCTGATGTGGTTTGCATTATAGGACCACCATCTGAATCTTTGAGTTAATATTGTTAAGCTTTACAGTGTCCAGGTTGTATTTCAACTTACACGCAAAAGATAAAGTGCAGATTACAAACAAATAAGACTGCGCCACAGTCAACAAAAATTAATACTGCTAATATAGTTTATGAACAGTTCATAAACTTTTTTTAAAATTTGTTTGGTGTAATGTCTGTTTAGCATTACTACAAAAATTACTGTGTCCAAACATATCAACACTAAACAAAAGGTTGTTTACCTGAAATTAAATCCACAATTAAGTTACGATTTCTGAAGTGTGTCTTTGAAATAGTGGTTTGATTAACATATTCTGTTTCTTTTCACTTGCTGTATTACAGAAACTGGAGAAGAGCGTACACAATGTAAAGCGTAGTATAGTAGCCTGATCTTTGGTGGCTTTTAAAGTACAAAGATGTTTAGGTAATCTGAATAATTCTTGTGCTTATTATGTTTAACTGACGTATTCCATTAATTTTAATATTTTCAATTTTGGAGACCTGAATAGCCGAAGTCAAGAAACGAAACATAATCCTGAGGAAATTAATGTGATGTGATGTGATTTATTGTTAATTTTTTTGAAAGGACTGATCATTTCAAATACAGAGTGATTCGTGACTCATAATTGTTCCCTCTGAAAATTGCTTTTAATAACTTGCTCCATCCCTCGGTACATATAATTAATTAAATATTTCCACAGATTTTAGTTCGGATTATTAGCTCTAAAAATTTGTAAATACCATCCAGATTGCTGCAGCGATTTTTTTGATTTTTTTTGGTGATACCTATTCAAATTTTCAGACACACCCAGTTTGCTTACAAATTTATAATACAGTAATACAAATTAGCAAAATGAAATGATGCAAATATTACACGGAATATCAAACTACACACTAATTTGTAGTGGAACATTTCTATTTAATAATAAATGGGTAAAAATACTAAAACAGTAACATACATCAAGTGAAACCATGACTCCACGTAGTTTCGAAATCAATAGAGGTTATAACATGCTATGCTTCAGAAACAAGCGGGAAAAACATACACAAGCGTATCATACGCAGGGTTACAAGAAGAAATGATCAGTGTTGAATCGGATTAGTAGAAATCCGGCTGCAAATCTAGTTAACATACCGATATCAGTAACAACTGCAACTTTTGCGAGACAACAAATAAATAATTAGGTCATGAATTAAATTTGCAACACATAGCACGTTAAAAATAATTTACACAGGCATTCAAATTAACAAAAACAAAAATCAAGTTAAAAAAATAACACACGAATCAGAAATAAAATTAAACGAGATTTTAAGATTTTCATCTGAAGTGATATCTGTTCTGAACATTATATAATCAAAGGATGGTTGCTGTGCTTGGCAGATGTAGAAAGTTTCACCAGGCAGTACCTTATGGGCACCCGCTAAAAGTATCATCAACACTCTCTTTCAGGAAAGATAACAGTCTCATGATCAGAAAAAAATACCAGCAATGATACTGAAAAACAAGGGTAAAACTTGAAAGACTGCAGACAGAGATCAACTTTATAAGCGGCATGGTGTGACCTTTTCTCAGTTTTTGTTGACGAAAAAGGCTTGTTAAGGAATCCGGAATCAAGACAGAAAAAACCAGTGGTATGTATAAATATGAAACAAGATAAAACGGAGAAATCAAGAAATTTCTATAAATGAAAGGGTAACCATGTTTAAGATTTGATACAAGCAGATTAACAGTCGCAGGGTATGTAAAAAATACACGAAACGGACCCCAATACTGACTCGTATGTTCATGAGACAGTAAAACTAACTGGAAAGGAGAAGAGCTTATATTCATTAATTCATAATAATAAAATGCTACTTTGGTCACTGTGTCATCCTAACCGGAATTTGTTGCCGAATCCTCAACGGCCTGTGAAGGTTACAACAAAATCGAGGTTATGAGCGTTAATTATTAACAGTTCTAACTAACTGAGGGACTGCAAAGAAATGAACTGACAGAAAAGCAAGTTTTTCGTTGACATCAACATATTATTTAGATAGTTTCTTATACTATCTGTCCATAGATATTGCTGTTGCAGTAAAATGAGAAATGTTTATCACATAACATCATTTTAAACGTCATTTAATAGCAGTTTTATTTAGTTAATCAAATACGAGAACATGAACTGCCAGAATAGTGCTTTCAACCCGTTATTTTTGACACGTTCAGAAGCAATTTTTATTCGATGTAGATGTTTGGTTATATTCTCTGTCACTATTATAGTAGATTAGGTTGGGAGTCTCTGGTAGATAGACGACACACGTTTCGTTTAAACTTATTGGAAAACATGCGTACTCCCACTTTCACTTTTGAGTGTAGTGAAATACTTCTTCCACCAACCTATTTGAGTCGGAAGGACAGGAAAGATAAAATTAGAGAAATAAGGTGTCGGACTGATTCTTATATGAATTCTTTTTTCCCTCGTATCATTAGGGATTGGAATGCACAGCAAAGAGATTAGCTTTGGTGCTGAGCACCCTCTGCCACCCACAATTTTGTGAATTGCAGAGTATATATATGTAGATGTATTGTAGTAAGCTCGAAGAATTCTACGTTCAACACGTCATATTATACGGGCTTACAAAGTAGTATAAGAAATAAAAATCAACATATTATAATTAATTAATTTGCATAGATCTGATTTTTGGCTTAATCGTACTGTACTGGACGACATATTGCTAATATTTTCGAAATGATTACAAATATTTATGATTTTTAACGCACATGACACATCATTTAGGAACATCAACGGGATAAATGAAAAGAATTCACAACATTTATTAATTATTCGATTAGACTCTACAGACAAAAGATTTGTTGTCCAATTAAGTTAGCCTTGATTGCAGGAACAAAATAGTCTGAAATATACTGTAGTACATTTACTTGTTTGACTAGGCTGTGTCTCTGAGGAAATCATTTAGATACCAATGTGCTCTTATGCACGGGTGGAGAATTATTGCAAATTGTCTTTGACTTATCGGCGTAGATTTATAACACACACACACACACACACACACACACACACACACACACACACACACACACACACACACAGCAAGATTTTTTCCAAATCGCTCTAGGCGTATGCCGGGTTTGCCAAATTTTTCCCACCCACTTTTGCCTTTAATGACACCGATATCAACGAGTCTTAAAACCATAAAAAAATTACATATATCTCAAAATTCCTAGCTAAAAATCCAAAAAGTGGTATTCCCCATGCTTAGACAGAGGTATGTGGTGGTCTCCAGTTGATTTCCCAAGAAACAATCATAAATATACATCGCTGGGAAAAACTTCGTTCATTTATAGTATTTTAATAATTGCAGGTAAGCAACAAACAGGTAAAGCTACACCACATTCCAAATAGCAGAAACCTGAAAGCCATGTGTTACGTTGTTTGATGCATCTGGATATAGATTTCGGTCGACGGTCTTTCAATTAGGTAAGCGAAACAGCAAAGGGCCCTTAGCGAAGAAAGAAAACGCCAGAGAGTGCTGCAAGGAAAAACAAATCTCGAATGCAAGGACATATTAAATTAAACAAAATACCACACATAACGACACACTAATCTGCCTGCTTCCAGGAAAATAGGTTATGGTGTAGTGGCGGCGGCTGTGGTAGCCATAACCATGAGGAAGGCGTGTCGTCAGACCAACTCAACAAGCTGCTCAAGGACTCGGAATTCGTCAGGCTGGAGGTGAACTATGTACTCAAGAAGGGGCCATGTGACAAGCTGGGAGAGAAACTCAAAAGTTAGTACGGAGTCATAATTATGTTATTTATGCTCGACCTAGAGAAAAGCTTCGGCCGGTGTTGAAAGACAAATAAAGCGACGGCATATACTACTAATAAAAAAAGTTGGTCCATCGATCAACGAGTTAGGATTCTTGGCTATGTTGCTCGTCAACAAGGCACAAAATCAACTAAAAATAATTCTACATCTACATTCATACTCTGCAAATCACAAACATTGTGGGTGGCAGAGGGTGCTAAGCACCAACCCTTAACTCGCCCATTCCAATCCCGAATAGTGCGAGGAAAGAAGGAATACATATAAGTATCAGTATGGCATTGCGACCTAAATAGGTTGGCGGAAGAAGTATTTCATTGCACTCGAAATTTAAATTTTTTCGCATATTCTCCAATAAATTCGAACGCAAGCTACGTCGTCTCTCTTCCAAACTATCCCAGCCCAATCTATGTATCAATTATGTGACGCTTTCATAAGGGCTGTAACAACAAGTCACGAATCTAGCGGCTCTCCTCTGCACCCTCTCAACTGAGTCAATCAGAACCTTGCGATACGGATCCCAAACCCCACAACAGTAATCCAGATGCGGACGCACTAGTGTTTTATACGCTATCTCCTTTGTTTGAGCATTACAATTCCTCAAAATACGACCTATCAATCGTAATTTAGAATTTGCCTTGCCTACGACGGAAGTTATGTGCATGTCCCATTTCATGTTGCTTTGTACTATCACCCCCGGATACTTCACGGAATCAACCGTGTCAACAGCTGAATTGTTTATTTTGTACTCGTGAACAAACTGATTCTTCTTGTTACTTATCCGCATTGCCTTGCAATTTTTGCAATTAAGTGTAAGCTGCCATTTACGGCACCAATCGAAAATAGCGTCCATATCACGCTGAATTTCTAAGCAATCGTCGGAGCACCTTATTTCCCTATAGATAACCGCATCGTCGGCAAACAATCGCAACCAGCATTTGACGTTGTCGCCTAGATCGTTTATAAATATTAAGAAAAGAAGTGTACCTATTACACTTCCTTGAGGAACGCCCGAAGTAACATTTATCTTAGAAGAGGATTCCCTGTCAACGACATACTGTGATCGACCAGTTAGAAAATCACGTATCCACTCGCAAATCTGAGCCGAAATACCGTAAGCTCGAATCTTCGCTAAAAGTCGGTTATATGGCACAGAATCAAAAGCTTTCTGAAAATCCAAAATAAAAAAAATGCATCAAGTTGCGAACCTGCATCGATAACTTTCATTATGTCGTGGGAAAATAGGGCCAATTGTGTTTCACACGATCTCTTCTTCCGAAATCCGTGTTGACATGGTGTAAGTAACTCGTTCTCATCCAGAAACTTCATTATGTTCGAGCATATGACATGTTCCAGAATTCTGCTGCAGACCGATGTTAGAGATATGGGTCGATAATTCATAGGATCACTCCGATCTCCTTTCTTAAAAACGGTAATTACCTGGGCTATTTTCCAGCTAGAAGGTACTTTTCTCTCTTCTAGTGATTTACGGAATATATCTGACAGAAATGGTTCAATATCCTCCGCGTATTCAGAAAATCCTCTTACCGGTATACCATCGGGAACCGGCGCTTTACCCCACTTCAGGAGTTTTAATTGCTTTACAATTCCTACGCTAACAATTTCTATCGGATCCATCTCTAATGTGGTGAAGTGGGGATGTTTTCCATGTTTTCTTGCGTGAATGAATTTTTTGAATTCGGTGTTAAATACGGTAGCCTTGTCGCGGCTGTCTTCAACTTCCCGTCCGTCTTTTATTAGAACTGGCTTATTGTTCCCACTACAACTAACTTTTTTTACATACGACCAAAATTTCTTAGGGTTTTCAGTAAGGCTCTTAGAGAGAGAATTTTCACTAAAGTTATCTAATTTCGAACTACACTTGCATTCTGCTGAAACGGATTCTTGACGACACAGACTAATAAAATAACAAATATCCCGAAATACCGGAAACGAAGGTGCAAGTGATTGGCTCTCATATCCCCTAATTCATACCAGCAAACAAATTTCTCTCCAAAATGTCATTAGGAAAGTGAATAGCACAATGAAGTTTATTTGGTGGCGATTAAAGTACCACATTACAGTGTGGTTTGAAAAGGAGGGGGGGGGGGGATCAGTCAAGAATGAGAGAAATCGTGCGAACCTTTAAAAAATAAATCTGAAGAATATGAAATTCACGACACTTATTTAACGATTTAGTAGCACTACGATGCGCAAACACTACGAAGAATGGAAGCAAATGTTTCTGAACTATCGTCCAATAAAACGTGACTACAGCTATGATCCGTAGAAATGGTGATAACAACCTTTACCTTCGGACTTGAAACGTAAGACGTAAGACGTAAATGTAAAAGTCAGATCGTGGTGTAGCTCCAAAGTTAGATTAGATCATTAGCCTTGCATCAATATTTTAACTACGTTATGACTAGAGAAATGGATTTCTAAAAAAAATTTCTTTTACGAAAAGAAGTTACGATTATCTGTAGCTAGTACAAGGAACGTTGGTTTATAAAACCTAACATTTCAAGCGAAGTCAGAAAAAGAATTTTAACATAACTAACAGTCGTTAAGTTATTGTCATATTAGTATATATTATTGCTATAGTCACAAGATAACCGAAAATTGCTATCATCGAAAATGCAGTGGTATTTTTTATACTTGCTACGAGTGAAGTCTGAACAGTTAACTTTCTATTCCAGCTAGTAACACACCTTGCACAGTTGCAGATTTTTCTTCAATAACATGGAGAAAGAGGGCAGTAGGCTCAGCTTTCCCGCTATCGATTCCCTGCGGATTTCCTGCATTTCGGTACAAATACGCTGGCGAGATTACATCGATAGGTCTCAGAACTGAACTGCTCCTCCCGCCCACTCCAAAACCTCTCAGCCTTCCTCCACGAGAGAGAAATTCACTTCTCAAAAGAAATTGACAGTATCTCTCTAACTAGGATTAGAAGCTTGCGAACAACTCTGAAGTTTAGTTCTATCAACTAAGATCAATAAAGGAATATGATGTAATTATACCTAAATGACTGAATAACAGGATTCCATTAAGTTTATGGTTAAAGATGTCTGCCCAAGTTGCGAGTAGAGAAGAAACAGTTTACATCTATGTTTTAAGTACTTCGTTTAATCATACTTGTTTTCAAAACTACCTCATTAAAATATGAATCACGAACACCATCTCCATTAGTGTGCATAAATAAATATTCGGTGGAAAAAAAACATGCAGTAATTTATACTCGGGTTTTAAATCAAGGGAATACACTTAAGTTCATTTTAAACTGTAACCACACATACCCACAACATCTACGATACGTCATAACAAAATGAAGCCGCACATCTAGCAATATGAAATCTGCATTCATTAATAATTAGCTGGATAACCCAGTTAACACAAAATCTTCTCTCAAGACGTTTAAGGTTCTTTTTAAAACGTATTTCAGTGTTTCAAGTAGTCTATTGGTCAGATTTTTTACCAGTGTTGTCTAAATTCTAATTAACATCGAAATTCAATAAGGACAGACTAAGCAGCAGCAGTTAAGTTAAAGGAGTAATAGATCAGCCAATACTGTAAGCTTGTAATCGAGTGTTTTGTGTTATCCTCGAAACAATTGTACCGGCGCAGAAATTTTGTAGTATGCAAGAACAAACCTTCATTATTTTTTTTAAAAAAGCTAAAACATAGATTACTTATGCATCCTTACATTCAGTACATCAGTAACATCATCTGGTAACAAACGATACTAACTTCTATAACAATAATCCTGACATTGATATGGGCTCAAAATGGTGCAGTAAAAAAACTGAAAGTGTAACAAAAATTATTTGTATGTTGTGCGAGTTGATAGTGAGATTCTTCTTTTCTTGCTTTCACGATATTTTTTAACACGTGTAAATGTTTTAAATATTAAAAAATAAGTTTTCTTCCAAATAAATTATTTTTAATTAACTTTATTTGTGGATACATAAAACACATTACACTTATAAATGTTTTGATAGTAATAATTAAAAAAGACGTAAGTTACCCTTCAACAACTTACCCGAATCAAACGTATATGAGAGACTGTGTTGCTTGTTTAATTACCCTCATGCTTGCGCCAGACAGACATAACCCAGCTCTGAATAAGGCAGAGAAAAATAACTTCCTACCACGTTTAAAGATAAGCTATTACTTCCTTACTCCAACATCAGATTGTAAAAATATATTTACCACAGCCTATATGATCGATAAGGAAAAAATGCTGCCATGATTTCTGCTAAGGATTCCTTCAATTTATTTAGGGAAATCAATAAACAATAAAGACATGATCCTTGTTTAAGATTGAAGGTAAATATTTGTTAACGTACTAGGGAAGAGCGCTGTCAAATACATGACATAATAGTTATTAAACGTCAAGTTTTGAATCTGACCAGACACAGAGTCTTAGTCTAGTCTAGAGCATACCGAGGAAAGAAAAATAATGCATTGGAATTTCATGGTAGTTTTCAACTGCTTTACGTCTCTCAACAGCGAGGTCTTTAGAGACGGGAAAGGATTGGGAGGGGGGGGGGGCAAGGAATGGGAAGGAATTCGGCCATGGCCATTTTAAGGAAGCATCCCGGCATTTGCCTGGAGTGATTTGGGAAACCACTGAAAACCCAAACCTGGATGCCCGGACGGGGATTCGAGCCACCGTCCTCCCGAATGCGAGGCCAGAACGCTATCCGTTACACCACCACGCTCAGTTTCAGGGTAGTGATTCCGTTGCAGATAATAGTGATCGTAGTATTCCCTCACTCGTATGACGTAAACATTCAACCAAGTCCACTCCGTCTTTTAGATATGTGCACTATCCCTGTCTGATGAATCGTCCACGTGGCTCTGCGTCCCTGAATGCACTGAAATTATAGGGTTTTCTAACTACTTTTTTTTTTTCTGGAACAGCAACACACACAAAAAATGTAAATAATTACAAAAGACGCGGCTATCGTATAGGGACGAGTCTGCATGTGGCAGAACCGTTCAGTACACGGAAGACGCTAAGTTGAAGGCTCGAAATCCAGTTGCCAAGAGCAAGGTATAATCATAGTTTTTCTACTTGCTGTCAGGTCACCCATCAACAGACATTATTAATTTGACTGCGAGAAGGCGTGGAGATAGTACAGATGTGTGAAGTGGAAGGTCGAAGGATTCATGTACACGAACCAGAATGACTGATGGTAAGAAGAAACTAGTTATGGGGCACCATCGATTCAAGGTGGAAGAAATTTTCCCTCCTGCATTGCAAGAAAAAGGCTGGAAATGGTTGCATATGTGGTCTGTCATTCACGACAACGCGTTGGGACTGTTAGCTGTCCTAGCACCTCTCAGGTTCCGCATTTTTCAGCTCTATAGGGCGCTCCTTCATTCGCCTCACTGTTACATTAGCGATTACAAAAGAACCCAAAAGAAACATTTGAAGTGGCCTTGCAATGATAGGACAACGATCTTTAAAATATGCGCATCTATAGGGGAATTACGATAAAAATGAGAATAGTTTCAGCTTACAGCAAAACTGCTGAATTGGATACCAATGCCGCCAGTTAAGTGGTGACCCCTGCCACCAGCTTGCACTTTTTACAGTAGCTTCCGTCCCAGGGGCGTGAAAGTTTTGGGACGTGGTGGAATCCTGCAGAACAGTTACACCTACAGCCATAATAAACCCAAGCTTTACTGAGTCGAACTTGGGACTGAAGGTAAATGCATCACTGGTGCCTCTGACTTGTCGTCGGGACTTTCACCGCAGTCGTGACTGCACTTTTTCGCGTGCCCTCCCGTGTGCAATCTTTTAGTGGCCGAGAATGCTTCTCTTCCGAGAGACGGTAGTTCTTTTGTGATCGTACTCGGAGTGGTTGACACGCTGCGCGGTGGATCTGGCGAGAGGGTTTAGGTATTATGTCGAAAGTAGGCTATGCCGCAACCCCTCAGTTAAGAGCCAACGAGCGTGGTGGGTGAACGGTTAACGCTCTGACCTCGCATTCGGCAGAACGCCTGTTCGATTCCCCGTCCGGGCATCCAGATTTGGGTTTCCCATGGTTTCCCCAAATCACTCCAGGCGAATACCGGGATGCTTCCTTCAAAAGGGCCATGGCCGAATTCCTTCCCGTTCCCTGTCCCAGTTCAATCCCGCCACTAATGATCTCGACGTCGACGAGGCGTAAAGCCATAACTAAAAAAAGTTAAGAGCCAGCACGTAAAGGGGTTGGTTTTTCTACTGATAATGAGTATGGGTTGTTTATGTATTATCAACATCTCGAACCACTTTTCTCCAGGATCCACAGTTTTTGGAAGTTGAGCCATATCGCCAATTTCATGTGGAGGCTCAAGGTACTGTTACAAGCCCTCTGCAGTAAATAACTTCTAGAGGATAACGGGAACACCTTAAAACTTGATTATACTTGTTATTTGTGTTTGAAAGCTTCCTTGAGTTCCAATAAATTATTGTTGTGCTAAGCGTTAGGCCATGTGACTTGCTGTGTATCTTGACGTTGTCTTATGTTGTTCGCAGGGGTCATCCCTAATGCGGTGATCAACAAGTACATGGACTGCACTTCCACTCAGGCAGCCAACGCGAGCAAGCTGAAGAATTTCCTGGAAGAGTCACCCCGGCGTCTGGGCCCAAATCGAAGCATTGTACTTCCACTAACACACCATCTTTAAATGGTTTGTGTAATGCGAATTTTGAAGGTAATAAAAATGTATTAAAGCAGGCTTCTGTAATAAGTGTAGTAAAATGATGAACCCATGTCTTTCCAACATCTCCAATTCGGATTACATCTCTATAGTCATTTCCCAGTCGGCGGAATTACGAATTCTCTTAGGCCTTTTCCACACATACCAGCAAAACCGGCGCCGGATGCAAATGTAATCAAATGAGAGCTTCCACACGTAGTCCGGCGGTTACCTCGACAGTCGGACCGGCACGATCGCCGGCCGTTTAATTTCATTGTTTCTCATGCACACCGGTGCTAGTGACACAGAGCTTTATACGATTGAACATAGTAATAAAAAGTTTAGCTCATAATTTTGCGATGATGAATCACGATATTGTAATGGTAGAGAGCAAAAAAATGTTTGTGGTGCAAAACATCCGACTGTTTCAAAGACACAACAGAAAAACTGGAGGCGTGTATAGAAGTGTATAGATTTTTGGAGGAAGATTTTAAAGTCAAAAAAAAAAGAATAACTTAAAATTGTAAGATGTACATTTATTGTTAACAATTATAATACAGAACAGTTTATACACTATATTTTGTTCCTTTGCCACGGCAATGCTCCTCAGTACTAGCAAAGTAGTCTGAAAAATATCTCTCAAATTATTTGCTACTTGTTGGCCGATTACATGCAGTTACGAGTAAATTTCGTAGCCTTTGAAATACATACATTTCAGATCTATGGACATCTTTCATTCGCACAACATTGTGTAGAATTACACATGCTTTAACAATGTCTTTAGATAACCTTTTCGAAACATTTAGTGGTCGGTGAAAAATTCTCCACTTATTAGATAAAATTCCAAAAGCACATTCGACGTATCTTCTTGCACGACTCAAAAGGTAATTGAATACTCTTTTTTACTCTGTAAGATAACGTCCTGCGTAAGGTCTCATTAATTGTTCTGATAGCCCAGATGCTTCGTCAGCCACGAGTACAAATGGAATATTTTTCCTGCTTGTTGAATGTATTTGTAATTGATTTACCATCATTAACTTCAAAAAAATGATTCTCTGATATGGAAGAGTCTCACAATCTTTACCATAGGCTCCTATATTTGCATATGTAAATTTATAATCATACTTGGCTAATGCCATGAGAACAACTGAAAAGTAATCTTTGTAGTTGAGGTTCATTGAACTACTATGAGGGAATCTGTAAACTCTAACATGTTTTCCATCGACAGCTCCTACGCAGTTTAGGAATTGAGCGTTTCTTTTTTTTTTTTTAAAAATCATCTGCTATTTTCTGCCAGCATTCTTCTCTTGGTTGTGGAAGGAATACATCTTTGAGTTGATGCCAAAAAGAATTGCACATTAGACTTACAATTTTACTTATACTGCGTATTCCAAATCTGTAGATGTAATGTAATTCCGTAAATGTTGCTCCTGTGGCAAGATACAGAAAAATCGAAAGAAGAAATAATAAATTGGAAGGTTTTTTATGTACTATCTATAATTTTATTTGGTTCGATTCCAGTTGCATACCTTTGATAAAATATAAAAAATTATTTTTTTTAGTAATGAAGTAAAACTATTTAACTGCATAAAAACATAACGGAATATTTGCCTACTACACTTAATTTATTCCACAATTCGCCTACTCCTCTTTTTTTTATATTTCAGGTAATGCAATTACTGCAAAATGGCAAAAAATTACGTGAAATCTCTAAAGAAAAAATCTGGTCAAGCCACTTCAATTAAGTATTTACATTATGATAATCTGATTTTTGTTAAAAAAAAAAGTAGTACAGTCAGAAGTATGGATGATTCCAAGCATGAAAGCCAAGATGAAAAAACAGAGATAGCATTAGAAGAGCAAGTCCAGAAAAACGTTGGTGAAAAACCAAAATGAAATGGAAGATTATAGAGAAATTTCGCTGACACACACATAATGCAATTTTTTTAAATAACACATCACCGTGTAACCTGATTAATAATTAGGAATTTTCTATGAAACTAAGACCAACATCATTGGACTGTCGCAACAGAAAGTTGTTATTTACTCAGTAATAGCAATGAAACATAGGTATTAAGTAGTTAGTCAAAAGTGTGTGCGTTTCTATATGTTTTAAAAACTGCGCATATGTTATCTTCTAAACAGTTGACTTTTTGGACACCAAAAGCTCATTTCGCCCATTAGTAACCATTTCTTTTATTTAATAGTTTGCAATTTATCGTACACAGTGGAAATGTGTTTGTTATATAACATGCTGCAATGTTGCTCATTTCTAGTGTTATGAAATAACTTTCCATCACATTATATTGTTAAGAATTGTATAAACTTTTTGAATTTGTCCATCTCTCCTGGAATTTATAACCTGTGGGACGAAGTACAAATTGTAAGGTAAAATTAATTACAACTCTTGTGTTATAATCATAAAAAACTAAAATAATTTAGAACTTACTTTCTAAATTTACGTTAATATTTGCCTTCTGTTAAAGCTGAATCATTTGCGAAATTATTTGTAGAAATATAACTGTGTTTGTATAAAGGTTTTTTGAATAGCAAAAACTTTGTTCAGTAAAGGTTGCCGAAGACAACGATGTTGTTAAATTATGATCAACATCTTCAGACGTGGATCCAGCGTTTCTTCCAGGATCTTGTTTTTTTTTAAAACACAAGTGTATCTTGACATCTAAGTAATTAAGTTTTCTGTAGTACTACGTTTGAATACATTTTACCACTTGACTCAATCGGCTGCTACAATGTTGCTATTGTAAGGTCACTTTTTACGGTTTAAACACTTATTACCCGATACTATGGCTTAAGGATAGTACCGAGCATGGTGGACGAGCGATAACGCTCTGGTTTCACATTCGAGAGGACGCAGGTTCGAATCTTCATCCATATTTTGATTTTCCATTGTTTACCCAAATCACTACAAGCGGATGACGGGATACTTCATAGAGAAGATCATGGCCGAATTATTTCCCTTGTCTTGCCCCCAGGTCTTTCTGCTTCTGATGGCCTTGACATCGACGAGGCGTAAAGCCTTAAGCCAAAAAATGAAGGATAGCATGAGATGTCTCTGAAATGTTATGGAGTTACTCTTCAGCGTTTCACTTAATGATTCCCATCAAGGCTCCAAGTGTATTTCCAGAAGCTTTTTTTAATTAGGACTTTAAAAGATCGTCGAATTCTAGGTTATTAGAGCCAGTAACAGGAAGGTCGGGTGGGGGGATAGGGGTAGCAAAGGGAAGGAATTTGGCTAGGGCGTTTTCAAAGATCCATCCCGATATTCGCCTGAAGTGATTTGGGGATACCATGGATATCTGAAATGTGGGTTGCCGGGCCGGGGATCGATCCTGCGATCTCCAGAATGACAAACCTGTACGTTAATGACCCAGAACCACAAGATCTACTGAAATGTAGGGCATCATTACAATACTTTCTCTATAAACTAATAAGTGAAAAGAGGTTCGGATACCAGTTTGTAATGAAAGGTTAGCGTAGCTGGAAAGTGGACATCGGAGCGAGAAATTCTGGACAGACTGGTCACCCCGTTAGGTTTAATACAACAGTGATGGAAGCAGAATGGTCTGTAATGACAAGCCGCAGGCTAACTACTGGCTGGTGAATTTCTTCAGGCACGACTGCAAGTAGAGCAGCACGTTCATACGAGGCTAACGGTGTAGCCACATCACATCACATTCACTTTGCAACAGCAAATTTTAACATGTAACCTTCTAAAATTCAAATATATGTTTTTAAATTCATTTTCCCTATGTTTACATATATTCGCTGGATCGGTGAAAGGATCCCTTCCATTAACTTGTACCCTTGTACGTCTCTTCCTCAACTCAATGCCGGTTTTATCTGTCTTTTCAATCTCGCTCCTAATATCCATTCAGTGGTTGTCCTCTTGCAGTCCAATTACACTTCACAGATTTTCATAGTAATTCCTGCAATATCCATGTCACCGAGCGTGGTGGGTAAGCGGTCAACACTCTCGCTTCGTTTTCGGGAGGACGCCGGTTCGAATGCCCGTGCGGGTATCCAGATTTGGGGTCTCCATGGTTTCCCTAAATCACTCCGGGTGAATGCCAGGAAGCTTCCGAAAAAAATCCGTGTTCGTGTCTAACGAAGTCTAGGAATGTTTAATTTATCGTACAATTAATACTGCCCAAGTCCTTCAGCTACTCATTCGGTCCCGTCTGGGATTGCCAATCACACTTCTGAAAATTCTGATTTCAACTATACGGATCCTAGTCACATCCGTGTCGTCCATGTCTCATAATCATAGCTCAGAACTGCTAAGTAACAAGTTGGGAAAAATGTTTGTAAGAATGGAGCTGTTCTGTCTTTAAGAAGTTTAACAGATCAGTTCAAAAATGAAAATGTTTCAGACCATATGATAGAAGTGAAACTCCCGTACATAATCGCGAATGATCTAACGCATTATATGACTGCGACAAGTTGAATAGTCTGAATAAGTTTATAGACAGTTAAGCTATAATTCTATTTCTTCTATGTACAGGGTGTCCAAAAATGAATATCGGGGTTTTAATGCTTTATTAGATTTATTACATTATCCTTACAGTTATAAATGATATGTCAAATGAAAGAGCAACTCAAACAGTTTTATATACAAGCTTACAAGTGTTCTATGTGGGCACCATTTGTCACACGGCACACATCAAGTCTGTAGCCGAGTTCTTCCCAAACGTTGAGCAGTGTGTCTTCAGTAACTGTTGCAACAGCTGCTTCAATCCTCTGTCGTAATTCAAGGAGGTCGGCTGGTAACGGAGGCACATACACACGATCCTTGATGAAACCCCAAAGGTAGAAATCGCATGGCGTTAGGTCAGGTGAACGTGTATTTCAATTTTTTTTTTTTTTTTTTGGTATATTCAACCAAAACAACTGCTTTACGATAAGTGAGAAAAATACTCGTGATTCCAGTGTGGCATCTGATCTCATCGTTTCCGGTAACTTCGACGATGTACGATGGTGGCACTTATTTGAAAGAAACTGAAAGCTGGTGTGTATAGTAACCACCCGTAATCGCGATTGTTAAATCACTATCGCCAACATTTCTCTGAGCCTACTAAACAAACTCATTGCCTATCTAACGAAACAGAGAATGGTCCACTTCAAATAAAGCTACGTGCAACGCTGTAGTAATTGGAGAATGCTATCAGAAAGTATACTTCCCCACATGATACATCAACAAGAAGGGAAATGCTTCCATACATATAAACGCTTTCAATATTTCTATTGACGTTCTTAAGGTTTTTTAACCAAAATGACATAAACGGAAACCGTAAAATTTCGTTTTATTCATCCGTATGTCATAGCCCACTAATAGCGCCAAGTCAAAAATATGAATCTCCCACACACACACAAATTGTTGTGACACAGCTGAACCGGTATTAAAAAAAAAAAATGTGGTAAGTGATACCTTACACTTGTAAATAATGTCTCCTCCCCTTGTAATTTTACAATTATGATAGCGCTATTAACGATATTGTTTTTCTTAATAAATGCTGAAACACTTTAACATTTTGTTATACACCAATAAAACTTAATTTTTCAGTGCATAAAATAAGACTCGCGTTTAAGAAATGAGGTTTATTTACTTATCTAATTAGCCATGCACCGATCTTGAAAATTCAGTCCTTTGTTGGAATCTACGCCCTCCCAGGAATTTACAAGGACACTTCACATGAAGTTAACCACTTACAGAGTTTTGCATTATTTATGTGGACCATGCTAGGATGTCCAGCGGCTTGCATTCCACTTCAAATTGTACGACGGATGTGAAAACAGCGACCACTTGACAATGAGTTAGTATGTTCTACGAAATTACTTAATTTGTTTAAATAAGATATGGTATACTAAGAAAATACTTATCAAACATTTACTTAATTTTACAAAGAGATTTATAACTGAAAAAAGCTAAAAAACCCTACGATATGCGACACACAACCTATTTTTATTTTATTTTGTTTAACGATCAGTTACAGAAAACTGGCGTACATCAACACACTATTATAGTAATAATCATTTTAAACTTCGCATTTTCCAAACCCTTAGTATTTCCTTAATTGCTGACGTCTTGAACGGTCTCGGTGGTACCTATGCATTTAGTTCTGTATTTCTTGACCAACTGTTATAAATTAATATTTCAACAGAAATGTTGTGACATAGTTGATGATATGCTGTTCTTATTTACATTAATACTGTGGTTAACCAAGCTTTACCTTCGAGAGTAATACTGGACGGGAGGATCACTAGGTTATTTTTATGGCGTTTGTTTGCTTAGGAGAGCTTTTTATAATTTCACATGGGACAAGATGTGTAAACGATGTCTAAAATATTGAGGCAAGATAATTTACAATCTATATGAGAATCAAGTGGCTACAATACAAGTAACAATCGCAAGATAAGGTCGTTGTCTGCCCCTATTAATATTCAACTGGTATGCAGAGGAATCATAAAGGACGTAAAATAAAATTTTGAATCTCTCATCAGTTCTCAAGCGGAAACAACTAATATGCTGTGATTTTCTGATGACATTATCTTGTCAGTAGAACACACTGACGATATTAGGAATTTACGTATATAATGAACAAAAAAAAAAAACTTGGAGAAGATTTTAGACTAAATATAAACAAAACCAAGAAAAAAGTTGTGAAATGTAGCAAAAATGATAGCAATGAAAAAAAAATCAGATGTAACAGCAGAAGTAAGTTAGTGAATTGCGTTGCTTAGGAAATAAAATTTTATATGATGGCCGAAGCAAGAATTATGTTAAAAAAACAGTAAGTACTAGGTAAATAGTATTATTGAAAAAAAGAGATTTTTTTAGCTTCTCTTATTGGTTTAGGAGTCAGAAAGAACATTCTAAAATTGCATGAATGAAAAGCACTTTACGATAGCAAAACATGAACTTTAGGAATACCACAAAAAGAAAAATTGAGGCATTTGAAATTTTCAGCCGAAAATTAACCGGACAGGTGACGTACGAGATGAACACGTTTCAGAAATGCTGGGCATAAAAAGAACTTGGTGGAATCGTATCAGAGAAAGAAGAAAGGATGGTGGGTCACGTTTTGAGACATGTGGATTTGATTCTTAGCGGAAGGAACAGTTGAAGGAGAAAGAGAAAGAATAGAATATATGGAGCAGATAACTCATGACGTAAGGGGTATGTCGAGATGAAGAGGTCAGCTGGACATGGAAAGAAATGGAGGATTGATTCAAAACATCAAAGAGACTGACGCAGAAAAGAAAGGTAACACACGACATTATTCGTCACCGACTTTTTGACAGTGCGTAAGGGCTCCGAGGACAGTGTGCTATATGCCAAGCGCTTCCCACGACCACAAGCGGCTGCCTCACCGCACTTACCGCAAAGATGTTTATCGAATTACAATACCCGTTTGTCTCAGCCGTTTGCGTGCATACAAAGTGCTTCCGAGATCAGCCAGTTCTGCAGACTTGAACAAAAGTGGAACCAAACGGTACAATAGTTACAGTTAATTTTAGCATAAAGCATCTGAAGCGGTCACTGTATTTTAAGGGACTCGTAACTGAAGGGAAACTGAAAGTTTCTCTGTCCCCCCCCCCCCCCCTACCGTGTCTGTACGACTCTCATATACCTCTAGGTATTAAACGCAGTAAGTTCCATAATAAATAGGTTATGTTAGTGAGGTAGAGCAATAGGACATACGGCTTAAGTCTTTTCATTGGAAAATAAAATTGTCGGAGTTTTGGTTCTAGACAATTTTGCTACCAGTTCTATCCGAAGACCGCTATTATATAGCAACTTGAATTTTTTCTTCAGTATTGAACATGTCCTTTAATAGGCTACAGAATAAAAACTATACGTACATACAGGTTTTAAATTACAAGTAAGATAAGATGAGTTTCCTATTACTACGCCACACAATAGTTCGATTTTATTGAAACTACACCTATTTCAGAGAGCACTGCATCCTAATAGGTGGGACAGGCATTACCTACCAGGTACTGCAACAATCAGTTTGATTTCAATGGAATGTTTCTGCTAGCAACGAAGCCTCGTAGTGAGAGGTTTAGAATGCAGTCCGGAGGCGAATCTCATGTGGACGCACTACAACCGGATCTCATTTTTCTACTATCGCTTTTTGGCTGGCCGACGTAGAGGTCATCTGAGAGAAATGTAAGCAACGAACGGCAAGGAATTCGGCCACTGACATGAATTCGCAGGGTGGAATTTACGGAAAAACCATAGAAAACCGTAATATGGATGGCCGAAACCGGATATCGTATTCCGCCCATCCCACAATTTTTATGCCACTGAAACCTTTTCAACTGTGTCAATGATATTCGTACAGAACTTCACATAGCAGTACGAATAAATGATATATACATATCAAGGTCTGTCCGGAAAAAATCGCTATTTTCGTGTTGCGGTTCTATTTTCTACAACAAACAAGTGTCTCAGCTTTGTTTCGACTTAAGTAGTTGTGCTAAACATAAAGTGTGGTTCATGACAGGAAATTTCCACTGGAACTCACTTTGGTACGCAGTGAACGTCTAGTAATTAGCTTTCATTAATACCGCCAATGGGGAACACAATTTTTGACGCTACGCTCTTTGCAGCGAACAATTATTAGCTATAAGAGACTTGCAGAAAGCAAATAAATCGAATGGCAAGATGAACTAAACAATGAAACGATCCTATAAAATGAGGCTCAACATAAATCAATTACAAAGTATAATACAATTAAAGTCTCCTAATCTTTTTTCCTGGAATGGGAGCAGTTGACGATGTGGTAGCTTTTGTGTGAGAGTGAAGTACTTCCATGGTGGTTTATCGTTTTCGTCTTTGTAGTATGGTTCGCATCTGCTATATCATTTTCCCGGTATTATCCGTTCCTGTGAGACTTTCCCTAATGCAATTACTATTTTGATGGATTAGTTTGTTTCTATTTTGAGATAAATACCGTCGAAAAGGCTGCATATGTGAATGGACCCCGTGTTTTGAAAATCTTCTTCTGCTCGCTTATACTTATTCGTTCTTTTTATGGCTCATCGAAGTGGACCTTACTACAACTTTGATAGTATTGGGAATAAGAAATGGGAAGGAGTTGGACCGTGCCCGTCTGAAGAAACCATCCCAGCTGGAGGAGTTTAGGAAAAACCACTAAAAGCAAGAATCTGGACTGCCGCACCTGGTATCAAACAGAAGCTCTCGCAAATGCGAGGCCGCCTCGGATGATGTTCTCATTACACTGCAACTCGCGCCAAGTTAATTTTTGCTTTTTACACGGATGAAGGACGGTCTCCATGATCGCAGAATTTTCCAGTCGTGCCGCCGTTGCATCAGCAATTTTCCAGTGTAAAAAAACAATCCACTAAAAATAGTTTGCAGACACCAAACTGTGAGAAAGGTGTCCTTCTAGAGGAAGATTATTTGGAGAAGTGATGTCAGTTTCATTTTTCTGAAGTAAGCACATATTTTTTGTCGTAAGAAAACAGAACATCTGAAATTTACCCACTGAATACTTGCGTAATTTGTTTTCTGAATTAATAGTTTCTCGCCATGTAATTTAAAATTGATGTTATTTCCTCCGCGCAGCTGAGCACGCTAGTAGAACGAATTAATCGAGATGAGGTCGACAAAAATGTCAGGAGGCACTGTGATGCTGGCTGGAAATTCAAATCATCTCCTGCTATTTGCGCGCGCAGTAAAAACGTCGTATAGATAGTCCCGCACGTAACAAGTTGTGCACAATGGGGTCGTGAAACGTTATGTCGGGTCCGTGGAGTTTGGGATAGGACTCGGCGGAGTAACCTCCGGCGTTTACGGTGCTCGGCACAGTAAATCTCGCCGCACCGCACTCTGCCGACTATTATATCAAAACTACTACGCACAGGCTTGCAGAAACGTTTCTACGGAATTCTCTTTTACCACACTCCAGCAAATAGAAGTTGGATCAGCAGTTTATGTCTGGAACATTATCGAAGAGTTCAGCAAAGCCCTGACCTTCCAGACTTCCACCGAGTCTGGAAGTTGAGCGCTCGACGTTCGTGGCTGGTCTTCGGAAAAAACCAGAGTTGAACAACCTGTGTGGCTCCTGATTTCAGTTTTCCGTGGTTTTACAAAAATACTCCAGCCGTATCTGGGGACGGCTTCTTTTTAAAGGGCATGCGTAATTTATTTTCTCATTTCTTGCTCACGCTCCCCTCCCGGCTCTACGGAAGTTGTGCTAACCAATTTATTTTATACCGGAAAGAATTACTTGCTGGAGACTTGAAATGTAAATATCTTGGCATTACTTTTTATAACAAACTTAACTGGGCAGGACACATTGGACAGGTGGTAGGAATAGGTTTCAAAATCCTGCACTTGTAGGAGAGAGTGATGAGGGGATGCACGAGAGAAGTAAAGGAATTGGGTTACAAAACTTTGGTAAGACCATTGCTCGAATATGGAAGTGTAGTATGGGACCCGCATTTTGAGTATCAAATACGGGAGTTGGAGAGGGTGCAAAAAAAGGGTTTGCTAGATTTGTTTCTGGAAATTATCGCAGAATGCAATCAGTGACAGATATGATAAAGGAGCTGGAATGGGATTCATTGCAAGATAGGATGAGGATGAGGAGGGTCATGTGAGTGTACAGGGCATACACTGGCGATGAGGCATGGAAAGATATTGCAATAGGTATGAAAAGTAGTGCGTGGAAGGGAAAAGATGACCATGACCACAAGCTGGAACTGGACTTCAGACACAAGGGTGTAGGAAGATTCTCTTTTTTAGGTAAGGGTGTCAGGGAATGGAATGGGTTACCCAGGTAAATGTGATGAACAATTTACCAAAAATGGTGAAAAAATTTAAAGTTAAAATTTGTAGAGGGCAAATGTATGTGTGTGCAGGAAAATGGGAACATGGGTGTTTAGGGAAGTTGCCACCGGAGCGTGTGCTCCTTTGCAATTAAATCAATTTTTTTAAAAAATTAAAGAAGTAATATATTAACTATATTTATTCTATACTCTGTTAAAAAATTTATTTTTGAAAAATTAGTTACACCCAATAAGTATCGTAATAACACAAGAGCATCGTGCCTCCAACATGTTTAGAATTTATGCACGTTCTCTCTAGACAAAATGAACTTTCTCTACTTCAATTTATTTAAATTTCTCCTATACCTAAAACCTCATTGGCCCTACACAAAGCCGTAACAATAATTTTAAATGTAATGTCTAAAATCAGTAATAGTATAAGAAATATAAATACTACACACTCGGAATAAAATTTTCTACAGTTTGTTTCTCCACCCACCCACGAAAACACAACATATTGCAAAACCAAAATAATAATTAAGACACACTGAACATATTTTGCCTTCGTAATTTTTATGTTTTACTAAGAAGGAGTGTTACAAGTTTCGTACGTCTTTTTCTGAATTGTTCTCTAGATGCTGTATACATATACTGTATTTAGAATTTCATGGAAACAAAAGGAGTTGGTTGACAAATTAAATTGAAAGCAAGTATCCTTTCCAAAGGAAGCGGCAGCATGTGTCGGAATACGAAAATGATATAAACATGCACAGAAATTTTCCGATGTAAATTGTTCATCAGAAAAACATGATGAGAGCAGCGTGTTTGAGAGAAAGGATGGGAGAGAAGTGGTTCAAAATTGGTAAAACAGAAGGAAGGGAGTGAGTTTAAATATCCAAAAATCAAAATTATGAAAATAAACAAAAACATAAAAAAACTTAAGAAAATTTACAATATGACAAATTTCTGCGATGTAGACATTTCTTTTATAACTTCTTAACATAAAATTGATCTTCAAGACATTATCGAACGAAAATAAGGTAAACAAGTTAAACTGTTGTTATCAGTTTTGCTTACTGACCAGACTGTTAAAATAGTGACTGTGCAAACGTCAAGTGGCTCTTTTATGTGGTTAATGTGTAAACTTCAGTTCAAATTATGACTGGTCTCTAAAAATAAAAGCTCAACACTTACAGTTTCAAGAAGACTTACATTTGTTACTGATTTTCTTTAGGTGTATATCAAAGTGCATCAGTTAAGATCTGTCAATATTTCATAATAATTATTAGTGAATCACTATTTTTTTCATTCTGTATCGACGCAATGCTTTTTGCAAAACTATAGTTGGCACAGGCTGTATTGCGCTAAGGGTAATCTCTCTTTTGTACATTCACGCAGATACCAACTAGATTATATCATGAATAAACATCGATTCAGAAACCAAGTTATACACTGTAAAACACACCCAAGAACTGATGTATACCATACCTACAATAGTAATGAAATATGGATTGAAACTCAAGATAGTCGGAAATAAACACAGGCAAAGCAGATTTGAAGCCATCAAAATGATGGAATCTCACAAGAGATAAAAACTTGAAGAGATGTGGCTCTGAGATATAACAAGAAAAGCAAGTGGAGAAGTATGAAAAACACCGAATAGAGAGATTTTAACAGATGATAATGCAACATTGGACAGTATAAAGAAGCCGTCTGAAAACTTCTGACAAGAAATAAAATTTTTGAGTTGATCAGAGGAAAAAGCACGAAGACAGTAATTCAGATAATTTAGAAATCAAATACACACAAAATGCCAAAAAGGTAAATACAAATTGTAATTAAATACAGAATGAAATGGCTGTCGGAAAAATGCGGTCTATTGGAATCTGGGTGAACTGAAGAAGAGATGTGTATGTAATAAAAGTGCTTATGAGAAATCTCTTTTAAGCCGAGTGGATAGAGGTAACCAATGGAAAGTACACATAAAGAAACTGTATGATAGGGATGATATGAATCACAATCTATTGGAAAGAAAAGACAATGGTGATAATGGTTTATGAGAAACAGTTTTAAGCATAAAATTTGACAAAGGTTTGAAAGATTTTAATTTTAACAACGCAGCAGAAAATGAAGAGATTCCTAGAGAACTGATAAAATCCTTGGTAGAGGAAGGGATCCGAACAATATTCACATTGTTAACGAAAAGTTATGGAACAGGACCAATAAAAACATATTGCAGTAAAAGTATCTACAAAATGGCAAATGTTAAATTATCAGAAATACTTCAAAATTACTAAGATAATACAGTGGAATGATAACGAAAGTGGAAGAGATATTACATGAAGACCAGATTTTGTGACGAAAAGTAGGATAGACGGAAATCAATTCTGGTTTTAAGATTAAGTACCTGGGTGACCGATCTTCACTCGGCATCTTTCGATTTCTGTTTAATATACAAGATTTCGAGTAAAATTTGATTAAAGTAAAGGGCATGAAGGCTTCCTAGGCACTTTGAGGTGCACAGTTAACCAAAGAGAAGCTTAACTAACATCAGTAGGCTTTCTGGTAACTAAAACTTCTACGTAATGAGGTTAGAGCCGTTATAGAGAAACCAAATACAAAAATTGCTCCTTTTTTGTAAAATCGTGTTACAAGCTTGAAAAGCAAAAAGTTGTCTACATATAAAATTTCATTCTAATCGCTAGAACCATTTCCGAGATCGTCTTGTCTACTACTGTTATGTTAAATACAAATCTTGATGCTACTCGGAGATTAATTAATGGTGCAAGATTTGTGGGAATTCAGGGGGTTCTACGATAACCCTGGCACCACAATTTAATGATGGATTCTTATGTAACTCGACGAGACAAACTGAAAGTAAAAACTAATTTGTTTCTGATATCTAGCTTAGTTCTCGAGATATCGTATCTCAAAATTGACGTGATTTCGTTGAAATACGCCATACCTAAATTTAATGATGAATTCATATGTAACTCGATGAGACAAAACGATAAAAAAAGAATATATGTTTTTGATATTTCGCTTAGTTCTCGAGATATTGTATCTCAAAAGTCAGGAGGTTGGGGTGAGATCCGGTCTCGACCAGTAAAAAAAACTATTAAAACCACTACGTCTACACTGTGGAAATGCGCTACGGATATTTTATTTTCTTTCTAGTGGTTGTAGTTAGGTTGAAATACCAGACGAAAATTCACCAAAAGCACAAGAAACTATACATATAACTGATTTTTGACATTCGAAAGCCAAGCGAGATATCAAAAAAATTATTCTTTATTTTCGATTTGTATCGTTAATTGTGTTGAGAATTGAAAAAAAAAATGTTTTTTTCAGATTTGTAAACAAAAAACATGAAAAAAAACCTAGCACCCTTGTTTTTTTCTAAATTTTTTTTTTTTTTTTTCAGGAAACAATATATTTGATAAATTATAGTTTTATTTAAGGAACTTACATTTTACAAGTGTGTTTTAAATCTTACTGAATCATATAATGTCTTACATAATGATTCATAAATGTATCTATATAGGTAACATAATTTTTCCATCGTCTATGTCCGACGGACATGGACGATGGAAAAGATTATCCGTACCACATTCACTAGTATCCAGGGGCGTAGCTACTATGGGGCTAAACGGTACAGTGCACCGGGGCCCCTACGCTCAGGGGCCCCCAAGCATACCTCAGGGGGCTCTCAAGCGCACCTCTGGGGGGGCTCCAAGCGCACCTCTGCGGGGCCCCCAAGCGCAGTCCAGAGGGTTCATGGGCCTTCACGGCAAACTAGCGATCTTTTTTTTTTTAGCTCTACCGTCGCCTAAGGGTGCTCCTGGGACATAGGGAGCCCCTCACTGCTCAGGATCCCCCAAGCACAACTCAGGGGCCCCTAGCCTAAGCTCAGGGGGCCCCTATCAGCAACACAAAGCAAAAAAAAAAAATGGTATCCCATCTGGCTTGAGGGCCCAAAATAATTTTTTGCACCGGGACCCTTGTTGACCTAGCTACGCCACTGCTAGTATCAGCACCACCAACGCTAGTTCGGTCTGTGTTGGATTTTTCTGTTTCTTCTTCTGTCTCCTGTAGATCCATAACTTAAGAAGTAGTTACATTTTCTTTTACCGGTTGTTCTTGTATTGTACGCAACAGATTTTGGGATTGCAATTTTAAATTGTGAGCAAAGTACACACTGTGCATAAAGACTGCACCGATAGTTCTGTATTACGGTCTTTTAAGTTTGAATTTAAATCTATTATCATACAAAATAAGAGCTTTACTTCTTTTTCAATCGTTGGTTTACACCAACGGTTGCAAGGAAACGATTCATAATTACTGACAATTTAATGAGTCAGTACCACTATACTCTGAGAGTTAACAAGTATACGAATATAAGGAAAGCACAATAAATAATAAAAAGCGTCAAAAAACTGTAGATAAATTTTAAAAACCTAATTTTTTTAAAAGATCCGTAGGTTTACAGATAAATTCGTAGGGCTGGCAGCACTAGTTCAAATAACGAGTATCAATCCAAACAACGGGGAACAGGGATTCCTTCTCGCACAACCTATCCTCTTGCGGATATCAACATTCATAAAAGAAAATTTCAGCCAATGTTGCCAATATTTTCGTGATTTTTTTTTTCTACTGAACAAAAAAATGTAGTAGATTTAAAAATGAGGATAAGTACTCAGAATAAACTCTAAAACAGTCATATTAAACGATAACTGTCTTACAAATTTGAGTTTTAGTATTTGTGAAAAAAAAACTATTTTTTTTTCATAGTTTTTTATCAAGCCAGAAAAAAAACCGTTTTTTTACAACACTAATCGTCGAGTACTATAAGAATTCACCATCTGATTGTGACGCCATAGTAATATAGAACTGCCGTAATTCGCTTAGACGAGAACATCATCAGTGCTAAATTCATGCACTCCGGTGAAACTATGCTCATATCTCGCATTAACCTCACACCTTCTGATCAACCAGGCCTTTCCAAATGATAAGAAAACAATTGCGAAAAGAAGTAACTTTCGTTATAAACAATAATAAAGCACGAGTTCAGGCGCATCAAAAGGCAGGATCGTATTTATCAGAACCTGTTTTTTTATATGCACAACCGTACGCGGCTTTATCAGGAGTTTGTAGATTCATTAATATTTACTTTTGTGTTAAAGACACATTCGGTCAAAAAGTCAACGATGATCACATTATAACTGCTAATATCATTTTCAAAGAAGTTATGTGAAGTAAAGAAGATTGAAGAAAGGACATCTGACAAAGCCTATATTTTTTAAACATCTACTTTTTAAATGTTTTACAATTAAACATTTAGTATTTAATGATAAAAAATTCTTACTCTTCAGAATATAATACCCTTCATTTATAAATACATGCATTTACTTATTTCCACATTATTATATTACCATTAGCTGACTGACCACGATACTACTCGCACGGGTCAGCTAGTGTGCAAAAATTAATCGTTTAAAGTTATAAGAGTTCCTTGCTGTAATCTAAGAGAACTCTTACTAACATCAGCCTAGCTTACTGTTACCTGAAACGTCTACGAGATGGCGTTAGCTCCGTTTTCGAGGTACCAAATACAAGAATTGCTAAAATTATTTTGTAAAATCGCGTTTTTACAGGGAAGACACCTATTTAGGTAAACTTAAAAAACAAAACGTTATCTAAATATAAAACTTCATCCAAATCGTTAGAGCCGTTTTCGAGATTCAATATATATATATATACATATATATATATATATATATATATATATATATATACAAGAATTGCTAGTTTAAAGATATAAGATACTGGAAAGGTGGACCAACAAAAACAAGGATACTTTTACAGCATTTGTGGAAATATAAGAAGCTTTTAATATTGTTAGATAAGATAAGGCGTTCAAGGCTTTAAAGAATTCAGGTCTAAAATTAAAGTATAGAGGAGTAATTTAAATATACGTAAGAATCAGTAGACTATAATAAAAGTAGAGAATCACGAGAGGTAAGCATAAGTTAAAAAGGATGAGAGGCAAGTTTGTAGTCTATTTTTGCGTAGAGGAGGGAATTAAGGAACTAAAAGGAAAGTTTTGTATGTTACATCAGTGTTTAATTGTAAACAATCTGTAAGACTCGATTTGCGTTTTTTTTACTTATGCCTCGTCGACATCGAGGTTATTAGAGGCGGGAAATGACTGGGAGCAAGGAACGTTTACGAATTCGGCCATGGCCTTAGGAAGGAAGCATCCCGGCGTTCGCCTGGAGAGATTTAGGGAAACCATGGGAAACCCAAATCTGGGTGCCCGGAAGAGGATTCGAACCCGCGTCCTTCCGAATGCGAGGTCACAATGTTAACCGTTCACCCACCACGCTCGGTTTCGATTTTCTGATGAGACGAAAGTGACGAAATGGGAAATTATTGAACAGCGTGGACAAAAGAGTGGAAGGAAAATTTGGATTATATATGAAATAAGGCAAGACAAAATTCACCAAATTTAGCAGAAATATATATTAAGAATGAAGATAGATATTCCTATAACACGTAAAGGAAGTGAATTCTCTTATTTAGAAAGTAAAATTCCAAATGATGGAGGAAACAGACTTGCTCAAACAGAGGCTTCCTGAAAAATATTGGCTTTGGTCTCGAATATTTTTTGTATTACTAATCAACCCATGCATAATTTCCAAGTGATAAATATACCAACGTAATTACATAAACTGGGATTCATACATCTAAACGGTAGTGTATAGTGATCGGACATTAAATAATTACTTGAATTATTCCGATTATGTATATGATTGAGTATGAACTGCAGTATATATAAGTACGTCGGTCAAAACCACGGAAATTTAATCATACATTAAATAATGTATACTAAAAGCTTTCAAATAATTTAGTGAATTAGATTACTACATTAGTTAATATCATTAAAATTAAAATTCATGTAAATTAATAATAGATAATTTTCTAACTTTACCTTCAGTTATTCTTTGTTAACATTCGAAAGGTTTCTGTGAGACGTTGTGTGCTGATCGGCTGAAGGTACCACAGTTTTCGAGAAACCTGTGTTGTGAACGAAGTTTCGCGTGCTTGAAAGAGAGAAATCGGAATTTGCGACCCTCCGCGGATCAAAATCTGTACGAATGCTGTGAATTGCAGAATCTGTGCAGAAGTAGCTTTACATGCACAAATTCCCTCATGAATAATAAAATGAAGTTATTTTCAGAGTGCGACCCGTTTGTAGTGTATAAGTAATTAAGTACAGTGTGCCAACAAATAATCATCTGGCGATCGAATCTACCTGTAACCAATTAAACCAAAATATTATCACAACCAGCCGGTAATCTTTTATGATGTCATGGTTTTTAATCATTGCAGAGGTTTTAAGAAGACTTTTAGGGCCGCACACAATTTTTAACATCAGTTTTTGGGATTGCCTAGCCAAAATACCAAAAACGGAACCATTATATCACAGCATCGAAATTACGCCACCTTTGTAGCTACCACCAATTAAATCACAAGATTATGGTAACCACTTCGTAATCAAAGTGGATGTATTTTGCAGATCGGAAAAAAGAGGCTTAGAGAAATACTAAAAATAAAAAATATTAGAATATATCCGTAATAATGTTTTGAGTACATATCACGTGTGCCATCGTTGAACAGGTATACTAAAATACAAAATTGCATCCTTTTTATTCAAAAGTGAATCTCGCGAAACGTAAGCCTGTTAGTATAGATATTGTGTATGTAATTAACTTGCTGTTACGTCATGAATCATCCCAGAAACATTGCTCTCGAAGACTTCAGTGAAATAGACAATGGAAGTAAATTAACATCCTCACCTATCAAACAATTACTATTAAATGGAAATCTTCGCAAATTCATTGAAGCCACCCTTGAACCAGCAAATTTGTGCCCCTGGATAGTCTCGTCGAGGTCACTGGAGGCGGAAGTGGACTGGGAACAATGAACGCGAAGTAGTTCGGCCAGGGCCTTTTGTAGGAACCATCCGGACATTTGCATGGAGTGTTTTGGCGAAAACATAAAAAACCGAAATCTGGATGGCCGAACCGGGATTCGATCCCACGTTCTTCCGAATGCGAGGCGAGAGCGTTACAACTCACCCACCACGGTCGGTCTGCTGGTGTCTGTTGTGGCAGTGTTATACTCCCCGCGCCCATTATGACTGTCATGAAATAGATTCGTACAGCAGATGATTCACAGTCTGATGATTAGGAATCATGCACATCACCTCCCCAGACTTCTCTCCAGTCAAGTCTCTAATGGTTAATATCTTTTCTACATCTACATATATACTCTGCAATTCACAAAATTGTGGCTGGTAGAGGGTGCTCAGCACCAAAGCTATTCTCTTTGCTGTGCATTCCAATCCCTAATGGTACGAGGGAAAAAAGAATTCATGTAAAAATCATTGCGGCATCTTATTTCTCTAATCTTATCTTTCCTGTCATTCCGGCTGAAATAGGTTGATGGACGAAGTATTTCACTACACTCAAAAGTGAAAGTGGGAGTACACATGTTTACCAATAAGTTTAAACGAAATGTGCTTCGTCTATCTACCAGAGACTCCCAGCCTAGTATACTAATCAGTTCTGTGACGCTTTCATAAGGACTGAAGCAAGAGGTCACGAATCGAGCGGCTCTTCTCTGGACTTTCTCTATACTTTCAATCAACCCCTTACGAAACGGATCCCAAATGGCACAACAATAGTCCAAATGTGGACGCACAAGAGATTTGTACGCTATCTCCTATGTTTGTTCATTACAATTTTTCAAGATTCGACCTATGAATCGCAGCTTAGAATTAGCTCTACCTACTAACGAATTAATGTGTATGTCCATTTCAAGTTCCTTTGTACTGTTACTCCTAAATATTTCATAGAAGCGACCATATCAATAACTGAATTGTTTAACTCGTATTTCTGAACAATTGGATTCTTTTTGTTAGTTATGCTCACTGTCTTGCACTTTTTACAATTTAGCGTAAGTTGCCACTCAGCGCACCGTGCCAAAATAATATCCAGATCACGCTGAATTACTAAGCAATCGGCCAAATTCTTTACTTCCCTATAAATAACCGCATCATCAGCCAACAATCTGAAAAGGCTTTTCACTTTGTCTCCGAGATCGTTTATAAAAATTAAGAAAAGAAGTGGTCCTATTATACTTCCTTGAGGTACCCCCGATGTAACATCTAGATTAGAAGAACTTTCTCCTCGCCGGTTTCGGTAGCGTAGGGGCTAGACGCGTACCGAAGGTCGCCGGTTCGAGTCCGGCCGAGGGCATGGGTGTTTAGTGTTGTGTCTGTGAATGTCTTGTCCGTGTTGTAGTGTCCTTGTGTCAATACTTGATAGCAACAAATCACATTGAGCTGGCTGTATGGCACAGTAGCCAAATGCCATTTAAAAAAAAAAAAAAAAAAAAACTAAAAACTTTCTCCTTCAACGACGACATACTGCGACCGACCAGTTAGAAAATCCTTTATCCATTCACAAAGCTGATCCGATATACCGTACGCTCGTAGCTTCGCTAAAAGGCGGTTGTGTGGCACAGAGTCAAAGGCTTTCTGAAAATCTAAAAAATTCCGGGTATCGACCTGGATAGGCCCGTATCAGACAGCGGACTCGACCTACGTGAGGGGCGTCGTTGATGCAGACCCGGCGAATTGGCAAGGCCCCCCACCGCCGGCGTCCGTATAAGAGAAGCCGCAGCGGCCCACTCGCGCACTTCGCGAAGGATGGATTCGCCTCGACTGGTCGCCGTGGTGCTGGCGTGTGCGGTCGTATACACCGGCAGCCCCGTCGGCGCGGCGGTGAGGACGCACTCCAGACTACTGTACGAGCTCGGCGACTCAGAGCTGTCGCACTACCTCACAGACAGGAAGTTCGTCGAGCGCTCCATCAACTGCGTCCTCGACCAGGGGCCCTGCGACCGAATCGGAAACAACATCAAACGTAAGCACCACGCACACCTCTCTGGTTGACGGGGTCTTTTCGCTTCAACATGCCACTCTAACCCATCTACCTCTCTCTGATAATATCATTTTTTGTTGTGTATGAGCGTTAAGGCTGATCGTCGACTGGGTAATTAGAGTCGAGGAAGGACTGTGAGCTTGAGATTGGACATAGATATACGAAGCAATTATATTGGCAGTCGCCTGGAGTTACGTAGGAAAACAATGGAAAACCGAGCTCTGGACTGCGGGATCGAGATACGAACGCGTGCATGTCACGCCCAACCTGCATCTCTGATGAAAGCCTCACTCTCTTATCGTGTAGCCCTATCGCCTTAACCTTCGTCCTTATACTATAGCGACTACTTCAAGAGCCTGGGAAACCTATTTTAGTTCTATATTTTTCCGTATATCCCTTCCTTATTTCGTTTAAATTAATCAAAAAATTGTATCATAATCCAATTTTCAAATACCAGAAATTAATTCTCCATCCTCCCGGTTATTGTTATTCATTGCGATGCAGCTTATGTCTTGGTGGCAATTTCGCTTCACACCTCACTACCTTATATCAGCAGTTTTATTTCAAAACTATTCAATGCGGAGGTAACAGCATAGACATCGAGAAATGAGTTCAGCCCCTGACTCCTTTAACTACTAATGTATATCTTTATACTCCCTTATGGCCAATAATAAGTGCTAATATATACTACTACCAACTCTTCTTCCTATAACCAACCAGGTGTCACCTTCAACATATCGCCCACATCTCCTGAATGGTCACAGTTACTACGTGTTTCTTCTTTCAATTTCACAGAGACATCCACGGAAAACTAAAAACAGTATGGTAGCGCAGGAAATCCTCCAGAAAGACATACAATAACTTTCAATATCATTCTTCTACATCTACATCTACATATATATTCTGCAATTCACAAAATTGTGGGTGGCAGAGGGTGCTCAGCACCAAAGCTAATCTCTTTGCTGTGCATTCCAATCCCTAATGGTGAGAGGGAAAAAGAATTCATATAAGAATCAGTCCGGCACCTTATTTCTCTAATTTTATCTTTCCTGTCCTACCGACTCAAATAGGTTGGTGGAAGAAGTATTTCACCACACTCAAAAGTGAAAGTAGGAGTACGCATGTTGACCAATAAGTTTAAACGAAACGTGTGTCCTCTATCTACCAGAGACTCCCAACCTAGTCTACTAATCAGTTCTGTGACGCTTTCATAAGGACTGTAGCAAGCGGTCACGAATCGAGCGGCTCTTATCTGTACTTTCTCTATCCTTTCGATCAACCCCGTACGAAACGGGTCCCAAATGGCACAACAATAATCCAAATGTGGACGCACAAGAGATTTGTACGCTATCTCCTTTGTTTGTTCATTACAATTTTTCAAGATTCGACCTATGAATCGCAGCCCAGAATTTGCTCTACCTACTAACGAATTAATGTGTATGTCCCATTTCATGTTACGTTGTACTGTTACTCCCAAATATTTCATAGAATCGACCATATCAATAAGTGTATTGTTTAACTCGTAATGTAGTTTTATTTCTTCTAAATCAGATTTTTTCTAGCTTAATATTCGATCTTCTTTATTTCCATAGCTATTCAGAACCACAATCTTCCACTTATCCAATTTCTTGTTTCAATACCATTGAACAACATCGCCATTCGCATATTTATATAAGGAAAGGAAGCTATAAGTTAAGCGAAAAATGGTAAATATTTGTTCTTGAACCTTTAAGCCACACTTCGATTTTTCATCCTACAAACAACCTTGTTTGTGGATTATCAGTTAACTGGAATGCCTATGAACATCTCGACTGCTATCATTCTTTTAGATGATAGTAAAGTTGTGAAACGTTCTTAATCTTCAGCATCAGCATTTACAGAACCTCAAAGATTATCAACTCAGAAAGAGGTCACTGTAAACTGCAAGAATACATTGTTATAGTTCGGCGTTTAAGTGTGTAGGTTTGTTGTAACGCCAAAATTTCATGTCGTATGCATCTGAAAAGTCAATATTTCACGCTAATTATGTTGCCCGTACTAACACGGAGGAACTTTTTCCCCGCTAAGACTCCACGGATAGAGAAAACCTTCAACGAAAACAGCTGAAGATGCGGCTGGCAAACTTCCGAGCAAATAAAAACAAGATTCACTTTCACAGTTGTTCCCAACCGGTTTCAGAGTAATACAGTCGAGTCTTTTTTACTCTTATGCAGTCACTACGAGCTTTGATTGACCTTCAAAAAGGTACCCTGATTCTGACTCACAATATCTACTCTGACATAGTCCTTTTTATGAATCCACTCAACTACAATCATTTCCGCAACTCATGGTAAATCAATATCAAGACTGACGGAATCTGCCAAATGCAGAGTTAAATGTCGTCGCTTACCTGGCAGGCTAGTTTGTTTCATGGTGTCATGGAGTAACGATGTGTTAATTTTTAAACGTGAAGTCACAAATGCTGTGAATGGCCGTACTTAAATTACACAGTTAGAAGTCTGTTACATCAGACCCCGTAATGGGACAGGAGTTCATGGCAACCCTGAAGCTCGTAACTACACTAGAACTAACCTTTGTTCAACGTCGCGCCATTAACTAAAAATAGACGTTGAAAGCCCATAATACGACTTGTCCTTTTGTCTCTCTTCATTGCTCAATTCTCTTTTTCTCAGTTTTGTCTTTTCTATTCAGTAACCACCCTAATCACGACCGTGTATGTCATTCACGTTTGTCACGTAGTTCATACTTTGTTCAAAGATATTCTTGAATGATTCACTCTTCATAGACGCCAGTACGGGGTAAGCCAAGGCATGGTTAATACATGCGGCAATCTGTCACTATACGTGAAGTTCCTGCCTCACTTTACAAATCATCATTGTATAGAAATTTATTCCGTGCTTTTATAGAAACTCGTTTCTTATGCTACTTTAGCTGTGAAATAGTTTAATCAGGATCGAACCAGCATCATGTAACTTCAAACTTCGGATATATCTTTTTGATCTTCAGTGAAGTAATTTAACATTGCCTTGGCATCTACATGGCGCCGATCAACCTTCGGTTCCAAAGGTCTTGACGTGTTTCAACACCACGGCAAGAATGTGTTCTGTGTTGCTTCATCATCAGCCTCCTTATTATTAAAATCCCTTCGCCACTAGGGTACGGACCAACTAAGTGAGAGATTCTGTTAAGCGGTAGTTGTTCAAAAGCTTCATGCTTGTCTTTGAAAATAGGGTGTACAAAAGATAGACAAAGATGATTCACACACTTTATAAATATTGTAACCAATTTTTCAAAATTATAAATGAAACCCTAAACCTGTTTTTTTTTCTCCTCTTTCCTTATTCGGGTCAACTAAAACGTAGGTAAACACTGTATTCATGTAATAATACTCAATTACAGCATCGTGTGATCTTAAGCTTTGTTTATCGTCTGTGTGGCATGAAGTGTTTCCTTCAAAGTTTAACGTTGAGCGCTGTATCACGTGCCCAAAGCAGAAACGATTACTTGCTTAAAACTTGTCGGTAGATTTAACTATGGTGCTTTTTCTTTGACTTTTACGGTGTGCATAACGTTAACGTACATTTGGATCGCCGTAGTAATGTGAAAATGAAATGAGGTGATTGCTTATGTTGCAAATGAGAAAGTAAAGTTTCGATCCATTCAGTCCTATTATTCCGAAAGATAACAATGAAGTCGCCATGTTTAATATCTCACACTACAGACGAATCACCATCACCATGCCCTCACTTCATACACAATGTAGAGAAGTTTGGGATTTAACACACCATCACCTCTGCTGCAGGAATGGTGAAAATTTCTCCCGTCATATGGGTACGAATGTGACAAAGACACCATCATAGTACAGAAATGACCTGAGCTAGTGGGACGACTCAAGAGACCGGTTATTCTGTCTTGTAATAATAATAATTTTACAGATTGTAGTAAGACCCTCATATTTGAATACAGAGAGTGATATACTTTCGTTTATACACAATCACAATCTTTAAACAAGGACTACTTAAAATACTGTTTATATGCTTCGGGTATTACGGCTTGTATTAAATTTAAAATTTCTTTCACTGACGCAAACATGGAAAACATTCCCGATTTTGCACGGCACGTAGAATTTGAGATGGATCCAGTTCAAATTGATAGTTTGTGTATCATAAAGCAATTAAAGCTTCTGAAGTGGGGGAAGGCACCGGGTCCCTGATGGTATACCAGTATTTTCGGAATACGCGGAAGAAATAGAACCATTTCTATCAGATATATTTTGTAAATCTTTAGAAGAAAGAAAAGTACCTTCTGACTGGAAAATAGTGCAGGTGATTCCCGTTTTCAAGAAAGGTGATAGGAGTGATCCTAGGAATTATCGACCCATATCTCTAACATCTGTCTGCAGTAGAATTCTGGAGCATGTCATAAGCTCTAACGTTATGAAGTTTCTAGATGGAAACGAATTACTTACAGCGAACCAACACAGATTTCGGAAGAACCGATCGTGTGAAACGCAACTGGCTCTATTTTCGCATGACGTAATGAAGGTTATCGATGCAGGAACACAAGTTGATGCTATTTTCTTGGATTTCCAGAACGTTTTTGACTCTTTACCACACAACCGGCTTTTGGCGAAGATTCGAGCGTACGGTATATCTGATCAGATTTGCGAATGGATAAGCGATTTTCTAACTGGCCGGTCGCAGTATGTCGTTGTTGGGGAAGCCTCTTCAAAGCTAGATGTTACTTCGGGCGTTCCTCAAGGTGGCGTAATAGGGCCACTTCTTTTCTTAATTTTTATAAACGATCTCGGTGACAACGTTAATTGCAGGATGCGATTTGTTGCTGATGATGCACTTATTTATAGGGAAGTGAGGTGCTCTGACGATTGCTTAGAAATTCAGCGCAATCTGGATGTTATTTCGGAATGGTGCCATAAATGGCAGCTTACACTTAATTGCAAAAAGTGCAAGGCAATGCAAATAAGTAATAAAAAGATCCCGTTTTCTCACGAGTACAAAGGTAACAATTCAGTTGTTGACATGGTAGACTCCCTCAAGTAACTAGGCGTAACAGTACATAGCAACATGAAATGGGACTTGCACATAACTTCCGTAGTAGGCAAAGCTAATTCTAAACTACGTTTTACAGGTCGTATTTTTAGAAGTTGTATTGCTCATACAAAGGAAATAGCGTACAAAACACTAGTTCGTCCGCATTTGGAATACTGTTGTGGAATTTGGGATCCGTATCGCAAGGGATTGATTGACACGTTAGAGAAAGTACAGAGGAGAGCCGCTCGATTCGTGACTGCTAGTTACAGTCCTTACGTAAGTGTCACAGAGCTGATACGTGGGTTAGGCTGGGATTGTTTGGCGGACAGACGACGTCGTTTTCGTTTGAATTTGTTGGAGAATATGCGAAAATCTTTAATTTATGAGTGCAACGAAATACATCTTCCGCCAACCTATTTAGGTCGCAATGACAGGAGGGATAAGATTCGAGAAATAAGATGCCGTACTGATAAATTTATGTATTCTTTCTTTCCTCGTTCTGTTCGGGATTGGAATGCACTGAATTAATATTGGTGCTTAGCACCCTCTGCCATCCACAGTAATTGTGAATTGCAGAGTATAGATGTAGATGTAGAGGTTGTTGATATCCAGATAGGCGGATCCTGGAGAGGATGGAAGGAAGGGAACGGGAAGGAATGCGGCCAAACTATTTGTAAGAATCATCCCAGCATTGGGTTGGAATGATTTCTGGAAACCGAAATTTGGACGCGAGACGAGAATTAGAACCCGCATCGTTCCTAAAATCCTAATGCCTGGCCTCAGCGTTTTACTTAACAGTCGTACATAAGTAATGCCCGGCTGGACCTGGAATCTGGCTACAATAGGGTTGGATTAGTGGTCCTGCAAGCCAGATTCTCGTTTTCCATCATATCAAAAAGAACTCCTGACGAGTGTCGAGATGGTTCCCTAATAAAGGCCATAGGTTACTTACTTCCGTTCTTTACCTATAATCATTTCCCTTCTCTAATTACGCCGATGTGGACCAAGCCCTACGAATAAACCCAGTTTCGCCGCAAGCTGTGCCAACCAATCACTTAAGTTTACGGTAGACGCTTATGCCAGAGTTTTCATCTTTACTTCTGCTTCTACACAAACTTGTAAGTCAACTTTCAGCACGATTACGTAACGCCAGCGCAGAGGTGAGGTGTGCGGTAGACTCATCCGTAGCGCCAAGGTAACACGCAGTTAATAGCTCGAATTTAATTGCAGTTATTTGAGAAACCAATTTTCGGTCTCCAGAGTTGATCCCGCCGATGGTGCTGGAGCGTTGCGCCAAGTGCACGCTGAAGCAGATAAAGATCGTCGAAAAGGTTCACTCTTCCTGGAATCTAACTACCCCGGCGTCTGGGGTATGATGCTGCGCAAGTAAAAGTACTAACCCCAAGCGCTCGCTGCCAAATAAACCATTCTCATAACATGCTTTGTATTTTTATTGCAGTCCTAATGCTCTCCAGGAACACGAGCTGCTGTAAACATCAGGAAGTCTGCCTGATAACAAGATTGTGGTGGTGGTACTGCTGGTCATGTTCTGCTGTTGCTGTTATTATTATTACTATTATTATTATTGTTATTTTCTATTAGAAATGCTGAGGCCTAATTTACGGGAACCAGAGGTGACAAGTATGAGTTATAGTAACAAACTGAAGTAAATCTGGCGTCCTGTGGTTTTTACGTTTCCCGCAATCATTTAGGCGAATGCTTGGAGATTCACCAATATCAGCCTAAAGAAATTACATATTTCACAAACAAAAGTACACTTATCATGCGGCACAATAGTCACACGCTTCCCGGACAGAGGGCAGCAGTTGTCTCCCACCATCAGAACACGATGACTAATCCGTCACTCAAGCTTCACATTCTCAAGAGTTCATGAGATGTTCATGATTCTACATTTGTGGTTGAAATTTGCTGTGAAAATGGTGGAAAGAGGAGAGGAGGGGGGCAATCAGAAGGTGGTATTATGGCATTGTGGGGGATACTTGAAACCAACAGGTAGGGATGACTAAAAATAGTTCGAGGCACCAAGAGGAGTGGTATCGTTACTTGCTAAAAGAAGGCGCAGCGTATCGGAGCAGTTCTTGATATTTACATGCTCGCAACCCTGGACAAAGCGATCAGCTACTCCGTACGTCAGATGAAAAGCTTGGGCTTCTTTACTTCTACCATTAGTATAAATAATGTATGTACATGTTAGGACGGTTTCACGAACTACTTACCTCATTTCAGAATCCGAAGGTTGGATGAGCATTCTACAACAAGGCGGACTATTCTAGTGCTTCAGAGGTAGAACTAGTTTGCTTCATATGTAACCCACGGTTCAACGTGACCCTGAATTTTGAAGTCAAGTGCCTTAACCACTGAGCTACCAATCCTCTCTTCATGCACTACAGCTTTCCCAAGGAAAAAAAATCAGCCTGGTTCCAGAGTTCTGGTAGTGACACTTATTTTTTTTTAATGTTAAAAAGCGTATGAATGGCACGATAGACTAAATTCGATGGGTACTTTTTTATTATAGCATAAAAATAATTTTATTATTTTAGATACATACTAATTTGTCAGATTGTTTGTCAGACCGATCTTTTGTTAGGAACAGTTGACTCATTTTTAGAAGTTTTGAATTACTAATAGTCAGATAAGTAAAACATGCCGAAAACAACGACGTTATTAAATTGCGACAAAATAAGCTTTCTGGTTCTATAACTCATCGTCCTCGATTTTTTACCCATTTTGTATTTACAAAAACAATTACACTTCACTGGATTTGACGCTGCCTTGTTGTTATTCTAACAGCATTTGACGGGTCTAACTGCAAGCTATAATATCGGGTTCTGAAAAGTTAGAAGCAATGGAATGCGTTGCGGTGATTTAAATGACGGTGAATAGCACTGAATTTAGTCTTTCAATGTTAAACCTAACGGTGAAGAAGAAATTTCATTTCAAAAGCAATTATTACCAGAAAATTATTAATAAAATTAACATACAAATTGCGACACTTTTGTGCTTCCCGTTAGTTTATAAGTTACCGTCATTCATTTTCCAGTGAACTATAATTGAAAGTACTTTCCAAATAGGTTCCAATGTTAGAAGAATCTAACACGACAAAAAGAAAATGTTAAACAGTGGGATTTCGTAAAAAAAATTCATCCCATCCCCATTCAGCCATCCACATTACTCATTGGAACATTGTCACTATAATGGCATGTAGGGATGACTCCTGAATGTAAAATACCTTTCCTAATATTTGTATTAGTTCTTCGTAAATCAGTAGTTTGCCTTAGTACGACACCGTAACGCCCTATTCGAATTACAATATCAAATCATGTCACAGCATGCGTACTGGCCACCGCAATGATTTGTAAAAATATGTTCTAAACACCACCAACGAAATGATTGCGCAAAATACAACAACAGAAAGGATACGACGTTTGCAGAGAGATTACAACATTAATTCCGTTATTTTGTATAGCTCGTCTTTAATGACCTCATCAGACATTCTAGTACAATAGAAAATCTTTCTTCCAAACAGTTTTTGAATAATGGAAGTTCTCGGGGCATATACAACAAAAGAACTTCTAGCCTCTGTCAGTACACTTTTTGTACGTACGAACTTATTCGAATGATCAGGAGTGCTTCATTTTAAGTTGTATTCTCCATGCCACCTGCATAGAATCCAGAGTTTCTCCAATGGATTATTTCAGGAACGGTTGTTTTCGAATGTCAAGCACTTAGAAACATTTTTTCGAACGAACGTTTCAAAGGGTCTTAATTTGCCCTTGAAATGAAACTTAACTTGATTACTGATGTCAGTTTGAAGGGGAAAAATGCAGTCGCCAGGCGGTGGAGGTACCCTGGTACTGGATGGAAAAGTTATGGTTACATGATGTCCACAACGCACCTAAAGTGATTGTTAACAAAAAAACTGTACTAAAGTAAAGTAAAAATATTTCCACATATTAATGAGGCACTAGTAGAATTCAAGAAAAAACAGCGTTTGGACTACAAAAATACGAAGCTTCAAAACACTGCCTACTCTACCCTCGTAATAACTTAATCTAAAAATTATTTCACTGTACTTCTTATAACAGAAATTTTAGGTGCTGTGGCGCGAAATAATCTACAAAGAATGTTTGATATTAGTGGACTGAACGTATAGAATCCTGCGTGATACACTCTACTTCACCAACAGACTTTGAAAGCTTGGCTCCTACTCTTCTGACGTAGTACTAGCTCTCAGTAATTGGTTCCTAACGATAGGTAAGAGGTATGTCGGCACAGCATAAGAGAAAATGCGAATTAACACATTTTTAAAGAAGTCTCGATGTCTACAACTAATAGTAAAAGAATAATTTTAATAGCATCTTGCTACAATACTACTGAAACAGTACGAAAAGGTTAAAAAAAAGCTCAGTATTTATACGCAGATCTTTACAGTAAACCATCGAATGATGATCTGTGTGTTTCCACAAACAGGAAGCTAGAATGCCGGGGTCATTATTGTTAAGGTCCACAGCTGACCTTATAAGAAGAGGCAGTCTGCTGTCTGTCAGCGGCCACACATTCACAGTCTCCTGAAGATAAACCCACATCAATTAGTCGAAACGTTATGTTTTTGATTATTTGGCTCTATCAGCCAAGATTGCTATGAAACTAAGCAGGGAATGTCTCATTTTCACAAACAGAAGTACAAAGAACGGGACGAAAACAATAAATATGTCCTGAAATGATCCAGGAATGTTGCCATTGGAAGAATTAATTATTTCAGTTTTAAAAGCAAAAAAGGAGTTGCAGGAAGCAATTGAGTATGGAGCCTGTAGAAGAAGACGTGAAAAACTCTAATAACAGGAGAGATGAGATCGGAGAAAACGGCAAGATGTAATGAAGAAAAGCTGTCACAGACAATCGAAAAATTACAGAGAAAATTAGTCTCGAAAGCGAAGTGCAGGCTGCATTCACATTTAATATACAGCGTGGCTCATGAAAAAATTTAATGAAGTTTCAGTAGCAGTCTCGTAATAATTTGATGCCTGAAAAACTGGTATTTACGATGCCACCACGTCGGGTACTTGTACTGCATTAACAACATTTCGCCTTATAAACGGTGTTTGCAGCTGTCAAGTAAGAGCTAGAATCACTTCAACCTCAGTCGTAAGTAAACAAATTCAAAACGGATATTCGTTGAATTTTGAAAAATCGTTACGAATATATTGATTAAACAGAGTACAAAATTCTACAGCTTCTTCATCCACAATGTTGCTAAGCTTCATGGAATAGTAAAGAATTGATGAATAGTATGGACAGAGTACAGATATGACCGCTCTTACTATCGGAATGGGTAGCCAATACAATCCCTCTCACCAGCTCATTACCATCTGACAGACATTTACTATAGTGAGACAGACTACACAGTGGGTTTGGGTCGAGATTTCTATAGACAACGAAGTCACCAGTTGAATACATCGCCAAACATGCTAACATCTTCTATTAACTTCTATTAAGATTACAGAAAAACACTTCAACTCGCAAGTTATTTAATCGGAAAGACAAACAATATGCCATCCTCCTGCGTGTATGCACAGTTCCTAGTCTCATGCATAGGAGGTGGTATTTTTGGTGCAAAGCAAGTTGTTTAACCCATGGGTGTAGTCAAAGAACGTTAGCTCTTAAAAAATAGTCGACGTCGGTATCATAATAATATCGCAGGAATTAGGAAAAAAGTACATCTGACACGAATACTCCTAACTAGGTTTGAATGTAAAATAAGAAATAGGTAGATTTAGATTCGAAAAAACTATGTATCCTTACATATTTTTAAAATTTTGTAAAAAAGAAAACGAAAAAGATTGGATATTCGACTATTGTAGAAGGATGTGACATAAAATATGAAAACTTCACATATGATACTGACTTGAAAGGTTGTCACATCTTGTGGTAAAATACACAACATTATGAGCCATTTATAATTAACTTTTTTTCTTTTACTCCTAATTAAAGGAGAAACGAACGTCTAATACGCGTAAACTATAAATTTATTAGTAAAACACTGGCCATCACTATCACGGATGCAAGAATTTATCTCAAGTTGATTTACTCATGTAGAATGTCAGATGGCAACGCAACGGATGTTTTCGTAAATAATTGATTTTAGGTGAGATCCAAACAAACTGGCACTTTTCTGAAACGCTTTGGTATAAAACGGCGATTTAACCGATTCATTCATTAAGTTACCTGAATTAAGCCGTGAAGTCCTTTCTGGAGTATTATACATTGTTACGACGACTCTGTACATGTATCTCGTGTGAGTGGGGGACTTGAGTGTCGACATTTGTCTAATCTTTGTTCATTATGATAAGCGTAGGTTCTGTTTGTGAAATACATAATTCATGAGGGCTGAAACTGTGACCGATGCCGACATTCGGGTAGATCACTATGCGGAAAATCGCTTAAAAATCGTTACCAGGACGACCGGTACTCCGGGTACGGGGTTTGAACGAGGACCCACGGTCGGTGTGGTGGCGTTTTAATGCGCTTGGCCAATCTGCCGCGTAAATTATTAATAATAGAATTTTTTTCATAATTTCACAGCAATTTGTAATAGCTGCTGGATTTATTCAAAGAGCTCATAAATACTTTTATTTTTTATTTTTTTTATCTGTTTAACGTCTCTCTAACAGCGAGGTCTTTAGACACGGGAATGGATGGGGGGGGGGCAAGGAATGGGCAAGAATTCGGCCATGGCCTTTTGAAGGAAGCACCCCGGTATTTGCCTGGAGTGATTTGGGAAACCATGGAAAACCCAAATCTGGATGCCCGGACAGGGATTCGAACCGCCGTCCTCCCGAATGCGAGGCCAGAACGTTAACCGCTCACCCATCACGATCGGTCTCATAAATACAGACAGTAAGATCTGGTTTAGAACCGTCTATGAATATAGTAAAAATAGGTTATAATGTTTACCTAGAAATATAAACGTCTTTGCTGCAGCGATTGTGGGAACACCTTAGAGAAAAATAACAAATGATCCAATTTAATCTAAGTTCCATATATCAGCATACCATGAAACTGTTCCAAAGAAAATTCAGATACAACTATGGAGAGATGATGGGAAAAAGGTAGCGAAACTCTTTTCCTGAAAATAAACTTCACGTCACGTAAGAAATAACACACAACTTTACGTTCCCATCCTTACCTTGATACAATAACAGTTGGAAATTTACATGGTCGGATGGATAGAATCCAGTATTTTTTTTCTAGATAAATAAATCTCAAAATATAAAATATGTAAGAAAAAAATAACACAGCCAACAAACTGAAAAGTTGTTACATATATAAATTGTATCTCTCCATCTCCATCCACTGGAATAAGTAAACAGAAAGAAGTTAGCAATGACAGTTCGTTGGCCGTGAAAAACGACGTCAATTTCGTTCCCAACACCGTTACGAGAACAGGTTTAACAAGACAGGGTAGCCATCGCAGTGAAACAACGTCTCTGCCGAGACAAGTTGAAGTTGTTTCACTGCTATATCTGAAGCAGCATACTGAAGACGAAAATTAACAATAACGAATTACTGAAGGGTTCCAGAGATCTCCAGCTTCACAGCGACGCCGATTTAATGTTCGCGACGAATGGAAATTGCGACTACAGCCGCAATTAAATTTCGCAATAGCATGTCGAATCGTCACGAAAATGCGATGGCGCTTGCTGATTAATTTGTACATCAGACTCTAATTTTGTGCTGAAAGGTTCCAGCTCCAAGTTTACTATCAGATGTTTTATTTTTAGTTATACAATGCGTTTCCCATGAGATCTTCCAGAACGCTTGGAAATTTTTACTGGAAACCGCAAAATACACGTCGTTAATACCTATACATATTCACAAAAATCTGCCGGGGCCATGTCTGTAGACATAATTAAGGCTAATTTTTTTATGGTGGTCGTTTTTAATATCACTTGCGAATAACAATAGTTGATTACCATTCTCTCACCGCCCGCTCTGTAAGACAAACACTACAGGAAGACATTTTTTTAGCCGTTATTTGGACTAACAAGAATTAATCTATTCAGTCATCGCAGTCACATCGTACGTGACTTTCATTTTTTTCCACATGAAGCGACATAGTGAAAATTTAAGAATATTTTTGTTGTTGTTGTTGTTGCTGCTGTTATTGCTTTAGGGCGCGTAGACAGCGAGGTGATTAGCGCCCTAAGAATTTTTACCACTGAGTGTGCTCAAAGTAATTTCTAAAACTTTACCACTCGATCTCACTTTAGAGTTAAATTAGAGGATGTATACTATCGATGGACGCTTCATTTGCGAGAATTGGTAAACAAATCCGTTGGCAAAGACTATCTGCACACAGCTGGGCACATGAAACGATTCCATGGCCGACTTTGCCTTGCGGTAGAGTAGTTTTTCATTATGGTGCCGAATATGACGACACGTAAGCTACCCGAATATGCCTTAACCTTGAAGACACCAGCATAGTCGCTAAGAATAAAGCTTTCAAACTCCTTCCATGTTTAACGTACGGTCTATTTTCTACGATCTGATTACAGAGGTATTAACGTCAAAAACTAAGCACCTGGAGCAACGTACATAAGTCAATGAAAATAAGAAAACAAGATAAAAGATAGTCATTCTGACGTTATAAACGCCGTCCAGTCAAAAATTATCAGTCCATCTCGTCCTTAATAAAAAAATAAAAAAAAAAATTATATCGGGTTACAATTTGCCGGTCATCAAAGATACGCCATAAAATTCACATAGTAGCAGGTTATCTCAGCAAAGGAGGTGGCATCCTGGAATATTTCGCAAGGCCTCCAAGCATCACGTTAGTGTTTATTTTAAGGAAATCGTAGACGATCGTTGCATTTGCGCAGGGCTCAAGCAAACAAAAGACACTCCTGTCAACAGAGAGAGATGGGAACACTCCAATCCTCCCTCTGTCTTTAATACGACCGGAGCAGTGACCTCTGCGGACTTCGATCTGCGAAAGATTTCTGCGACGATACTCAACTCTTGTAGAAGAATATCCAGAGCAATTTTCAAAATGTCACAGCAAAATCTCTGGTTGCTTGCAATTGGGCAGTGAAGCACGGAGAATTCGACTGCCATAACAACAATAAAAGACGACAGAGGAGGAGGGGTGGGGATGTTCTCAGAGATTAAGAAGCGGCACTTTTCTTTTATCATTCGAGCTTTATGACCCTGTCAATCCTGTTAAATTAAGTTAATATACCATAATACATTTGAATAATCATGCTAATGTTTTCGCTTTGAAATGAAGTAAATGGTATTTATTGCTTTAATAATCTTTTATGTTTCATATTGTTGATTTTGCAAAACATCTTTTTTTAGTATTTGTAGCTTACAAGAGAGATACCACTTACTTTCAATTCTCTCTCCACAGCATCTCATCCGTGTAATACCAATGCCTCCAATCAGTTAATCACTACAGTTGGAAAATGTGACATTTCACAGGCTATGAGAATTATGCAGTTTGTCGGAGAACATAATTGAAAGTACGGGGATATGATCACAGTTCCTTCCGACTCACAAATTAGTCCCCTTTTAAAGTTTACCTAAGGTACGGTCCATCAGAATTCGTTAATTAATTAATTATCGGCCGCCAACATTGACTGGCTAGGATACAAATCAAGAACAAAGTTTCTTCAAAGAAACACCTCGAATATGCAGACCACAAGCCAAAGATTTATTCAGAGTTTTGTGCTGCACAAATGCACCCGGCCACCAATGGAAAAATAATAATAAACACACACACAAGTAAATTACTAGTAGTGACAAATAATCCGATGCGTTCTTAAGAGTGAAAAGCAATACATTCAATCACTTTCACGTATCTGTTCATACCAATACAGTTCACCAACATCCACCACGTAATATCGCAGTTTCCTTCTGTCAGTGAAACGTTTTCCGACGCGGTAGCCCGTAATTAGTAACTCACGGGGACCTATACACTTCAATACAAATCATTTGTTAATTATTTTCGGCCACGACTTACACCGAGCTACAAGAAGAACCAGAGGCATGATAACCACACGACGTTCTCTTCCAGACTCAACACACTCTCTGATCTACTAATCGATTGTCAGTCTCGCCAGTCACCGATGCACATAACATTCGATACTCGGCGTAGAATAAATATAATAATTAAAATAAGTTAATTACTGAAGGGGGCAAGCCTACTGTAATGTGACAAGTTCCATTTTTGAATCCGCGCAAGGACCACTTAATCCCTCCCATCCAAGTACAAGAATTTGGTACAATACAGCTGCTTGAATTTCCCTGTGTATGACATCTACATCTACACATATACTCTGCAATTCACAAAATTGTGGGTGGCAGAGGGTACTCAGCACCAAAGCTAATCTCTTTACTGTGCATTCCAATCCCTAATGGTGCGAGGGGAAAAAAAAAATTCATGTAAGAATCAGTCCGGCACCTTATTTCTCTAATTTTATCTTTCCTGTCCTACCGACTCATATAGGTTGGTGGAAGAAGTAGTTCACTACACTCATGAGTGAAAGTGGGAGTACGCATGTTTACCAATAAGTTTAAACGAAACGTGCGTCGTCTATCTACCAGCGACTCCCAGCCTAGTCTACTAATCAGTTCTGTGACGCTTTCATAAGGACTGTAGCAAGTGGTCACGAATCGAGCGGCTCTTCTCTGTACTTTCTCTATACTTTCGATCAACCCCTTACGAAACGGATCCCAAATGGCACAACAATAGTCCAAATGTGGCCGCACAAGAGATTTGTACCCTATCTCCTTTGTTTGATCATTACAATTTTTCAAGATTCGACCTATGAATCGCAGCCTAGAATTTGCTCTTCCTACAAACGAATTAATGTGTATGTCCCATTTCCTTTGTACTGTTACTCCCAAATATTTCATAGAATCAACCATATCAATAACTGAATTGTTTAACTCGTATTTCTGAACAATTGGATTCTTTTTGTTAGTTATGCTCATTGTCTTGCACTTTTTACAATTTAGCATAAGTTGCCACTCAGCGCACCATGCCAAAATAATATCCAGATCACGCTGAATTTCTAAGCAATCGGCCAAATTCCTTACTTCCCTATAAATAACCGCATTATCAGCAAACAATCTAAAAAGGCTTTTCACTTTGTCTCCGAGATCGTTTATAAAAATTAAAAAAAGAAGTGGTCCTATTACACTTCCTTGAGGTACTCCCGATGTAACATCTAGACTAGAAGAACTTTCTCCTTCAACGACAACATACTGCAACCGACCAGTTAGAAAATCCTTTATCCATTCACAAAGCTGATCCGATATACCGTACGCTCGTAGCTTCGCTAAAAGGCGATGTGTGGCACAGAGTCAAAGGCTTTCTGAAAATCTAAAAAAAATGGCATCTAATTGTGAACCTGCATCAATAACTTTCATTACGTCGTGTGTAAATAGGGCCAGCTGTGTTTCACATGATCTTTTCTTCCGAAATCCGTATCGATTTGTTGTAAGCAAATTATTATCGTCTAGAAATTTCATCATGTTCGAGCATATAATATGCTCCATAACTCTACTACAAACAGATGTTATAGATATTGGACGATAGTTTCCAGGATCACTTCGATCACCTTTCTTGAAAATCGGAGTTACTTGCGCGATTTTCCAGTCTGAAGGTACTTTTCGCTCTTCTAATGATTTACTGAATATATCAGACAGAAATGGGCCGATTTCCGCCGCATATTCTGAAAATATTCTTACTGAAATTCCATCTGGGCCCGGTGCTTTCCCCCACTTCAGGAGCTCTAATTGCTTTATGATACCTGCAGTATCTATCCGTAATGATTCCATCACCAACTCGACGCAGCGTGGGAAAACGGGAACACTATCCTTATTTTCATCAGTAAATGAATTTTTGAATACACTATTTAGTACGTTAGCGTTAACGCGGCTTTCATTAACCTCCGAACTTTCACGAATTAGTGCTGGTATATTGCTATTGGTACAATTGACTTTTCGTACATACGACCAGAATTTCTTTGGGTTTTCTGTGAGACATGCAGCAATGAGTGGTTCCTAAGTTAATTGTGAATATTGTTGTTGCAGATCTGGTGCCGTTCATGATGGACTACAATTGCAGGCGGTGTCCGGAGTTTGAGAAGGCGTTCACCCGTGCCATGAAGAGGACCTTGGCCAAATACTTCGTGGAGGCTTACAGGGACATGGTACTGGCTGTGCGCCGGGGAGACATGAAGCTCGACGAAAGTTACAGCTTACTGGTGTCGGCAAACGACTGAAGAACGACCTCATGACGCACACCTACCACCTGTGGGGAATCCATCCACCTGAACGATTGTACGGCAGCTCTGTCAACTAATATGACAATACAAGCGACAGTAGCAGCATGCGGGGTAGAGATGATGTAGAACGCTTTCTCGGGTTAGGCTTAAATATCGTTGCTATAATAACGAAGAGAAGTCGATGATCTCTTTCGCTGAAACAAGAAAGGTACTTGACTCCTTGAATGACAATAGTGCTTTGTAAAGACAGTGATGTCATTATCGCTGGTTGTTTGTTGGCCGAGTAAGCTTCGCACCCATTCCCATTTTGCTAGTGTATTCCGTTCGCGTATAGCACACATTTCAGCACGATCATGTGTATGTCTTAAACACGAGACGAAAAGTTTTCAAAAAGCAGTAGTGAAAGTCGCTACGGCACCACCATCATGACAGAACGTCAAGCACCTACGACACGAGAAAACCCCGGTGCTATCGCATTGTTACAACAGCAAAATCTATACGATCTTCAGGCAACATTTATGTAGCAAATTACTGTTAAATATTTAGTCGTACACTAGACTGTCAATGCTGTCTCAGTTCCTTAAAAAATGTGTTCAAGATTTTACAGAATTTACAGATTCAGAAGTTTTCTTTTGAAGAACTTTTGGCATAATCATAGACATGTTCAGCCTGAAAACTTTTCCCTCTCAAAGATAAGACGTCTTGCCGTTGTATATTAAGTACAATTGGTTAGCGAGGACTAAGAGGTATGTCGCCATGTTCATATCCATCCAAGATATGATTTTGTACTATTCAAATTGCATGCATACTCTGAGGGAACGCCATATAATGTGGGTAACGAGATCTCCGCTTATAGGTCACTGCGAATGGTTGCCAGCAGCAGGTGATCCAGTTCCACGTGGACTCTCCTCGTGTGTACATCAAGAAAGGATCGAAATCACAAATGCGATACAGAACAAGAAAACGTTATTCCTTATTAGTCAACGGGTTTATGTTTTCTGTCTCCATGTAGAGTGTCACATTTACGCAATGCTCCTTAGAATTCATAACTGTGTAACGCAATAGCTAAAATTATGTTAACATTAAAATTTTTCGCCTCTTTATTTATATACAAAGTGACATACCGGACTGTAAAGCAAATAAATTTTCAATTAATTTATTTCCACACAGCACCACTGTTTTCTATTTATATTACTCTTACTTCATATTTCCAATTCTTTTGACCCTTCAGACTTGACTACAAGATCTACAACCGGAGAAGTGATTATTTTAACATGGTATGACCACAGTACTCCAATCTAGTAGGGGCTCCGATTTTGTAACGCTCCTACTAGAGAAATTAAGGAATAATGCTAACAACTTCCACCAAACGACATGCGTCAGCCAAAAAAAACAAAATCAGTAAAGTTCCAAATAAAAAACATTGTAACCTTACGCTTCTTTCCTTCATGATCTCTTATTTAATTTAGGTGCAGGTTAATTTGATTCCTTTTGATTTATACTGGCATAAAACTATTCATTTTATTTTCTTAATTACATTGATTCCACAACGTTCTTTCATAAAGGAGAACACTGTTGTTTTTACCTATATGATGAACATCAGACTTCAGTGAAATATCGAATTAAATTCAAATACAGAAATATTTTTTTTAATTGTTAAACTTCTGCATGATGATTACATTTTGAAAAGACCACAACAATCTTTTCTATTGGTAGTTAATCGCTCAGTAAAGAATGGCTCAGAAGACAATGGGGAGCAACACCCAATCTGAAAAATGCTTTAAGTCTAAGTCTCGAAAAAGTTGACAGGGACTAACGATTAGAATGTCGACCTTGATTCACAAAAAAAATCTGAGAATAATAATTGAAATATATTGAAATTCCTTAAAATACTAAAGAAATTATTTGAAAACTTTCAGAAGTTATTTTAAAGCAATAAATAATTTGTATAAATACACCATAACATACTTGTGCTGCGCAAACGTCCAGTTAGGAATGCTTCAATGTTCTAGACATAGTTAAAAACAGGCTGAGTGAAAAGTAGTTGAATGTTCAAAAGCTGTCAAATAACGAGGAAAGTTATTGGGTTGTGAGACAACAGGATTAATGGGACCCCGCCATAGACGACAGGACGGCTTCTATTCACAGTGCGTACACCAGACAATATTTAGCATTAATCTCAAACAATTTATCACAATCGTCACGAGAACAGTCTGCTTTCCGCAAGGTGACCCGTGTTTTCTAACATGCCCGCTTCTTCCCTATAGGAACGTCTCCACGAGCATCATTTTTACGACAAGATACTGGCATCTATTGCTCAACAGTTTCCGGGCAACATATTCGGCAATAAATGCTCAATGTGTGGCCCAGCAATGTGTGGCTCCATTATTGCCGGGCACTTGATGCTCCGTATTATTGCTCAACATTTACCGTTTACACGCATTGTGTGCGCGGCAATTAGCTTCATGGCAGAGTTGTGGCTGCTGCATATGTTATCTTGGAAAATTAAAAGAAGGAAAGAAAATAAGGTGGGTTGGTCCTTATCTAACTAAACGTGATACGATTACTCCTGTCGACACAGATATCTGCTTATGATTCCATACCCGTTTCGGGCGTAGGCTATCCCGTAGAGGAGTACACCCTTGGGAAGAGATCTGGGATGGTATCCCGTTGCCTTCCCCCGTTGTAAGTGTGGATGACTGTGATAGTGTGTATGTTCAGTGTACAGTATTGTTTGTGATGTGTGAAATGAGAGATGAAGAAGGGAGTGGGGTGTAACCCCATGCCGGCCCATTGAGGCCTACTCTCCCGAATTACCATAAACAGCGTCGAGTACCCTCGCTCTATACGTACTGTGGAGAGGTTTAGGATATAACACAGTACTCTGACGCACAATGTGGCTATTAGGAACAGTGCACCACCACGTCTCTTACACTACCGGCCAAGTCTCGATGATGACAATTTCTTCGACCACCAGGACTGGAACCAGCTAACCCCGTGTCAGTGCCGGACACTATCATGGTGCCACAGCCACTTGAGCCAATAGGCCGACAGGAATAGATCTGGACGAATGACTTGTTCGTAAACTTTATTATAAGAACTTGAAAACTGGTTTCAAAGATTTGATTTGTATGATTGAAAAAAAAAAACAAAAATGCAGTACTAGATTGGCTATCACGATTTAAGTGACTCGTACAAATGTTTGGTGTATTTATTTAGACTCTCTCAAATTGTAAAGGTGTACAAAGCAATGCTAAAAGGGTTAAAGGAATACATAAAGGTATAAGTAGCTCCAAACTGTCTTTAATTTTTAATCAATGGTTTTAAATAGATACTTCTACTTTTTAAAACTTTGGATGTAAGTGTATTTCGTTGATGAAATTTAGAGTCTTCCCGGTTGACCAGTTATTCATTTCTATACTTTGAACTATTTCAATGATTTTATTAAAAACTAAGGAAAAAACCGTGGTATCTGCCTACTTTCCGAATGAATGAAAGTTATAAAACATTGTACTCGAACACATTTTTTTAATTCATAAAATGACGCCAATGCAACTGTATTATGTAGGTTTATTGCCGTACGCGTTTCGCCTCTCCTCGAGGCATCCGCGACGAATCTATTTTAAAATTTACATTGTGTTTACAAACTTATTTGACATAACGCTTGATACATTTTCTTATTCGTGGATTTCAGGATAGTAATCACATATCTTTGCTTTCTCTCCAAAGCATGTTTCCATTACAGCCATTTGTCTTTGCTATTGTATACACGATATAAACATTGCGTCTTCTACAATTGGCTTGTTTTCGGTGGCCATCTCTTTTTCTTACTGTCAAAGGTGGTGATGCGCTGACGGCGCCAGATTTAAAATTGCATGGGAGATTTCATATCTAATTTCATGTAAGTGTGTGACAAATACATGCACTCACACTCTTACGTAACGTACCGGGGCGGCGGTTGCAGAGAAGAAGATGATGGCTGTCGTCTAACACTAAGATTGGCTCTGCTGTGATAGCTGGTTGTGGACAGTTAAAGAATCATTTGGTCATATTTATGTGGGCATAGTCTTATCAGTATTCCAGTTAGTTTGGGCTGCGAGGCGCCCATAAGTTACATGCTCACCCTTTTCCTTAGCCCTGTGTTGAATGATGCAGTAAACGTATAGCCATTTTGTTATAAAGCCAATTAACCATTGTAGATGTTCACATATGCCATCAGTCATTGCTAATGTAAATAAAGGTGTAAATATGAAACTGCCGTTTACAGTAATTTAACCTCCATTTCTATATTAATAGCTGAATCTACTGAGCCATAAAACTTGTCAGGTGTTGCAGTAGGAACCTATGACGAATATTCATATCATAACAATGGTCGATCTTCTATGATCGGCCCTTATCCACGGCTCCATGGGAAGGTTACACTATCGGCTCTTATCAATAAACTGGCAGGGATACTACAGCGATCTCACGGCCAACATGCCGGCAACACACGGCAATACCGGCAACAAGGAGGGCATATTGCCGGGAAACTCGGCATTATTGCCCGGCCACACGACTATCTTGCCGCAACATTGCAGCCACTTAGACGTAATACTTGCCGGCAAACAATAGCCTTAAAAATAATGCTCGTGTAGACGCCCTTTAAGAAACAACAATCTTTCCCCTTATTCTCCGTCTGAGCATATTAAAAAATAAAGGTCTTGCCGTTTTTCAAGACCAGTAAAGCTAATCTTCCCAGCTTACAAATTAGTAATGCACTGTGCTCCGTGAATAATGGATGACCCTTTAGCTGTCGAAAGGCCAACAGACAGACCGAATACAAACTTTTAACCTTAGAAAAAAAAGTCAAGATTTTAAATTTATAGTCAAAATGATTTCTCAAAACAATTTCACCACCTGCGTTCGGTTTAAGACATGCCATTCCTACAAATAAAGATTTAATTACCATTTTTTATTTTAAATATTATTGTGAATGATTACACTGGCAGCCTTCCACACTAATATACTTCCTGTACCTGTTAATAATGACCACTTAATTCGACGTACATTAAGCACCCGTATTAATTTGTTGAGGGGCTGAATCTAGTTCCTCAACTTTTGGTATTGAACTTTGGTAAATAATGTCTTTGAGACATCAATAAAATCCACGGATTTTAAGTCACGTGATGTCGGCGGTGACAGAATGGGACTTAGGCGCCGCATCCATCTTCTTGTATTAGCTTGGTCTAAATGTTATCGCACTGTCATGGGCTGGACACCCACCGTTCTGCCTTGTTGCTGGAAGCAAGTCCTCTAACAAGCCAGGAAATTATTTTGTAAGAAATCTTAATAAATTTCTCCATTTAGTGGGTCTAGGAGCTCGGCATTAGGTATTCCAGCGCATAGTTCAATTTCGAATTGTGTCTGAAACGGTCTTCTCTTCCCGGTATAAGAATGTTCAACCTGTCAGCTGAACAAAAACTTGAAAACTGTGACACTATTCCTAAGATCAAAATTGTTTATTTGGTAAAATTACAATCCGGCCTTTCGACTGCTAAAAGATGCCATGTTTCAGGCTTGTATGTGCCCTGTATTAAAGGATGGAGCGTACCTGTAGTCACCTGGTGATGAGTATTCCGAGGTATGTTCTATGCGCTCAGTATTAATTTTGATACTGGTGACTGTTCAAGTATTCACCTTGCCGATAGCAAAACATTTCCTACATAGAAACAGTTAAAGGACGACAGTTATGCCAGAACCGTGGTTTAAGCCTGGGCCCGTTGTATCTCCACGTGTTTGATAGGTCTAAGGATTCCAATTCCCTCATGTAGCCCGAAAAAAAAAATTGCGACTCAACATTAATGCGACCACCTTTACGTCCACTGTTGTATTGTTTTGCTTATGGCTTTACGCCTTGACTACGTAGAGGTCATTACATGAGGTAAAGGACTGGAGACAAGCAACGGGAAGGAATTCGGCAATGGATTTTTGAAAGAAGCATCCCGGCATTCGCCTGTAGTGATTTGGGGAAACCATGGAAAACCCAAATCTGGATGCCCGGACGAGGATTCGAACCTGCGTCTTCACTAATGCGAGGCCAGAACGTTACCGCTCAACCACCACGCTCGGTCCTAATAAATTGAAGCGAAGAATGGTAATAGGCACGCCAGTATCAAGATCTGTCAGAATCTGGATCCTGAACGATTCTCCAATCGCATCCCCTCTAACTCGTAGCTGAACACTGCGCACTTTCTGAACACTAGCTTATAACGAATGAAACCATCTGCACCGTAACCAACTGTTATGTTTCGCTGTTAAATAAACTATGAATAAACTACTTCAATTTCACCTTCTCTAAAATGAGTAGGGTGTGTCAGTAGTTAACGTTTGGACCTAGTATTAAGGAGGTTGTGAGTTCTATCACCGGTCCGGCCATGCAGATTACAGTTTTTTACGTTCTCTTGAAACTATTCCAAGCGTGAAACTCTATTAAGCCATAAAATCTGTCAAAATATCTTCAATATCAAAAACAAACGTAAAAATTTGTCTTTCACGTGAAGCTGCCACAAAACATCATTCAGCTTGACAGTATTACACATCCTACTTAAATGTAATAGTCGAATGAATGGAAACCGTGAGGTGTAATCTTCAAAACAACTCAAAGATTGCTTTTCATTTTACTATTTTGATGATACATAATAATCTAACAAAAAACTATCTACTCATCTACCTTTCTTTCTTCACGTCTAATGAAGTTTCATTTCTTCACATATTGCGGTGCATTTGTCTAACCTGGCAGAAGTATCAAAGAATATTCTAGAAATTGGAAATAATGAAGAGATGAAAAATAACCGATTGGATAGCTGCGAATTTTCTATAGAAATTTGGTGTAATTTATTTGCACAAATGATTATATAAATTTACTGTATATAAAAATTCCAACAGGCAGTTGCAGCGGAAGGTTTGAAATGTTGTTAACTGTTTAAGAGGCAATTTGAAAAGAAGAATAAATGACCAACGATTATTTTCAATAACTATTGAAAGTAATCTTTCACTCTTTCTTTCTTTAAAATAAAGAAAACTTAAAGTAAGAGCGGAACTCTCCACATAGTTTCACAAGTGTACAAGTAGCTCAAAAATACAGCGGAACTACCGTAAAAAGGGGAAAAAGATACAGTGTAATTCTGACCGCTACGCATTAACAATTTTACTATTCCCTCACACCCGTTAATAACAGGGATAACACAGATTTCTTTTTTCTTCGAGGGTATTAGACTGGGTAGAGTATGGGGGCAGGAAATGGAAAGGAATTCGACCATGGCCTTTTGAACGAAACATCCCTATATTCACACCGTGCGATTTCCTCGTGTCTTCCCCTAATAAAAGGACCGAACGTTATCCCAACTAGGTTCGCTGCTAATAAAACAAGTCAGTATTGATTAACATCAATTGCGCCTCTTAATGACACAGCTCTTTTAATTTTCTACTTATCTTGTGGATAATACATTTTGCGTTCTCGCCTCGCATTCGGGAGGACGGCGGTTCGAATCCCCGTCCGGGCATCCAGATTTGGGTTTTCCATGGTTTCCCCAAATCACTCCAGGCAAATGCCGGGATGCTTCCTTCAAAAGGCCATGGCCGAATTCCTTCCTATTCCTTGCCCCCATCCTTTCCCGTCTCTAAAGACCTCGATGTTAAAAAGAGACGTAAAGCAGTTCCAAAAAAAAAAAAAAAAAAAAAAAAAAAGATAATACATTTTAACGTTTCGTATACGTTCCACTCATGCTCCAAGGAAGTCAGTTTTGAACACTGAGGGGAGAAACGGGATTAAAGAGCCTCATGAAGCTGAAAACAAGCTGAGCCACGCCAGGAATGTTTACAGCCGCCGCGGATGATGGGAGGGTTTTAGAGTTTCCTCGTCAGTAATGATGTTGCTTGGACTCTGCTCGGGGCTGAACAGCGTGGTGCAAGTGGGATTTCCTTGAGGGGAGGCCTCGGCGGACTATAAGAGAACGGCCCTGCCGCAGCTCGGCCAGAAAACACCTGTCGTGATGAAGTCCTGGGTGTCCTCGATGGCCGTGCTGGTGGTGGTGGTGACTGTGGCTAGCGCGCAGCAGCACGTGGCGGGCTTCAATTCGCAGGACATAGGCAGGCTGCTCAAGGACTCGTCGCTAGTGCGGACTCAGATCAAGTGCGTGCTCAAGCAAGGACCCTGCGACAGGCTCGGAAACGACCTCAAGAGTGAGTATACCTATGCCAAGGCGCTGCTGCTGCTTGTTTCATTAACAAAAATGGGACTCTCCCCATACATATAACAAAAAAATTTCTCGCATTAAACTGACTCAGGTATTTATTTATTAACACGTATTAGAAAACGTATTAAGTATTTATTGTTCTGGATTAATTATTATTTATATGTACACTTTCGGTGATATGATCGATTTTCAAACAATACGACTGAAAACTTTGTTAAAGTTAAAGATGATGGGAGTAGGATTTTCAAAGAAAATAATTCTGTGAAAGATATGTTGGCAATTTTTTTTATTTTCACATTATACTTTTACCAACAACAACATAAAATAAACATCGAGTCTGATTGATAAGTTCTATACTTATCCAAATTAGATACAACAACAGAACATTTATCACATTTTATAACTAAAGAGAATCGAAACTGATATGTTTATGAGTCATGTATACAACGATTTAACATTGCACCTTTAAATTTGAACAAAAGGAAATAGAAAATGACAATGGAGGGCGTAGTATTCATTCATTAGCCTACACCCAAGTCACGCTTGACAGAGATAGTCGTACCGTTGGCGACATTCAAAGCCTCTGTCAATTATTCGGGGATATTTTTGACAGCAATCTGATCATAAAAGTTTTTTTTTTTTAAGGTAGTAAATCGATACGCAACGACATGTCCAAAGCGAACAATAGATGTTTACTCTAGACATGCATTAGAACTCTTGGAGAAACTTAGAAAATTTATTCGAGAATTTTGATTACGAAGTTTGACTATCAATATCTGACACTGAAGAAATTATAATACAGTTGCGAAAGTGTAACAAAAGTACCGGAGATAGAAAGATGAGAGTACTCATGCGGCTGAAGAACTTTTGTTATGAAACATTTCACCTGCAATAAAAATTGAGACCTTGGTTAAAGCGTGACGTAATTACGAGATCTTATATAGTTACGTATTATTCGCAGGAATCGTTGATGTATTTCTTAACAAGTGCTGTTCGCTGTCTTTATCGCCTTACAAACTGTAACTCGAATTTAGTGCTATCTCTACAGGCCCGTTCTAATTGTTTGCGTCCAGTTTGACAAGAGCTTTCAGGAGCACGGATGACATTGATCACATAAACCTCCTTAATTATCGATTTAAGATTCTGCAACAATCATTCCTCTTCCTGTTCAATAGAAGTATGGTGGTTAGAGCGTCTGATTGGGAATCGAAAGGTCCTAGGTTTAAATCCTGCTCTCGACTGGGATTTTCAAAATATCCTTGCCCCTTCCATTCTTCTGACAAAATGGAACTTAGAGATTTAGCAGTAACTCTCGGTACTGTAATTCGGAAGGACGTATATTCAAATCCCCATACGGCCACCCAGATTTTGGTTTTCCCGAAATCACCGCAGACCAATGCCGGGATGCTTCCGGATTGGCGGAATTCCTTCCCATTCCTTGTCTCTCATCCTTTTCCGACTTTAATGACATTGACTTCGACAAACCAAAAAGCGCAAAAGAAAAAACAAATTCTTCGGCAAAGCTTGTATAGAAAGTACTCCAGAACGCTTCCGTGGTTCGGATTTGATGTTAAATTGCAGATACCCTATACCCGTTAGGATTACTGAGTTAGGATAGGAGGCTACGATGCAGGCGAATTACACAGCCGATAAGAAACTGTCACCTGGAAATAAAAACCCACAAAATTACTACCTTTTTTCAGTTACTATTTTCCGTATGCCAGTTCTTCTTTCCGAGCCTCCTTTTTTCATCCACCGATTCCGCTTCGTGGTAATTGCATACTGCGAGGATCAATTTATTTATTTATTTTTCTCCTCTGTCGAATGAGGAAACTTAAGTGCTATATAATGGTATACCCGTATACAAGATTTTATGACGTTAATTTCGAGTACAGTTCAAAATCCGGTATCGCACTATTTCTACTCCGATTCAGAACATTAGAAACATGAGAAAATTTATAAGTCTGGCTTACTGCAAATCTAACTACGAAATTCAGTACACCATATTTAAAACAGCTATAAGTAAATAGATCTTGCCCATCCCAGAGAAACAGGAGAAACTATAAATACATACAACAATTAACTAGTATATTCATCTGTCTAGCTTAAAACCTTCCTATCTAAATGCAGTCTTTAGACGAGTGCTACAAAACTTTGACAAACTTCCCTGCTTCGAAGTATCCTAACCATCTCTTTGGCATGGTTGATATCAGCAAGAGGTTAACATTTTCCTACTAGTTAGAATCTCAATGCAGTTGAATGTATTACTTCACAATAAGGCATTTCAGAGTGTCTTCATCTTTAAGATCTCCAAAAGTGAACTTGTTTGTTATCAACCTGCCTATCAATCCATCTTCAGTTTTTTCGATCTGCCTACATGTTTTTAACTGTATACGTTACACTCCATTTGTACAAGAAGAGAATGCCGTATCAAACTTGTCTAATTACCTTAGTGCACTCTAATAAGCGGATTTGAGACTTTCAAAGTCCACCTTTGTAACAACTTCACTCATTCCGATACTGCTGCCGGCATGTGGGAGCTTAATGTTAATCGTAGGCAACCACTACGCGCTTCCAGGTTGTTAGAAGTGAAAATCTCATTAGGAATGTGTGAAAAACCAAGCACCACCTTGCATTGTCCTCTAATGAAGGTTACCGATTACCGACCGCGATCTCCATTGGTTACGGAAACGAAGCTAAAAATCACCGTGAAAGCAATAAATTGGAAATTTTTGGTCACCGTGACCTTGCTTTGTTCGGGTTGTTGGCTAGAGTCTGACTTTGGACATGTCTGTTGTAATTAAAGATTGCGTCCATATAGTGATGTCTGTACTGTTTCAGATACATAGAGACAGATAGTCCAAGTAAACCGAAAGATCATTTTAAAAACCTGTTTGTGTGATATTAGCCATAGAAAAATAAATGGGAACATTTTACCTTCAACATCGTTAAACTTAAATGAAATCTCGTATCTGAAATCATTCTACTGATAAACAGCTCAAAAATATTTACTGTGCCTTCCAGACATAGTTCTTAATTAGTGTATTAAATATCAATCTATATAACTGGTTTTATTAGTTTTTCAAAGCTCGAAATCGTTTCATCATGAGAGATGTACTTATAATATGAAAATGATTCGGTGAGTTGGCAAGAACTTGTTTTAATCAGAAACAGTAGAACAAGGGAACAGAAAAATAAACTCTTTCTTATTCTCTGCCATCAATCTCGCAACAGTTTTGATATAATCCTCCATCTTTTCCTGAGCTATTCTCAACATACTGGTTACAACCCATATCCTCAACTGTCTCCTTCATATATCCTTAATTTTGTCTTGCTGTTGATTTGTTCCATTCCACTAATATCTCCGTTAAAAAATTAACCAATGTTGCAAGTGTTGAAGTATTACCCACCATCCTGCTAATTAATTCTATCACTTGTTTTCTCGTCCAATATCTCCAAATCATCTGCCCTCTTATTTTTCAATAGCTTCGTATAGAACCGCATTTCGAATACTACGCATTTCACCTTTCTGCCATTCCTGAAATCCAAGGTCTGCTTATATAAATTGCTGTACTCCAGACAAAGTGTTGTACGGTTCTTTTAGAGTCATAGGTCTCAATGATTAATTCTAAATAATTTATTTTTTGTTTATTTTTTATCTACTGCTATTCCATTTTTGAGTTCGATATTGCTTTTTGCACCAGTTGTAATTGTAGTATCTAAATAATTCTCTTAGTTAATATGAATTTATTTTTAAATTCAGACTTGGTCATTATCACCATTTCTATTAAGCTTGCTTTGTTTCGTATTTCTCTCCCAGTATTCACATCAGATTGTGAAGGGAGGGTGATCGGAGTTAACAGCATTTTGAAGGCAAGTAAACACATTGCGAAACAACTCTTCGCTTGAACATGGTTCAAGGAGAGACTGAATTTCAAATAATAAGCAGTCGAGCAGACTTATCGCGAGAAAGAAGCAGTTATTTTTTGGGAGGAGAGGTTAGCGGAAAGAGAATACTCGCGGGACTGTTATCTATCTTAATAATTGGTTAAACCGTAACGGAATCGCTTAAAAAATAAATTGTAAGTCAATGTGAAAATAACGTTAACCGAAACATTAGTAAATATTGCAGTCACACAGTGTGTGATCACAAGAAATAAGTGTAGCATACTAATTCTGTTTAATGGATGGCATATACTATATTACGTTACACTAGAAGTGCTTCTTCACAAGTGCAAAAATAAGTCAGCAGTCTGCGAGCGCAGCTACATTATGGGGTATTTTGTGTGCGTGTTCATATGTTTACAGCGAAATAACTGAGAGGATGGCTATGTATTTCGTTAACAGCTGTTATTGGTCGCTGGGAAGTGTCATGTCTGTGATACTGCGATCGAACAAATGGAGCATCCGTGGAGCATGACTAAATTAGAAGCTACTCTTTCACACACGACTGCGGTGGAAATCTCTACGAGACAAATTATACAAATACCAGTAGGGGTATCGTTAAGATGGGAGTGACTACTCTTTTATAATTAAATCGGTAGTATTACTGCTAAAAGTTGAAGAAATTTTAAGGATACTACTAGGGTACCTCTGTAATTCACGAGAAAATTAGTTACGTAGTAGGCTACCCAGGCAATTTTAACAAACAAAAATATTATCGCGTTGCATATTTACGACTTCTTACTTTACTCGATGTTGATACGGTCACAACATTGGCGACATGATTATTTTGGACTAATATGCGGACTGTTTATGAGAGGAAGAACTATCTCTGTTCCAGTAATTCACTGCCAGTGTGTCAAAAACCTTTCATACCCGATCTAGCGTTCAGGAGAGCTGGATATATCACTGCCCAAGCACTACGCAAAACGGCAGTATCAGAGAGAAAATACTTTAAACTGCACCGGACAAGCTACTGCTGTCAGCAATCCAACACTTCCAATATTCCCTTACACACAACTTTAAATTGCAAATCGCAGGACAAATGTTGCACCTGGTGACTTCACTTATGTTAGAATTGCTTGTGTTTCAGTGGCCATCCCCGAGGTGATCCACAATAACTGCAAGAAGTGCTCGAGGGCCCAAGCAGCCAACGCGCGTAACCTCAAGGCTTTCCTGCAGAAGAACTACGCGGGAGTCTGGGAGCAAGTCGAGAAGCTCTACTAACAACGCACTCCACTGTACTAGTCATCATTAATAAATTAATACCCCATCACCACTATAATTTACTGTACCTCTCACTACGGGCCACTGAGTGCTCGTCTGTCCAGCTAACTGTCACCATTCCTGCGCTTATACACAAAACCAATTTTTTAAAACACTTTTCCTGTTTCCTAACGAATTATCTGAAAGTTCATAACTTACTGGCCATTTTTCGATTTTTTTATGCTTCACACAAGTGGCTTAACGCGCTAACAACGATCACAATTGGCCAGATACCGGGTGTTTCAAAAATGACCGGTATATTTGAAAAATCAATAAAAACTAAATGGGCAGCGATAGAAATACACCATTTGTTGCAATATGCTTGGGACAACAGTAAATTTTCAGGCAGACAAACTTTGGAAATTAGTTACAATTTTCAACAACAGATGGCGCTGCAGGCGATTTGAAAGATATAGAAATAAACGCAAGCTCATCGAGGACATTTTAATATAACTTTATTAATAAACAAAATAAATGAATTCTCTAGGAATAGAACCTATTCTAGTTTTATCACTTTCATTCGAGTCTGACTACTGAGATCAGGAAATAATGAGAACAAGAAGCCTGTACATTAAGTTTACAATCTACAACAACTCTTGCAACACACGTCAGGACTATGTTCCGTCCACAATTGTTGCTTCATGAAACCTATACGGAAATTTTCACAAAACAGCAATGTCTGTGCGGCCAGCTTACGAGGTATTTACACATACTCTGGAATACTGGAAACAATAGTATAAGCAGGGGCCAACGTAACAGGTCCAGGGAGATTCCGGTTAAAATCCTGCGGTGCCAAGATAATCTTGTGACTGAGGAACACAGTGTGGTGTCGCGGTGGCTGAAATTAGAAGATATCTTTGAAAATAGTGTAGAAACCAGAGAGGTTTGTGTATGTGTTTCGCAAACAGTGCGGGTTAATACAACCGGACTTCTGCCTCAGTGAGCACCGTATCGATGCATCTGTTATTTTGCACAGCGCGCAGATTATAGCATAACTTCAAGTTTCTGTTTCTCAGAAAAGAAAACACTCGTGTGAAACAATACACGGCAGTACATTTTCTTGCTACCAGAGTTTCCTCATCAGATCTTAAGGTATTTCGGTTATAATATCATTATCCCAGCACTTTGGTATTTGTGAGAAGCGACTTCCAATACAAGCATTCACCGTCTCGTGTTCAATGCTAAAATATTTATTTGCCGATAAGTAACATTTATTGTTTAATAAACTCTCATATTTACGAATAATACAGTATATACGAACTGATACTGAGTAGTATACAGATAAACAATAACATTTTTATTAATTATTTAAACCCAGATAAATCTTCTTCTATATATTAATACGTGAAGCGATAACTTCGGATCCCTTTTTAAGAATATTACGCGCATGGAGGAGTGTGAGACTTGGCATAGTTAAAGTTTATATGGAGAAGAAGTGCAGAAAGCTAAAATTTAAATATATAATGTGTTACAAATACATTAAATTAATGGCAACGACTCTTAGCGATTCTGCCCATGTCAAGTTTTTAAGGTATCTGACGTGTATTTCCAGCATCAAGATACTCTGTGGTCTATGGTCAAATAAAAGTCACAGAGTAGAGATTAATCTTTGAACTTAAAAGCAACTTTTCGAAAAGGATTATTTCCTACATTGCAGAGAATTTTACATCCTAACGGATAATTTGAACTGACTTTAGTGTAGCCTAATGGTTCCTGCCAAAAACAAAAATTGGATTATAGTTTGTTTTTTTAGTGTTGATTTTATTATTTAAAAGCTTGGTTAAGCGTGTCATGTCCGCGGCTTTTCTTCAAATAAATTACATTCATTCACCAAAACAAATGCGAAATTTATTCGGTTACATTCGTGCATTAAATGTGCCAGCCTATGCATTGACGTTATAGAATGAATTTAAAGTGTTTCTTAGTGAAGATTTTTTGCGTGATTACAACGATGAAGCATCTTTGAACAGAGCTCTATTAGAAATTGAAGACTTTTGAATGTTCGTAATTTTTCAAGAACTTGGTTTGCCATTTCCCAATATTCGTAGAGAACAAAGAAGTTTAGACTGATCCAGTAGAACGAGTGTTTCTGTGTTGTGAGCATTATGAAATTGCAAATATTGAACAGCGAAATCTAATTGCACTGCAACAGCGTTCAGTGACATAGCTTCAACTCTATTACTTGGAGGTGGAACTTGACACAATGTTTTTAAATTGTCTATACCCATTTTAGAAAATTCTGTAGCGAATATTACCGCAAATACTAACTATGGAGGTTTCATAAATTCATCATCATTGATAATTATTGATGACATTTCTACGAGTGTTAACTGCAAGTGTTGAAAATTATAAATAGATTATTCCAGAATGTATGCGACGAAAATGATGAACATCATTTGGAGGAAAAACGATATTTCTGTGAGGTGATTTTTGGCAAATCTTACCAGTTGTCCCACTTGAATCACGTGTAACTTTAATTGAAAATTGGCATAAATTTGTTTATTTTCATAAATTAACTTTTACTAAAAACATGACAGGCTTACCAAGTGAAATAGAATTTGTTGAATTCTTGAATAAGATTGATAATGATGAGGCACCAAAATTCAGTTAGTTTGGTAAAACTATTATTGAAATTTCTTAGCAATTAATAGGAGATGATGATAATATTATTAATGAGGTGTACGGAAATATTTCAGTAAACATAATCTGAGGTAACAAAATGAACTCAGTTATTTTATTACCTACCTACAAATGATGATTGCACTTTAATTAATACTGTAATACTTAATCGAATACCAGGTGTACATAAAACATATTATAGCTATGAAAAAACAATTTGTGATGACGATAATGTCATGAATAGCTATCCAATAGAGGTTTTGAATTCTTTAAATATTAGTGGCTTATCACCACAGAAGTTAGTAGGTATTGAAAGTTAATTTCATCGTTTTACTGATCAAAAACTTAAATACAAAGGAAGCATTAGTCAATGGAACAAGAATGCGTTTCGGTCGAATTTCAACCACTGGCCGATCACTAGTTTAAATAAATGCTTTACCTGAAAAAGAAAAATTATCATGACAGAAGTCGGCTGTAAAGCACATTATACAAATCTTACTATTTAAGGAACTCTGTCATAAAGGGTGTGTCGCCACATCACTATGACTGCTCAGTTTCCATTGGTAAATTGGTCAATTTTTAACATTAATAAACCTTCCTCAGGAACTACATTACATACTAGTTAAAATCTCACCAAATTTCATTCAGCAGTTCTTGAAACTGGAGCGATCAGACAGGAGAACGCACGAGGGGGACTTGCTTCTTAACTATGTAGGAACATACCAATATCTACGGCAGTGAGATCTACGAGAATCAGCCCTATTTTGCATACGTTGCTGATTTACGTTCAGCGTCCACTTCTTGATGTTATTCTAACTACTGCCATATGCATTGAAATAATTTTCGCTTTCAGAACGCTAATTTTCCTATGTTTTTGCTGAACAACAAACAAATACCACTATCTGAACAGGAGTTTCACTATGGCAATAACGAATCTTTTTTGCTATACTCAGTCTCTCGACTGGTTTGATGCAATCCTCCGTCCCTTCCTATTTTATGCCAACCTCTTCATCTCAACATACTCCTTGCACCCCACATCCTCAATTATCTGCTTCAAATATTCTAATCTCTGTCTCTCTCTCTACTGTTCTTTCCTTCGACTATAAAACTAAAAACGGGAAGATACTTTCTCCGAACATTCTTCACTTGTAATTCACTTACCGTAATTGTGGTGCCAATTATCTGATGGTGTGTCTTACTGCAACGCTCAATAGAGAAGTTCTACAAAGCAGCACTTACCTGAAACAAAACAGACCAAACATGAGAATCACAATCAAGGTAAAAAATAAAAATAAAAAAAAAATTGATAGGGCGGGAAATTGTTCTTAAAGCAGTAAACCAACTATAGCTGACTTCACTAAAAGAGAAATGACCGGAAATAATATCACAGATTTTAAACTAGTAGAATCGGTTGAAAACTAAAATCGTCGGTCCCTCTTCGGTTTTTATTTGCCAATGAATTTCTTGGATTGCACATTCAAGGCCTGCCATTACGCATTGTGTTTTAATATCTATCGAGCGAGTTTGTTTCTAAATACGGATGCTTAACCGTACTTGCAGAAGAGCTGCATGAGCAACATATTGATGAGCTTCCTGCCGGGTACAATCGTTGTAATCTCACTGTTCAAGCAAACACTGAAATGTTTCTAATATAATATGAGTTGTGAAAATGTGTGAGGTAGCGTTGATAATATGATTAACTTGTGCTAAGAACTGTCTCTTGCTCGAGAGGTCAGTGTATACAATGACTACATTTTTTCGTATAGTTTTCTTACACGATTTTACTTTCTGCTTCATTGCATAGACTTCATAAAACAGATGATATTACAACTATAGATTGCAACGACACTGAAATCGATTGAAAATTATTTTCATTATTCAAAGGCAATTATTCCAGTGAGATATATTGTTTTGGTTTTGCCCTTAAGTTGGGAAACAACAAGAAATATGGTGAAAGGCGTGAAAGTGCGGAAACCAAACAAATGCCTAATTCTGTTGACTTTTGTTGCTGGTTAGCTTCGTTAAATCATGTAAAAGACATATCACATCAAGTACTCGATTAGAAAGATTTCAGGATTAAATTTTTGTATTCGAAATAATTTAGCTGTTCCAAATCTCCTTAATTTCCTTTAATCCGCATCACGCTTACTTAGTGACGATGACATTTAGGAGTCAGCGAACTTGGGGAATGTCGTTCTGCGTTGCTCATGTTTGCCACTAAACCAGTTACAGTCGGTTAGTTACCAGGCTTCCATATTTAGTTCGCGAGGCGGACCACCGACCACGGCCAGAAGCGAAATTCACCGTTTAGCCCGAAAAGTAGCTTTCGATCAGATCGTCAAGCAGTCCAGCACTGCTGCTCCAATCGTTTCCATGGCCTGCTTCTACTAATACCCAGTTATATCATATACACTGATCAAGGTAAAAAAAAAAGATACCGGGTGGCCATTCGCGTCTGTCTGTCAGATTGTTGCTTACTTACTAAATCTTCACCATTTACAAGAAAACAGAACAATATTCCAAAATTCATAAAAAATAATTAACAGACTAATGCTTTTTTGGTGTTAGAAAAGTAATTTTTAGCTTATTAAAAGTGCGAAGTTCGTACAAGAATTGGCGATTAATATCCGTTACATAATCCCACATTTGAAGTAGAAGCTTATTGCAACTATTTTTCCATTACCTGATGCTGTCCCTACTCGGAAAACCGTATTCTAATGCCTTGTCTCATTATGTCTGCACGACAACCACACCGCTAGCAACCGCTTAAGTGTTTGTGGTCAAGCATGTCAAATGACCTTTTAAAACAACGAAGTAAAGAGCGTCGTGAAATCTAAAAACGCCACATGCTCTACACTCAGGAGCAGTACAGCAAGTTCTGGAAACATAAGTCACGGCTGTAAGATACAGTAGGTGGAGTCATTTCAACGCTGGATCACTCGATGAAGACGACGTAACTGTTAGCATATTACGTTTTCCTTTACTCAATCCACCCAAAAAGCCAAAATATGTCGCAGCAGTACATCTGGCAAGCCTCGATTCTCACTATGTAAACAATACGTTTCCACATTTAAGTCGCCGTTATTAAATTATTGTGGAATTGTTGATATACTATTCCAGTGAATTTCGGGCGCTGTGGAAAATTTCTGTCATGTTCAGAATTCCTTTAGGAAGTAGAATAACTGTTGGAGATATTACAACAAGATGGTATAATCAAGCGTTGACGAATCTGTGTAAACTGTTGTTTCAAAGTTTTGCTGCGGGCAGTTAATGACTGACGCAGGGATGAAACGAATGGAAAATGGGCAGGTATTGCGTTTTGGAAAAGCCAGAGCTCAAAGAGTACAATTTCAGAAGGCAAGTAATCTCAGTTAACCACGTCAAAGTGCATGTCGTGTCGAGCCACTGATACCTGTGACCGCAGAAAAACAATCCAAAGATTTACTTTGGAGTTGCAAAGAGCTACTTATATAAATCTTTTTTGTGGATCTGACTGCACCATGAACAAACTACGAAGCTTTCCAACTTTAACACTCACTAAAATTTAGGATTATTCCAAAAATACTGATTTAAGAATACCTCTAGATTCCAATAGCCCACCTGTTACACGTTATATTAGAAGTATGATATACCAAACTTAATTTAGATCTTCCTTGAACTTTGTTTCCTTCATACTAAACTGTATTACTGTATTACTGAACGCTTTTATTTAACAGGTGTTTTTGAATGAAGGTGATTTGCGTACACTCCAAGGAAGTATACAGAGCAGAGGCGAACCCATAAATTGAGCACACTACAAAAAATATGGATAAAGGAATTCAACGGATGGTTTACCAATAACGGCAGAAACACACAAATCACAGGCAGTAAAACACTAACACCTTTTCTTTCGTTATTATTATTATTATTATTCAGTTTTTTATAAAATTTAGTTTTTCTTCTTTACACTTTAACTCCAACTCCTAGTTAATCTTTTCCATTTGTTTTCTGCGCATAATTTAACGAAAACTGAAAAAGCGTAGAGTTTTAATCACCTTAAAGTTACAGCAAGTGAAAAGTAATATTTTACACGGAAACTAAAAAAGTTGGAGGGTGACTTGAAATATCTAGTCCCAGAAACGCCATCTCAAGTGTCAGTTTAGTGAACGGAAGTCACAAGTAGCACATCATGGACAACAAGATATAAAAGTGCCTCCAGTATCCGCTGTATCTAACCGCCACGCCAATACGCCAATAAACTAAAGAGAAAGAAAAAACATGTAATGAGACTAATCACTTTCACCTAGTCATGCTACTGCTCTCAAGTGATGCCGCTTCCAGGTACAGTTAGTAGACGAACTAGATAATATTGCAGGAGACTGCTGTGTCACTGTCTGTCTCCACAATTCTTGGCTTTATGTTTCGCAGAGGACTGGAGGCAGGTGTATCTGTTGCGTTACACTAATTCTGAATAATGGACGCTTGTATGTACGCCCAACAGGGATTTAACTGACAATTAGACAAGCCCCGTTTTAACTTGAGCTGCAACACTTGCCACATTCACAGTAAAACGCATCGTAGTAAACGCCTCCTTCCAGATTGGTCAGTTACCAGTTTTTAGAGTAAAAACTCAAAATGGAATATTGCAGTAGACAAGGCAATGACAGCGACATAACGCTAATAATATTGAAGCCTTTTCCGCTTGTTTAGTATATGTGGAGTTGAGCGTTGTCAAACTGTTTACTTAGTCTATGTGCTCTCAGTACAAAGATACTCGCCATTCCCTCGGGATACCTCTAATTCAGGGTTTAACTTTACAATTCCAGCGGGCATCGCTGGGCATTCTTTTTTTATTCATAATTTGTGCTATTCCAAGAAATTATTACTCATTTCTACAGGGTGGCCTGTGAGGAAATGTAAACATTCTGTAGGCCTTTTTTTTTTTTGCTTATGTTTTAATGCCTCTTCGACGTCGAGGTCGTTAGTGGCAGGAAAGGACTGGGGACAAGTAACGAGAAGGAATTCGCCCACTGCCTCATTAAGGAACCATCTCGGCATTCGCCTGGAGCGATTTGGGGAAACCATGGAAAACCCGCGTCCTCCAGAATGCGAGAACAGAACATTGCCACTCGCCCTTCACGTTCCATTTTGTGCAGGTAAAAGAGGAGCTCATTCTGAGGGAGAAACGGCTATATAAACGAACGTCCTATTGTGCACTGTCTCCTATAAAAGCCACTTGAAGGCAGGTACGCGCACTAATACTGTCGTCCCTTCGGGCATGCTGTAGCACGCGAACCTCAGTTGTCAGCTACTCGTGACGCGTAGCTGGATGTTTAGAGCAGTGTTGCCACCTTATGAAAACAAAAGTCGCTAGACCTAGTCTAAAAACTCACTAGATTAAGGGATATTTAGAACTAAAAGATTCGCTAGAAATCGCTAAATAAAATAAAGGAAAATGGTAATGTAAGTAATATAAAAATATTTTAATAATTGATATTTTAATTAAATTCAACATAATATTTTATTAAAATGAACATCAAATTCTTCAATTGGTATTTATTCTTCATCATCTTGGTCTATCGTTGGAGTTACAGAATTTGGAGATGTGAAAGGAAGAGATGAATCGTCAGTCTTAGTTTTAAAAGCATATTTAGCATCTTTAGGAACTGCAGCAATCACATCAGCCAGAAGCTCGTAATTTTTAACCCATTCCTTATATAAAAAGAAAGCTAACTCCGCCATTGCCGGTCCCAAGCCCGGAGCCTCATCTCAAAGAGAGGAGGAAGGAGGAGGGGGAGGAGTAACACCTCGTTAAAAAACCTGGGTCCATCTGGCTCCGGATGGTAGCACCCTGTAAGGGCCCCTGCCTAGGGTTACTAGGTGAAAACTGGTCAACGGTCTCAAAGGCGGAAGAGGAATTTGATTCTCAACGGCAGAGAGAGCGGAAGAGCCTAGTGGAGTCCACCATGAATTAAAAAACAAATCAATATCCAAAAGTGACTGTTCTCATATTGGGCGGCTTTTGGTCAGCGTCTGTCTCCATGTAAGGGGCGGCTGTTAAAAATCCTCCGGGGCTAACAACCTCGGTTGTAAGAAAGGTGGCTCTAGAAGTCACCCACAATACTCATTGAGTTATCAATCATGGAAAGGTGTGATGTAAAACTAATTACCCCAGGTGGTCAATCCACCGCACGTAAGTGCGCAAGCAGACATTCGGATTCTGGGGAGTCTGCAACGTCACGCAAAGATGAGTCGGAGCGTCTTGGAACTTCAAACAAAATAAAATACAGAAAGACAAGCTACTTAGCAACTTTTAATGCAAATTCACTTCTGAAAGTAGGAAAACTTAAGACTCTAACAGACACATTAAATGAACATAGAATTATCATTACTGCTGTGCAAGAGACTAGATTTTTGGATGAGGACAGCTTTGAATCGGGAGGATTCAGGATACTTAAGGGGAAGACGGGGACAAGAGTTATGAAAAATGTTCCCCACCTTGGAACAGGTTTCGTAATTGACAAGAAAATATTAGACTCCATTACAAGCTTCGAGTCTACCTCTGAAAGGTTATCTACACTCACGTTTAAGTCGACCAACAAAGTGTATACAATTGTAAATGTTCATGCCCCTACAAACATTGACAACAAAAAGAATAAGGAGAAGGTGGAACTATTCTGGGAAAAACTTGATGACACGATTCAGAAGATCCCTGATAAACATAATGTCATCCTTCTAGGGGATTTCAACGCCCAGGTGGGGAGAGAGAAAAAGTTCAGGCATATAGTAGGGTGTTACCCAGCACACAAGAGAACGAACCAAAATGGTATCAGGCTAATTGAATTATGTCAGGCACACAATTTGATCCTGAAGTCAACTAGCTTTAAGAAATTGCCAAGAAAGCAGAAGACGTGGATATCACCTAACCCTCTATTGGGAGAGTTCCAGTTAGATCATGTTGCGGTAAAGCGGAAATTTCATAAAGAAATCCAAAATGTTAGGGTTCTCAGAGGGGCCAACCTCGACTCGGACCACTACCTATCTAAAGTGAAATTTAAGATTATCCCTAAGAGCAACTGTCATAAGAAAAACCGTGCACGAAGGAGATATGATCCAGAGAAAATAAAGGAGAAGAAGGAAGAATGGAGTCAGTTAACCAGCGAACTAGAAGGCCAGGGCTGGAAACAGTTGGAGAAGAGTCTTATAACTAAGGCAGAAGAGTTTGCTCCTGTCTCCAGGATTAAGAAGCACAGGTGGTGGAACGAGGAGTGTGATAGACTACTTGATCTGAGAAAGAAGGCGTGGCACATCTGGCAAACCAAAAAGGACGAAAGTTCCTGGCAGCACTTTGTGGAAACTAGGAGGATGGTGTCCAAGGAAATCAAGAAAGTAAAGAAGGTTCAAGAAGACCAAATACTCAGTAAGATTAATGACGACTTTACTAAGAATAACATGAGAAACTATTATCGGATCTTCAGAGAGAAGCTTAATAAATACAACCCCCCAACCCTCCAACTTCAGGATAAAAAAGGGAACATGGCATATAGTAATAGGGGCAACTGCAAGATACTGGCAGACTACTTCAAGGAACTCCTAAATTGCGAAGAACCACTCCAAAAGATGGTGTTCGATGATGGAAAGAAGTCTTCCACCAACCCTGACTCTAAACCCCCATCTATAAATGAGATCCAGACAATTCTGACTCACATGGAAAATTTTAAGGCATCAGGGGAAAATCAAATAACAGCCGAATTATGGAAATATGCTAGCAAAAATGCAATTATCTCACTCCAGAATTTTTTTGAGGAGATATGGAAGAAAGAAGTGATTCCAGAGGAATGGAAAATGGCCCTGATACACCCTCTACATAAAAGAGGCTCTAAATCTGATCCGAACAACTACAGAGGGATTTCTTTGGTGGATGTGACCTATAAGATATTGTCCAGAGCATTACTTGAACGAGCAGAATCCCAGCTGGACTGCCAAATCGGGGAGTATCAAGCAGGGTTCAGGAAAGGAAGGTCTTGCCCTGAACAGATCCTAAACCTCAGAAACATTTTAGCATACCAGAAACAGAGGGCGAAACCATATATAGTGACTTTTGTGGACTTCCAAAAAGCTTACGATTCCATAGACAGAGGGTCGCTATTCAATATTTTGGAGGAATTTGGCTTGGACAGGAAAACCCTGAATATCATCAAAGAAACCCTCACAAATACGACCTCAAAAGTTAGATTCATGGGTGAACTGTCAGAACCTTTTGAGATCAGAACAGGGGTCCGGCAAGGGGATGGCCTCTCCCCCCTGTTGTTCAATTGTGCACTTGAAAAAGTTGTGAGAGAATGGAATGCAAGAACCAGAGGAGGAATTAGACTTGGAACAAAAAATAAAGGAGTTACGATTAAGTGTTTGGCATTCGCTGACGATATGGCGATGCTCGCAGAAACATGGGAGGAAGCCAAAGAACAAATCGCCGAATTACAAGAGCAGGCAGGGAAGTTAGGACTTAAGATTTCTTTCGAAAAAACAAAGATTATGACAAATATACCAGACACTCCTACGAGAGTCCGAGTAGGAGCTCATAAAATAGAGGTGGTTAGGAGTTTCAAGTACCTAGGGGAATGGATTGAAAAACAATGGAAGCGAGAAGGACCAAAATGGAATTAGCCTTCCAGAAGACCAAAAACACTTACAATAAGAAAAGCCTCTCTTGGAACACAAAGATAAGACATTACAACACAGTAATTAAGCCGGAAGCACTCTATGCAGCAGAGACACTAGTCATGGGGAGGAAAGGACAAATGGAGAAATTGGAAATCAAAGAGAGGAAAATTTTGAGGAAGATCATGGGTCCCAAATTCCAGAATAACAAACAAGTTTTCTACAGAAACGAAGCCCTCTACGCAAAGTCTGAGAGACTCTCCGAAACCATGAGAAAAAAAAGGATTGATTTCTATGGACACACATTCCGAATGAATCCTAACAGATTAACAAAAAAAATCTTTGACTTCTTTTATAAAAAAAAGACTAAGCCCAACTGGTTTAAGGAAGTGGAAAAGGATTTGAGAGAACTCCAGATTACCGAAGTGATGTTAAAGAATGGTACAGCCAAGACCGTGACCAAAGACAAAAGTAAGAGGTTCCAAGTTGCGATAAACACCAGAAAACCGATTCAAATTTCAGAAGAGGAAAGAAGGAAGAGATCAGATAGAATGAAGAAATACTGGGAGAAGAAGAAAACGCAAGCATCCAAGAAGTGATTGATCTGACGTACCCCAAAGATGGGTGATTCGAAGAAAAAAAAAAAAAAAAAAAAAAAAAGAAAGCTATTCGTATTTGCAGCCATCCAATTTCTCAATTTATTTTTAACAATGTTCATTGTACTGAAAAACCTCTCTACTGCGGCATTCTATTGAGGAAGTGATAAAGCGAATATGGCTAAATCAGATAATTCCAAAAAGGAATTTATTCCAGCAGCATTCTTGTATTTTCTAATTTCAGTCCAAAATTCAATGATATTGTTTGTAGAGTTCCATTCAAAATAATTAATACCATGCCATTGCTGTAGGGGTTTGTCATTTTTTTCGTCATCAAATCCGAATTCTGAGGCAAGATCCTACTATTTTGTTGTCTTTGGCCTGGCGAAGAGTATTTTCCACACACAAGAGACACATTTTCTCCTAAATAATGTAGTTTCTTTTTCGAAACTCTGCAAGGTTGAATATCAATAAAAAATCACCAAATATTTTTTTAGTGATAACATTTTTATGACGATCGCTGTCGAACTTCAAAATTCACTAAACCTAGCGACGAAATCACTAAGGTGGCAACATTGGTTTAGAGCTGTAGTGAAAAATCTCGCAAAGTTTTGTAAATGCAGGATGTGGAGATGAGACTGCGTGTCCCTGCTGCTGTGAGATAATACAACTGACGCTTTTATAATAATCCAATTACGAATAGTAGAGAATATTTCCAGGAAAAGTCATTGCATAAAGCTGAGAAACTCCTTCCAAGCGCTGATGACATTACGCGTAATCGACAAAATCAATATTGTTTGATGCATGAAGAAGACACTGTCTTACAGCATAAACTTACAACAATCACGGACAGAATTTCGGGAAATCTGCGTATTCCCCTAATGCATTCATGGCGAACATGTTATGCCTGTTACTAACATAATGTATAAACCTCGTTGTAAGATGCCAATTATTAATGCTACACCTCGTAGCTTATATTATCATAGACTGAAGAACCTGTGAACTAATTATATTGCTATCATTAATTAATCGCCTTTGTGCCTAAACACAAGTTACAATTTCCCTACACATTTGCTTACCTTTTACACAAATGTTTACTTTGAAATATTCAGTTGTCTGAGGAATACTGCAGTCCCCAACTCCCCAAATTGCAATGTAAAACTTCTCTACAGTCTGACGGCCAAAATCAAGTGCTATTACAGTCGTTGAATCCTGTATGCGGTTACCACCAATATCCACCCAAGTCTCATAAATCACAAGTCTTGTGCGTGCCAACCTGCCCTACCTGCATTGACTCCACGTCAAGATCCTGCAACATTTCACTTACTGAGTGTAGCCTCTGCTGTTTCCCTTTTCTCCTCTCAAACTCAAGTATGCTGAATTCATACTATCCCAAAACACTCTAAGAGGCTGTTTTATAACCCAGCTCCCTTACGCCCATGCTACATATTATTATCCTGTCCAATAGATGTATTACTTTAACACTTTTCCCGACTAGTCCCCTACTAACCAGTTTAGCTTATCATCAAATATAAGTCTAAGATAATTATATTAGATGTCTACGACAGACGATTCTCCTTCTTTGGATTGTCAGAAAGAACTGTCATCTTTTTCGTATGTATAAATAATAAGCCTACTATTCTAACATTTATTTTCATATGATGCTTACCCATCCAATAACCAATCCTATTTGTATCTTCCAATAAATGTTCACATTCTTTCCTGTCACCATACGACCCCAATTCATTTGAAAACAGTTGTTCTTCAGACTGTAAATAAACAACTCAGTCGTTCATTAGAATAGCGAACAACATTTGGACTTATAATAGCAGGTCTCTCGTGACCACCATCTTGCATTTCTATCCTCTCTCGTTGCTTCCTTTCTCTTAGTTCCTCCACTTAACAACTCACTCACTAAATTACTGCAGTGGTGTTAATTCTTCAGTGATTTCTTACATTTTGATATGTTTGACGTGCAATAATTTAAGCGTTCCGAAAATAATTTTTTCCTATGTCTTATTGATGAATTACAGTTTCAACTTGCCACACATACCTCCTGTAACGGAATCCGAACCACGGAACATACCAGGCGTAGCTCTCGAGCACAAAGGAAGCTTCAACAGAGGTTATGACTGAAAATTCCTCAAGTGCCCGAACATCAACCTTCAGATTAAAAAGTTGAGCTGATCCAGGGCCATCTGGACCGTATGAGAGTCACATGCTGAAGAGGTTTCGTGACTTTATTTTATTTTTTTTTTACAATATTCGCCACGCGTTATAATAAAATATCGGTGTCAATACTCCATTCATAAAGCATCTCTTTTTTTCGGCTCGTTTGGTGGAGTCCTTTATCTGAGAGGATTACATGGCCTCGGGATACTCTTTAGGTTTTTAATGGAATGACTTCCCTCTGCTTTGTGCGCCACCATGCTGTTGATTACTTGTGATTCGACTGAGACATGGGCAAACTGTGGATGAAATAAGTAAAACTCAATTAAAGTGTATGATACTCATCAAACACTATCTACATCTACATATATACTCTGAAATTCACAAAATTGTGGGTGGCAGAGGGTGCTCAGTACCAAAGCTAATCTCTTTGCTGTGCATTCCAATCCCTAATGGTACGAGGGAAAAAAGAATTCATATAAGAATCAGTCCGGCACCTTATTTCTCTAATTTTATCTTTCCTGTCCTTCCGACTCAAATATTGAAAGTGGGAGTACGCATGTTTACCAATAAGTTTAAACGAAACGTGTGTCGTCTATCTACCAGAGACTCCCAACCTACTCTACTAATCAGTTCTGTGACGCTTTCCTAAGGACTGTAGCTAGCTGTAACGAATCGAGCGGCTCTTCTCTGTACTTTCTCTATACTTTCGATCAACCCCTTACGAAACGGGTCCCAGATGGCACAACAATAATCCAAATGTGGACGCACAAGAGATTTGTACGCCATCTCCTTTGTTTGTTCATTACAATTTTTCAAGATTCGACCTATGAATCGCAGCCTAGAATTTGCTCTACCTACTAACGAATTAATGTGTATATCCCATTTCATGTTCCTTTGTACTGTTACTCCCAAATATTTCATAGAATCGACCATATCAATAACTGTATTGTTTAACTCGTATTTCTGAACAATTGGATTCTTTTTGTTAGTTATGCTCATTGTCTTGCACTTTTTACAATTTAGAGTAAGTTGCCACTCAGCGCACCAAGCCAAAATAACATCCAGATCACGCTGAATTTCTAAGCAATCGGCCAAATTTCTTACTTCCCTATAAATAACAGCATCATCAGCAAACAATCTAAAAAGGCTTTTCACTTTGTCCTCCGAGATCGTTTATATAAATTAAGAAAAGAAGTGGTCCAATTACACTTCCTTGTGGTACACCCGATGTAACATCTAGATTAGAAGAACTTTCTCCTTCAACGACAACATACTGCGACCGACCAGTTCTCTTAATATGAATATGTGGATTGCTTGGTGAATTTTGTGGAAATGCTGCAATAATGTTTACCAATATCTAACAATAAACAATCAATTAAAACACTCAAATAATCCACGTCACACAATCGTTACATGCTGTTTTTCAGAATTTGTTGGGTTTTACGGGAAGCTGTTAATGTATTTCCTAAGATATACTTTTTGAGTAGTTTGGAGCCTGAGGTAGGAAAACTTAGGCAGTGCTAAGCTCTTGGACACTGCGCTAATGGCTGTGCGTTAATAGTGTGTGTTGACAGCTGTGTGGACCTGCTATTGGTCCGCCTGTGGGCGGTTGATTCCTCCAGCTTCGCTCTTAAAATATTTTTGAAAGCACTCATTCTTTCCGCCGACGTACTCGTGGTATCTTAGGATTCGCCACGAATTGCTCTCAGTAGAGCAGTTGGAAGCATCTATTACAACTTTAATATTGCGATATTCAGGAACTCTGGAAACCTTTTTTTACCAAAATGTCAACAAAGTGACATCAAACGTTCATTGCTCTATTTCACCTGATTTCACACTGAAACTAATAATGTGTAGAACTGACCAACCTTTTCTTCCGTCGACCGACTATTTGAATTCAACACGTAACATACGAGCCGGAATTTGATCAATACGGGAGCAGTAATTTATTTTACGTCAAAAATCTGTTTGTGTACAATACATGGATTATCTTTCAAGATCCCTACAGTTTCCAAAGTCAAAGAAAAGAAATTCTGCCACAATGTTAACTGAATTATGCAACTACTACTTTCCCAGTTTAGTCACAAAGTTGTAAAAATTTAATTTTTTGTTGAATTTAGAATTTGTAGAAAATTTTACTATTCGTCTTTGAATAATTGAAAATAGTTTTTGTAGCCCTAGTGTGTGTTTTGAGGTAGAATGCTGTATCGTTTCTTTGCGGTAGTGGATCTTTGTTCATCAGGCTTCCTTCAGTAAGTCATTAACGACAACAGTTGTAACGTTAGCGAAAATCGAGACATGATAGCGCGCACTGCAAGGGGACATTGTTTCCTCAATACGAGAGCGATCAATGACTGTAATTTCAGGAAAAAGTTGATTAGGTTCAGAACAATTTCGAAATAGTTGTGAATTTTACGAAAATGTTCGAATTATATATCGTATATAAAAAAAAGTTCAATCATGCAACTATGTCAGTATAAAATATCAAAAGCACATTCATGCTAAAAGCCAAAGAAATTAATCTCTC
>JARYHS010013631.1:184207196-184458865 GCA_031002005.1 Vandiemenella viatica | reverse complement strand
AGTCGCTCCAGCATATGAAAGTAAATCGCGATAAGTGTTTCATCATGCTGTGATTCCCTCAGCTGTATTCAGGCCATAGGAAATATGTATCCAGCAGATCGTCTTGTCCAGGACATCCAGGACACCCTCCTTTCCCTCCAATCTCGTGGAAAGGAGGTATTATTCTGCTGGGTACCGGGCATGTGGGAATCAGGGGGAACGAGGCAGCAGATGAAGCTGCCAAGTTAGCCTGTGACAAGGTCCGAATCGACTTTGCACCGGTCCCAAAGTCAGACCTTGCCTCGGCGGTGAAGAGATTTATCTTCGATATTTGGCAGAGGCAGTGGCTGGAAGTCGAGCATAATAAGCTCCGGCAGGTCAAACCGACCGTTCAGCCGTGGAGCAGCTCCTTCCAGCGGGCGAGGAGGGATGAGGTTCTCCTTACTCGCCTCCGTATAGGGCACTGTCCTCTTACTCATAGTTTCCTTCTCCGCCGAGAGGACCCTCCGGAATGTGATGCTTGTGGCGTACCTTTGACGGTACGCCACATTTTAACCGAATGTGAATTGTTTTTAGATTTAAGGGCAGACGTTGGCTTAGGCAACGATCTGTTCCTTATTTTAAGCGATAACCGTGACAACCTGGCTAAGGTTTTAAAGTTTTGTTGCTTGGCCGGTCTTGTCCCAAAAATTTTGGGCAGATCGGCCTAGGTTCTAGTTTGGATTGGTGGCCGTGTACAACCACCAATCCAAGTACTGTTTTTATTTGTGACACTGATTATATGGCTGGCCCTTTTACAGCCAGCCAGCTAATTTGTTTTTTAACCTGGTTGGCCCATTTACAGCCAACCAGTTAATGTATTATATTTTAGTCACAGTTTTATATTTTATGTTGCCGTCTGTGTGGCCGACCTCTACACAGTCGGCCAGGCAGACGGTATTTTAGTTAGTATGTTAGTATTTTATTGTGCTGTCTCTGTGGCCGACCCCTTTACAGTCGGCCACACAGACGGCAATTTCGCCACGTTGTCACTCATGGTTTTTGTTAGGGCGCTAATGACCCCGCTGTCGACGCGCCCTAAAACAACAACAACAACAACAACAACAACAACAACAACGAATTTGATCAGTTATTTAATTTCCTGACTGCTTCAGAGTATTGTTTATTTGATAAGTAATATTTGGCTTTGGGAGATAAAATAATTTAAAATATAAGCCCACAGAAAACAATGCTTAAAATACTCGAAGTCTCTAGGTGACTGAGTGACAAAGAATTATGATAACTTTTCCGGAGAGGATCCTATTCTCTGCACTTCACTTTTTGAGACTCAGTGATTTCTTCTCGGCGTTATGGATAGAATAAATAAAAAAAAAAAAAAAAAAAAAAACTGAAACTAAACTGAAATCTAACAGAGATCATTTTTAAATATCCGAGCCATTGACATGAAAGTTCTCGATGTTTGTGGGAATCGAAAAGTCTGACACACAGGTCAAGTTATATCTTACCAATGATACTACTCTTACAGCTGAACATTCTAAAGATCCGATAATACTCGTTTGCCTGTTTACGACAGTGTCTCTTTTCTTAAGCGTTAGTTTTTTTTTAACTGCTTAACGTCTCTTAACAGCGAAGTCTTTAGAGACGGGAAAGGATTGGGGGGGGGGGCAAGGAATGGGAAGGTATTCGGCCATGGCCTTTCGAAGGAAGCATCCCGGTATTTGCCTGGAGTGATCTGGGAAACTATGGAAAACCCAAATCTGGATGCCCGGACGGGGATTTAAGCGTTACTAACGGTACATTAATTGTGAAACATATTAGAAATAAGACAGAAAGTGTTCAAATAAATAATGTAGCTTGTAAACTGTAAAGCAATAATACGATCACCCAGTAATAACTTTATTGCTAGTAAGACAGACCAAAATGCATTTAAAATTTAGCAGGTGCGTTGTAACGTGAATTAAGTCCCACTAGTAACATTTATATAGATTACAGCGCGATTAGATCAATAGGATTGGTTTAATGATTTCTCTACACGTTTACCTTGAATCCGGTAAAAATTATTCTAATCACGTCATTGACTCCTTTTTTTTATTTATTGGCGCAATTGGTAATTTATGTGAAATCTTGTTCTTTTTTCTTCTGGAAAAATAACGTCATTAAAGAAGCTGCGTTAGAGCGGATTTTGCCATATTATTTCAAGACTAAATATTTATTAATTAATGCCAGCGGCTACTAATAAATCTGCCCACCTTTTCAAATACCATGTGCTTTCTCTGAAGATGTCATTCAACCTACCAAACGCGATATAATTGGTTGTTTACTTCGGTCGTCATTAATGGCCTCATACCGCGTTTCTTATTTTAGCAACTGTTTGTGTTTTTGTAGTCATTAAATAATATTATTCCAAGATCCAGCTGCATAATTTCTACGTCTGTTATTTGATTGAAAAACAATTTTTATGTATAATTATTACTAGCAGAATTCGATTCTGCCGGGTTGGCTATCAAAATATGGCTGCAAGTATTTTTAATTAATTTTTTTTAAAAATTGTACACTTGTGTTTTTAATCGTAAGTCTTTTCTTGATTGTTAGCACACTTGGACAGCTTGAACTAGGTCGCAATCTTCTTTTGAGCCACAATAGGACTGTTATTGCTCGCATAGGAGGCATCCACAAGCGATATATGCTCAAGTACGCTGTACCATGACATTTTCACTTTTAAATGGTCGACAACAATAAGTTGCATGTGCATGCGCATACTAATTCCCATCACGCCCTGAGGTCAACCACGAAGTTTGACCTTCATCATGCAAACCGTTCAGAAGTTATATGGTTTCATTTCATATTATTCAATAATTGTCACCCTGTATTTGCGGCCACAGGGACTTTTCGTCGAAAGACACTGTGCCTGCTTCACGTTTCCTGATACTGATTTCCTCAATTAGAGCGAATTGGTGTGCGGATGTATTGATGAATCACTTCATCCAGCGTATCCGATTTATCTAACAGTTCTTTGTATCAGTAGATGCATAAAATTGTTTCAGAATTCCGACAATATTAAAGAAGAACCTTTACTTGTCACAAGTATATCGATGAGAATACTGGTAGCAAGACAACCATCAACCAATTTTTAATGCTTTATTATTTTAATGAATAACCTCACTGCTTCATTGGCAGCAAAATATAAAGATACTAGCAGTTACCCGCGACTTCGTCCGCGTTGAAGAGTGTTGTAATATAAGATTTTCTTGAGATGTCTGGTTGCTCAGTGGTTAGGGCGTCCAATTGCAGATGGAAAAGTCCCCAGCTTTAATTCCAGTCTCTGCGAGGATTTTCTAAGGTCCTTAGCTCGACCTTCACCTCTGGCACAGGTTGTTGGGGTGATGTGAATTACGCCAGAATGCTCACTTAGTTCTGATTCCGTGTTGAACTGTGGGTCCTCTATGTCCGGTAGGATTACTGGGTTACGTTAAGAGGCTACGAAAGGGGCTGATTGCGGAGACGTAAAGAAGCCTTGTCACCAGGTCAATACGACCATAAAATTTATTTTAGAGCTATTTTTATTAGTAATAGTAGTAATAAATGTTGCAATAAAATAACAAAAATTTATTTATGTTCCACAACTACTTCACTGAATTCTTAAAACAATAAAAATATTCTGTTTTTAGGAGTATTTTCAGTTTAATATATCCGTATATACAATATTGGGTATTTGTCTCCTAGGTTTTGACTATTTCCATAGCCCTAGTTTTCTTACATTTCTTTGAAATATTTGAATTTCGTTTACCCAGCATCTCTTAAAATCATTAATTTCATCTCGCGAATAAAAATGAATATAGTTTTAACTAATGGATGCTCGAAACGTCAAAATATTAGCAATACATTGATGGAATCGACTAAATATCAACAACAAAAAATACTAACATCCAAACAGCAAATAAATACATAAGTGGCCCAAGAACGTTCATTTCCGTTAAAAAAAATTGCAATACTAAAAATAAATATTTTGATTTACATTGAATATCTGAAAAAATCTTTTTTAAAAAATAGAACTTAACTCTTTGAATATTGATTTTGTTTTCAGGATATATTGGTTCCATCAACAGAAATTTAGATATTATAGTAGTGTGTATAGTAGTAATTGATCTATTTATCCATAATAATCAGTGGTATTGTGCTAATGGTTTCTCTATTTGTGGAAACAGTTGAATTGCCTGTAGACCAGTTTACTATAGTTCATTCGTTTGGAGCCATTAATTCTGCGCTAAAATATAAATTTCAGTGTTAAAATAGTAATTGATTCTTTCTTCATAATTGGTTTCTCAATCTGCCAACAGAACTGAATCTCTGCCGGCAAATTACCACTCCACTTGTCTGCCACTCCACTATCTGAATAAATCATTTATAAATTTCAAAAATCGGTCAACGCCACGTGTTCTGCTAAATCATCCACGCTTATTATAAATCTTTTGATACAATATCGGAACAAAGCAGCACATGACATAACTAAAATAGCGCTCTTGAAATAACTAATAATGTTTCATTCTGGCACAAGCTGCATTTCAGCCAAGTCACAAACTCAGCTAATATTACAGCTACAAAATCAAAGCTTCTATCAGTTGCGCATTAATACATTCACTATAGGGCCTATTGCATGTTAGTGACGTTATGAATGGCGAAATAAACTTGACTCATTATTTCAGATCGCGATACTAAACGAACCCAAATAATGACGTTGGCAATGAGTAAATTAAATACTGAATTCATCTGAAACTACATTCATCCGCATGAAGTATGTCATCAGCATCATAACAGTTATTGGAGTAACGTAATTAAAAAAAAAATACTAAAATGCTTGTAACTTACAGTGTGAAACGAAAAGTCCATAATTCTCTACAACTCTAAGACAACTTTCGTTAATATTGCTGGTCAAGTTAACATCTCGATAAAGTGACTGTTACTGCTCGTGATTTAGTAAGGTGTATAGTTGCATTCAATATAGTTTGACTTTGTAGCGACAATAATAATAGAGATAGTGGTTTGGTTGAAATGATGCCTGGACCAGATTGATTTTTGTTACAGCATAAGGCAGAAGGAATTTAGTTATTATTAGTTATAAGTAAGCAGCTTTCATATGCTCCTTGTAAAATGTGTATTGTGTTGTAAACGACTTCCACTGTTACTTCATGAAACAATAAGTTTCTACATTAGCCCATTGAATATATTCGTTTCAAGTGTAGTATTCGATAGATATTTGCAGAATATTGAACAGTAAGTAAAAAGCAGTTTCGTGAATCATAGTCTCTATTACTTGTACAAAAATTCTGAACAAAAAATAAAATGTGTTAGTGAAGTTTTAAATTACGGCAAAAATAATTTGTAATACAGAGACTGTAGTTTCAAGTTTACGTCGCGATACACATCAATAACTTAAGATAAAATTATTGTGATTGAGGCTTTGATTTTGTAGCGACAATATTAACGGAGATTGTGGTTAGATTGAAATTCTGCCTGGATCAGAATGAAAACAAAACCTTCTTGTCACAGCAAAAGGCAAGAGGAATTTAGTTATCAGTTATTTAAGAAACTTTAATAAGCACTACGTCACGGTGTGACGTGATGTATGGCGACGTAAACTACTCCCCAAAAAAGAAACAGGAAATAAATTAAACCGAGATAGAACTACGACATTTTGCACTTTTAGTGAACCGACTTTCGTGATGGTATACTCATAGCATTATACGTTTTTTTTTTTTTTTCAATTATGGTGTATTATTTGATATGTCATACTATTTTATGTACGCAAATGAAAACATCTCTTTGCGAACTTGACAACAGTACCTAACTTTTTTTTAAATTTAAGGTTAAGTACAGTTTCATATTTCCTGCTTTCAAACTATTATTTGTCAAGTGCGTCGGTTTTACGGCTTTTAAACTAAACACAAACTTGCATATGTAAGAAGGTTTTTGCTTTTATTTCTGAAAAGTAGTGTTTGCGATTTACGTAAAAAGCAAAGAGTAAACGTGGCACGGCTATCTACGAAGTAGGAAACTCTTTGTTGTTTCCGAATTGATATTAATGGCAATTTCTTAAAGAACTATGCGTTTTTGTGGGATAAAATCAACCCTATGTCACTTCGCACGCAATTAACTGACTTCATGCCAAATTTCATGTAAATATGTTGGTGTATTAAGGCGTTATTGATTCCAGAAGTACATCCAAACACACATCCGAACTTTCTCGTTTTCTCATTTATAGATATATAGATAGATTGTAGTGAAAAAAAAACTTTATAGTTTCGGGTTTGTAGTCAGTGGGTAATAGCAACGATGGCTGTAGGAGTACTACGGAAAGTATCTGGAATTTAAGTACCTCCCTCTTCTTAGAACTCTGCTAAAAATGAATAAATTGATAAACAGCTTATAACAAAACCCGATACATTGTAACGCCGCTTATGAGACGTAGTTTCAATTTGCCACACATTCCGCCTCAGTCGTGGCTTCATTGTGAACGGTAACTGTAGTTTTACTGGGATCCCTAATCATCCAAATTAGTAACTCAATTGTACAAGAGGTGAAGGTCGGCTGAGGCCAAAATTCGAACCGTGCACCTCTCAAGTCCCAGAGTCATGAGTTCTATTGTGGTGACTAGCTACGCAGTGTTGGCAGGCCTGTGACGCCGCGTGCACAGTAGTTGGGTGTGCGTGTGCGGCGGCACCTGCCGCCAGAGGCTTGTAGCGGGACTGGAGTCGCTCCGCTATTGCGCGGTCGGGGGAGACGCGTACGGTACAGGAGGCGCGTGCCTGCCAACGTAACAAGGCCGCAAAGCGGTACAACCCACTGCCCGACTTCTTGGCTCGGAAGCCGAAACGTATGTTAATTGAACACATTGCTGTTCTGGAAGCACAGTGACAGACCAACTCTCCTAAAACACGATGAAAGCAACCTGAACAAACTAAAATACCTTTAGTCATGGAGAAGGAATAGTTTCAAAGAATAACATCTAACTGCAGGAAGTGCCTACAAATCAAGCATACCTTTCTTACGGATGCAAAGGAAACTGAACTGCTGTGCTGTCTAATGTTACTGCGAAGTGGTTTTACTTTTAATATATATCATTAAACTTTATTGCTCCACATTTTGAATACTTAGGTCAATATCCTTAGCTGCTATACTAATGTTTGGTTTTATTCTCCGTCTAGTGCAGCAAACAAATGAAAAAACTTTGTTATGGCATATGCATTTCGGTTTATTAGACCATCATCAGTGCCCTAGAACAAGTTATGTACAATTTTTGATGTGCAGCATAATGTTTATCTAAATGAAGGTATAAATATTTTGTTATTAGATATTATTATAGCTTATTTTACTTACAGTTTTTCTATATTACATTAATGTATGGAATTGTTCCATATCAGTTTCTCCCCTTGAGGTTTCTCACTCAATGAACAATTTTCAATAAGAAACATAATTTGCACACGACTGATTTTGAAAGTAACTTTTGAAACAAGCTTAGTTGTTGTTACTCGCATTCAAACAAAGATAAAACTTAACTTCAGTAAGCAAATTAGGTTGGTAATACATAAGCCATAGACGGTTAGCATCTTTGAGAAGAAACCAAAAACAATAACAAAAGTCTTTAAAAGCTACATTGTATAAATACGTGTATAAATATGCTTGTAATAACAAAATGGTCAGTTGGTGAATAACCTCAAGAAGAATAACAACAACTAAGCTTGTTTCAGAAGTTACTTTCAAAATCAGACGTGTGGAAATTATGTTTCTTATTGAAAAATTTTCAGTGAGTGAGAAACCTCAAGGGGAGAAACGGATATGAAACAATTCCATACACTATTGTAATATCGAAAAACTGTAAGTAAAATAAGCTATAATAATATTAAATAACAAAAAATTTATACCTTCATTTAGATAAACATTATGCTGCACATATGCTGCACATCAAAAATTGTACATAACTTGTTCTAGGACACTGATGATGGTCTAATAAACCGAAACGCATATGCCATAACAAAGTTTTTTCATTTGTTAGCTGCACTATACGGAGAATAAAACCCAACATTTATTGCTCCAAATGATGATTTCTGAAAATTGAATAAAGTACAAAATCAAGAAATAAAAATATGTGCTTTAGTAATACAGTTCTTTGTATTTTATATTACGACTATTTTGATGTCACACTCAACCTTTCATATGAACACAAGCTTTCTTACGAGCGCAAAAAAAGTTGGCGATCATACGGAAATGAAATAGAATAAGATTTGTTAAAGAAATTGAGGATTCGTGGAAAAAGATAGGTAGTTAACTAATAATTCTAAGTCATGCATCAACTTACTCCTAGCAACATCATTTGTTTAGAAGATTTACAATATCTTATAACAAATTTTTCCATTTTATGATACTGTTCTTACTCTATTCCTCTTTACACATACCGAGCGTGGTGGGTGAACGGTCAACGTTCTGGCCTCGCATTCGGGAGGACACGGGTTCGAATCCCCGTCCGGGCATCCAGATTTGGGTTTTCCATGGTTTCCCCAAATCACTCCAGGCGAATGCCGGGATGCTTTCTTCAAAAAGGACATGGCTGAATTCCTTTCCGTTCCTTGACCCAATCCCATCCCGCCTCTAATGACCTCGTTGTCGATGAGGCGTAAAGCCCAATCAAAAAAAAAATCTTTACAGATCAGGCGTTATTGCCTAAGAAACCTCATCGTAATCTCTGCAAAGGCAGTTTGACTACGATGCTGTGACAGTAGCGATGAACGTGAGAGTGTTATAACAGTTCTGCTACGAAACTAAAAATCACATATTTTTATAATCTTGTGCCAAACTATAATCTGTTTTATCAGTTTTAAACTGCATGACTTATAAATACTGCACACGTGATGAACTAACAGTCTTCAGACATATGGCAGACTTCCTTCCTGCTACAGTATTTCATACCATGGAAAATTATATGTGAAACGTTTTGAAATTACTAAATTTCAATTATATTACAACTCGATGACGATTAAGAAATTATTAGATGGGTGTTATAAATTCAGATCCCTTGGTTTCAAAACGGTCGCTGCTCCTATCCCGGGTTCAAATCCCGGCAGGCGCAGGAATTTTGAGAGTTGTGTTTGATTATACGAGCTATGAGCTACACCAGGACGTTCCGTGGTTCGGATTCCACGTTAAACTGTAGGTCCCCTATAGGGCTAACGACCCTAGTTGTGAGACTGATGTGTACACAATACACATCTACAGCAAGATTCAAGCTAAAGAAAGGCTTAACGTGGTCTTAGTTGGCCCATACGAACACACACACACACACACACACTCTACCGGGTTTTTGTTTTTTATTTAAATTTTTTTAGGCTTCTGGCGTCAGGTTTCGTCGACGTCGAGATCATTAGAGGATATGGGCAAAGAATGGGAAATAACCATCCCGGCTACCGCATTCACCTATAGTGATTTGGGGAAACCATGGAAAACCAAAATCTGGATGCCCGGACGGGGATTCGAACCAACCCGCGTCCTTCCGAATGCGAGTCCAGAGCGTTACCGCTCACCCATCACGCTCGGTCTGTAATTAACATTCTGAAAGACTGAACAACGTGCTGTCTACTCAACGCCAGGTGGTGTCTTAGTGTTCGATAATCGGATTACCTTACACTTCTTCCAATTTGAATTTATACCTCGTTGAAGTATGACGCCACGTTGATCTGTGTTTACCGATTATTTGAGAAGAAGTAATAGTTACTTTAGATAATTAAATCATAGGCGTACAATCTTAAATGGCTTCTAACAATTTTCCCAGCTTTGGTTATGGAAATTGGGAGCAGAAATGATCCTACTACGCTACACTGCCAGATGTCCTATTATATTTAACATCTACATCAACAGATGCTTAACCCTCTCTGTCGACATACGTAAGTGTCATTTAATAAATCTACATTTGGAATCATCGAATTTTTGTTAAGAGACAAGTGTGGAGTACAGTGTTGAATGCAACCTCATAAAAGGGACATTAGTTCTCTATCCTGTATCACTAACTAGCATTCTAATTGATCGTATTGATCCCTTGCAGTTGCGGTTGGTAGTTCGTCTTGACTGTATACGAGGACCCAGATCTGTTCAATTAACAAATGAATGTTGTAGGGGAAGGTTAGCGTAAAGCGTGGCCAATTTTAGGCAGATTGCTTGAGCGTTTATTTCTGTCTATTCCAGTGTGGCGATGAAATGGTTTTAACGAAATTCTGAAAACTAGTTGACGACATTGTTCCAATTTTCTTTGAGATAATACGGTCAAACTACTGTCTGTGTGCTTCTCTGAGATGATTTACTTAAAATGTAAAGATGGTGACCTGCTGTGTTTGACCCTGTTGAATGAGTGGGATTTGCAAGGGCGTGGGTTCCATTCGAGATTGCGCTATCCTTGGTTCTACTGTTTCCAGAAAACAGCCGAAGTGAATATCATAATTTTTCTTCGTGAAGGTCGAGGCAGATTTTCTTCGTTACTATTGTCCTGACTTTAACTCCGATGTCGAGCAGCCTTATTACTATTACTCCGCGATTCGCTAAAAGTGTGTTTACCGGAGGGTGCATTGCACCTATCCGAAAGGGTTTTAGTTGGGAAGGGATACACGGGATATGGCAGGAGGCGCCCATGGGCTATTGTGAGGAACCATCCCAGCATTCGCATACGAATGTTGCTGGTAGCAATATTTGTTTGCTGTCATTCCGAAATATGCCAGTCGTAAATTTTTCAATTAGCTTCTTTCGAGAGCATCGCCTTCGGTGTTCCAGCTCTTCCCAACCTAACTCCTTCAACATGGCACTTATGCTTTCCCTCCAAGTATATATGCCTGTCACGAATCGGGCGGCTCTTCTTTGGACCTTCTCTAATGCCTCCATTAATTCCTATTATGTAGGGTTAGCCATAATTGCCCCTTTTTGTGACAATCTTTTGGCCAAAGAAGTTACTGAAAATCTTTTAGTACTAGGATGTTCTTAACTCACAAGTCTAAATTTTGCTTGAATATTATATTCTCCTTAGGCAGTGTTAACGGATAATTTGTCAGACTGTAGATGACCTTCCTAAGATCTCCTGTGTGCTGTACCTTAGCGGCTGACATGGTGTTACGGATTAAGTCTTATCGAGTATAACGTGCTGAATGGATAAAGCCTCGCGGTGGAGCGGAGCACCGTCGCGTCTGCTCCGAGATGCAAATCCACGGCCCGCCTTCATGTTTCATTCAGTGCGCTGCCGCGCTCAGCAACCTTTAAAGCAATACTAGTTACAAGCGACGTTACTCGCAAACGCTGTTCACGAGGATTAAATCAAGCAAAACAATATAAATAACTCATCCCTTGCAATGAGTTCCCTTAGGGAATAGCCGGTTGGTATAAGCTAGTAACTAGTATGAAAACATTAATATCCTTGGGCACATCTTGGAAGGGACTCAAAAATTGGATTGAAGAAGTTTGAGTTGTGAAAGGGCCGTCTGCTCTGCATGTTTCTGCAGTGACCTACAGAAACTTTTTTGCATGGTTGTAGAAGATCGTCAATGGATCGACCTGAACTGCGATTCGAAACCTCATTTCAGCTTAGTATCTACTTACTTTCCTTTCGTATTGCACAAAATGGAAGGATATCTCCGGTTGGTCTTAAAACAAGTTTTTTGACGCTAAAAGCGCACTGAGGATGAAAGCCAGGTTGAGACAATAGTTTCCTGTTGCTTGGGGGACTGCCTGCCGTGCTGGTTTGTGTACGTGACAGATACAGTTCTGTCACATCTAACTTTTCGGATATTTTGACATTTCATTCTTCTAGATATTATCAGAAAGACATCTTAGCAGTGGCATCGCGAAAGTGATTACTAAGGTTTATTGAATTCACGATGGAAATAGACCGAGCGTGGTGGGTGAGTGGTAGCGGGTTCTGACCACGCATTCGCGAAGACAGGGGTTCGAATCCCAATCCCGTAATCCAGATTTGGGTTTTCCTTGGATTCCCAAAGTCACTCCACGCTAATGCCCGTGATGCTACCTTCTAAAGACCGTGGCTGAATTCCTTCCAGTTGCTTCTACCCAGTCCCATCCCGCATCTGATGACCTCGGCGTCGGCGAGGCGTAAAGCCATATATATATATATATAAGACTTGGGGCGGTTATGGCACCTTTTCTCCAGCCCTTGGCGTCTCGGGGCTGCTACGTACACCACCGCATTCGGGAACTGGAATGTGAGAGCATTACAACATATAGATAGTACTTTGGCGCAGTGGGCGTAGTGTACGCAGCATAGCATTTTGGGACAAATTGTTATTGGATCTTCTATTTTATTTTTGGATCGCAGTGCAATATAACATCCAACAATTTATTTGGGTGGTGAATACGGGATTGCTGTGATTGAAATGGACTTTTCCGGTCTTACATTAAATAAGCGATGTCATTCAGGTTTTAGGTTCTGTTGTCAATATGGCTACTACGGTCTACTTGACTGTCAGCTGAAGGTAAGATGTGATGTCTGGCTCAAGTCATGACTGCTGCTGCTAAATGTGCAGTTGGTATAACATAGTGATGCACCAGCTATTCCCAAATATTCCTATCGACTTACGTCATTAAATTGAATACTGCTATAACTATATCTAGCACTGTAAAATGTAACCTGACTAGATAAATTATAGATGAACAAGGAACGAACTAAATATGACTTAGTGTTTTTCATCTTACAAGCTTCCCAATAACCAGTACAGTTCATGAGTTACCTACCGAATCAGACATATTTTGTATCGGAATTTTAATTGTAAAACATATTGTTTTTATAAAATATTCCATACAGTGTTTTGATGTATCACTAACAATTCAGGCAACGTATACGAAAAAAAGCCTATTTCATGCTTATTTTTACATGCTACGTAATTTCTTTCAAAACGTTTTTCCTATAGCTCATACCGCCATTTCGCATTCGAGACGCCAGCTGTGTTTTGCAGATTTACTTCTAATACTCTCTTTACCCATTCTCCTCTAGGTATTTCCCACTTCCGTCTGTCCATGTTTTACACTAGATGATTTTCTGAGCCATATATGCTGTGATATAACATTTCGATACCATATACTCCGGCGTTTCTCTGTTTAGTCAAGTTAAGTTCGATTTCCATTCGTCCATCTTTTTACTTCCTCATCTGGAACGATTTCTGATTTGAACACCTTGCACTTCCTCGTAAGAAATACATTTTTATAGCCTTTAGTCTTTGTCGATCTCTCTTTCTTTGATTTCTCAGTTATCTTATTCGATCAGCAGAGTTGATTAAATATTGTTTATTAATATATTCTTTTGTTCGTCTTGTAGGTATGTTTGAGCACCATAACAAACATAACTTTTTCTGGGGCACCGACGAAGGTTGAATAAAAATCCAATCACGTATGCCGAAATAAAGTTTTTTATTTAGCTGCAGTAGACGTAAAAACCCCTAAGAAACTCTTATTATTAAAGCAGCTGAGGAGGAATGGCCTAAACATCAACATGATAAACTATTCAATTCCGAAAAGGGTTGATGTAATCCTTTTCCCTGTTTCGTTCTGCATTGTTTTACCCAAATTATGTACATTTTTCTATTCTTTTTCCACCTTCTACCTATAAAACTCATCCGTAGTAAAATATACACTAAACCAGACCGCATAATCAGCCTTAAAATTAAAAACAAAGTGAATGCAAATTTGATCGGTGGTTCTTTGCTTATAAGGTTATTAATACATTGATAGGCAGAGAGATGTTTTAATATGCAAGGATGTTGGTTGCTATTTTACTCGTGATTGGGCTGTTGGCTCGGAGCAGGGAGTTTAAAACAAGCAGTCTGACTGGTGTAATCAGGACAGATATTGGTGGCTCGGCTGTCAACAGCCGTGTTTGCGCCCAGAGTTGATTACCACCCAAACGAGCGGTAGGCAATCCGCTGCCATGCCCTTCCAGGCTGACACAGGGTCCTCAAAATTATCCTTACGTGCATCCTGATTTGCTAGTTGACTTATATTAACACCAGTTTGTCCGTATTTAGAAATATGTACATGTAATAAAATATTACAAACAAAAAAATATGTACATAGAAGGTTTTGTATTTTTCAAAAAAATAGTTTGGGAATGGGCACTGTCTTCGAATAGTTGGATGTCTGTCTGTGTTTGTTTCACCGCATTTTGCAAAAAAAAAAAGTACTGGACCTTGAAACGCGCTTCGCCGTTAACTTCTTTCTTTTAGTTGTAATTTTCAGAACGAGAAATATTTCATATACATATTTTCAATGAAGGAAGGCTCGTTTTATAATAACTCCATTTTAATAATAACGATTCCTAAAGCTAAACCAACACCCATCATACAATCTACATGGGTTGTTGTTTAACACTTCCTTTCCGAAAATACTTGCAGGTTCATGAATTGGTAATCTGTTTTCACGAAGCGACGTCTACTTTTCAAGAAGAACTGAGTTCATCTGTCTGTTGATAATGACCAGCGAGAGGTAACAGGAAATCCAAAGCACATTCATTTAATGTTCTCCACGGAATTAATCTTTCATTTAACTTTCTTAAATGGTAAATTTTATAAAGTTATTGCCTTTTGGTATTAAACAGCCCCGTTACAACCTATTTTCATAGGATTGCGGAAATTGTACAGCTCAGTGCTGCAAAAGGTAAATAAGGCAATGTTGCTGAAAAAATAAAGGAAAAAAAAAAGCCTACAAATTTAATTTTTCATTATGCCTGGCTGCAGACGTGAGGTAGTTCTGTCAGCCGATCTGTTTACCGCGATTACATATAATAGAGTACAATTCACGTGGTAGTATGGTTTTGTTAAAGTATAGTTATCCTAAAGAAATAAGATCTCGTCACAACGGAGGCATCGATAAGAAGTATTAATAGTAGGCGATAGATATAACAGCGCTTTCTTTCGGAGTTCATAGAAGGCGTTGTGTTCAATTTAAATAAAGGTACTTTTATTTTTGCAGATACATTCGACTAATTTCAGTAAAGATCCTTTTCGAAAAGGAACCTCAGAAACTAAGAAAATGATCAAAGAAACAGTGCAACACAGTTCTCTTAACACCTGTGTCACTCAAATCTGTAAACTTTAGTTCCGTTGCCATCGTATACAACAATGAGCCCAGGGCATGATAAATGTTTCACTCCGCTATTAACATGTGCCGCGTGCTTAGCGATTATTGCGATTGTACGTCACTAATGCTTTCTATATCTCCAGTTTTGACAGCTAAATATAACTAAGACATGATCGCAAGGATTATATTGGTTAGCAGATAGATTTACACTTCTCACACTTATTTTCACGGCTCGTAGATGACAGCTGGGAAATGATTAAAACAAACAAAAATGTAGTAAATCGGCCATGGTCTTTTAGAGAAATTATCCTAGTATTTGACTCGAGTGTTTTTAGAAAACCACGAAATCCAGATGCCGGGTCCAGAAATGGATCTTAATTACCTCCAGAATTACATATATGAACGTTGCCCCTAATGTAGTGTGCTTCGTACGCTAAGTGTAAATTTTTTATTCGCGATTTTAGACGTCGGTAGTATTGAAAACTGGAAAAAATGTAAAATTTTATAAATCAGAGCAACGATTGCAGGTATTCTGGACGTATAATACGTCCCGTGACTGTTGCGTATTATAAATGGGTCACCTCCCAACGTTTGGGTTAGAGATTAATTTCTTTGGCTTTTAGCATGAATGTGTTTCTAATATTTTATACCGACATAGTTGCATGATTGAACTTTTTATGTATATATAATTCGAACATTTTCGTAAAATTCACAACTATTTCGAAATTGTTCTGAACCTAATCAACTTTTTCCTGAAATTACAGTCATTGATCGCTCTCGTATTGAGGAAACAAATGTCCCCTTGCAGTGCGCGCTATCATGTCTCGATTTTCACTAACGTTACAACTTGGACCCAGCTGTTGTTACACATCAAAACGACATTAATTATTATCTGTTGTCGTTAATGACTTTGAACTTATCGAAGGAAGCCTGATACACAAAGATCCATTACCGCAAAGAAACGATACAGCATTCGACCTCAAAACACACACTAGGGTTACAAAAACTATTTTCATTTATTCAAAGACGGATAGTGAAATTTTCTACAAATTCTAAATTCAACAAAAAATAAAATCTTTACAACTTTATGACGATACTGGGAAATTAGTAGTTGCATAAGTCAATTAACATTGTGGCAGAATTTCTTTCCTTTGACTTTGGAAACTGTGGGGATCTTGAAAGGTAATCAATGTATTGTACACAAACAGATTTTTGACGTAAAATAAATTACTACTCCCGTACTGATCAAATTCCGTCGCGTATGTTACGTGTTGACTTCAAATAGTCGGTCGACGGAAGAAAAGGTTGGTAAGTTCTATACATTATTAGTTTCAGTGTGAAACCAGGTGAAGTAGAGCAATGAACGTTTGATGTTACTTTGTTGACATTTTGGTAAAAAAGGTTTCCCGAGTTTCTGAATATCGCCATATTAAAGTTGTAATCGATGCTTCCAGCTGCTCTACAGAGAGCAATTCGTGGCGAATCCTGAGATACCACAAGTACGTCGGCGGAAAGAATGAGTGCTTTTAAAAATATTTTAAGAGCGAGGCTGGAGGAATCAACCGACCACAGGCCGACCAATAGCAGGTCCACACAGCTGTCAACACACACTATTAACGCACAACCATTAGGCCGGGCGCACATTGACGCGCAGTCGATGCAGCGCAGCACAGTTTCTGTGTCTATGTTTTGGGGCGGAACAGCGCGTATTGAGACGCAGAGCAGGGCAGCGCAGTACTGCGCCACGTTGTGATCACGACACAGAAACTGTGCCACGCAGCTCACCCATGCCGGTTTACAACGTAACACTTCTTGCGTTATTTATAATCTTGCTTTACTTATAATCATTTTCAACTATGGAACAAGAAAAATTGATTAATCTGGTGCGTAACCAACCTGCGATTCACAATATCAGTCATAAAAAATACATAAAAATTAAATTTAAACAAGAGATTTGTACAATGAGCCCAACCAGTGGCGAGTAAATTCAGCATTTATTTATCATACAACTGTCCAGTTACAATTTTCACTTTTCTTTTCTTTTCTTGAATTCATTTTTAATAAAACTTCGAAAAAGATTGATATATATATAGACTATTATCACATTATTTGTTTTCTTATTATTGGTACTACATCATTCAATAGTGTCCCAGAGAAACAGTTAATTTGTTGACACTGCTTTTTTAGTTTCAAGGGTATATGTTCTGTTATATAGTTTTCTTTAAAATATAATATGAAATAAAAGAGAGAAACATTCTTATAAATGTCATGTACCGTCAAACACTAAATAATTAAATAAATAACCACGAAAATACAGCGAGATTTTATTCAGTTCTAATAGATATTTGAGCTTTGTCGAGAAAATAACAGGTTACATTATGCCGTGAATCTCCGCTCGAGTCATCCGGAAATTATCTTTTGAGAATTCTCTTGTCACTACAAAAGCCAGATGAGAGTTTCTTCATTTCATATACTCACTTTTGCATAGTTTTATCTAACTCAGCTGCTTTTAAGGTAATAACAATTTTCCAATCTCGCATCCCAATCTGATTCAGAAATAAAAAATCGAGATTTTGCAACGACATGTTTTTGGTTACGCTTTATTGTCGGTTTTTCGCACAACACAATGCTTTGTAAACTGCCGCACGAAACTGCGCTCTAATATGCTCTAGTAACTGCCAGTCTGTGCTGCCCTGCCCTGCTCTGCGTTGCCCCTTCTGCGCCACGCAGCTCAATGTGCGCCCCGGGTTAGCGAAGTGTCCAAGAGCTTAGCACTGCCTAAGTTTTCCTGCCTCAGGCTCCAAACAACCGAAAAAAGTATAACTTAGGAAATACATTAACAGCTTCCCGTAAAACCCAACAAATTCTGAAAAGCAGCATCTAACGAGTGTGCGACGTGGATTATTTGAGTGTTTTAATTGATTGTTTATTGTTGGATATTGGTAAACATTATTGCAGCATTTTCCACAAAATTCACCAAGCAATCCACATATTCATAATAAGAGAATAGAGTAATTCAGAGTATGTTTGATGAGTATCGTACACTTTAATCGAGTTTTACTTATTTCACCCACAATTTGCCCACGGCTCAGTGAAATCACAAGTAATCAACGGCGTGGTTGCGCACAAAGCAGAGGGAAGACATTCCATTAAAAAAGTAAAGAGTATCCCGAGGCCATGTAATCCTCTCAGATAAAGGACTCCACCAAACCAGCCGAAAAAAAGAGATGCTTTATGAATGGAGTATTGACACCGATATTTTGTTACAACGCGTAGCGAATATTGAAATTTTTTTAAAAATTTCACTAAACTTCTTCAGCATGTGAATCTCATACGGTCCAGACGGCCCCGGATCAGCTCAGCTTTTTAATCGGAATGTTGATGTTCGGGCACTTGAGGAATTTTCACTGTCATAACCTCTGGTGAAGCTTCCTTTGTGCACGAGAGCTACGCCTGGTATGCTCCGTTACAGGAGGTATGTGTGGCAAGTTGAAACTGTAATTCATCAATATTACATAGTATTAAGGTTCTTCGGTGGTTTAATTACTGATAAATTAATTAAAAAAGTCCACCAAAAAAAATTATGTTCAAGATGTTAGTTTATTTCTTTCAAATCAACAAGTCAGCGATATTCACAAGCATAGATACAATACAGAGATGCACTTCTGAGCCGTTGCAAATAAAATCTTTGTGAACTCAACTGGATGAAACTCTCTGTAACACTGAATACTCCACTAACTAACTAACTTACTAACTGCTCTACACACACACCAGAGCATTTGCTGCTTATTTCGTTTTTAAGCAGTTTAAGATAGAAGGTTTTGTCGTAGACATTTCCTTCAACTTTGCATTAGGGATACCTTTACTTTTGGTGTGTCGTTTCTTTTGCTCTGTGTTTTATTTAATTACTTGTTAGTATTGATAGAGGTCTTTTATGTTTGTCCTGTGAGTTGTCATATTGCCCTAGGTTAGATATGAGCGGGTTTGATGATGTGCGTGAGGCCCTGTAGAACGTTTTTGTTAGCTGAACAATCCTGTCCTTCAGGGTTGGAATACCTGTGGCTTTGTGCAGGTCGACTGTCGGAAACCGATTACACACATGGAGTGCGCGTCGAAGAGAACGATTTTGCATTGTCTGCAGGCGACTCAAGGCAGACTTGGAGACGTAACCCCAGGCAGGGCACGCATACTCCATAATCGGTCTGATGAGGCTGCAAAATATGGTGACCCCGGTGCTGGCTGCGAGAGAGCTGTCCCTGTTGAGGACCGGGTACAACTCCCTCATCCTGGCTGCGACTTTTAGTCTGAGGTCCTCGATGTGTTTTCTCCATGTTAGTCTGGAGTCTAGTGTTACACCGAGGTATTTGACAGTATTCGACCAGTTAATGTCTTCACCATTTAGGCGTAGCTTTGGTGTAGGCTCCTGCCGCCGGTTCCGCTTCCCCAAGCGCCTGGTCAGCATGATTGCTTGCGTTTTGGCAGGATGAATGGTAATCCGCCATCTTCTGGCCCATGCCTCTGTTTGTTGGAGAACCTGTTGCAGCCTCCTAATGGCCGCAGCTTTGCTTCTGCAAGACGTGTAGAAGGCTGTGTCGTCTGCGTACAGCGCGGTTCTTACGTTTGGTGGTGCTGGGATGTCTGAAGTGTAGAGATTATAAAGCACAGGTCCAAGCACCGACCCTTGCGGTACCCCTGCGTTAATTGGCCGGCGTGTTGACAGGTCATTTCCGACCCTCACTCGGAAGGACCTGCCGGTGATGTAGCTCCGGGTCAGTTTCACAATCGGGCCGGGGATACCCTGGGTGTACATTTTATAGAGGAGACCGCTGTGCCATACGGAGTCGAAGGCTCGTGCTACGTCCAACAGGACGAGTGGGCAGTAGCCTCGACGGTTGAAAGTCGTCGTAGCGTGTTCGACTATGCGTAGCACTTGCTGGGTGGCGGAATGTTTCTTCTGGAAGCCGAACTGGAACTGTGGTATAATATTCTCGGATGAGATGTGGGCTTGAAGACGTTTCAGAAGAAGCCGCTCGAAGACCTTGCTCAGTGAGGGAAGCAGGCTAATTGGCCTATAGTTCTGTGGGAAGATGTCATTCTTCCCTGGCTTGGGTACGCCTACCACAGTAGCTTCTTTCCAACACCTGGGGTAGTGTTGTGTGCGGAGTATGGCGTTGAACAGTGCGGTGATGTGTTGAACCGCCGATGGTGGTAGGTTCCTGATTAGCCTGTTCCCCAGATTGTCTTTCCCGGGAGCCTTCTTTGGGTTGAGCCGAGCAATTGATCTTCTTACTTCTTCCGTCGAGATCTCCTCGAACACGTACCCGTCATCCTCAGCGGCTAGATAGCGTGCTAATCTCCTCCTGATGTTGGCGGACTCGTCTTCATCGTCATCCTGGGCTGGCCGGAACTGTTTTTCGAAGTGGTCTGCGAGGGCGTTGGCTTTATCCTCGTTGCTGTATACCAAGCCCCTTTCACCGTGGAGCGGAGGCAGACGCTTGCGTTGTTTGGTGAAGTGTCTGGTTGCTGACCAGAGATTTCCATCGCTTACATTGAGTGTGGCTAGGCGTGCTTCCCACTCCCTGTTACGGTGTGCCTGTAGGTCCGCTTTTAGTACGCGCTGCAGGCGATTTAACAGACGTCTAGTTTCCGGGTGCCTGGTTTGACGCCATTCCTTGGCCACTCTGTTCTTATGCCGGATCTGTGCGAGAAGTTGTGATGGGAGTTGCCTTGACTGTGGCCTTGTTGCTGGTGGTGGCGTGTTTGAATTAGCTGCGTCAACTATTGATGTGGAGAATTGTTTTATGGCATTCTCAATTCTTCTGTCGTCAATAGGCTGCAGGTGTTGGAGACATTCGGTGACCTCTTCGCGGAACCGCTCCCAATTTGTTCTATTGTAGTTTGGCTGATTTGGTGTAGCTGGTGTCCACTGGCCGATGTCAATGTCTATTAAGACTGGTGAGTGGTCTGAAGAGAGGTAGTTCATCGTTCGTGCAGCTACGAGTCCGTTGATACCTCGAGTTATGGCCATGTCCAGAACGTCAGGGCGATTTCCGCTCCACGGGTGATGGGTTGGTTCATCCGGCCCCCAGGTCTGCAGATTGTGTCGGATGCACAGCCGGTATAATTGGTTGCCAGCCGCGTTGGTGATGCGCGAATTCCAGGTGGGATGCTTGGCGTTAAGATCCCCTCCGATCAGGAGTTTACCCCTGATATTGAGTAATTGCCGGAAGTCATCTTCGAATGGTGTTCTTCTAGGTGGTCTGTATACTGCAATTATGGTTACGGGCCCTGTGGTGGTCGCTATTTCAATTGCAGTGGACTCTAGTAGCTGCAGAGGAGGGGTGTGGATTTCGTGATGTGGTATCCCTCTTTTCACGTAAATAGCCACTCCACCACCCGCGGTTGGTCTATCCCAGCGGTAACATTGATAGTTGGCTACATTTGCCCTGAGGCCAGGTTTGAGGTGGGTTTCGGCTACCAGACAGATGTCGATGTTCTCATCCCGCAAGAACTGCCGAAACTCACCTAGTTGTTGATGAATGCCGTCTGCATTCCATACGCAGAGAGTTAGTCCCTCTATGCGGACTCTGTCCATGAATGGGTTGGAGCATTCTGTGAGGGATCGGCTCTGTGTGCCGTCATTACCGCGGATTTGATGTCCGTTGTGAGTTGGTCAAACTTGGCAATCAGCGTAGTCAGCATTGTAAGGAGAGTTCCCACTATGTCTAGCAGGCGTTCCATTCCACCTGTGCCATTGTTCTGCGCGGGATGTTGATTAGGTAGGTGGTGGCAATGTCCTGGCTGTGTGGTCGAGTCTTCCCTTGACTGGTTTGGTTCTCTTGGTGCCTGGGCTTGACCAGTAATTACTTCCGCGTAGGAGGTTGTCTTGCTTTTCTGGTTTGCGTTGGTGTTCTTCTTCTTGCTGGGGCCTTGGGTCTTGATCCCTTGGAGCTGGCGTTTTGGAGCCTCGGTGCGCTTGGGTTGAGTGGGCTTATTGCCCTGTGGCGGTTTTGTTTGCGCGATCAGTTGTAGCGTGGTTTGGCTGGTAGTAGTTTCTTCGGCGCGCCGCTGGGTTTTGCCAGTATCCTGCTGCGTTTCTTCACGTTTCTTCTGAGCTGCAGCGGCCTGTTCTGCAGCTGCGTCCCGTTGGCGGGCGCGGGCACGCTTGTAGGCTTCACATCCTTTGTAGCTGGCCACGTGTTGGCCGTTGCAGTTGGCACACTTTGGGTTGCCCTCTCCTTTTTTGAGTGCGCAATCATTGGAAAGATGTGCGCCAGCGCATTTCACACATTTAGGTGCCATGCTGCAGTGTTTAGCAACGTGCCCTAGGGACTGGCAGTTGTAGCACTGCACTGGGCCATTTGATGCTCTCAGTTTCTCCACTGACATTTTTTAGGGACATTAGGTTGTCCATTTGAAATATCCGTTTGTTCTGGGGCCTGTCTGGTAGGACCACCAGGAATAGTGGCATGGGGTCGGAGCTCCCGGGCCTCTTGAGCTGGGTGACTGAGCGGATATCTAGGCCAAGTTCTTCAAGTTCCACCTTGATGTCAGAGGTAGGCATGTTTGACGGCATCCCTCGAATTACGGCCTTCAGCAACTTTTCTGCAGCAGAAGGAAAGGTGTAGTATGGTATTCCTTTCCGTTGTAATGCTGCGGTGACCTCCAGGTAGTCGGACGTGGAGTTGAGGGTGAGCTTGACCTTGTCCCCTCCAGCTGTCTTTACTTGGAACGGGTGTTCCTGTAGTACCCTTTTAATCAGCTGGTACAGCTCCTTATAGGTGGTTGGGTACTGGACCACTATAGGTGGAAGCTGTGATTTTGCATGTGCTGGTCGGTTAATGGGTTGCTGCTGTTGTTGTTGCTGCAGCTGTTGGTGTTGATGCTGGCATTGCTGCTGCTGCTGCTGTTGCTCTTCTGTGGGTTCGTCCTGGGTTAGTAGGTCAAACGAGTTGCTAACCTCTATGGAGGCTGGATCTAGGGATGGTGGGGGCTTACTGGTACGATCAGCCAGCACAAAGCCTTCTCCGTCGGGCTGAGCCAGAACCCTCTTTGCGTTGCGGTTATTTTGGGAAAAATTCTTTTTGCCACTACCTGATAGTGCAGTTTGGGCTCCCTTTTTGGTAGTTCTTTTGTCTCTGTGTGCCAGGGTGAACTTTGATGCTGGAACACTGACTCCTGTATTGTTGGCATTGTTGTTGAGAGCTCTTTGTTCCTTTCTAAAGAGCTTAGCTTTTCCTCCTGCTGGTGGTGTGATGCTTCTCTTGGAGGCTCGAGATCCATGATCCTCTAAGATTGCAAGCATACTTGAATCAAACTGAGTTGTGTAACTGCTCTGTCCAGCCGATCTGTTTATATAGTCTCTATCGAAATTACGAGAATTCTTCAAAGGCATCCGCCCGATATTTCTCGATCATTAACAATCACTCAAACAATCAAACATATTAAAAAACAATCGGAATTAATACAAAATTACTTAACAACATTACAAAATGATCAGAAATGGAAATTAGAGATACTTAAATACAAAATTATTTACAGAAATCCTTTCAAACAGTAGAAAATTGTCCTGTAGACACATTAATACATGGAATTACAAACATTTAAGAAATTCTCTTGCACCATTCGGTTCTTAAACATATTAAATGGACTTTAAATAACTTTCTTACATAAAACAAAGTCTATATACACTGATTTACAAGAATTTACAAAATAAACATATCAAATCACTTTCAAGCAAACTTTAGCTCACTACAAATACTTCATACAGTACAATGCTATTCAAAATTCAGGTATGAGGGCTGTTACAATAGGAAAAAATTATTTTAGGAACGCTTAAATTATTGCACGTCAAACATGTCAAAATGTAAGATATCACTGAAGAATTAACACCATTGCAATAATTTAGTGAGTGACTTGTTAAGTGGAGGAATTAAGAGAAAGGAAGCAACGAGACAGGATAGAAATGCAACATGGTGGTCACGAGAGACCTGCTATTGTTCGCTATTCTAATGAACGACTGAGTTGTTTATTTACAGTCAGAAGAACAACTGCTTTCAAATGAATTGGGGTCGTATGGTGATAGGAAAGATTGTGAACATTTATTGGAAGATACAAATAGGATTGGTTATTGGATGGGTAAGCATCATATGAAAATAAATATCAAAATAGGATTATTATTTATACATACGAAAAAGATGACAGTCCTTTCTGACAATCCAAAGAAGGAGAATCGCCTGTTGTTGACATCTAATATAATTATCTTAGACTTATATTTGATGATAAGCTAAACTTGTTAGTAGGGGACTAGTCGGGAAAAGTATTAAAGTAATGCATCTATTGGACAGGATAATAATATGTAGCATGGGCGTAAGGGAGCTGGGTTATAAAACAGCCTCTTAGAGTGTTTTGAGATAGTATGAATTCAACATACTTGAGTTTGAGAGGAGAAAAGGGAAACAGCAGAGTAAGTGAAATGTTGCAGGATCTTGACGTGGAGTCAATGCAGGTAGGGCAGGTTGGCACGCACAAGACTTGTGATTTATGACTTGGGTGGATATTGGTGGTAGCATACAGGATTCAACGATTGTAATTGCACTTGATTTTGGCCGTCAGACTGTAGAGAAGTTTTACATTGCAATTTGGGGAGTCGGGGACTGCAGTATTCCTCAGACAACTGAATATTTCAAAGTAAACATTTGTGTAAAAGGTAAGCAGATGTGTAGGGAAATTGTAACTTGTGTTTAGACACAAAGGCGATTAATTAATGATAGCAATATAATTTGTTCACAGGTTCTTCAAACAGTCTATGATAAGATAAGCTACGAGGTGTAGCATTAATAATCGGCATCTTACAACGAGGTTTATACATTATGTTAGTAACAGGCATAACATGTTCGTGATGAATGCATTAGGGGAATACGCAGATGTTCCGAAATTCTGTCCGTGATTGTTGTAAGTTGATGCTTAACCGCGTCGGTGTCTTCTTCCTGATTCAAATATTATTGATTTTGTCGATTACGCCTAATCTCATCAGCGCTTGGAAGGAGTTTCTCAGCTTTATGCAATGACTTGACGTGGAAATATTCTCTACTATCCGTAATTGGATGATTAGGAAAGCGCCAATTGTATTATTTGACGGCAGCATGCCACGCTGACACATCTCCACATCCTGCATTTACAAAAATTCGCGAGAATTTTTCACTGCAGCTCTAAACATCCACCTCAACGCGTCACAAGTAGCTGACAACTGAGGTTCGCGTGCTACAGCATGCCCGTAGGGACGACAGTATTTAGTGCGCGTACCTGCCTTCAAGTGGCTTTTATAGGAGACAGTGCACAATAGGACGTGCGTTTATATAGCCGTTTCTCTCTCAGAATAAGCTCCTCTTTTACCTGCAGAAAATGGAACGTGAAGGGCGAGTGGCAATGTTCTGGTCTCGCATTCTGGAGGACGCGGGTTTTCCATGGTTTCCCCAAATCGCTCCAGGCGAATGGCTGGATGGTTCCATAATGAGGCAATGGGCAAATTCTTTCTCGTTACTTGTCCCCAGTCCTTTCCCGGCATTAATGACCTCTTCTTCGAAAAGGCATAAACCATAAGGAAATGATTTCCTCACAGGCCACCCTGTAGAAATGAGTAATAATTTCTTGGAATAGTACAAGTTATGAATAAAAAAAGAATGCCCTGCGATGCCCGCTGGAATTGTAAAGTTAAATCCTGTATTGGATACCTAGGGAATGGCGACTATCTTTGTACAGAGTGTACATAGACCAACTAAACAGTTTGACACATATACTAAACAAGCTGATGCCGAAAATGCAGACGAGGGAAAAGACTTCAATATTATAAGCGTTATGTTTCTGGAATTGTCTTTTTTTTTTTTTTTTTTTTTTTTGCTGTCGTCAGTCTTTCGACTGGTTTGATGCAATCCTCCATCCCTTCCTATCCTGTGCTAACCTCTTCATTTCTACATACCCCTTACAACCCACGTCCTCAATTATCTGCTTCATATATTCTAATCTCTGTCTACCTCTACAGTTCTTAACTTCGACTTTTCCCTCCACTAACAAATTAACCAATCCAGCATGTCTCAAAATATGACCTACCAACCTGTCTCTTCTTTCTGTAAGCTTCTTCCATAAACTTCTTTTCTCACCCATCATTTCCAAAACTCGTTCATTTCTTACTTTCTGTCCACCAAATTTTCAGCATTCTTCTGTAGCACCACATTTCAAATGCTTCAAGTTTCTTTCTTTCCGGTATTCCTAAAGTCCATGTTTCGCTACCGTAAAGTGCTGTGCTCCACACATAGAGTTTTAAGAAGTTCTTTCTAATTCCTAGATCAATATTTGAAACTAAAAGAATTATCTTTTTCATGAAGACTCTTTTTGCTAGTGCTATTCTGCTTTTAACATCATTCCTGCTTCGGCCATTGGTTGTAATTTTGCTTCCCAAGTAACAGAACTCACTCACTTCTCCTATTGCATCCGATCCTATTTTTATATTTAATCTGCTAGTATTGGTATCATTTCATCACGTTTGTTTTACTTTGATTTATATTCAGTCCAAAATATTATTTCAGTATTTTGTTCATGCCATTCAATAACTTCTCAATATCCTCAGCCCTCTCTGCTAACAAGACAATGTCATCAGCAAATCGTAGCATACTGAGTTTTTCTCCCTGAAAACTTATGCCACATGGAAATTTTTCTTTTACTTTCTTCATTGCTTCTTCTACATACAAGTTGAATATTAACGGGGATAGACTAAAACCTTGTCTCACACCCTTTTTAACTGATGCATGTCTCTCACGATTCTCTACTTTTATTACAGCCACTTGATTCTTATATAGTTTATAGAGTATTCTTCTATCTCGATACTTCAAAATTTTAAATTTTAAACTTTAAAATTTTGAACATCTTGTCCCACCTAACATTATCAAAAGCTTTTTCTAAATCAACAAATGCCATAAAAGTATCTTTGTTTTTCTTGATCCGCCCTTCAAGTATTAATCTTAAAGACAGAATTGCTTCCCTTGTACCACGATTTTTCCTCAACCCAAACTGATCTTCACCTAATATCTCTTCTACTACCCTTTCCATCCTTCTGTATATCTACTGCAATATTCCATTATGAGTACTTTTGATTTCTTATTCTCAAAACTAGTAACTGAGCAGTCTTGAAGGAGGCGTCCACTACGATGTGTTTTACTGTGAATGTGGCAAGTGTTGCAGCTCAAGTTAAAACGAGGCTTGTCTAATTGTCAATTAGATCGCTGTTGGGCGTACATACAAGCGTCCATAATTCAGAATCGGTGTAACGCAACAGATACACCTGCCTCCAGTCCTCTGTGAAACATGAAGCCAAGAATTGTGTACACAGACAGTGACACACCAGTCTCCTACAATATTATCTAGTCCCTCTACTAACAATACCTGGAAGCGGCAGCAGCATGACTAGGTGGAAGGGATGAGTCTCATTCCATGTTTTTCTTTCTCTGTCGTTTATTGGCGCGGCACACTAGGTTGGCGATTAGATACAGCGGATACTGAAGCCACTTCTACAGGGTGTTACAAAAAGGTACGGCCAAACTTTCAGGAAACATTCCTCACACACAAACAAAGAAAATATGTTATGTGGACATGTGCCCGGAAACGCTTACTTTCCATGTTAGAGCTCATTTTAGTTTCGTTAGTATGTACTGTAGGCCTAGTTCCTCGATTCACCGCTCGTATTGTGGACGGCTGTGATACAATACGCCATTCTCCAGGGCTGCATCAGCGCATCAGGGATTCCATGCGACGGAGGGTGGATGCATGTATCCTTGCTAACGGAGGACATTTTGAACATTTCCTGTAACAAAGTGTTTGAAGTCACGCTGGTACGTTCTGTTGCTGTGTGTTTCCATTCCATGTTGAATGTGATTTGAAGAGAAGTAATAAAATGAGCTCTAACATGGAAAGTAAGCGTTTCCGGACACATGTCCACATAACATATTTTCTTTGTTTGTGTGTGAGGAATGTTTCCTGAAAGTTTGGCCGTACGTTTTTGTAACACCCTGTATATCTTGTTGTCCATAATGCGCTACTTGTTACTTCTACACAGCGTTACGTTCACTAAACTGACACTTGAGATGGCGTTATTGGGGCTAGATATTTTAAGTCACCTTGCTGCTTTTATAATTTCCATGTAAAATATTACTTTTCACATCCTGTAACTTTAAGGTTATTGAAACTCTGCGCTCCTTCAGTTTTCGTTGAATTAAGCGCAGAAATCAAATGGAAATGATAAACTAGTAGTGTAAAGAGCAAAACTGAATTTTAGAAAAAACTGCAAAAAAAAGTATTGAAACAAAAAGTGTTGGTGTTTTACTGCCTGTTATTTGTGTGTTTCTGCCGTCATTAGGAAACCGTCCGCTAAATTCCTTTAGCCCCCCCCCCCCTTTCTTTTGTAGTCTGCCCAATTTATGGGTTCGCCTCTGTATACTTGCTCGGAGTGTATGCAGATCACCTTCATTTTCCCACACCTGTGAAAGACAAGCGTTCAGTAATACAGTAGCGTTGGGTTTCGTATGAAGGAAACAAAGTTCAAGGAAGATATGAATTAAGTTTGGTATTTAATATTTGTAATATAACGTCTAAATCTAGAGGTATTCTTAAATCATATAACTATACGTGTGACAGTATTTTTTTGGAATTAATCGTAAATTTTAGTGAGTGTTAGCGTTGGAAAACTTCGTGGTTTGTTTATGGTGCAGTCAGACCCACAAAAAAGATTTATGTAAGTAGCTCTCTGCAACACCAAAGTAAATCTTTGGATTGTTTTTCTGCGGTCACAGGTATCAGTGGCTCGACACGATATGACGTGGTTAACTGAGATTACTTGCCTTCTGAAATTGTACTCTTTGAGCTCTGGCTTTTCCAAAACGCAATACCCGCCCATTTTCCATTCGTTTCATCCCTGCATCAGTCATTAACTGCCCGCAGCAAAACATTGAAACAACAGTTTACACAGATTCGTCAACGCTTGATTATACCATCTTGTTGTAATATCTCCAACACTTATTCTACTTCCTAAAGGAATTCTGAACATGACAGAAATTTTCCACAGCGCCCGAAATTCACTGGAATAGTATATCAACAATTCCACAATAATTTAATAACGGCGAGTTAAATGTGGAAACGTATTGTTTGCATAGTGAGAATCGAGGCTTGCGAGACGTACTTCTGCTTTCTGGGTGGATTGAGTAAAGGAAAACGCAATATTCTAGCAGTTACGTCGTCTTCATCGAGTGATCCAGCGTTGAAATGACTCCACCTACTGTATCTTACAGCCGTGACTTACGTTTCCAGAACTTGCTGTACTGCTGCTGAGTGTAGAGTATGAGATGTTGTTAGATTTCACGACGCTCTTTACTTCGTTGTTTTAAAAGGTCATTTGACATGCTTGACTACAAACACTTAAGCGGTTGCTAGCGGTGTGGTTGTCGTGCAGACATAATGAGACAAGGCATCAGAATACGGTTTTCCGAGTAGGGACAGCATCAGGTAATGGAAAAATAGTTGCAATAAGCTTCTACTTCAAATGTGGGATTATGTAACGGATATTAATCGCCAATTCTTGTACGAACTTCGCACTTTTAATAAGCTAAAAATTACTTTTCTAACACCAAAAAAGCATTAGTCTGTTAATTATTTTTTATGAATTTTGGAATATTGTTCTGTTTTCTTGTAAATGGTGAAGATTTAGTAAGTAAGCAACAATCTGACAGACAGACGCGAATGGCCACCCGGTATCTTTTTTTTTTTACCTTGATCAGTGTATATGATATAACTGGGTATTAGTAGAAGCAGGCCATGGAAACGATTGGAGCAGCAGTGCTGGACTGCTTGACGAGCTGATCGAAAGCTACTTTTCGGGCTAAACGGTGAATTTCGCTTCTGGCCGTGGTCGGTGGTCCGCCTCGCGAACTAAATATGGAAGCCTGGTAACTAACCGACTGTAACTGGTTTAGTGGCAAACATGAGCAACGCAGAACGACATTCCCGAAGTTCGCTGACTCCTAAATGTCATCGTCACTAAGTAAGCGTGATGCGGATTAAAGGAAATTAAGGAGATTTGGAACAGCTAAATTATTTCGAATACAAAAATTTAATCCTGAAATCTTTCTAATCGAGTACTTGATGTGATATGTCTTTTACATGATTTAACGAAGCTAACCAGCAACAAAAGTCAACAGAATTAGGCATTTGTTTGGTTTCCGCACTTTCACGCCTTTGACCATATTTCTTGTTGTTTCCCAACAAGGGGGCAATATCAAAAGAATATATCTCACTGGAATAATTGCCTTTGAATAATGAAAATAGTTTTCAATCGAATTCAGTGTCGTTGCAATCTATTGTTGTAATATCATCTGTTTTATGAATTCTATGCAATGAAGCAGAAAGTAAAATCGTGTAAGAAAACTATACGAAAAAATGTAGTCATTGTATACACTGACCTCTCGAGCAAGAGACAATTCTTAGCACAAGTTAATCATATTATCAACGCTACCTCACACATTTTCACAACTCATATTATACTAGAAACATTTCAATGTTTGCTTGAACAGTGAGATTACAACGATTGTACCCGGCAGGAAGCTCATCAATATGTCGCTCATGCAGCTCTTCTGGAAGTAAAGTTAAGCATCCGTATTTAGAAACAAACTCGCTCGATAGATATTAAAACACAATGCGTAATAGCAGGCCTTGAATGAGCAATCCAAGAAATTCATTGTCAAATAAAAACCGAAGAGGGACCGACGATTTTAGTTTTCAACCGATTCTACTAGTTTAAAATCCGTGATATTATTTCCGGTCATTTCTCTTTTAGTGAAATCAGCTATAGTTGGTTTACTGCCTTAGGAAAAATTGCCCGCCCTATCATTTTTTTTATTTTATTTTTTTTACCTTGATTGTGATTCTCATGTTTGGTCTGTTTTGTTTCAGGTAAGTGCTGCTTTGTAGAACTTCTCTATTGAGCGTTGCAGTAAGACACTCCATCAGATAATTGGCACCACAATTACGGTAAGTGAATTACAAGTGTAGAATGTTCGGCGAAAGTATCTTCCCGTTTTTAGTTTTATAGTCGAAGGGAAGAACAGTAGAGAAAGTCAGAGATTAGAATATATGAAGCAGATAATTGAGAATGTGGGGTGCAAGGAGTATGTTGAGATGAAGAGGTTGGCAGAAAATAGGAAGGGACGGAAGATTGTATCAAAGCAATCGAGAGACTGGTTACAGCAAAAAAGATTCGTTATTGCCAGAGTGAAACTCCGGTTCAGACAGTGGTATTTGTTTGTTGTTCAGCAACAACATAGGAAAATTAGCGTTCTGAAAGCGAAAATTATTTCAGTGCATATGGCAGTAGTTAGAATAACATCAAGAAGTGGGCGCGGAACGTAAATCAGCAACGTATGCAAAATAAGGCTGATTCTCGTAGAACTGATTGCCGTAGATATTGGTATATTCCTACAAAATCAAGAAGCAAGTCCCCCTCGTGCTTTCTCCTCTCTGATCGCTCCAGTTTCAAGAAATGCTGAATGAAATTTGGTGAGATTTTAACTAGCTTGTTATGTAGTTCCTGAGGAAGGTTTATTAATGTTAAAAATTGACCAATTTACAAATGGAAACTGAGTAGTCATAATGATGTGGCGAAACACCCTACCCTTTATGACAGAGTTCCTTAAATAGTAAGATTTGTATAATGTGCTTTACAGCCGACTTCTGTCATGACAATTTTTCTTTTTCAGGTAATGCATTTGTTTAAACTAGTGATCGGCCAGTGGTTGAAATTCGACCGAAACGCATTCTTGTTCCATTGACTAATGCTTCCTTTGTATTTAAGTTTCGGATCAGTAAAACGATGAAATTAACTTTCAATACCTACTAATTTCTGTGGTGATAAGCCACTAATATTTAAAGAATTCAAAAACTCTATTGGATAGCTATTCATTACATTATCGTCATCACAAATTGTTTTTTCATAGCTATAATATGTTTTATGTACACCTGGTATTCGATTAAGTATTACGGTATTAATTAAAGTGCAATCATCATTTGTAGGTAGGTAATAAAATAAGTATTTTATTATGTTACCTGAGTGTATGTTTACTGAAATATTTCCGTACACCTCATTAATAATATTATCATCTCCTATTAATTGCTAAGATATTTCAATAATATTTTTACCAAACTAAGGGATTTTGGTGCCTCATCATTACCAATCTTATTCAAGAATTCAACAAATTCTATTTCACTTGGTAAGCCTCTCATGTTTTTAGTGAAAGTTAATTTATGGAAATAAACAAATTTATGCCAATTTTCAATTAAAATTGCACTTGATTCAAGTGGGACAACTGGTAAGATTTGCTGGAAATCACCTCACAGAAGTATCGTTTTTCCTCCAAATGGTTGTTTATCATTTTCGTCGCATACATTCTGGAATAATCTATTTATAATTTTCAACATATACAGTGGACACTCGTAGAATAATTATCAATGATGATGAATTTATAAAACCTTCATATTAGTATGTACGGTAATATTCGCTACAGAATTTTCTAAAATTTGTATAGACAATTTAAAAACAGTGTAAACTTCTACCTCCAAATAATAGAGTTGAAGCTAAGTCACTGAACGCTGTTGCAATGCAATTAGATTTTGCTGTTAAATATTTGCAACTTCATAATGCTCACAATATAGAAACTCTTGTTCTATTGGATCAATCTAAACTTCTTTGATTATTGTAGGCCATTTTCTTCTACAGTTGCTTGGTAAATTAGTATTTGTTGTTTAATAATACGCCATTACAACTGTTGGCTAAAACAATATCCAACAGTTGTAATGGTGTATTATTAAACAACAAATACTAATCTAAACTTCGTTTGTTCTCTGTGAATATTGGGAAATGGCAAACCAAGTTCTTGACAAATTATGATCATTCAAAAGTCTTCAATTTCTAATAGAGCTCTATTCAATGATTCTTCATCGTTGTAATCACGCAAAAAATCTTCACTAAGAAATACTTTAAATTCATTCTATAACCTCAATGCATTGGCTGGCACATTTAATGCACAAATGTAACCGAATAAATTGCGCATTTGTTTTGGTGAATGAATGTAATTTATTTGAAGAAAAGCCGCCGACATGACACGCTTAACCAAGCTTTTAAATAATAAAATCAACACTAAAAAAACAAACTAAAATCCAATTTTTGTTTTTGGCAGGAACCTTTAGGCGAGACAAGTCAATTCAAATTATCCGTTAGGATGTAAAATTCTCTGTAATGTAGAAAATACTCCTTTTTCGAAATGTTGCTTTTATAAGTTCAAAGATTAATCTCTACTCTGTGACTTGTGTTTGACCATATACCACAAAGTGTCTTGATGCTGGAAATACTCGTCAGATAGTTGGCTCCGATCCGATCCAATTTCCCCCCCCCTCCCCCCCCCCCCCCCCCCCACACACACACACGTGCGCGCAATTAATGTGTTTTTGTAAAACATATACATAAATTTTAACTTTCTGCACCCCTTAAGAATGCTTATTATATTTTTCTTTTTACTGTTTGACCAACGATCACACAGTACCTTAAAAACTTGACATTGGCAGAATCGCTAAGCGTCGTTTCCATTAAAAAACAATTCAACGTAAACAATGAATTTTTCGTTTTATCTAATTGAATGTATTTGTAACACATATATATGAATTTTAGCTTTCTGCACTACTTCTCCATATTAAAAACTATGCCAAATCTCACATTCCTCGGTACGTGCAATATCCGAAGATTTATCTGGGTTTAAATAATTAATCAAAATGTTCTTATTTATCTGTATATTACTCAGTATCAGTTTGTATATATTATTCGTAAATATGAGAGTTTATTAAACAATAATTATTACTTATAAGTAAATAAATATTTTACCATTGATCACGAGACTGTGAATGCTTGTATTGGAAGTTGGGGGAATTACAGATAGTCGCTTCTCACAAATACCAAAGTGCTGGGATAATGATATTATAACCGAAATACCTTAAGATCTGATGAAGAAACTCTGGTAGCAAGAAAATGTGCTGCTGTGCATTGTGTAACACGATTGTTTTCTTTTCTGAGTAACTTAAATCTGAAGCTGTGCTATAATCTGCGTGCTGTGCAAAATAACAGTTGCATCGATACGGTGCTAACTGAGGCAGAAGTCCTGTTGTATTAACACGCAGTGTTTTCGAATTACATACACAAACCTCTCTGGTTTCTACACTATTTGCAAAGATATCTTCTAATTTCAGCCACCGCGACACCACACTGTGTTCCTCAGTCACAAGCAGGGGCGTAGCTACTATGGGGCTAGGCGGTGCAGTGCACCGGGGCCCTCACGCTCAGGGGGCCCCCAAGCATACCTCAAGGGGCCCCTAAGCGCACCTCTAGGGGCCCTCAAGCGCAGTTTAGAGGGCCCACGAGCCTCCACGGCAAACTGGCGACCTTTTTTTTTTTTGGCCTGAGGGCCCAAAATAATTTTTTTGCACCGGGGCCCTTGTTGACCTAGCTACGCCACTGGTCACAAGATTATCTTGGCACCGCAGGATTTTAACCGGAATCTCCCTGGACCTGTTACGTTGGCCCCTGCTTATACTATTGTTTCCAGCATTCCAGAGTATGTGTAAATACCTCGTCAGCTGGCCGCACAGACATTGCTGTTTTGTGAAAATTTCCGTATAGTTTTTATGAAGCAACAATTGTGGACGGAACATAGTCCTGACGTGTGTTGCAAGAGTTGTTGTAGATTGTAAACTTAATGTACAGGCTTCTTGTTCTCATTATTTCCTGCTCTCAGTAGTCAGACTCGGATGAAAGTGATAAAACTAGATTAGCTTCTCTTCCTAGAAAATTCATTTATTTTCTTTATTAAGAATGTTATATTAAAATGTCCTCGATGAGCTTGTGGTGAAATTATTGTTAGTAGATTCGTAAATGTAAAATCGAATCGAATCAGACATGAACTTTATTTAAAATATGGCCTTCAGTCTTTGCATTATATACAGGGTGTTTCAAAAACGACCGGTATATTTGAAAAATCAATAAAAACTAAACGGGCAGCGATAGAAATACACCGTTTGTTGCAATTTGCTTGGGACAATAGTAAATTTTTAGGCAGACAAACTTTCGAAATTAGTTACAATTATCAACAACAGATGGCGCTGCAATCTGGAAAAATCTAAAGTACGATTATTCTAAGGAATAAACCATTTTTTCACAGCAAACTTGCAATCTGTGAACAGCACACGCTTACAGCAGAAAGACGACTTACAGAATGGCAAACTCACAGACTGCGTTTATTTCTATATCTTTCAAATCGCCTGCAGCGCCATCTGTTGTTGAAAATTGTAACTAATTTCGAAAGTTTGTCTGCCTGAAAATTTACTGTTGTCCCAAGCATATTGCAACAAATGGTGTATTTCTATCGCTGCCCGTTTAGTTTTTATTGATTTTTCAAATATACCGGTCATTTTTGAAACACCCGGTATACGAAGGAGCTTGTATCTGGCCAATTGTGATCGTTGTTAGCGCGTTAAGCCACTTGTGTGAAGCATAAAAAAATCGAAAAATTGCCAGTAAATTATCAACTATCAGATAATTCGTTAGGAAACAGGAAAGGTGTTTTAAAAAATTGGTTTTGTGTATAAGTGCAGGAATGGTGACAATGAGCTGGACAGACGAGCACTCATTGACCCGTAGTGAGAGGTACAGTAAATTATAGTGGTGATGGGGTATTAATTTATTAATGATGACTAGTACAGTGGAGTGCGTTGTTAGTAGAGCTTCTCGACTTGCTCCCAGACTCCCGCGTAGTTCTTCTGCAGGAAAGCCTTGAGGTTACGCGCGTTGGCAGCTTGGGCCCTCGAGCACTTCTTGCAGTTATTGTGGATCACCTCGGGGATGGCCACTGAAACACAAGCAATTTTAACATAAGTGAGGTCACCAGGTGCAACATTTGTCCTGCGTTTTGCAATTTAAAGTGGTGTATAAGGGAATATTGGAAGTGTTGGATTGCTGACAGCAGTAGCTTGTCTGGTTCAGTTTAAAGACTTTTCTCTCTGATACCGCCGTTTTGCGTAGCGCTTGGGCAGTGATATATCCAGCTCTCCTGAACGCTAGATCGGGTATGAAAGGTTTTTGACACACGGGCAGTGAATTGCTGGAACAGAGAGAGTTCTTCCTCTCACAAACAGTCCGCATATTAGTCCAAAATGCTATCATGTCGTCAATGTTGTGACCGTATTAACATCGAGTAAAGTAAGCAGTCGTAAATATGCAACGTGATAATATTTTTGTTTGTTAAAATTGCCTGGGTAGCCTACTACGTAACTATTTTTCTCGGAATTACAGAGGTACCCTAGTAGTTTCCTTAAAATTTCTTCAACTTTTGGCAGTAATACTACCGATTTAATTATAAAAGAAAACCTCTTCGTTCTTGGATATGTAGTCACTTCCATCTTAACGATACCCCTGCTGGTATGTGTATAATTTGTCTCGTAGAGATTTCCACCGCAGTCGTGTGTGAAAGAGTAGCTTCTAATTTAGTCCAGCACGTCATGCTCGACGGATGCTTCCTAATGACCCTGCTACATTTGTTCGATCGCAGTATCACAGACATGACACTTCGCAGCGACCAATAACAGCTGTTAACGAAATACCTAGCCATCCTCTCAGTTATTTAGCTGTAAACATATGAACACGCACACAAAAACCCCATAGCGTAGCTGCGCTCGCAGACTGCTGACTTATTTTTGCACTTGTGAAGACGTACTTCTAGAGTAACGTAATATAGTATATGCCATCCATTAAACAGAATTAGTATGCTACACTTACTTCTTGTGAATACACACTGTGTGACTGCAATATTTACTAATGTTTCGGTTAACGTATTTTCACATTGACTTACAATTTACCTTTTAAGCAATTCCGTTACGGTTTAACCATTACGTTAAATTATTCAGATAGATAACAGTCCCGCGAGTATTCTCTTTTCGCTAACCATCTCCTCCCAAAAAAGTATCTGCTTCTTTCTCGCGATAAATCTGCTCGGCTGCTTATTTGAAATTCAGTCTCTCCTTGAACCATGTTCGAGCGAAGAGTTGTTTTGCAATGTGTTTACTTGCCTTCAAAATACTGTTAACTCCGATCACCCTCCTTCACAATCTGATGTGAATACTGGGAGAGAAGTACGAAACAAAGCAAGCTTAATAGAAATGGTGATAATGACCAAGGTCTGAATTTAAAAATAAATTCATATTAACTAAGAGAATTATTTAGATACTACAATTACAACTGGTGCAAAAAGCAATATCGAACTCAAAAATGGAATAGCAGTAGATAAAAAATAAACAAAAAATAAATTATTTAGAATTAATCATTGACCTATGACTCTAAAAGAACCGTACAACACTTTGTCTGGAGTACAGCAATTTATATAAGCAGACCTTGGATTTCAGGAATGGCAGAAAGGTGAAATGCGTAGTATTCGAAATGCGGTTCTATACGAAGCTATTGAAAAATAAGAGGGCAGATGATTTGGAGATATTGGACGAGAAAACAAGTGATAGAATTAATTAGCAGGATGGTGGGTAATACTTCAACACTTGCAACATTGGTTAATTTTTTAACGGAGATATTAGTGGAATGGAAGAAATCAACAGCAAGACAAAATTAAGGATATATGAAGGAGACAGTTGAGGATGTGGGTTGTAACAAGTATGTTGAGAATAGCTCAGCAAAAGGAAGAGATGGAGGATTATATCAAAATGGTTGCGAGATTGATGGCAGAGAATAAGAAAGAGTTTATTTTTCTGTTCCCTTGTTCTACTGTTTCTGATTAAAACAAGTTCTCGCCAACTCACCGTATCATTTACATATTATAAGTACATCTCTCATGATGAATCGATTTCAAGCTTTGAAAAAATTATGAAACCAGATAATATAAATTGATATTTAATACACTAATTAAGAACTATGTCTGGAAAGCACAGTAAATATTTTTGGTAAAGTACCTGATGTTTATCAGTAGAATGACTTCAGATACGAGATTTCATTTAAGTCTGACGATTTTGAAGGTAAAATGTTCCCATTTATTTTTCTATGGCTAATATCACACAAACAGGTTTTTAAAATGATGTTTCGGTTTACTTGGACTATCTGTCTCTATGTATCTGAAACAGTACAGACATCAATATATGGACGCTACGTTTAATTACTACAGACATGCCCAAAGTCGGACTCTAACCGACAACCCAAACAAAGCAAGGTCACGGTGACCAAAAAAAAATTCCAATTTATTGCTTTCACAGTGATTTTTAGCTTCGTTTCCGTAACCAATAGAGATCCCGGTAGGCAATCGTTAACCTTCATTAGAGGACAATGCAAGGTGCTTGGTTTTTCACACATTCCTAATGAGATTTTCACTTTTAACAACCTGGGAAGCGCGTAGTGGTTGCCTACGATTAACATTAAGTTCCCACATGCCGGCAGCAGTATCGGAATGAGTGAAGTTGTTACAAAGGTGGACTTTCAAAGTCTCAAATCCGCTTATTAGAGTGCACTAAAGTTAGTTGATTAGTAAGGTAATTAGACAAGTTTGATACCGCATTCTCTTCTTGTACAAATGGAGTGTAACGTATACAGTTAAAAACATGTAGGCAGATCGAAAAAGCTGAAGATGGATTGATAGGCAGGTAGATAACAAACAAGTTCACTTTTGGAGATCTTAAAGATGAAGACACTCTGAAATACCTTATTGTGAAGTAATACATTCAACTGCATTGAGATTCTAACTAGTAGGAAAATGTTAACCTCTTGCTGGTATCAACCATGCCAAAGAGAAGGTTAGGCTTCCTAGGAGCAGCGAAGGTTCTCGAAGTTTTGTAGCACTCGTCTAAAGACTGCATTTGGACAGGAAGGTTTTAAGCTAGACAGACGAATATGCTAGTTAATTGTTGTATGTATTTATAGTTGCTCCTATTTCTTTGGGATGGGCAAGTTCTATTTACTTATAACTGTTTTAATTATGGTGTACTGAACTTCGTAGTTGGATTTGCAATAAGCCAGACTTCTACATTTTCTCATGTTTGTAATGTTCTGAATCGGAGTAGAAATTGTGCGACACCGGATTTTGAACTATACTCCAAATGAACCTCATAAAATCTTGTATACGGGTATAGAATTATATGGCAGTTAAGTTTCCTCATCCGACAGAGGAGAACAAAAAATAAATAAATTGATCTACGCAGTATGAAATTATCATGAAGCGGAAACGATAGATGAGAAAAGGAGGCTTTGAAAGAAGAACTGGCATACGGAAAATAGTAACTGAAAAAAGTTAGTAATTTTGTGTGGTTTTTATTTCCGGGTGACAGTTTCTTACCGTCTATGTAATTCGCCTGCATCGTAGCTGCTTATTCTAACTTAGTAATCCTACCGGATATAAGGTATCTGCAATTTAACATGAAATCCGAACCACACAAGCGTTCTGGAGTACTTCATATACAAGCTTTGCCGAAGAATTTGTTGTCTCTTTTGCGCTTTATGGTTTGTCGAAGTCTATGTGTCTGGAGTGATTTCGGGAAAACCAAAATCTGGATGGCCGTATGAGGATTCTAATATACGTCCTTCCGAATTACAGTACCGAGCGTTAATGCTAAAGCTCCAAGCTCCATTTTGTCAAAGGAATGGAAGTTGCAAGAATCTTTTGAAAATCCCAGCCGGGAGCAGGATTTAAACCTAGGACCTTTCGATCCCCAATTAGACTCCCTAAGCACCATACTTCTATTGAACAGGAAGAGGAATGATTTTTGCAGAATCTTAAATCAATAATTAAGGAGGTTTATGTGGCCAATGTCATCCGTGCTCCTGAAAGCTCTTGTCAAACTGGCCGCAAACAATTAGAACGGGCCAGTAAAGGTAGCACTAAATTCGAGTTACAGTGCGTAAGGCGGTGAAGACAGTACTTGTTAAGAAATACATGGACGATTCCTACGAATAATACATAACTATATAAGATCTCGTAACTACGTCACGCTTTAACCAAGATCAAGTCTCAATTTTTATTGCAGGTGAAATGTTTCATAACAAAAGTTCTTCAGTCGCACGAGTACTCCCATCTTTTTACCTCCGGTACTTTTGTTACACTTTCGCAACTGTATTATAATTTCTTCAGTGTCAGATATTGATAGCTAAACATGGAATTACGTGCTCAAACTTCGCAATCAAAACTATCGAATAAATTTTCTAAGTTTCTCCAAGAGTTCTAATGCATGTCTAGAGTAAACATCTGTTGTTCGCTTTGGACATGTCGTTGTGTACCGATTTACTACTTTTTTTAAAAAAAAAAAAAAAAAAAAAAAAACCATTTAAATTAGATTGCTGTCAAAAATATCCGCGAATACTTGACAGAGGCTTTGTATGTCGCCAACGGTACGACTATCTCTGTCAAGCGTGACTTGGGTGTAGGCTAATGAATGAATTCTACGCCCTCCACTGTCATTTTCTATTTCCTTTTGTTCAAATTTAAAGGTGCAATGTTAAATCGATGTATACATGACTCATAAACCTATCAGTTTCGATTCTCTTTAGTTATAAAATGTGGTAAATGTTCTGTTGTTGTATCTAATTTGGATAAGTATAGAACTTATTAATCAGCCTCGATGTTTATTTTAAGGACCGTTAAATTGTTTTTGTTGGTAAAAGTATAATGTGAAAATAAAAAGTAAAAAAAAAATTGCCAAAATATCTTTCACAGAAATTTATTTGTTTTTGAAAATACTACTCTCATCATCTTTAACTTTAACAAAGTTTTCAGTCATATTGTTTGAAAATCGATCATATCACCGAAAGTGTACATATTAATAAAATTTAATCCAGAACAATAAATACTTAATACGTGCTAATAAATAAATACCTTAGTCAGTTTAATACGAGACATTTTTTTGTTATATGTATTGGGAGAGTCCCATTTTTGTTAATGAAACAAGCAGCAGCAGTGCCTTGGTATAGGTATACTCACTCTTGAGGTCGTTTCCGAGCCTGTCGCAGGGTCCTTGTTTGAGCACGCACTTGATCTGAGTCCGCACTAGCGACGAGTCCTTGAGCAGCCTGCCTATGTCCTGCGAATTGAAGCCCGCCACGTGCTGCTGCGCGCTAGCCACAGCCACCACCACCACCAGCACGGCCAACGAGGACACCCAGGACTTCATCACAACAGGTGTTTTCTGGCCGAGCTGCGGCAGGGCCGTTCTCTTATAGTCCGCCGAGGCCTCCCCTCAAGGAAATCCCACTTGCACCACGCTATTCAGCCCCGAGCAGAGTCCAAGCAACATCATTACCGACGAGGAAACTCTCAAACCCTCCCATCATCCACTGCAGCTGTAAACATTCCTGGCCTGGCTTAGCTTGTTTTCAGCTTCATGAGGCTCTTTCATCCTGTTTCTCCCCTCAGTGTTAAAAACTGACTTCCTTGGAGCATGAGTGGAACGTATACAAAACGTTAATATGTATTATCCTCAAAATAAGCAGAAAATTAAAAGAGTTGTGTTATTTTTTTTTTTAACTGCTTAACGTCTCCTATAACAACTAGGTCTTTAGAGACGGGAAAGGATGGGGGGCAAGAAATGGGATGGAATTCGGCCATGGCCTTTTGAAGGAAGCATCCCGGCATTCACCTGGAGTGATTTGGGGAAACCATGGAAAACCCAAATCTGGATGCCCGGACGGGGATTCGAACCGCCGTCCTCCCGAATGCGAGGCCAGAACGCTAACCGTTACACCACCACGCTCGGTAGTTGTGTTATTAAAAGGTGCAATTAGATGTTAATCAATATTGACTTGTTTTATTTGCAGCGAGCCTGGTTGGGATAACGTTCGGTCCTTTCATCAGGGGAAGAACGACGAGGAAATCGCACCATGTGAATAGAGGGATGTTTCGTTCAAAAAGCCATGGTTGGATTCCTTCCCATTTCCTGTCCCCATACTCTACCCAGTCTAATAACCTCGAAGAAAAAAAAAATCTATGTTATTATTGTTATTAACGAGTGTGAGGGAATAATAAAATTGTTCATGCGTAGCGGTCAGAATTTCACTATCTTTTTTTCCTTTTTACGGTAATTCCGCTGTATTTTCGATCTACTTGTACCTGAAACTAAGTGGAGAATTCTGCTCTTATTTTGTTAAGTTTTCCTTATTTTAAAGAAAGTTATAATTACTTTCAATAATTATTGAAAATAATCTTTTGCCATTATTCTTGTTTTCAAATTCCCTCTCAAACAGTTAACAACATTTCAAACCTGCCGCTGCAACTGCCTGTTGCAATTTATATATATGTAGTAAATTTATGTAATCATTTGCGCAAATAAATTACACCAAATTTCTATTGAAAGTTCGCAGCTATCCAGTAGGTTATTGTTCATCTCTTTATTATTTCCAATTTCTAAAATATTCTTTGATACTTCTGCCAGATTAGACAAATGCACCCCAATACCTGAAGAAATGATACTTCATTAGATGTGAACAAAGAAAGGTAGATGAGTAGACAGAGATTTTTGTTAGATTATTATGTATCATCAAAATAGTAAAATGAAAAGCAATCTTTGAACTAGTTTTGAAGATTGCACCTCACGGTTTCCATTCATTCGACTATTACATTTAAGAAGGATGTGTAATGCTGTCAAGCTGAATGATGTTTTGTGGCAGCTTCACGTGAAATGCAAATTTTTACGTTTGTTTTTGATATTGAAGATATTTTGACAGATTTTATGGCGTAATAGAGTTTCACACTTGGAATAGTTTCAACAGAACGTAAAAAACTGTAATCTGAATGGCCTGACTCGTGATCGATCACACAATCTCCTTAATATTAGGTCCAAACTTTAACTACTCACAAACCCCACTCATTTTAAAGAAGGTGAAATTGAAGTAGTTTATTCGTAGTTTATTTAACAGCGAAACGTAACAGGTGGTTACGGTGCAGATGGTTTCATTCGTTATAAGCTAGTGTTCAGAAAGTGCGCAGTGTTCAGCTACGAGTTAGAGGGGATGCGATTGGAGAATCGTTCAGGATCCAGATTCTGACAGATCTTGATATTGGCGTGCCTATTACCATTCTTCGCTTCAATTTATTAGGACCGAGCGTGGTGGGTGAGCGGTAACGTTCTGGCCTCGCATTAGTGAAGGCGCAGGTTCGAATCCCCGTCCGGGCATCTAGATTTGGGTTTTCCATGGTTTCCCCAAATCACTACAGGCGAATGCCGGGATGCTTCTTTCAAAAATCCATTGCCGAATTCCTTCCCGTTGCTTGTCTCCAGTCCTTTACCTCGTGTAATGACCTCTACGTAGTCAAGGCGTAAAGCCATAAGCAAAAAAAATACAACAGTGGACGTAAAGGTGGTCGCATTAATGTTGAGTCGCAATTTTTTTTTTTCGGGCTACATGAGGGAATTGGAATCCTTAGACCTATCAAACACGTGGAGATACAACGGGCCCAGGCTTAAACCACGGTTCTGGCATAACTGTCGTCCTGGTAACGGTTTTTCTGTAGGACATTTTTTGCTATCGGCCAGGTGAATACTAGAACATGTAAAACTACCGAGGGGTTTCGTTTTACTAGTTTTAATTTAGTAGTTCACTTATGTTTATATCTTGACCAACCTAATGGATAGTTTCAAACCTCGTGCTTGATTTAATTCTTTTGTTGATACGGCCGCCAAATCTGATAGCCGACGTAACGTAAGACAGTTCATCAACTCTGTAAATAATTTGAATATTTAGAACAGTGTAGGGTACTATATCACTGAATACAAGTACACCAAGTATTGAAGTTGACGCAAGTTTATTCAATCAGTATTAAGTTTAGAAACACGTATACGCCGACCACCAACTGAAAAATAATGTTTATCCGAAGATACAGGTTCGCTAGAGTGAAACAGTATTCTCACTTAGCATAAAATGCAGTTTCTACCAACTCCACTGTTAATAGAACAGTCACTGTAGATGAAGCACTTTTTCTAACACACTTATTAACAGAAAGTTAATGCCGTTGTTTCAACGTGGCCAGTCCAATCGAGTCGTAAACGACGGTCACTGTTTTAGTGGCGACGCGGATGCGCGAAATTCGGAGTCCGTTTACACTCTGTAGAACATGTCTGCTTCCCGCGAACACAACACAACACGTTGCCGCGCGCGCTACCCCACTCAGCGACATTCAAACACAGACTGCTGCTACTCTCAAAGAGTTTACTTTAAACGAAGTATTTGTAATGGATATCGACTATCGACACCATAGACTTAGATCAGATTTGAAAGTTAGCATATCGCTCTGTAATGTGACAAACAGTCACCAAAATTAATACTGAACGTATAGAACACACTTCGCAATACTCATCACCAGATGACTACAGATACGTTCCCTCCTTTAATACAGGGCACATAGCCTGAAACATGGCATCTTTTAGCTGTCGAAAGGCCGGATTGTGTTTTTACCAAATACAAAATTTTGATCTTAGCAAAAGTGTCATGGTTTTCACGTTTTAGTTGTTCAGCTGTTAGGATGAAAATTCTTATATTGGAAGAGAAGACTGATCCCAGGCATAATTCAAAATGTAACTATGTGCTGGAATACTTAATGACAGGGTGTTACGAGCTCATAGCCGCACTAAATGGAGTAATTTATTTAGGCTTCTTACAAAATAAATTGCCTGGCTTGTTAGAGGACTTGCTTCCAGCAAAAAGGCAGCATGGTAGGTGTCCAGCCTATGACAGTGCGATAGCATTTAGACCAAGCTAATACAAGTAGATGGATGCTCCACCCAGTCACATTCTGTCACCGCCGAGATTACCTGACTTAAAATCCGTGGATTTTATTGATGTCTCAAAGACATTATTTACCAAAGTTCAATACCAAAAGTTGAGGAACTAGATTCAGACACTCAACAAATTAATACGGCTGCTTAATGCGCGTCGAATTAAGTGGTCATTATTAACAGGTAGAGGAAGTGTATTATTGTGGAAGGCCGTCAGTGTAATCATTCACAATAATATTTAAAATAAAAAATGTTAATTAATGTCTTCATTTGTAGGAATGGCATGTCTTAAACCGAACGCAGGTGGTGAAATGGTTTTGAGAAATCATTTTGACTATAACTTGAAAATCTTGACACTTTTGCTAATGTTAAAAGTTTGTATTCGGTCTGTCTGTTGGCCTTTCGACAGCTAAAGGGTCATCCATTATTCACGGAGCACCCTGCATAACTAATTTTTAAGCCGGGAAGATTAACTTCACTGGTCTTGAAATATGGCGAGACCTTTGTTTTTTAATATGGTCAGACGAAGAATTTGGGGAAGAATTGTTGTTTCTTAAGGGGCGTCTACACGAGCATTATTTTTTAAGGCAATGTGTTGCCGGCAAGTATTACGTCTGAGTGGCTGCAATGTTGCGGCAAGATAGTCGTGTGGCCGGGCAACAATGCCGAGTTTCCCGGCAATATGCCCTCCTTGTTGCCGGTATTGCCGTGTGTTGCCGGCATGTTGACTGTGAGATCGCTCGCCGGTCGAACATTCAGGGCAACGGTAGCATAGTGACTAGAGCGGTGGCCTCATGTAACGAAGGTCGCCCTTTCGATTACGGCTGGGGGCACAGGTGGTTTTAATTAAACGTTGTGTTAATCTTGTGTATTCCACACCTCACCATAAATTAACGTGAGAAATACGTATAATTGAGCAGAAAACATACATACAACATTTGAGTTAGCTGTATGACTGGAAGGGACCAAATGTCATTCTTTTAAATAAATAAATTTAAAAAATGTGTTCGAGTACAATGCTTTATAACCTTCATTCATTCGGAAAGTAGGCATACTGCACGGTTTTTTCCATAATTTTTAATAAAATCATTGAAATAGTTCAAAGTATAGAAATGAATAACTTTTCAATCGGAAAGACTCTAAATTTCAACAACGAAATACACTTACACCCAAAGTTTTGGGAAGTAGAAGCATGTGTTTACAACCACTGATTAAAAATTAAAAACAGTTTGAAGCTACTTATACCTTTATGTATTCCTTTAATCCTTTTAGCATTGCTTTGTACACCTCCGTTACAATTTGAGAGAGTCTAAATAAATACATCAAAATTTTGTACGAGTCATATAAATCGTAGAGTAATAGCCACTCTGGTACTGCATTTTTTTTAACCATACAAATCAAATCTTTGAAACCAGTTTTCAAGTTCTTATAAAGTTTACGAACAAGTCATCGTCCAGATCTATTTCTCTGTCGGCCGCCGTATTGGCTCAAGTGGCTGTGGCACCATGATAGTGTCCGGCACTGACACGGGGTTAGCTGGTTCCAGTCCTGGTGGTCGAAGAAATTGTCATCATCGGGACTTGGCCGGTAGGGTACGCGAGGTGGTGGTGCACTGTTCCTAATAGCCGCGTCAAAGTACTGTGTTACATCCTAAACCTCTCCACAGTGCGTATAGAGCGAGGGTACTCGACGCTGTTTATGGTAATTCGGGAGGGTCGGCCTCAGTGGGCCGGCATGGGGTTACACCCTCTCCCATCTTCATCTCTTATTTCACACATCACAAACAATACTGCACACTTAACATACACCCTATCACAGTCATCCACACTTACAACGGGGGAAGGCAACGGGAAACCATCCCAGATCTCTTCCCAAGGGTGTACTCCTCTACGGGATCGCCTACGCCCGAAAAGGGTATTGAATCATAAGCAGATTTCTGTGTCAACAGGAGTAATCGTATCACGTTTAGTTAGGTAAGGACCCACCTACCTTATTTTCTTTCCTTCATTTAATTTTCCAAGATAACATATGCAGCAGCCACAACTCTGCCATGAAGCTAATTGCCGAGCACACAATGCGTGTAAGCGGTTAATGTTGAACAATAATACGGAGCATCAAATGCCCGGCAATAGTGGGGCCACACATTGCTGGGCCATACATAGAGCATTTATTGCCGAATATGTTGCTGGGCAACTGTTGAGCAATAGATACCAGCATGTTGTCGTAAAAATGATGCTCGTGTAGACGCCCCTAAAGGGAAGAAGCGGACATGTTAGAGGACACGGCTCACCTTGAGGAAAGCAGACTGTTCTCGTGACGATTGTGATAAATTGTTTGAGATTAATGCTAAATATTGTCTGGTGTACGCACTGTGAATAGAAGCCGTCCTGTCGTCTATGGCGGGGTCCCATTAATCCTGTTGTCTCACAAACCGATAACTCTCCTCGTTATTTGACAGCTTTTGAACATTCAACTACTTTTCACTCAGCCTGCTTTTAACTATGTCTAGAACATTGAAGGTTTCCTAATGGGTCGTTTGCTCAGCACAAGTATGTTATGGTGTATTTATACAAATTATTTATTGCTTTAAAATAACTTCTGAAAGTTTTCAAATAATTTCTTTAGTATTTTAAGGAATTTAAATATATTTCAATTATTATTCTCGACTATCAGATTTTTTTGTGAATCAAGGTCGACATTCTAATCGTTAGTCCCTGTCAACTTTTTCGAGACTTAGACTTAAAGCAGTGTTCAGGTTGGCTGCTCCACATTGTTTTCTGAGCCATTCCTTAGTGAACGATTAACTACCAATAGAAAATATTGTTGTGGTATTTTCAAAATGTAATCATCATGCAGTAGTTTAACAATTAAAAAAAAATTCTGTATTTGAATTTAATTCGATATTTCACTGAAGTCTGATGTTCATCATATAGGTAAAAACGACTGTTACATTTAACTACAGTGTTCACCTTTATGAAAGAACGTGGTGGAATCAATGTAATTAAGAAAATAAAATGAATAGTTTTATGCCAGTATAAATCAAAAGGAATCAAATTAACCTGCACCTAAATTAAATAAGAGATCATGAAGGAAAGCGTAAGGTTACAATGTTTTTTATTTGGAACTGATTTTGTTTTTTGGCTGACGCATGTCGTTTGGTGGAAGTTGTTAGCATTATTCCTTAATTTCTCTAGTAGGAGCGTTACAAAATCGGAGCCCCTACTAGATTGGAGTACTGTGGTCATACCATGTTAAAATAATCACTTCTCCGGTTGTAGCTCTTGATATCTGAAGGGTCAAAAGGATTGGAAATATGAAGTAAGAGTAATATAAATAGAAAACAGTGGTGCTGTATGGAAATAAATTAATTGAAAATTTATTTGCTTTACAGTCCGGTATGTCACTTTGTATATAAATAAAGAGGCGAAAAATTTTAATGTTAACATAATTTTAGCTATTGCGTTACACAGTTATGAATTCTAAGGAGCATTGCGTAAATGAATGTGACACTCTACATGGAGACAGAAAAATAAACCCGTTGACTAATAAGGAATAACGTTTTCTTGTTCTGTATCGCATTTGTGATTTCGATCCTTTTCTTGATGTACACACGAGGAGAGTCCACGTGGAACTGGATCACTTGCTGCTGGCAACGATTCGCAGTGACCTATAAGCGGAGATCTCGTTACCCACATTAGATGTCGTTCCCTCAGAGTATGCATGCAATTTGAATAGTACAAAATCGTATCTTGGATGGATATGAACATGGCGACATACCTCTTAGTCCTCGCTAACCAATTGGACTTAATATACAACGGCAAGACGTCTTATCTTTGAGAGGGAAAAGTTTTCAGGCTGAACACGTCTATGATTATGCCAAAAGTTCTTCAAAAGAAAACTTCTGAATCTGTAAATTCTGTAAAATCTTGAACACATTTTTTTAAAGGAACTGAGGCAGCATTGACAGTCTAGTGTACGACTAAATATTTAACAGTAATTTGCTACATAAATGTTGGCTGAAGGTCGTATAGATTTTGCTGTTGTAACAATGCGATAGCACCGGGGTTTTCTCGTGTCGTAGGTGCTTGACGTTCTGTCATGATGGTGGTGCCGTAGCGACTTTCACTACTGCTTTTTGAAAACTTTTCGTCTCGTGTTTAAGACATACACATGATCGTGCTGAAATGTGTGCTATACGCGAACGGAATACACTAGCAAAATGGGAATGGATTGCGAAGCTTACTCGGCCAACAAACAACCAGCAAAAATGACATCAGTGTCTTTACAAAGCACTATTGTCATTCAAGGAGTCAAGTACCTTTCTTGTTTCAGCGAAAGAGATCATCGACTTCTCTTCGTTATTATAGCAACGATACTAAAGCCTAACCCCAGAAAGCGTTCTACATCATCTCTACCCCGCATGCTGCTACTGTCGCTTGTATTGTCATATTAGTTGACAGAGCTGCCGTACAATCGTTCAGCTGGATGGATTCCCCACAGGTGGTAGGTGTGCGTCATGAGGTCGTTCTTCAGTCGTTTGCCGACACCAGTAAGCTGTAACTCTCGTCGATCTTCATGTCCCCTCGGCGCACAGCCAGGACCATGTCCCTGTACGCCTCCACGAAGTATTTGGCCATGGTCCTCTTCATGGCACGGGTGAACGCCTTCTCAAACTCCGGACACCGCCTGCAATTGTAGTCCATCATGAACGGCACCAGATCTGCAACAACAATATTCACAATTAACTTAGGAACCACTCATTGCTGCATGTCTCACAGAAAACCCAAAGAAATTCTGGTCGTATGTACGAAAAGTCAATTGTACCAATAGCAATATACCAGCACTAATTCGTGAAAGTTCGGAGGTTAATGAAAGCCGCGTTAATGCTAACGTACTAAATACTGTATTCAAAAATTCATTTACTGATGAAAATTAGGATAGTGTTCCCGTTTTCCCACGCCGCGTCGAGTTGGTGATGGAATCATTACGGATAGATACTGCAGGTATCATAAAGCAATTAGAGCTCCTGAAATGGGGGAAAGCACCGGGCCCAGATGGAATTCCAGTAAGAGTATTTTCAGAATATGCGGCGGAAATCGGCCCATTTCTGTCTGATATATTCAGTAAATCATTAGAAGAGCGAAAAGTACCTTCAGACTGGAAAATCGCGCAAGTAGCTCCGATTTTCAAGAAAGGTGATCGAAGTGATCCTGGAAACTACCGTCCAATATCTATAACATCTGTTTGTAGTAGAGTTATGGAGCATATTATATGCTCGAACATGATGAAATTTCTAGACGATAATAATTTGCTTACAACAAATCAATACGGATTTCGGAAGAAAAGATCATGTGAAACACAGCTGGCCCTATTTACACACGACGTAATGAAAGTTATTGATGCAGGTTCACAAGTAGATGCCATTTTTTTAGATTTTCAGAAAGCCTTTGACTCTGTGCCACACATCGCCTTTTAGCGAAGCTACGAGCGTACGGTATATCGGATCAGCTTTGTGAATGGATAAAGGATTTTCTAACTGGTCGGTCGCAGTATGTCGTCGTTGAAGGAGAAAGTTCTTCTAATCTAGATGTTACATCGGGTGTACCTCAAGGAAGTGTAATAGGACCACTTCTTTTCTTAATTTTTGTAAACGATCTCGAAGACAAAGTGAAAAGCCTTTTTAGATTGTTTGCAGATGATGCGGTTATTTATAGGGAAGTAAGGAATTTGGCCGATTGCTTAGAAATTCAGCGTGATCTGGATATTATTTTGGCATGGTGCGCTGAGTGGCAACTTACGCTAAATTGTAAAAAGTGCAAGACAATAAGCATAACTAACAAAAAGAATCCAATTGTTCAGAAATACGAGTTAAACAATTCAGTTGTTGATATGGTCGATTCTATGAAATATTTGGGAGTAACAGTACAATGGAACATGAAATGGGACTTACACATTAATTCGTTGGTAGGTAGAGCTAATTCAAGGCTGCGATTCATAGGTCGAATATTGAAAAATTGTAATGAACAAACAAACGAGATAGGGTACAAATCTCTTGTGCGTCCACATTTGAACTATTGTTGTGCCATTTGGGATCCGTTTCGTAAGGGGTTGATCGAAAGTATAGAGAAAGTACAGAGAAGAGCCGCTCGATTCGTGACCACTTGCTACAGTCCTTATGAAAGCGTCACAGAACTGATTAGTAGATTAGGTTGGGAGTCTCTGGTAGATAGAGGACACACGTTTCGTTTAAACTTATTGGTAAACATGCGTACTCCCACTTTCACTCTTGAGTGTAGTGAAATACTTCTTCCACCAACCTATTTGAGTCGGTAGGACAGGAAAGATAAAATTAGAGAAATAAGGTGCCGGACTGATTCTTATATGAATTTTTTTTTTCTCGCACCATTAGGGATTGGAATGCACAGTAAAGAGATTAGCTTTGGTGCTGAGTACCCTCTGCCACCCACAATTTTGTGAATTGCAGAGTATATATGTAGATGTAGATGTAGATGTCATACACAGAGGGAAAATCAAGCAGCTGTATTGTACCAAATTCTTGTACTTGGATGGGAGGGATTAAGTGGTCCCTGCGCGGATTCAAAAATGGAACTTGTCACATTACAGTAGGCTTGCCCCCTTCAGTAATTAACTTATTTTAATTATTATATTTATTCTATGCCGAGTATCGAATGCTATGTGCATCGGTGACTGGCGAGACTGACAATCGATTAGTAGGTCAAAGAGTGTGTTGAGTCGTGCAGAGAACGTCGTGTAGTTATCATGCCTCTGGTTCTTGTTGTAGGTCGGTGTAAGTCGTGGCCGAAAATAATTAACAGATGATTTGTATTGAAGTGTATATGTCCCCGTGAGTTACTAATTACGGGCTACCGCGTCGGGAAAACGTTTCACTGACAGAAGGAAACTACGAGATTACGTGGTGGATGTTGGTGAGCAGTATTGGTATGAACAGATACGTGAAAGGGATTGAATGAGTATTGCTTTTCACTCTTAAGAATTACATCTTCGGATTATTTGTCACTACTAGTAATTTACTTGTGTGTGTGTTTATTATTATTTTTCCATTGGTGGCCGGGTGCATTTGTGCAGCACAAAACTCTGAATAAATCTTTGGCTTGTGATCTGTATACTCGAGGTGTTTCTTTGAAGAAACTTATAGTTATATTTGTTCTTGATTTGTACCCTAGCCAGTCGATGTTGGCGGCCGATAATTAATTAATTAACGAAGTCTGATGGACAGTACCTTAGGTGGTCGAAATAAACTTTAAAAGGGGACTAATTTGTGAGTCGGAAGGAACTGTGATCATATCCCCGTACTTTCAATTTGTTCTCCGACAAACTGCATAATTCTCATAGCCTGTGAAATGTCTCATTTTCCAACTGTAGTGATTAACTGATTAGAGGCATTGGCATTACTTACGCGAATGAGATTCTGTGGAGAGAGAATTGAAAGTAAGTGATATCTCTCTTGTAAGCGACAAATAGTAAAAAAATATGTTTTGCAAAATCAACAATATGAACCATAAAAGATTATTAAAGCAATAAACACCATTTTCTTCATTTCAAAGCGAAAACATTAGCATGATTATTCAAATGTATTATGCTATATTAACTTAATTTAACAGGATTGACAGGGTCATAAATCTCGAATGATAAAAGAAAAGTGCCGCTTCTTAATCTCTGAAAACATCCCCACCCCTCCTCCTCTGACCTCTTTTAATGTTGTTATGGCAGTCGAATTCTCCGTGCTTCACTGCCCAATTGCAAGCAACCAGAGATTATGCTGTGACATTTTGAAAATTGCTCTGGATATTCTTCTACAAGAGTGGAGTATCGTCGTAGAAATCTTTCGCAGATCGAAGTCCGCAGAGGTCACTGCTCCGGTCGTATTAGAGACAGAGGGAGGATTGGAGTGTTTCCATCTCTCTCTGCTGACAGGAGTGTCTTTTGTTTACAAGAGCCCTGCGCAAATGCAACGATCGTCTACGATTTCCTTAAAATAAACACTAACGTGATGGTTGGAGGCCTTGCGAAATATTCCAGAATGCCATCTCCTTTGCTGAGATAACCTACTACTGTGTGAATTTTATGGCTTATCTTTGATGACCGTCACATTGTAACCCGATATCAGTTTTTTTTTATTAAGGACGAGATGGACTGATAATTTTTGACTGAGTGGCGTTTATAACGTCAGAATGACTATCTTTTATCTTGTTTTCTTATTTTCATTGACTTACGTACGTTGCTCCAGGTGCCTAGTTTTTGACATTAATACCTCAATGTAATCAGATCGTATAAAATAGACCGTACGTTAAACATGGAAGGAGTTTGAAAGTTTTATTCTTACCGACTATGCTGGTGTATTCAAGATTAAGGTATATTTGGGTAGCTTACGTGTCGTCATATTCGGCACCATAATGAAAAACTACTCTACCGCAAGGCAAAGTCGGCCATGGAATCGTTTCATGTGCCCAGCTGTGTGCAGATAGTCTTTGCCAACGGATTTGTTTACCAATTCTCGCAAATGAAGCGTCCATCGATAGTATACATCCTCTTATTTAACTCTAAAGTGAGATCGAGTGGTAAAGTTTTAGAAATTACTTTGAGCACACTCAGTGGTAAAAATTCTTAGGGCGCTAATGACCTCGCTGTCTACGCGCCCTAAAGCAATAACAGCAACAACAACAACAACAACAAAAATATTCTTAAATTTTCACTATGTCGCTTCATGTGGAAAAAAATGAAAGTCACGTACGATGTGACTGCGATGACTGAATAGATTAATTCTTGTTAGTCCAAATAACGGCTAAAAGAATGTCTTCCTGTAGTGTTTGTCTTACAGAGCGGGCGGTGAGAGAATGGTAATCAACTATTGTTATTCGCAAGTGTAGTCACGCTGATATTAAAAACGACCACCATAAAAAAAATTAGCCTTAATTATGTCTACAGACATGGCCCCGGCAGATTTTTGTGAATATGTATAGGTATTAACGACGTGTATTTTGCGGTTTCCAGTAAAAAATTTCCAAGCGTTCTGGAAGATCTCATGGGAAACGCATTGCATAACTAAAAATAAAACATCTGATAGTAAACTTGGAGCTGGAACCTTTCAGCACAAAATTAGAGTCTGATGTACAAATTAATCAGCAAGCGCCATCGCATTTTCGTGACGATTCGACATGCTATTGCGAAATTTAATTGCGGCTGTAGTCGTAATTTTCATTCGTCGCGAACATTAAATCGGCGTCGCTGCGAAGCTGGAGATCTCTGGAACCCTTCAGTAATTCGTTATTGTGAATTTTCGTCTTCAGTATTCTGTTTCAGATATGGCAGTAAGAACTTCAACTTGTCTCGGCAGAGACGTTGTTTCACTGTGATGGCTATCCTGTCTTGTTAAACCTGTTCTCGTAACGGTGTTGGGAACGAAATTGACGTCGTTTTTCACGGCCAACGAACTGTCATTGCTAACTTCTTTCTGTTTACTTATTCCAGTGGATGGAGAGATACAATTTATATATGTAACAACTTTTCAGTTTGTTGGCTGTGTTATTTTTTTCTTACATATTTTATATTTTGAGATTTATTTATCTAGAAAAAAAATACTGGATTCTATCCATCGGACCATGTAAATTTCCAACCGTTATTGTATCAGGGTAAGGATGGGAACGTAAAGTTGTGTGTTATTTCTTACGTGACGTGAAGTTTATTTTCAGAAAAAAAGTTTCGCTACCTTTTTCCCAGCATCTCTCCATAGTTGCATCTGAATTTTCTTAGGATCAGTTTCATGGTCTGCTGATATATGGAGCTTATATTAAATTGGATCATTTGTTATTTTGCTATAAGGTGTTCCCACTATCGCTGCAGTAAAGACTTTTTATATTTCTAGGTAAACATTATAACCTAATGAATAATAAGTCCGATTTTTACCATATTCATAGACGGTTGTAAACCAGATCTTACTGTCTGTATTTATGAGACTGAGGGTGGTGGGTGAGCGGTTAACGCTCTGGCCTCGCATTCGGGAGGCCGACGGTTCGAATCCCCGTCCGGGCATCCAAATTTGAGTTTCCCCCAAATCACCCCAGGCGAATGCCGGGATGCTTCCTTCAAAAGGCCATGGCTGAATTACTTCCCGTTCCTTGTTCTCAGTCTCATCCCGCCTCTAATGACCTCGACGTCAATGAGACGTAAAGCCATAAGTAAAAAAAAAAGTATTTATGAGCTCTTTGAATAAATCCAGTAGCTATTACAAAATGCTGTGAAATTATGTATAATTTTCCATTATTAATAATTTACGAGTCAATTTGACCATGCGCATTTCAACGCCACCTCACCGACCTTGGGTCCTCGTTCAAACCCCGTACCTCGAGTACCGGTCGTCCTGGTAACGATTTTTAAGCGATTTTCCGCATAGTGATCTAGCCGAATGTCGGCATCGGTCACAGTTTCAGCCCTCATGAATTATGTACGAGGCGTATTTTTTAAGTAAGTACCGTTTTGTCACACCGTGGCTGTAGCGCTACGGTCGGCGTTCCGCGCTACGGTCGGCGTTCCGCGCATGCGCACTGGGTACCTGCATCTCTTGCCTACGCACTGACGCCATTACAGTCTAATTCTTCCTTGTTTGCGTTGTTCACTGAGTGTTTAAGATGCCTCCGATAATCGTGAGCCCCGCCGACTGTGAAGTACGGGCTGTTATAAGATTTCTTTGTGCTAAAGGCCTAAAACCGATCGATATTCATCTTGAGATCTGTGCAGTTTACGGACAAAACATTATGAGTGATGGAATGGTGAGAAAGTGGGTGAGAGCATTTAAATATGGCCGCACAAATGTGCATGATGAACAACGGAGTGGGCGTCCTTCGGTCGTTAATGAAAGTTTGGTGCAGAATTTCTGCCTCGTAATGAGACAATCAATGCAGCAGCTTATTGTGAGACATTGAAAAATCTGCGCCGTTCAATCCAGAACAAAAGACGTGGCAAGTTGAGCAAGGGCATCGTTTTGCTGCATGACAATGCCCGTCCACATGTGGCTAATCAGACCAATGGTCTCAACACATCTTTTCGATGGGAAACTCTAGTTCATCCTCCGTACAGCCCTGATCTGGCGCTTAGTGACTATCATCTGTTTCTGCACTTGAAGAAACACCTGGGCGGTCAGAGTCTTGAAGACGATAACGAAGTCAAAACAGTTGTGATGCAGTGGTTAACAAGTCAGGCGGCAGACTTCTATGAGGAGGGTTTTCAAAAACTGGTACTACGTTATGACAAGTGCCTCAATATTGAAGGGAATTATGTAGAAAAGTAGAGTAAGGTACAGGCTTTCATGTGAAAATAAGATTATTGATATATATTTGCACGTCTTTTTTTAATTTCAAAACGATACTTACTTAAAAAACATGCCTCGTATTTCACAAACAGAACCTATGCTTATCATAATGAACAAAGATCAGACAAATGACTACACTCAAGTCCCCCACTCACACCAGATACATGTACAGAGTCATCGTAACAATGTATGATACTCCAGAAAGGACTTCACATCTTAATTCAGGAAACTTATCGAATGAATCATTTAAATCGCCGTTTTATACCAAAGCGTTTCAGAAAAGTGCCAGTTTGTTTGGATCTCACCCAAAATCAATTATTTACGAAAACATCCGTTGCGTTGCCATCTGGCATTCTACATGAGTAAATCAACTTGATATAAATTCTGACATCCGTGATAGTGATGCCCAGTGTTTTGCTAATAAATTTATAGATTACGCGTATTAGATGTTCGTTTCTCCTTTTATTAGGAGTAAAAGAAAAAAAGTTCATTACAAATGGCTCATAATGTTGTGTATTTTACCACAAGATGTGACAACCTTTCTATTCAGTATTACATGTGAAGTTTTCATATTTTATGTCACATTCTTTTACAATAGTCGAATATCCAATCTTTTTCGTTTTCTTTTTTACAAAATTTTAAAAATATGTATGGATACGTAGTTTTTTACGAATCTAAATCTACCTATTTCTTATTTTACATTAAAACCTAGTTAGGAGTATTCGTGTCAGAAGTATTTTTTCCCCTAATTCCTGCGATATTATTATGGTACCGACATCGACTATTTTTTAAGAGCTAACGTTCTTTAACTACACCCATGGGTTAAACAACTTGCTTTACCTCCTCCTATGCATGAGACTAGGAACTGTGCATACACGCAGGAGGATGGCATATTGTTTGTCTTTCCGATTAAATAACATGCGAGTTGAAGTGTTTTTCTGTAATCTTAATAGCAGTTAGATGTTAGCATGTTTAGCGATGTATTCAATTGGTGACTTCGTTGTCTATAGAAATCTCGTCCCAAACCCACTGTGAAGTCTGTGTCACTATAGTAAATGTCTGTCTGATGGTAATGAGCTGGTGAGAGGGATTTTGTTGGCTACCCATTCCGATAGTAAGAGCTGCAGCTAGCGGCCATATCTGTACTCTGTCCATACTATTCATCAATTCTTTACTATTCCATGAACCTTAGCAACATTGTGGATGAAGAAGCTGTAGAATTTTGTACTCTGTTTAATCAATATATTCGTAACTATTTTTCAAAATTCAACGAATATCCGTCTTGAATTTGTTTACTTACGACGGAGGTTGAAATGATTCTAGCTGTTAGTCGACAGCTGCAAACACCGTTTATAAGGCGAAATGTTGTTAATGCAGTACAAGTACCCGACGTGGTGGCATCGTAAATACCAGTTTTTCAAGCATCAAATTATTACGAGACTGCTACTGAAACTTCATTAAATTTTTTCATGAGCCACGCTGTCTATTAAATGTGAATGCAGCCTGCACTTCGCTTTCGAGACTAATTTTCTCTGTAATTTTTCGATTGTCTGTGACATCTTGCCGTTTTCTCCGATCTCATCTCTCCTGTTAATAGAGTTTTTCACGTCTTCTTCTACAGCCTCCATACTCAATTGCTTCCTGCAACTCCTTTTTTGCTTTTAAAACTGAAATAATTAATTCTTCCAATGGCAACATTCCTGGATCATTTCAGGACATATTTATTGTTTTCGTCCCGTTCTTTGTACTTCTGGTTGTGAAAATGAGACATTCCCTGCTTAGTTTCATAGCAATCTTGGCTGATAGAGCCAAATAATCAAAAACATAACGTTTCGACTAATTGATGTGGGTTTATCTTCAGGAGACTGTGAATGTGTGGCCGCTGACAGACAGCAGACTGCCTCTTCTTATAAGGTCAGCTGTGGACCTTAACAATAATGACCCCGGCATTCTAGCTTCCTGTTTGTGGAAACACACAGATCATCATTCGATGGTTTACTGTAAAGATCTGCGTATAAATACTGAGCTTTTTTTTAACCTTTTCGTACTGTTTCAGTAGTATTGTAGCAAGATGCTATTAAAATTATTCTTTTACTATTAGTTGTAGACATCGAGACTTCTTTAAAAATGTGTTAATTCGCATTTTCTCTTATGCTGTGCCGACATACCTCTTACCTATCTTTAGGAACCAATTACTGAGAGCTAGTACTACGTCAGAAGAGTAGGAGCCAAGCTTTCAAAGTCTGTTGGTGAAGTAGAGTGTATCACGCAGGATTCTATACGTTCAGTCCACTAATATCAAACATTCTTTGTAGATTATTTCGCGCCACAGCACCTAAAATTTCTGTTATAAGAAGTACAGTGAAATAATTTTTAGATTAAGTTATTACGAAGGTAGAGTAGGCAGTGTTTTGAAGCTTCGTATTTTTGTAGTCCAAACGCTGTTTTTTCTTGAATTCTACTAGTGCCTCATTAATATGTGGAAATATTTTTACTTTACTTTAGTACAGTTTTTTTGTTAACAATCACTTTAGGTGCGTTGTGGACATCATGTAACCATAACTTTTCCATCCAGTACCAGGGTACCTCCACCGCCTGGCGACTGCATTTTTCCCCTTCAAACTGACATCAGTAATCAAGTTAAGTTTCATTTCAAGGGCAAATTAAGACCCTTTGAAACGTTCGTTCGAAAAAATCGCCATTAAAATGTTTCTAAGTGCTTGACGTTCCTGAAATAGTCCATTGGAGAAACTCTGGATATTGTGCAGGTGCCATGGGGAATGCAACTTAAAATGAAGCACTCCGGATGATTCGAATAAGCTCGTACCTACAAAAAGTGTACTGACAGAGGCTAGAAGTTCTTTTGTTGTATATGCCTGAGAACTTCCATTATTTAAAAACTGTTTGGAAGAAAGATTTTCTATTGGACTGGAATGCCTGATGAGGTCATTAAAGACGAGCTATACAAAAGAACGGAATTAATGTTGTAATCTCTCTGCAAACGTCGTATCCTTTCTGTTGTTGTATTTTGCGCAATCATTTCGTTGGTGGTGTTTATAAAATATTTTTACAAATCATTGCGGTGGCCAGTACGCATGCTGTGACATGATTTGATATTGTAATTCGAATAGGGCGTTACGGTGTCTTACTAAGGCAAACTACTGATTTACGAAGAACTAATACAAATATTAGGAAAGGTATTTTACATTCAGGAGTCATCCCTACATGCCATTATAGTGACAATGTTCGAATGAGTAATGTGGGTGGCTGAATGGGAATGAGATAAGTTTTTTTTACGAAATCCCACTGTTTAACATTTTTTGTCGTGTTAGATTCTTCTAACATTGGAACCTATTTGGAAAGTACTTTCAATTATAGTCCGCTGGAAAGTGAATGACGGTAACTTATAAACTAACGGGAAGCACTAAAGTGTCGCAATTTGTATGTTAACTTTATTAATAATTTTCTGGTAATAATTGCTTTTGAAATGAAATTTCTTCTTCACCGTTAGGTTTAACATTGAAAGACTAAATTCAGTGCTATTCACCGTCATTTAAATCACCGCAACGCATTCCATTGCTTCTAACTTTTCAGAACCCGATATTGTAGCTTGCAGTTAGACCCGTCAAATGCTGTTAGAATAACAACATGGCAGCGTCCAATCCAGTGAAGTGTAATTGTTTTTTGTAAATACAAAATGGGTAAAAAATCGAGGACGATGAGTTATAGAACCAGAAAGCGTATTTTGTCGCAATTTAATAACGTCATTGTTTTCGGCATGTTTTACTTATCTGACTATTAGTAATTCAAAACTTTTAAAAATGAGTCAACTGTTCCTCACAAAATATCGGTCTTCGAGGATAGAAAAAACAATCTGACAAATTAGTATGTATCTAAAATAATAAAATTATTTTTGTGCTGTAATAGAAAAGTACCCATCGAATTTAGTCTATCGTGCCATTCATACACAAGATAAAAAAAAAGCTTTTTAACATTAAAAAAAAAATAAGTGTCACTACTAGAACCGTGAAACCAGGCCGATTTTTTTCCTTGTAAAAGCTGTAGTGCATGAAGAGAGGATTGGTTGCTCAGTGGTTATGGCGCTTGACTTCAGAATTCAGGGTCACGTTGAACCGTGGGTTCCATATGGAGCAAACTAGTTCTACCTCTGAAGCACTAGAATAGTCCGCCTTGTTTTAGAACGCTCATCCAACCTTCGGATTCTGAAATGAGTTTAAGTAGTTCGTGAAACCGTCCTTAAATTAATATATATTGTTTAGACTAATAGTAGAAATAAAGAAACCGCTAGGCAATGCCCGGGCTTTTTATCTGACGTACTGAGTAGCTGTTCGCTTTGTCCAGGGTTGCGAGCATGTAAATATCAAGAACTGCTACGGTACGCTGCGCCTTCTTTCAGCAAGTAACGATACCACTTCTCTTGGTGCCTCGAACTATTTTTGGTCATCCCTACCTGTTGGTTTCAAGTATCCTCCACAATGCCATAATACCACCCTCTGATTGTCCCCCCCCCTTTTTTTCCTCTTTTCCACCATTTTCACAGCAAATTTCAATCACAAATGTAGAATCATTAAAATCTCATGAACTCTTAAGAATGTGAAGCTTGAGCGACGGATTAGTCATCTTGTTCTGGTGGTGGGAGATAACTGCTGCCCTCTGTCTGCGAAGCGTGTGACTATTGTGCCGCATGATAAGTTTACTTTTGTTTGTGAAATATGTAATTTATTTAGGCTGATATTTGTGAATCTCCAAGCATTCGCCTAAATGATTGCGGGAAACGTAAAAACCACACTAGGACGCCAGATTTACATCAGTTTGTTACTATAACTCATACTTGTCACCTCTGGTTCCCGTAAATTAGGCCTCAGCATTTCTGATAGAAAATAGCATTATTACTATTATTATTATTATTATTATTATTATTATAACAGCCACCAGTTCCTTCACTAGCAACAGCAGAACATGACCACCACCACAATTTGCTTATCAAGCAGACTTGCTGATGTTTACAACAGCTCGTGTTCGTCGAGAGCATTAGGATTGCAATAAAAATGCAAAGCATGTTATGAGAATGGTTTATTTGGCAGCGAGTGCTTGCGGTTAGTGCTTGTACTTGCGCAGCATCATACCCCAGACGCCGGGGTAGTTAGATTCCAGGAAAGAGTGGACCTTTTCAACGATCTTTATCTGCTTCAGCGTGCACTTGGCGCAACGCTCCAGCACCATCGGCGGGATCAACTCTGGAGACCGAAAAATTGGTTTCTCAAATAACTGCAATTAAATTCGAGCTATTAACTGCGTGTTACCTTGACGCTATGGATGAGTCTACCGCACACCTCACCTCTGTGCTGGCGTTACGTAATCGTGCTGAAAGTTGACTTACAAGTTTGTGTAGAAGCAGAAGTAAAGATGAAAACTCTGGCATAAGCGTCTATCGTAAACTTAAGTGATTGGTTGGCACAGCTTGCGGTGAAACTGGGTTTATTCGTAGGGCTTCGTCCACATCGGCGTAATTAGGGAAGGGAAAGGATTATGGGTAAAGAACGGAATGGCCTTTATTAGGGAACCATCTCGACACTCGTCAGGAGTTATTTTTGATATGATGGAAAACGAAAATCTGACTTGCAGGACCACTAATCCAACCCTCTTGTAGCCAAATTCCAGGCCCAGCCGGGCATTATTTATGTACGACTGTTAAGTAAAACGCTGCGCCCAGGCATTAATAACGATGCGGGTTCTAATTCTCATCTCGCGTCCAGATTTCGGTTTCCAGAAATCATTCCAACCCAATGCTGGGATGATTCTTACAAGACAGTTTGGCCTAGTTCTTTCCCGTCTCCTTCCTTACATCCTTTCCCGGATCAAACTATCTGGATATCGACAAACCGTCATACCCGAAGCAAATAAACAGTATTTTAAGTAGTCCTTGTTTAAAGATGGTGATTGTAGACACGAAAGTATATACTCTCTGTATACAAATATGAGGGTCTTACTACAATCTGTAAAATTATTTATTATTACAAGACAGAATAACCGGTCTCTTCAGTCGTTCCATTAGCTCTGGTCATTTCTGTACTATGATGGTGTCTTTGTCACATTCGTACCCATATGACGGGAGAAATTTTTCACCATTCCGGCAGCAGAGGTGGTGATGGACAGTTCCTAAGTTCTGTGTTAAATCCCAAACTTCTCTGCATTGTGTATGAAGTGAGGGCGTGGCGATGGAGATTCGTCTGTAGTGTGAGATATTAAACATGGCGACTTCATTGTTATCTTTCGGAATAATAGGACTGAATGGATCGAAACTTTACTTTCTCATTTACAACATAAGCAATCACCTCATTTCATTTTCACATTACTACGGCGATCCAAATGTACGTTAACGTTATGCACACCGTAAAAGTCAAAGAAAAAGCACCATAGTTAAATCTACCGACAAGTTTTAAGCAAGTAATCGTTTCTGCTTTGGGCACGTGATACAGCGCTCAATTTTTAACTCTGAAGGAAACACTTCATGACACAGACGATAAACAAAGCTTAAGATCACACGATGCTGTAATTGAGTATTATTACATGAATACCGTGTTTACCTACGTTTTAGTTGGCCTGAATAAGGAAAGAGGTTTAGGGTTTCATTTATAATTTTGAAAAATTGGTTACAATGTTTATAATGCGTGTAAATCATCTTTGTCTATCTTTTTTACACCCTATTTTGAAAGACAAGCATGAAGTTTTTGAACAGCTACCGCCTAAGTGAGTCTCCCACTTAGTTGGCCCGTACCCAAGTGGCGAAGGAATTTTAATAATAATAAGGAGGCTGATGATGAAGCAACACAGAATACATTCTTGCCGTTGGTGTTGAAACACGTAAAGACCTTTGGAACCGAAGGTTAATCGGCGCCATGTAGATACGTAGGCAATGTTAAATTACTTCACTGAAGATCAAAAAGATATATCCAAAGTTTGAAGTTACATGATGCTGGTTCGATCCTGATTAAACTATTTCACAGCTAAAGTAGCATAAGAAACGAGTTTCTATAAAAAGCACGGAATAAATTGCTATACAATGATGATTTGTAAAGTGAGGCAGGAACTTCACGTATAGTGACAGATTGCCGCATGTAATAACCATGCCTTGGCTTACCTCGTACGGGCGTCTATGAAGAGTGAATCATTCAAGAATACCTGGAAACAAAGTATGAACTACGTGACAAACATGAATGACATACACGGTCATGATTAGGGTAGTTACTGAATAGAAAAGACAAAACTGAGAAAAAGAGAACTGAGCAAGGAAGAGAGACAAAAGGACAAGTCGGCGTATAGGCTTTCAACGTCTATCTTTAAAGTTAATGGCGCGACGTTGAACAAAGGTTAGTTCTAGTGTAGTTACGAGCTTCAGAGTTGCCATGAACTCCCTTCCCATTACGAAGTCTGATGTAACAGACTTCTGTGTAATTTAAGTACGACCATTCATAGCATTTGTGACTTCACGTTTAAAAATTAACACATCGTTACTCCATGACACCATGAAACAAACTAGCCTGCCAGGTAAGCGACGACATTTGACTCTGCATTTGGCAGCTTCCGTCAGTCTACATATTGATTTACCATGAGTTGCCGAAATCATTGTAGTTGAGTGGATTCATAAAAAGGACTGTCTCAGAGTAGATATTGTGTGTCAGAATCAGGGTACCTTTTTGAAGGTCAATCAAAGCTCGTAGTGACTGCATAAGAATAAAAAAGACTCGACTGTATTACTCTGAAACCGGTTAGGAACAACTGTGAAAGTGAATCTTGTTTTTATTTGCTCGGAAGTTTGCCAGCCGCATCTTCAGCTGTTTTCTTTGAAGGTTTTCTCTATCCGTGGAGTCTTAGCGGGGAAAAAGTTCCTCCGTGTTAGTACGGGCAACATACAATTAGCGTGAAATATTGACTTTTCTTTTTATTAATATTAATAAATAAATAACGCCAAAGCAATTGACTTTTTGGATTTATTGGTCTCCCGTACGCGTTTCACTTCTTTAGCAGAAGCATCATCAGCGGGTTTTTTCTGTTAATTATGTACAAAAGTTGTAAACAGGTTATGTTTGTGGTTGTTACAGTGGAATGAATTATTATCTAACTTATATTCTACTTACATTTGTGGTTTAATGCATTTCTTTTTGCTCCGTTCTCAGCATCAGTGCCTTTGCATTTTTGGTGCGAGGTGTCTTCATTATTCCGAATCACAGCACTGCACTTTATAGCACTGCACTATGTGTTTTTCTTGCAAATGGCCGTTCTGTTTTGTTTACTAATTCTCGAGTTTGTGTTGTTATGCGGTGTTGTTTTGTTTTTTCAGTCTTCCATTTATTTGGCGGTTTTTTCAATTGTAAATGGTTTCAGTAGTTTATTGTGTTTTTCTTTTTATGTCCTTATTTACTGTTGTTTTTCTGTATCGATGTTTCTATTTTATTTTAGTTTCAGTGTTTTGTATAGTGTTGGGTGTGTGAGGTTTGTGTATTCATTTATTATTCGTTTTCCTTCTGTTAGTGCTTTTTGTATATGATAGTTTTCTTGGAATGTTAGTATTTGTGGTTTGTTGTTGTTTATGGTGAGTATTTGCATGTCTGAGTCAATATTTGTTGGGTGGTGGTTGTGTTCTTGTAGGTGTTCTGCAAATGTTGAATGGTTTGTTATATTTTAGAGCTCTTATTTGTTCCTTGTATCTGGTTTCGAATTTTCTGCATGTTTGTCCAATGTACTGTGCTTCGCATTCATTGCATGTTAGCCTGTATATTCCTGAGTTGTGATATTTATTGGTTTGTGTGTTATTTTTAATGTTTTTGTGTAATGTGTTGTCTGTTCTGAATGCTATTTTTAGTCCCTGTTTTTTGAATATGTTTGCAATTTTGTATGTGTCTTTGTTGATGTATGTCATCAAATGCCATTTCTTTCTATTTTGTATTGTATGTGGTGTATTATCTGGAGTTGATCTATTGTGATGTGATGATGGGGGTGTATTGTGTGCAGTTTTCTTTATCTGTCTTATAATTTTGTTGTTTAGTTGGTGTACCCTGTGTTCCTTGTGTCCATTTTTGCTGGCTATATAGATGATTGTGTTAAGTTCTAGTGTGTAGTTTTCTTTGTTAAGTGGGATTTTGTTCAGTCTGTGGAGCATGTGTCTTATTGCAGCTTCTTTATGGGTTTGTGGATCATTAGAGTCAGTTCCTATTATCATGTCTGTGGTGGTGAGTTTTCTGTAAATCTGAAATGAGTGTTGTTGTTTGTGTCTTGTTATGGCTATGTCAAGGAAGTTTAATTTATCATTTGTTTCTTTCTCCATTGTGAATTTGATGTTTTTGTGTATAGTGTTGATGTCAGTATGTAATTCTTGTATCCTCTCTTCTGGTTCATAAATCCAAAAAGTCAATTGCTTTGGCGTTATTTATTTATTAATATTATTAGCAATTGAGGAAAATGATCATCAACATCCAGATATTGACTTTTCAGTTGCATACGACATGAAATTTTGGCATTATAACAAACCTATACACTTAAACGCCGAACAATAACAATGTATCCTTTGCAGTTTACACTGACCTCTTTCTGAGTTTATAATCTTTGAGGTTCTGTAAATGCTGATGCTGAAGATGAAGAACGTTTCACAACTTTACTATCATCTAAAAGAATGATAGCAGTCAAAAAGATGTTCATAGGCATTCCAGTTAACTGATAATCCACAAACAAGGCTGTTTGTAGGATGAAAAATCGAAGTGTGGCTTAAAGGCTCAGGAACAAATATTCACCATTTTACGATTAACTTATAGCATCTTTTCCTTATATAAAAATGCGAATGGCGATGTTGTTCGATGGTATTGAAACAAGAAATTGGATAAGTAAAAGAATGTGGTTCTGAATAGCTATGGAAATAAAAATGATCGAATATTAAGCTAGAAAAATCTTATGTAGAAGAAATAAAACTACATTACGAGTTAAACAATACAGTTACTGATATAGTCGATTCTATGAAATATTTGTGATTAACAGTACAACGTAAAATGAAATGGGACATACACATTAATTCGTTAGTAGGTAGAGCAAATTCTAGGCTGCGATTCATAGGTCGAATCTTGAAAAATTGTAATGAACAAACAAAGGAGATAGCGTACAAATCTCTTGTGATGGATTATTGTTGTGCCATTTGGGACCCGTTTCGTAAGGGGTTGATCAAAAGTATAGAGAAAGTACAGAGAAGAGCCGCTCGATTCGTGACCGCTTGCTACAGTCCTTATGAAAGCGTCACAGAACTGATTAGTAGACTAGGTTGGGAGTCTCTGGTAGATAGACGACACACGTTTCGTTTAAACTTATTGGTCAACATGCGTACTCCTACTTTCACTTTTGAGTGTGGTGAAATACTTCTTCCACCAACCTATTTGAGTCGGAAGGAAAGTAAAGATAAAATTAGAGAAATAAGGTGCCGGACTGATTCTTATATGAATTCTTTTTTCCCTCGTACCATTAGGGATTGGAATGCACAGCAAAGAGATTAGCTTTGGTGCTGAGCACCCTCTGCCACCCACAATTTTGTGAATTGCAGAGTATATATGTAGATGTAGATGTAGAAGAATGATATTGAAAGTTATTGTATGTCTTTCTGGAGGATTTCCTGCACTACCATACTGTTTTTAGTTTTCCGCGGATGTCTCTGTGAAATTGAAAGAAGAAATACGTAGTAACTGTGACCATTCAGTAGATGGATTAGCAGTCATTGGACTGCGAAATACAAGGCTGCTAGCCTAGGTGCGCGTGGGTGATATGTTGAAGGTGACACCTGGTTGGTTATGGGAAGAAGAGTTGGTAGTAGTATATATTAGCACTTATTATTGGCCATAAGGGAGTAGAAAGATATACATTAGTAGTTAAAGGAGTCAGGGACTGAACTCATTTCTCGATGTCTATGCTGTTTCCTCCGCACTGAATAGTTTTGAAGTAAAAATTCTGATATAAGATAGTGAGGTGTGAAGCGAAATTGCCACCAAGACATAAGCTGCATCGCAATGAATAACAATAACCGGGAGGATGGAGAATTAATTTCTGGTATTTGAAACAGATAATTGATAATTGAGGACGTGGGCTGTAAGGGATATGTAGAAATGAAGAGCGTTAGCGCAGGATAGGAAAGGATGGAGGATTGCATCAAATCAGTCGAAAGACTGACGACAGCAAAAAAAAATTGAAAATTCGATTATGATACAATTTTTTGATTAATTTAAACGAATTAAGGAAGGTATATACGGAAAAATATAGAACTAACATAGGTTTTCCAGTCTCTTGAAGTAGTCGCTATAGTATAAGGACGAAGGTTAAGGCGATGGAGCTACACGATAAGAGGAGTGAGGCTTTCATCAAAGATGCAGGTTGGGCGTGACATGCGCGCGTTCCTATCTCGATCCCGCAGTCCAGAGCTCGGTTTTCCATGGTTTTCCTACATAACTCCAGGCGACTGCCAATATAATTGCTTCGTATATCTATGTCCAATCTCAAGGTCACAATCCTTCCTCGACTCTAATTACCCAGTCGACGATCAGCCTTAAACCGAGCGGGGCGGTGTAACGGTTAGCGTTCTCGCCTCACATTCGGGAGGACGGCGGTTCGAATCCCCGTCCGGGCATCCAGATTTGGGTTTTCCATGGTTTCCCAAATCACTTCAGGCAAATGCCGGGATGCTTCCTTCAAGAGGCCATGGCCGAATTCCTTCCCATTCCTTGCCTCCCATCCTTGCCCCCCATCCTTTTCCGTATCTAAAGACCTAGATGTTAAGAGACGTAAAGCAGTTAAAAAAAAAAATCAGCCTTAACGCTCATATACAACAAAAAATATTGTATTCACTGACAGAAAGATTCACCTCACTCGCACGGAAAAGACGCATGAAGTTTTATGGTCATATAGCACGAATGGATGACTCACGACTTACCAAGAAAATTTTCCACATCGTCAACGGTCCCCGACAAAACAAAGCACGCTGGTTTGCAGAAACACAGAAGGACCTCACAGAAGCCAGCCTTGACCCATTGACATCCACACGCAGTAAATACAGACAATTGATCACCTCACATAAATTTGCCCCTAAGAGCCCAACATAAAAAAATCTGAAACTCAGAAATGCATGGACACAAGAGAGACGTCAAGCCCACAGCGAAAGGATGAGGAGGTTTAGGAAAAATAAGAAGAACAGCAAGATGAATAATGCAAATTAATGTTTCAACGCACTCCGTAGCGGGCTAAACGATACAATAAATAATAATTATCAGGGGAAGATACATGTGTTAGAGTGGTGTTTTGAAGCGAAAAGACCCCGGTGAGACCGTCAACCAGAGAGGTGTGTGTGGTGCTTACGTTTGATGTTGTTTCCGATTCGGTCGCAGGGTCCCTGGTCGAGGACGCAGTTGATGGAGCGCTCGACGAACTTCCTGTCTGTGAGGTAGTGCGACAGCTCTGAGTCGCCGAGCTCGTACAGTAGTCTGGAGTGCGTCCTCACCGCCGCGCCGACGGGGCTGCCGGTGTAGACGACCGCACACGCCAGCACCACGGCGACCAGTCCAGGCGAATCCATCCTTCGCGAAGTGCGCGAGTGCGGCCGCTGCGGCGTCTCTTATACGGACTCCAGCGGTGGGGGGCCTCGCCAATTCGCCGGGTCTGCATCAACGACGCCCCTCACGTAGGTCGAGTCCGCTGTCTGATACGGGGCTATCTAGGTCGATACCCGGAATTTTTTAAGTTTTCAGAAAGCCTTTGACTCTGCGCCACACAACCGCCTTTTAGCGAAGCTTCGAGCGTACGGTATATCGGATCAGCTTTGTGAATGGATAAAGGATTTTCTAACTGATCGGTCGCAATATGTCGTCGTTGAAGGAGAAAGTGTTTTTTTTTTTTTTTTTTTTTTTTTTTTTTTTTTTTTTTTTTTTTTTTTTTAATGGCATTTGGCTACTGTGCCATACAGCCAGCTCAATGTGATTTGTTGCTATCAAGTATTGACACAAGGACACTACAACACGGACAAGACATTCACAGACACAACACTAAACACCCATGCCCTCGCCCGGACTCGAACCGGCGATCTTCGGTACTCTAGCCCCTACGCTACCGAGGCCGGTGAGGAGAAAGTTTTTCTAATCTAGATGTTACATCGGGTGTACCTCAAGGAAGTATAATAGGACCACTTCTTTTCTTAAGTTTTATAAACGATCTCGGAGACAAAGTGTAAAGCCTTTTCAGATTGTTTGCTGATGATGCGGTTATTTATAGGGAAGTAAGGAATTTGGCCGATTGCTTAGAAATAAAGCGCGATCTGGATGTTATTTTGGCACGGTGCAACTTACGCTAAATTGTAAAAAGTGCAAGACAATGAGCATAACTAACAAAAAGAATCCAATTGTTCAGAAATACGAGTTAAACAATTCAGTTATTGATATGGTCGATTCTATGAAATATTTAGGAGTAACAGTACAAAGGAACATGAAATGAGATTTACACATTAATTCGTTAGTAGGTAGAGCTAATTCTAGGCTGCGATTCACAGATCGAATCTTGAAAAATTGTAATGAACAAACAAAGGAGATAGCGTACAAATCCCTTGTGTGTCCACATTTGGACTATTGTTCTGCCATTTGGGATCCGTTTCGTAAGGGGTTGACCTAAAGTACAGAGAAGAGCCGCTCGATTCGTGACCGCTTGCTACATTTCTTATGAAAGCGTCACAGAACTGATTAGTAGACTAGGCTGGGAGTCTCTGGTAGATAGACGACGCACATTTCGTTTAAAATTATTGGTAAACATGCGTACTCCCACTTTCACTCACGACTGTAGTGAAATACTTCGTCCACCAACCTATTTGAGCCGGAATGACAGGAAAGATAAGATTAGAGAAATAAGGTGCCGGACTGATTCTTATATGAATTATTTTTTCCCTCGTACCATTAGGGATTGCAATGCACAACAAAGAGATTAGCTTTGGTGCTGAGCACCCTCTGCCAGCCACAATTTTGTGAATTGCAGAGTATATATGTAGATATAGATGTAGAAAAGATATTAACCATTGGAGACTTGACTGGAGAGACGTCTGAAGAGGTGATGTGCATGATTCCTAATTATCTGCTGTACAACATGACACAGCTAGCTCACGGACCTCATTCATGATAGTCATAATGGGCGCGGGGAGTATAACACTGCCACAACAGACTCCATCAGACCGACCGTGGTGGGTGAGTTGTAACGCTCTCGCCTCGCATTTGGAAGGACGTGGGTTCGAATCCCGGTTCGGCCATCCAGATTTCGGTTTTCTATGGTTTTCCCCAAACCTAGGGTGGTGGTGTAACGGCTAGCGTTCTGGCCTCGCATTCGGGAGGTCGGCGGTTCGAATCCCTTTCCGGGCATCCAGATTTGGGTTTTCCATGGTTTCCCCAAATCACTCCAGGTGAATGCCGCGATGCTTCCTTCAAAAGGTCATGGCCAAATTCCTTCCCATTCCTTGCCCCCCCATCCTTTCCCGTCTCTAAAGACCTAGTCGTTATAGGAGACGTTAAGCAGTATAAAAAAAAGGTTTCCCCAAAAAACTCCATGCGAATGTCGGGATGGTTCCTACAAAAGGCCATGACCGAACTACTTCGCGTTCATTGTTCCCAGTCCACTTCCGCCTCCAGTGACCTCGTCGAGACTATCCAGGGGCACAAATTTGCTGGTTCAAGGGTGACTGCAATGAATTTGCGAAGATTTCCATTTTAATAGTAATTGATAGATAGGCGACGATGTTAATTTACTTCCATTGTCTATTTCACTAAAGTCTACGAGAACAATGTTTCTGGGATGATTCATGACATAACAGCAAGTTAATTACATACACAATATCTAGACTAACAGGCTTATGTTTCGCGAGATTCAAATTTGAATACAAAGGATGCAATTTTACATTTTAGAATACCTGTTCAACGATGCCGCACGTGATGAGTACTCTAAACATTATTACGGATATATCCTAATTTTTTTTTTTTAGTATTTCTCTAAGCCTCTGTTTTCCGATTTGCAAAATACATCCACTTGGATTACGAACTGGTTACCATAATTGGTGGTAGCTACAAAGGTGGAGTAATTTCGATGCTGTGATATAATGGTTCCGTTTTTGGTATTTTGGTTAGGGAATCCTAAAAACGGATGTTAAAAATTGTGTGCGGCCCTAAGACGTCTTCTTAAAACCACTGCAACTATTAAAAACCGTGACATCATAAAAGATTACCAGCTGGTTATGATAATATTTTGGTTTAATTGGTTACAGGTAGATTCGATCGCCAGATGATTTCTTGTTGGCAGACTGTACTTAATTACTTATACACTCCAAACTAGTCGCACTCTGAAAATTCATGAGGTACTTTGTACATGTGAAGCTACTTCTGCTGAGATTCTGCAATTCGCAGCTTTGATGCGCAGAGGGGCGCGAATTCCGATTTATCTCTTTCAAGCACGCGATACTTCGTTCACAACACAGATTTCTCGAAAACTGTGGTACCTTCAGCCGATCAGCACACAACGTCTCACAGAAACTTTTTTTTTTTAGCTGCTTAACGTCTCCTATAACAACTAGGTCTTTAGAGACGGGAAAGGATGGGGGGAAAGGAATGGGAAGGAATTCGGCCATGGCCTTTTGAAGGAAGCATCCCGGCATTCACCTGGAGTGATTTGGGGAAACCATGGAAAACCCAAATCTGGATGCCCGGACGGGGATTCGAACCGCCGTTCTCTCGAATGCGAGGCCAGAACGCTAGTCCTAACACCACCACGCTCGGTTCACAGAAACCTTACGAATGTTAACGAACAATGACTGAAGGTAAAGTTAGAAAATTACCTATTATTAATTTATAAGAATTTAAATGTTACTGATATTAACTAATATAGTATTGCAATTCACTATATTATTCTCTAAATTATTTGAAAGCTTTTAGTATACATTATTTAATGTATGATTAATTTTCCGTGGTTGTGACCGACGTTCCTATATATACTGCAGTTCATACTCAATCATATACATAATCGGAATAATTCAAGTAATTATTTAATGTCTGATCACTATACACTACCGTTTAGATGTATGAATCCCAGTTTATGTAATTACGTTGGTATATTTATCACTTGGAAATTATGCATGGGTTGATTAGTAATACAAAAAATATTCGAGACCAAAGCCAATATTTTTCAGGAAGCCTCTGTTTGAGCAAGTCTGTTTCCTCCATCATTTGGAATTTTACTTTCTAAATAAGAGAATTCACTTCCTTTACGTGTTATAGGAATATCTATCTTCATTCTTAGTATATATTTCTGCTAAATTTGGTGAATTTTGTCTTGCCTTATTTCATATATAATCCAAATTTTCCTTCCACTCTTTTGTCCACGCTGTTCAATAATTTACCATTTCGTCACTTTCGTCTCATCAGAAAATCGAAACCGAGCGTGGTGGGTGAACGGTTAACATTGTGACCTCGCATTCGGAAGGACGCGGGTTCGAATCCTCTTCCGGGCACCCAGATTTGGGTTTCCCATGGTTTCCCTAAATCTCTCCAGGTGAACGCCGGGATGCTTCCTTCAAAAGGCCATGGCCGAATTCGTTAACGTTCCTTGCTCCCAGTCATTTCCCGCCTCTAATAACCTCGATGTCGACGAGGCATAAGTAAAAAAAAAGGCAAATCGAATCTTACAGATTGTTTACAATTAAACACCGATGTAACATACAAAACTTTCCTTTTAGTTCCTTAATTCCCTCCTCTACGCAAAAATAGACTACAAACTTGCCTCACATCCTTTTTAACTTATGCTTACCTCTCGTGATTCTCTACTTTTATTATAGTCTACTTATTTTTACGTATATTTAAATTACTCCTCTATACTGTAATTTTAGACCTGAAATCTTTAAACCCTTGAACGCCTTATCCTGTCTAACAAAATTAAAAGCTTCTTATATTTCCACAAATGCTGTAAAAGTATCCTTGTTTTTGTTGGTCCACCTTTCCAGTATCTTATAACGAGGAATTCTTGTATATATATATATATATATATATATATATATATATTGAATCTCGAAAACGGCTCTAACGATTTGGATGAAGTTTCATATTTAAATAACGTTTTGTTTTTTAAGTTTACCTAAATAGGTGTCTTCCCTGTAAAAACGCGATTTTACAAAATAATTTTTAGCAATTCTTGTATTTGGTATCTCGAAAACGGAGTTAACGCCATCTCGTTGACGTTTCAGCTAACAGTAACTAGGCTGATGTTAGTAGAGTTCTCTTAGATTACAGCAAGGAACTCGTATAACTTTAAACGATTAATTTTTGCACACTAGCTGACCCGTGCGAGTAGTATCGTGGTCAGTCAGCTAATGGTAATATAATAATGTGGAAATAAGTAAATGCATGTATTTATAAATGAAGGGTATTATATTCTGAAGAGTAAGAATTTTTTATCATTAAATACTAAATGTTTAATTGTAAAACATTTAAAAAGTAGATGTTTAAAAAATATAGGCTTTGTCAGATGTCCTTTCTTCAATCTTCTTTACTTCACATAACTTCTTTGAAAATGATATTAGCAGTTATAATGTGGTCATCGTTGACTTTTTGACCGAATGTGTCTTTAACACAAAAGTAAATATTAATGAATCTACAAACTTCTGAAAAAGCCACGTACGGTTGTGCATATGAAAAAACGGGTTCTGATAAATACAATCCTGCCTTTTGATGCGCCTGAACTCGTTTTTTATTTTTGTTAATAACGAAAGTTACTTCTTTTCGGAATTGTTTTCTTATCATTTGGAAAGGCACAGTTGATCAGAAGGTGTGAGGTTAATGCGAGATATGAGCATAGTTCCACCGGAGTGAATGAATTTAGCACTGATGATGTTCTCGTCTAAATGAATTACGGCAGTTCTATATTACTATGGCGTCACAATGCGATGGTGAATTCTTATAGTAGGCTACTCGACGATTAGTGTTGTAAAAAAACGGTTTTTTTCTGGCTTGAAAAAAAAAAACATGGAAAAAACTATGAAAAAAAACGTGTTTTTTTCTGGGACACGTTTTTTTCACAAATACTAAATCTCAAATTTGTAAGGCAGTTATCGTTTAATATGACTGTTTTAGAGTTTATTCTAAGTACTTATCTTAATTTTTAAATCTACTACATTTTTTGTTCAGTAGAAAGAAAAATTACGAAAATATTGGCAACATTGGATGAAATTTTCTTTTATGAATGGGGATATCCCCAAGAGGCTAGGTTGTGCGAGAAGGAATCCCCGTTCCCCGTTGTTTGGATTGATACTCGCTATTTGAACTAGTGCTGCCAGCCCTACAAATTTATCTATAGGCCTACGGATCTTTTTTTAAAAAAATTAGGAATTTAAAATTTATCTACAGTTTTTTTACCTTTTTATTATTTATTGTGCTTTCCTTTATTTCGTATACTTGTTAAACTCTCAGAGTGTAGTGGTACTGACTCATTAAATTGACAGTAATTATGAATCGTTTCCTTGCAACCGTTGGTGTAAACCAACGATTGAAAAGAAGTAAAGCTCTTATTTTGTATGATAACAGATTTAAATTCAAACTTAAAAGACCGTAATACAGAATTATCGGTGCAGTCTTTATGCACAGTGTGTACTTTTCTCACAATTAAAAATTGCAATCCCAAAATCTTTTGCGTAGAATACAAGAACAACCGGTAAAAGAAAATGTGACTACTTCTTAAGTTATAGATCTAGAGGAGACAAGAAGAAGAAACAGAAAAGTCCAACACAGACCGAACTAGCGTTGGTGGTGCGGATACTAGCAGTGGCGTAACTATGTCAACAAGGGCCCCGGTGCAAAAAATTATTTTAGGCCCTCAAGCCAGATGGGCTACCATTTTTTTTTTTTTTTTTGCTTTGTGTTGCTTATAGGGTCCCCCTAAGCTTAGACTGGGGGCCCCTGAGTTGTGCTTGGGGGCTCCTGAGCAGTGGTTTTGGGCCCCTTGAGCAGTGAGGGCCCTTAGTGAGGGGCTCCCTATGTCTCAGGGGTACCCTTAGGCGACGGTAGAGCTAAAAAAAAAAAAGGTCGCTAGTTTGCCGTGAAGGCCCGTGAACCCTCTGAACTGCGCTTGGAGCCCCCAGAGGTGCGCATGAGAGCCCCCTGAGGTATGCTTGGGGGCCCCTGAGCGTAGGGGCCCCGGTGCACTGTACCGTCTAGCCCCATAGTAGCTACGCACCTGGATACTAATGAATCTGGTACGGATAATTTTTTCAATCGTCTATGTCCGTCGCACATAGACGATGGAAAAAATTATGTTACCTATATAGATACATTTATGAATCATTATGTAAGACATTATATGATTCAGTAAGATTTAAAACACACTTGTAAAATGTAAGTTCCTTAAATAAAACTATAATTTATCAAATATATTATTTTCTGAAAAAAAAAAACAAATTTAGAAAAAAAACAATGGTGCTAGGTTTTTTTCATGTTTTGTGTTTTTTTTACAAATCTGAAAAAAAACATTTTTTCAACACAATCGACGATACAAATCGAAAATAAAGAATAAATTTTTCGATATCTCGCTTGGCTTTCGAATGTCAAAAATCAGTTATATGTATAGTTTCTTGTGCTTTTGGTGAATTTTCTGCTGGTTCAGGCCGTATTTCAACCTCACTACAACCACTAGGAAGAAAATAAAAAATCTGTAGCGCATTTCCACCGTGTAGACGTAGTGGTTTTAATAGTTTTTTTTTTTACTGGTCGAGACCGGATCTCACCCCAACCTCCTGACTTTTGAGATACAATATCTCGAGAACTAAGCGAAATATCAAAAACATATATTCTTTTTTTATCGTTTTGTCTCATCGAGTTACATATGAATTCATCATTAAATTTAGGTATGGCGTATTTCAACGAAATCACGTCAATTTTGAGATACGATATCTCGAGAACTAAGCTAGATATCAGAAACAAATTAGTTTTTACTTTCAGTTTGTCTCGTCGAGTTACATAAGAATCCATCATTAAATTGCGGTGCCAGGGTTATCGTAGAACCCCCTGAATTCCCACAAATCTTGCACCATTAATTAATCCCCGAGTAGCATTAAGATTTGTATTTAACATAACAGTAGTAGACAAGACGATCTCGGAAATGGTTCTAGCGATTAGGATGAAATTTCATATGTAGATAACTTTTTGCTTTTCAAGCTTGTAACATGATTTTACAAAAAAGGAGCAATTTTTGTATTTGGTTTCTCTATAACGGCTCTAACCTCATTACGTAGAAGTTTTAGTTACCAGAAAGCCTACTGATGTTATTTAAGCTTCTCTTTGGTTAACTGTGCACCTCAAAATGCCTAGGAAGCCTTCATGCCCTTTACTTTAATCAAATTTTACTCGAAATCTTGTATATTAAACAGAAATCGAAAGATGCCGAGTGAAGATCGGTCACCCAGGTACTTCATCTTAAAACCAGATTTGATTTCCTTCTATCCTACTTTTCGTCACAAAATCTGGTCTTCATGTAATATCTCTTCCACTTTCGTTATCATTGCACTGTATTATCTTAGTAATTTTGAAGTATTTCTGATAATTTAACATTTGCCATTTTGTAGATACTTTTACTGCAATATGTTTTTATTGGTCCTGTTCCATAACTTTTCGTTAACAATGTGAATATTCTTCGGATCCCTTCCTCTACGAAGGATTTTATCAGTTCTGCAGGAATCTCTTCATTTCCTGCTGCGTTGTTAAAATTAAAATCTTTCAAACGTTTGTAAAATTTTATACTTAAAACGGTTTCTCATAAACCATTATCACCACTGTATTTTCTTTCCAATAGATTGTGGTTCATATCATCCCTATCATACAGTTTCTCTGTGTACTTTCCATTGGTTACCCTCTATCCACTCGGCTTAAAAGAGATTTCTCATAAGCACTTTTATTGTATACACATCTCTTCTTCAATTCACCCAGATTATGTTTGAGGCTCCAATAGGCCGCATTTTTCCGACAGCCATGTCCTTCCGTATTTCATTACAATTTATATTTACCTTTTTGGCATTTTCTGTGTATTTGATTTCTCCTCTGATCAATTAACTCCAACATTTTATTTCTTGTCAGAAGTTTTCAGACTGTTTATACTGTCCAATGTTGCATTATCATCTGTTAAATCTCTCTATTCGGTGTTTTTCATACTTCTCCACTTTCTTTTCTTGTTATATCTCAGAGCCACATCTCTTAAAGTTTTTATCTCTTGTGAGATTCCATCATTTTGATGGCTTCAAATCTGCTTTGCCTGTGTTTATTTCCGACTATCTTGAGTTTCAATCCATATTTCATTACTATTGTAGGTATGGTATACATCAGTTCTTGGGTGTGTTTTACAGTGTATAACTTGGTTTCTGAATCCATGTTTATTCATGATATAATCTAGTTGGTATCTGCTTGAATGTACAGAGGAGACATTACCCTTAGTGCAATACAGCCTGTGCCACCTATAGTTTTGCAAAAAGCATTGCGTCGATACAGAATGAAAAAAATAGTGAGTCACTAATAATTATTATTAAATATTGACAGATCTCAGCTGATGCACTTTAATATACACCTAAAAAAATCAGTAACAAATGTAAGTCTTCTTGAAACTGTAAGTGTTGAGCTTTTAATTTTAGAGACCAGTCATAATTTGAACTGAAGTTTACACATTAACAACATAAAGGAGCCACTTGACGTTTCCACAGTCACTATTTTAACAGTCTGGTCAGTAAGCAAAACTGATAACAACAATTTAACTTGTTTACCTTATTTTCGTTCGATAATGTCTTGAAGATCAATTGTTTGGGGGGGCAGTTAAGAAGTTATATAAGAAATGTCTACATCGCAGAAATTTATCATATTGTAAATTTTCTTAAGTTTTTTTTATGTATTCGTTTATTTTTATAATTTTGATTTTTGGATATTTAAACTCACTCCCTTCCTTCTGTTTTACCAATTTTGAACCACTTCTCTCCCATGCATTCTCTCAAACACGCTGCTCTCATCATGTTGTTCTGATGAACAATTTACATCGGAAAATTTCTATCATTTTCGTATTCCGACACATGCTGCCGCTTCCTTTGGAAAGGATACTTGCTTTCAATTTAATTTGTCAACCAACTCCTTTTGTTTCCATGAGATTCTAATTACTATATATGTATACAGCATCTAGAGAACAATTCAGAAAAAGACGTACGAAACTTGAAACACTCCTTCTTAGTAAAACATAAAAATTACGAAGGCAAAATATGTTCAGTGTGTCTTAATTATTATTTTGATTTTGCAATGTGTTGTGTTTTCGTGGGTGGGTGGAGAAACAAACTGTAGAAAATTTTATTCCGAGTGTGTAGTATTTATATTTATTATACTATTATTGATTTTAGACATTACATTTAAAATTATTGTTACGGCTTAGTGTAGGGCCAATGAGATTTTAGGTATAGGAGAAATTTAAATAAACTGAAGTAGAGAAAGTTCATTTTGTCTAGAGAGAACGTTCATAAATGTTGGAGGCACGATGATCTTGTCTTATTACGATATTTATTGGGTGTAACTAATTTTTCAAAAAGAATTTTTTTAGCAGAGTATAGAATAAATATAGTTAATATATTACTTCATTAATTTTTAAAAAAAATTAATTTAATTGCAATGGAGCACAGGCTCCGGTGGCAATTTCCCTAAACACCCATGTTCCCCTTTTCCTTCACCCACATACATTTGCGCTCTACAAATTTTAACTTTAAATTCTTTCACCGTTTTTGACAAATTGTTCATCACATTTACCTTGGTTACCCATTCCAGTCCCTGACATCCTTACCTAAAAAAGAGAATTTTCCCACACCCTTGTGTCTGAAATCCAGTTCCAGCTTGTGGTTTTAGTCATCTTTTCCCTTCCATGCACTACTTTTCACACCTATTGCAATATATTTCCATGCCTCATCGCCAGTATACGCCCTGTACACTCCCATGACCCTCCTCATCCTCCTCCTGTCTTGCAATGAATCCCATTCCAGCTCCTTTATTATATCCGTCACTGACTGCATTCTCCGGTAATTTCCAGAAACAAATCTAGCAGCCCTTTTTTGCACCCTCTCCAACTCCCGTATTTGATACTCAAAATGCGGGTCCCATACTACACTACCATATTCGAGCAATGGTCTGACCAAAGTTTTGTAACCCAATTCCTTGACTTCCCTCGCACATCCCCTCATCACTCTCTCCAATAAGTGCAGAATTTTGAAACCTTTTCCTACCACCTGTCCAATGTGTCCTGCCCAGTTAAACTTGTTATCAAATATAATGCCAAGATATTTACGTTTCAAGTCTTCAGCAAGAAATTCTTTCCGGTATAAAATAAATTGGTTAGCACAACTTCCGTAGAGCCGGGAGGGGAGCGTGAGCAAGAAATGAGAAAATAAATTACGCATGCCCTTTAAAAAGAAGCCGTCCCCAGATACGGCTGGAGTATTTTCGTTAAACCATGGAAAACTGAAATCGGGATCCGCAGAGGTAGTTCACCTCTTGTTTTTCTGAAGACCAGCCATGAACGTCGAGCGCTCAACTTCCAGACTCGGTGGCAGTCTGGAAGGTCAGGGCTTTGCTGAACTCTTCGATAATGTTCCAGATATAAACTGCTGATCTAACTTTTATTTGCTGGAGTGTGGTAAAAGAGAATTCCGTAGAAACGTTTCTGCAAGCCTGTGCGTAGTAGTTTTGATGTAATAGTCGGCCGAGTGCAGTGCGCTGTGCCGAGAACCGTAAACGCCGGAGGTTACTCCGCCGAGTCCTATCCCAAACTCCACGGACCCGACATAACGTTTCACGACCCCATTGTGCACAACTTGTTACGTGCGGGACTATCTATACGACGTTTTTACTGCGCGCGCAAATAGCAGGAGATGATTTGAATTTCCAGCCAAGCATCACAGTGCCTCCTGACATTTTTGTCGACCTCATCTCGATTAATTCGTTCTACTAGCGTGCTCAGCTGCGCGGAGGAAATAACATCAATTTTAAATTACATGGCCAGAAACTATTAATTCAGAAAACAAATTACGCAAGTATTCAGTAGGTAAATTTCAGATGTTCTGTTTTCTTAAGACAAAAAATATGTGCTTACTTCAGAAAAATGAAACTGACATCACTTCTCCACATAATCTTCCTCTAGAAGGACACCTTTCTCACAGTTTGGTGTCTGCAAACTATTTTTAGTGGATTGTTTTTTTACACTGGAAAATTGCTGATGCAACGGCGGCACGACTGGAAAATTCTGCGATCATGGAGACCGTCCTTCATCCGTGTAAAAAGTAAAAATTAACTTGGCGCGAGTTGCAGTGTAATGAGAACATCATCCGAGACGGATGGGTTGTTAACGTTCGGCTTCGCATTTGCGAGAGCTTCTGTTCGATACCAGGTGCGGCAGTCCAGATTCTTGCTTTTAGTGGTTTTTCCTAAACTCCTCCAGCTGGGATGGTTTCTTCAGACGGACACGGTCCAACTCCTTCCCATTTCTTTTTCCCAATACTATCAAACTTGTAGTAAGGTCCACTTCGATGAGCCATAAAAAAGAACGAATAAGTATAAGCGAGCATAAGAAGATTTTCAAAACACGGGGTCCATTCACATATGCAGCCTTTTCGACGGTATTTATCTCAAAATAGAAACAAACTAATCCATCAAAATAGTAATTGCATTGGGAAAAGTCACACAGGTACGGATAATACCGGGAAAATGATATAGCAGATGCAAACCATACTACAAAGACGAAAGCGATAAACCACCATGGAAGTACTTTACTCTCACAGAAAAGCTACCACATCGTCAACTGCTCCCATTCCAGGAAAAAAGACTTTAATTGTATTATACTTTGTAATTGATTTATGTTGAGCCTCATTTTTTGGATCGTTCCATTGTTTAGTTCATCTTGTCATTCGATCTACTTACTTTCTGCAAGTCTCTTATAGCTAATAATCGTTCGCTGTAAAGAGCGTAGCGTCAAAAATTGTGTTCCCCATTGGCGGTATTAATGAAAGCTAATTACTAGACGTTCACGGCGTACCAAAGTGAGTTCCAGTGGAAATTTCCTGTCATGAACCACACTTTATGTTTAGCACAACTACTTAAGTCGAAACAAAGCTGAGACACTTGTTTGTTGTAGAAAATAGAATCGCAACACGAAAATAGCGATTTTTTCCGGACAGACCTTGATATGTATATATCATTTATTCGTACTGCTATGTGAAGTTCTTTACGAATATCATTGACAGAGTTGAAAAGGTTTCAGTGGCATAAAATTTGTTGGATGGGTGGCATACGATATCCGGTTTCGCATCCATATTACGGTTTTATATGGGTTTTCCGTAAATTCCACCCAGCGAATTCATGTCCATGGCCGAATTCCTTGCCGTTCGTTGCTTACATTTCTCTCAGATGACCTCTACGTCGGCCAGCCAAAAAGCGATAGTAGAAAAAGGAGATCCGGTTGTATTACGTCAGATGAGATTCGCCTCCGGACTGTATTATAAACCTCTCACTACGAGGCTTCGTTGCTAGCAGAAACATTCCATTGAAATCAAACTGATTGTTGCAGTACCTGGTAGGTAATGCCTGTCCCACCTATTAGTGCTCTCTGAAATAGGTGTAGTTTCAATAAAATCGAACTATTGTATGGCGTAGTAATAGGAAACTCATCTTATCTTACTTGTAATTTATAACCTGTATGTACGTATAGTTTTTATTCTGTAGCCTATTAAAGGACATGTTCAATACTGAAGAAAAAATTCAAGTTGCTATATAATAGCGGTCTTCGGATAGAACTGGTAGCAAAATTGTCTAGAACCAAAACTCCGACAATTTTATTTTCCAATGAAAAGACTTAAGCCGTATATCCTATTGCTCTACCTCACTAACATAACCTATTTATTATGGAACTTACTGCGTTTAATACCTAGAGGTATATGAGAGTCGTACAGATACGGAAGGGGGGGGGGGGAGAAACTTTCAGTTTACCTTCAGGTTCGAGTCCCTTAAAATACAGTCACCGCTTCAGATGCTTTATGCTAAAATTAACTGTAACTATTGTCCCGTTTGGTTCCACTTTTGTTCAAGTCTGCAGAACTGGCTGATCTCGGAAGCACTTTGTATGCACGCAAACAGCTGAGACAAACGGGTATTGTAATTCGATAAACATCTTTGCGGTAAGTGCAGTGAGGCAACCGCTTGTGTTCGTGGGAAACGCTTGGCATATAGCACACTGTCCTCGGAGCCCTTACGCACTGTCAAAAAGTCGGTGACGAATAATGTCGTGTGTTACCTTTCTTTTCTGCGTCAGTCTCTTTGCTGTTTTGAATCAATCCTCCATTTCTTTCCATGTCCAGCTGACCTCTTCATCTCGACATACCCCTTACGTCATGAGTTATCTGCTCCATATATTCTATTCTTTCTCTTTCTCCTTCAACTGTTCCTTCCGCTAACAACCAAATCCACATGTCTCAAAACGTGACCCACCATCCTTTCGTCTTTCTCTGATACGATTCCACCAAGTTCTTTTTATGCCCAGCATTTCTAAAACGTGTTCATCTCGTACGTCACCTGTCCGCTTAATTTTCGGCAGAAAATTTCAAATGTCTCAATTTTTCTTTTTGTGGTATTCCTAAAGTCCATGTTTTGCTATCGTAAAGTGCTTTTAATTCATGCAATTTTAGAATGTTCTTTCTGACTCCTAAACCAATAAGAGAAGCTAAAAAAATCTCTTTTTTTCAATAATACTATTTACCTAGTACTTCTGTTTTTTTTTTAACATAATCTTTGCTTCGGCCATCATATAAAATTTTATTTCCTAAGCAACGCAATTCACTAACTTACTTCTGCTGTTACATCTGAATTTTTTTTTTAATTGCTATCATTTCTGCTACATTTCACAACTTTTTTCTTGGTTTTGTTTATATTTAGTCTAAAATCTTCTACAAGTTTTTTTGTTCATTATATTCCCAAATTCTTAATATTTTCAGTGTGTTCTACTGACAGGACAATTTCATCAGAAAATCACAACATATTACTTGTTTCCTCTTCAGAAATTATGAGACATTCAAAATTTTATTTTAATTCCTTTATGGTTCCTCTGCATACCAGTTGAATACTAATAGGGGCAGTCAACGACCTTATCTGGCGAGTGTCTACTTGTATTGTAGCCACTTGATTCTCATATAGATTGTAAATTATCTTGCCTCAATATTTTAGACATCGTTTGCACATCTTGTCCCATTTGACGTTGTGAAAAGCTTTCTGAAGCAAACAAACGCCCTAAAAATAACCTAGTGATCCTCCCCTCCAGTATTACTCTCAACAGTAAAGTTGGTTAACTAGAGTGCACGCGCCCCTAAGTACTCCTTCAGCGCACGCGCGAGCTACAGGCGTAGCCCATTTATAGGATAATTAATATTCGGAATCAGACAAAAATATATAAAACCGTGTAAATAATTATTAAATATCTTTATTTTTATCATATTGACTCATAAAATTAACGAAATTTTGTTTCTTAATTATAATTTGAAACATAAACGTAAACTTCTTAAAAATCAAATATTTTTGAAAGGTTTGAAATCTTTTAGTCTTATTTTTATTTAGGAACGTAATATTTATTATAAAATGGGTTTCCAGTGTAGTAATTGAACCAATTATCAAAGTGATTGATAATAATTCATTCTGTTGGCATCCATTCAGGACAGACGACAGCCTGAAGTTCGCTACAAATGCGCCTCATACATTTGCTGCATTGCTTGCGCGTCCTGTAAGCCCGAGCCCTGCTGCTAAAAGAACATCGACCAACTCCTCCCCGAATAGGCTTATTATGTTTCGGGGGTTGATCTGCCAATCCTAGAAGTAATCTTCCTTTCAGTTTTATACCTTTTAGTATATTTTTCTGGGATATACGACGCTCTATAAAAGTTCTTGCAAGATCGAATCCGACTTCTTGAAGATATTGACGACGGATAACTTTCATATCAGGATTGTTCGTCAGATATATTACAAGACCGTTTATATTCGCCATGTTTACAAAACTGTAAAACAACGTGCGAGGCAATCGACAACTGTTCTGAGTAACGAGGTATTCTTTAGACATTTTATCAAAAATATCGACACAGTATTTTGTGTGGTTATAAAATGTGATGATATCATGTTTCTAAGCTTCACTAGTTGCATAATCAATTTTTAGCATGATCATGGAGGGTAGACAACATCAAAACTACTTAATTTCGTTTTGTCATTCTCCAGCAACCATCTTAGTATTTGGCGTAGGTCACATTACCCACCATCTAAAAATGACAAAAACATAATAAAGTTACATGAAAAATACATAAACACAAACAACACACATAAAAAACAGTTATTGACATTACTTTTTGTACTATTAATACAGAAAATGTATCATATTTACCTCAATTTTGTCACTTGTATATTAAATAATTAACTTCCGCCAACGCTCGCGCGGGCTACAGGTGTAGCCCATCAACTTCAAGGGCGATTTATGCAGATGTCCGTTCGCCGTGAGAGATGGCATAGATTAGATTTTAGGAATACACTGAACGATTAATCTGTAGCGCGCAAAATTTATATAATAAACGACAATATTACACGTTGGGCTACATATGTAGCCCGCGCGTGCACTCTAGTGTTAAAAATAAATAAGATACAGCATTTCATCTACTATGTCGCAATGTTGAAATATTAATTTATAACAGTTGCTCGTGTAATACAGAACTAAAAGCATAGGTACCACCGAGACCGTTCAAGACGTCAGAAATTAAGGGAATACTAAGGATTTGGAAAATGCAAAGTTTAAAATGATTATTACTGTAATACTGTGTTGATGTGCGCCAGTTTTTTGTAACTGATCGTTAAATAAAATAAAATAAATATAGGTTGTGTGTCGCATTTCGTAGGGTTTTGTTGCATTTTTCAGTTATAAATCTCTTTGTTTGTAAAATTAAGTAAATGTTTAATACGTATTTTCTTAGTATACCATATCTTATTTAAACAAATTAAGTAATTTCCTAGAACACACTGACCCATCGTCAAGTGGCCCCTGATTTCACATCCGTCGTACAATTTGAAGTGGAATATAGGCCGCGGGACCTAGCGTGGTCTACATAAACAATGCAAAACTCTGTAAGTGGTGAACCTCATGTGCAGTGCCCTTGTAAATTCCTGGGATCACGTAGATTCTAACAGAGGATTCTGAATTTTCAAGATCGGTGCATGGTCAATTAGATAAGTAAATAAACCTCATTTCTTAGACCTGAGTCTGATTTTATGCACTGAAAAATTAAGCTTTATTGGTTTATATAAAAATCGAAAAATCTTAAAGTGTTTCAGCATGTATTAAGAAAAACAATTTCGTTCAAAGCGCTATCATAATTGCAAAATTACAAGGGGAGGAGACATTATTTACAACTGCAGGATATCACTTTTTTTTTAATACCGGCTCAGCTGTGTCACAAGCATTTTTATGTGTGGGAGATTCATATTTTGGAGTTGGCGCTGTTATTGGGCTATGACATACGAATGAACTAAACGAAATTTTAAGGTTTCCGTTTGTGTCATTTTGGTTACAAAACCTTTAAGAATCCCAATGGAAATATTATTGAAAGCATTTATATTTATGGACGCACTTCGCTTCTTGTCGAAGTATCATGTGCGGAAGTGTACTTTCTGATAGCCTTCTCCAATTACTACAGCGTTGCACGTAGCTTTTTTTGAATTGGAACTTTCTCTGTATCGCAATGAGTTTCTTTAGTAGCCTCACAGAAATGTTGGAGATAGTGATTTAACAATCGCGATTACTGGGTGGTTACTATACACACCAGCTGTAGTGTTGTGCGCGTGGTCAGGGTCCTAGAATGATTCTAACGTTACCAGTTTAGTATCTAACAAACAAACAAACAAACACAAAACAAAACAAAACAAAAAATTCACAATCTTAAGGTTGATTTTAACCAAAACGGCTTTGAATTGGTGCTGGAAGTGACCAAAAATGATTTTTTTAGTCACAGGAGTTATATGACCAAGCTGAAATACCCACTTATATTTAATACTACGGGTTTGTTCTGCAAATTTTGAAGAATACGTGTTGAGTTTCAAGGGACTCACAGGTATTAAAGAGGGTTATAGACGATTTCGGTATTTCCCTTATGTGGTCAGCCTCATAGCGACATTTGGCGCTACTACATTTTCAGTTTCTTTCAAATATGGGTTGTAAAAAATACAGCAACCAGTCACAATATGATGTTGTTTATTAAACCATTACCGGTTTCGAGCTATACCTGCTCATCTTCAGATGGTTTCTAAATTTTACATCAACAAATGTAATATATAGGAATGTATGGTTGTCCTACAGTAACAAAAGAAGTATTTGTTTATTGAGCATAAATTAATAAGGTATGATGAAGAAGATTACAATTTGTTATTACTTACATTTTGCATCTGAATATATCCGAAAACAGAACTAAAGCACTATAAATGCACATATTTATAAACATGCGCTGCACTAGCACTGATGGAGATGGATAGGAGCACACTGTGTTTGCCACCATTTCACACATGATATACAAATACACAGGATATACAAAGCAAAGAGGACATATTACAAAGAAACAATATATAGCAAAGATGATTATATACAAAGAAGTTTACATAGTAACAAAGGTAAAATTAGACTGAATATTATTTCGTTAAAATTATAATGTGATAAACCAGGATTTATATATATATATAAAGTGCCACCATCGTACATCGTCGAAGTTACCGGAAACGATGAGATCAGATGCCACACTGGAATCACGAGTATTTTTCTCACTTATCGTAAAGCAGTTGTTTTGGTTGAATATACTAAAAAAAATGAAATAGAATTATAGCTTAACTGTCTATAAACTTATTCAGACTATTCAACTTGTCGCAGTCATATAATGCGTTAGAACATTCGCGATTATGTATGGGAGTTTCACTTCTATCATATGGTCTGAAACATTTTCACTTTTGAACTGATCTGTTAAACTTCTTAAAGACAGAACAGCTCCATTCTAACAAACATTTTTCCGAACTTGTTACTTACCAGTTCTGAGCTATGATTATGAAACATGTACGACACAGATGTGACTAGGATCCGTGTAGTTGAACTCAGCATTTTCAGAAGTGTGATTGGCAATACCAGACGGGACTGAATGAGTAGCTGAAGGACTTGGGCAGTATTAATTGTGGGATCAATTAAACATTCCTAGACTTCGTTAGAAACATACAGGGTTTTTACTTATGGGTTTACGCCTCGTCAACGTCGAGGTCATTAGAGGTAGGTGGGACTGGGGACATTTGGCCATGGTCTTTTGAAGGAAGCATCCCGGCATTCGCCTGGAGTGATTTGTTATGACCGCATGAGGATTCAAGCCGGCGTCCTCCCGATTGCGAGGCCAGAATGTTAATCGCTCACCCAACACGCTCGGTGGCAACGATATTTCAGGAATCGCTATGAAAATCTATGAACTGTGATTGGGCTGCAAGAGGACAACCAATCACTGATCAGATGTTAGGAGAGAGATTGAAAAGACAGATAAAACCGGCATTTAGTTGAGGAAGAGACGTACAAGGGATTCTTTCGTCGATATATGTAAACATAGGGAAAATGAATTGAAAAACATATATTTGAATTTTAGAAGGTTACATGTTAAAAGTTGCGGTGGCAACGTGAATGTGATGCGATGTGGCTGCACCGTTAGCCTCGTATGAGCGTGCTGCTCTACTTGCAGTCGTGCCTGAAGAAATTCGCCAGCCAGTAGTTAGCCTGCGGCTTGTCATTACAGACCATTCTGCTTCCTCAGATCCCTCATCACTGTTGTATTAAACCTAACGGGGTGACCAGTCTGTCCAGAATTTCTCGCTCCGATGTCCACTTTCCAGCTACGCTAACCTTTCATTACAAACTGGTATCCGAACCTCTTTTCACTTATTAGTTTATAGAGAAAGTATTGTAATGATGCCCTACATTTCAGTAGATCTTGTGGTTCTGGGTCATTAACGTACAGGTTTGTCATTCTGGAGATCGCAGGATCGATCCCCGGCCCGGCAACCCACATTTCAGATATCCATGGTATCCCCAAATCACTTCAGGCGAATATCGGGATGGATCTTTGAAAACGCCCTAGCCAAATTCCTTCCCTTTGCTACCCCTATCCCCCCACCCGACCTTCCTGTTATTGGCTCTAATAACCTAGAATTCGACCAGCTTTAAAGTCCTAATTAAAAAAAAAGCTTCTGGACATACACTTGGAGTCTTGATGGGAATCATTAAGTGAAACGCTGAAGAGTAACTCCATAACATTTCAGCGACATCTCATGCTATCCTTCATTTTTTGGCTCTTCGATGTCACGGCCAATAGAAGCAAAAACACCTGGGGGCTAGAAAAGGGAAAGAATTCGGTCATGATCTTCTCTGTGAAGCATCCCGGCATTCGCTTGGAGTGATTTGGGGAAACAATGTAAAGCAAAATGTGGATGGCTGAACGTAGATTCGAACCTGCGTCCTCTCGAATGTGAAACCAGAGCGTAATCGCTCGTCCACCGTGCTCGGTACTATCCTTAAGCCATAGTATCGGATAATAAGTCTTTAAACTGTAAAAAGTGACGTTACAATAGCAACATTGTAGCAGCCGATTGAGTCAAGTGGTAAAATTTACTCAAACGAAGTACTACAGAAAACTTAATTACTTAGATGTCAAGATACACTTGTATTTTAAGAGAACAAGATCCTGGAAGAAAAGCTGGATCCACGTCTGAAGATGTTGATCATAATTTAACAACATCGTTGTCTTCGGCAACCTTTACTGAACAAAGTTTTTATTATTCAAAAAACCTTTATACAAATACAGTTGTATTTCTACAAATAATTTCGCAAATGATTCAGTTTTAACAGAAGGCAAATATTAACGTAAATTTAGAAAGTTAGTTCCAAATTATTTTAGTTTTTATGATTATAACACAAGAGTTGTAATTAATTTTACCTTACAATTAGTACTTCATACCACAGGTTATAAATTCCAGGAGAGATCGACAAATTCAAAAAGTTTATACCATTTGTAACAATATAATGTGATGCAAAGTTATTTCGTAACACTAGAAATGGGCAACATTGCAGCACTTCCACTGTGTACGAAAATTGCAAACTATTAAATAAAAGAAATGATTACTAAAGGGCGAAATGAGCTTTTGGTATCAAAAAAGTCAACTGTTTAGAAGATAACATGTGAGCAGTTTTTAAAACATATAGCAACACACACACTTTTGACTAACTACTTAATACCTATGTTTCATTGCTATTACTGAGTAAATAACAACTTTCTGTTGCGACGGTCCAATGTTGTTGGTCTTAGTTTCATAGAAAATTCCTAATTATTAATCAGGTTTCACCGTGATGTGTTATTAAAAAAATTGTATTATGTGTGTGTCAGCGAAATTTCTCCCATTTCATTTCGGTTTTTCACCAACGTTTTTCTAGACTTGCTCTTCTAATGCTGCCTCTGTTTCTTCCTCATCTTGGCTTGCATACTTGGAATCATTCATACTTCTGACTGTACTACTTTTAACAAAAATGTCAGATTATCATGATATAAATACTTCTTTGAAGTGGCTTAACCAGATTTTTTCTTTAGAGATTTCACGAAGGAGTCGCGAATGTTTTGCCATTTTACAGTAATTGCGTTACCAGAAATAAAAAAAAAGAGGAGTAGGCAAATAGTGAAATAAATTAAGTACGGTATGCAAATATTCTGTTATCATATTTTTATTCATTTAAATAGTTCTACTCCATTGCTAAAACAATTGATTTTTTAAATATTTTATCGAAGGTATACAACTAGAATCGAACCAAATGAAAATATAGATAGTACATAAAAAACTTCCAATTTATTATTTCTTCTTTCGATTTTTAGGTATCACAGGAGCAACCTTTACGGAATTACATCTACAGATTTTGAATAAGCAGAATAAGTAAAATTGTAAGTCTAATGTGCAATTCATTTTGGTGTCAACTCAAAGATGAATTCTTTCCACAACCAACAGAAGAAAGCTGGCAGAAAATAGCAGACGATAAAAAAACAAAAACAAAAAACCGCAATTCCTAAACCGCATAGGAGCTGTCGATGGAAAACATGTTCGAGTTTACAGATTCCCTCATAGTAGTTCAATGAACCTCAACTACAAAGATTACTTTTCAGTTGTTCCCATGACAGTAGCCGAGTATGATTATAAATTTACATATGCTACTATAGGAGCCTATGGTAAAGATTGTGACTCTTCCATATCAGAGAATCATTTTTTAAAGTTAATGATGATAAATCAATTACAAATACATTCAACAAGCAGGAAAAATATTCCGTTTGTACTCGTGGCTGACGAAGTTGGGCTATCACAACAAATAATGAGACCTTACGCAGGACGTTATCTTACAGAGAGAAAAAAGAGTATTCAATTACCGTTTGAGTCGTGCAAGAAGATACGTCGAATGTGCTTTTGGAATTTTATCTATTAAGTGGAGAATTTTGCACCGACCACTAAATGTTAGAAAGACATTGTTAAAGCATGTGTAATTCTACACAATGTTGTGCGATGAAAGATGTCCATAGATCTGAAATGTATGTATTTCAAAGGCTACGCAGTTTATTCGTAACTGCTTGTAATCTGCCAACAAGTACTGGAAATAATTTGAGAGATTAATTTTTCAGACTACTTTGCCAGAACTGAAGGGCATTGCCGTGGCAAAGGAATAAAATATAGTGTATAAATTGTTCTGTATTATAATTGCTAACAATAAATGTACAACTTACAATTTTAAGTTATTATTTTTTTTCTTTGACTTTAAAATCTTCCTCCAAAAATCTATACACTTCTCTCAGGCCTTCAGTTTTTCTGTTTTGTCTTTGAAACAGTCGGATGTTTTGCACTACAAACATGGGTTGCTCTCTACCATTTCAATCAATGTAACAATATCGTGATTCATCATCGCAAAATTATGAGCTAAACGTTTTATTACTTATGTTCAATCGTATAAAGCTCTGTGTCACTAGTATCGGTGTGCATGAGAATCAACGAAATTAAACGGCCGGCGATCGTGCCGGTCCGACTGTCGAGGTCACCGCCGCCAGACTACTTGTGGAAGCTCTCATTTGATTACATTGCATCCGGCGCCGGCGCCGGTTTTGCTGGTATGTGTGGAAAAGGCCTAAGAGAATGCGTAATTCCGCCGACTGGGAAATGACTATAGAGATGTCATCCGAATTGGAGATGTTGGGAAGACATGGGCTCATCATTTTACTACACTTATTACAGAAGCCTGCTTTAATACATTTTTATTACCTTCAAAAATAGCATCAAAAGTCGCATTACACAAACCATTTAAAGATGGTGTGTTAGTGGGAGTACAGTGCTTCGATTTGGACCCAGACGCCGGGGTGACTCTTCTCAGGAAATCCTTCAGCTTGCTCGCGTTGGCTGCCTGACTGGGAGTGCAGTCCATGCACTTGTTGCTCACCGCCTTAGGGATGACCCCTGCGAACAACATAAGACAACGTCAAGATACACAGCAAGTCACATGGCCTGACGTTTAGCACAACAATAATTTATTGGAACTCAAGGAAGCTTTCAAACACAAATAACAAGTATAATAAAGTTTTAAGGTGTTCCCGTTATCCTCTAGAAGTTATTTACTGCAGAGGGCTTGTAACAGTACCTTGAGCCTCCACATGAAATTGGCGATATGGCTCAACTTCCAAAAGCTGTGGATCCTGGGAAAAAGTGGTTCGAGATGTTGATAATACATAAACAACCCATACTCATTATCAGTAGAAACACCAACCCCTTTACGTGCTGGCTCTTAACTTTTTTTAGTTATGGCTTTACGCTTTGCTGACGTCAAGGTTATTAGTGGCGGGATTGAACTGGGACAGGGAACGGGAAGGAATTCTGCCATGGCGTTTTTTGAAGGAAGCATCCCGGCATTCGCCTGGAGTAATTTGGGGAAACCATGGGAAACCCAAATCTGGATGCCCGGACGGGGAATCGAACAGGCGTTCTGCCGAATGCGAGGTCAGAGCGTTAACCGTTCACCCACCACGCTCGTTGGCTCTTAACTGAGGGGTTGCGGCATAGCCTACTTTCGACATAATACCTAAACCCTCTCGCCAGATCCACCGCGCAGCGTGTCAACCACTCCGAGTACGATCACAAAAGAACTACCGTCTCTCGGAAGAGAAGCAGTCTCGGCCACTAAACGATTGCACGCGGGAGGCCACGCGAAATCATTGCAGTCAGGACTGCGGTGAAAGTCCCGACCACCAGTGATGCATTTACCTTCAGTCCCAAGTTCGACCCAGTAAAGCTTGGGTTTATTATGGCTGTAGTTATAACTGTTCTGCAGGATTCCACCACGTCCCAAAACTTTCACGCCACTGGGACGGAAGCTACGGTACAAAGTGCTAGCTGGAGGCAGAGACAGCTGGCGGCCTGGATGTCGACGCAGGCCATCAGTGGTAAAAGAAGGACATATACAAATAGACAGTGTATTAATTAGAAGTATGAAAATACAAAGACAATTGCTGATTTTGATGTGAATTAGTAAGATGGTAGATTAATTAGTAGATTAGTTGGTAGATTAAGCGGTATATTAATTATTAGAATAATTAGTAGATTTACTATTAGAATACTTAAATCCATTAAATCCTTAAAAATGATTATCCAGATATATTATTAAAAAAATAATAAAGTAAATTGTTTTAAGAATAAAACTGTAGAAACTAAGGGCCTACTTTAGGTAACAAGGTAGTAGGCTATGTAAAATCAGGAAATAAAATGAATAAAATGAAATGAAATGGTGGCAGGGGTCACCACTTAACTGGCGGCATTGGTATCCAATTCAGCAGTTTTGCTGTAAGCTGAAACTATTCTCATTTTTAGCGCAATTCCCCTATAAATGCACATATTTTAAAGATCGTTGTCCTTTTGCTAGGCCACTTCAAATGTTTCTTTTGGGTTATTTTATAGTCGCTAATGTAACAGTGAGGCGAATGAAGGAGCGCCCTACAGAGCTGAAAAATGCGGAACCTGAGAGGTGCTAGGACAGCTAACAGTTCCAATGCGTTGTCGCGAATGAAAGAGCACATATGCAGCCATTTCCAGCCTTTTTCTTGCAATGCAGGAGGAAAAATTTCTTCCACCTTGAATCGATGGTGCCCCATAACTAGTTTCTTCTTACCAGCAGTCATTCTGGTTCGTGTACATGGATCCTTCGACCTCCCACCCACAAACGTAGACTTCACACATCTGTACTATCTCCACGGCTTCTCGCAGTCAAATTAATAATGACTGTTGACAGCAGGTAGGAAAAACCCATAATTATACCTTGCTCTTGACAACTGGATTTCGAGCCTTCAACTTAGCGTCTTCCGTGTACTGAACGGTTCTGCCGCATGCAGACTCGTCCCTATACGATAGCCGCGTCTTTTGTAATTATTTCAATTTTTTTGTGTGTGTTGCTGTTCCAGAAAAAAGTAGTTAGAAAACCCTATAATTTCAGTGCATTCAGGGACGCAGAGCCATACTATTCATCAGACAGGGATAGTGCACACATCTAAAAGACGGAGGGGACTTGGTCGAATCTGTAGGTCATACGAGAGAGGGAAAACTACGACCACTATTCTCTGCAACGGAATCCCTACCATGAAATTCCTATGCTTTCTTTTTCTTTCCTCGGTATGCTCTAGTCTAGACTAAGACTCTGTGTCTTGTCAGATTCAAAACTTGACGTTTAATAACTATTATGTCATGACTTTGACAGCGCTCTTCCCTAGTACGTTAACAAATATTTACCTTCAATCTTAAACAAGGATCATGTCTTTATTGTTTGTTCATTTCCCTAAATCAACTGAAGGAATCCTTAGCAGAAATCATGGCAGCATTTTTTCCTAATCGATCATATAGGCTGTGGTAAACATATTTTTACAATCTGATGTTGGAGTAAGGAAGTAGTAGCTTCTCTTTAAACGTGGTAGGAAGCAATTTGTCTCTCCGTTATTCAGAGCTGGGTTATGTATGTCTGGCGCAAACATGAGGGCAAGCAACAAGTCTCTTATTTACGTTAGATTTGGGTAAGTTGTTAAAGGATAACTTACGTCTTTTTTTAATTATTACTGTCAAAACATTTATAAGTGTAATGTGTTTTGATATATCTACTAACAAAGTTCATTGTAAATAATTTATTTGGAAGAAAACTTATTTTTTTAGTATTTAAGGCATTTATGATTTTTAAATACTCGCGTTAAAAATATCGTGCAGGCAAGAAAAGAAGTATCTCAATATCAATTAGTATCGCTTGTTGCCAGAAGATGTTACTGATGTACTGAATGTAAGGATGCATAATTAATCTATGTTTTAACTTTTTTAAAAAAAATAATGAAGGTTTGTTCTCGCATACTCCAAAATTTCTACGCCGGTACAATTGTTTCGAGGATAACACAAAACACTCGATTACAAGCTTACAGTATTGGCAGATCTCTTACTCCTTTTACTTAACTGCTGCTGCTTAGTCTGTCCTTGTTCAATTTCGACGTTAACTCGAATTTAGACAACACTGGTAAAAAATCTGCCCAACAGACGACTTGAAACACTGAAATACGTTATAAAAAGATCCTTAAACGTCTTGAGAGAAGATTTTGTGTTAACTGGGTTATCCAGCTAATTATTAATGAATGCAGATTTCATATTGCTAGATGTGCGGCTTCATTTTGTTATGACGTATCGTAGATGTTGTGGGTATGTGTGATTACAGTTTAAAATCAACTTAATTGTTTTCCCTTGATTTAAAACCCGAGTATAAATTACTGCATGTTTTTCCACCGAAAATTTATTTATGTACACTAATGGGGATGGTGTTCGAGGTCCATATTTTAATTAGGTAGTTTTGAAAACAAGTATGGTTAAACGAAGTACTAAAAACGTAGATATAAACTGTTTCGTCTCTGTTCTCAACTTGGGCAGACATCTTTAACCATAAAGTTAATAAAATCGTACTGTTAGTCAGTCATTTAAGTATAATTACATCATATTCCTTTATTGATCTTAGTTGATAGAACTAAACTTCAGAGTTGTTCGCAAGCTTCTAATCCCAGTTAAAGAGATACTGTCAGTTTCTTTTGAGAAGTGAATTTCTCTCTCGTGTAGGAAGGCTGAGAGGTTTTGGAGTGGGCGGGAGGAGCAGTTCAGTTCTGAGACCTATCGATGTAATCTCGCCAGCGTATTTGTACCGAAATGCAGGAAATCCGCAGGGAATCGATAGCGGGAAAGCTGAGCCTACTGCCCTCTTTCTCCATGTTATTGAAGAAAAATCTGCAACTGTGCAAGGAGTGTTACTAGTTGGAATAGAAAGTTAACTGTCCAGACTTTACTCGTAGCAAGTATAAAAAATACCACTGCATTTTCGATGATAGCAATTTTCGGTTATCTTGCGACGATAACAATAATATATACTAATATCACAATAACGTAACGACTGTTAGTTATATTAAAATTGTTTTTCTGACTTCTCTTGAAATGTTAGGTTCTATAAACGTTCCTTGTACTTGCTACAGATAATCGTAACTTCTTTTCGTAAAAGAAAATTTGTTAGAAATCCATTTCCCTAGTCATAACGTAGTTATAATATTGATGCAAGTCTAATGATGAAATCGAACTTTGGAGCTACACCACGATCTCACTTTTACATTTACGTCTTACGTTTCAAGTTCGAAGGTGAACGTTGTTATCACCATTTCTACGGATCGTAACTGTAGTCACGTATTATTGGACGATAGTTCAGAAACATTTGCTTCTATTCTTCATAGTGTTTTCGCATCGTAGTGCTACTAAATCGTTAAATAAGTGTCGTGAATTTCATATTCCTCAGATTTATTTTGAAAGGTTCTCACGATTTCTCTCATTCTTGCCTGATTCCCCCCCCACCCCCTCTTTTCAAACCACACCGTAATGTGGTACTTTAATCGCTACCAAATTAACTTCAGTGTGCTACTCACTTTCCTAATGACATTGTGGAGAGAACTTTGTTTGCTGGTATGAATTAGGGGATATGAGAGCCAATTACTTACACCTTCGTTTCCGGTATTTCTGGAGATTTGTTATTTTATTTGTGTCGTCAAGAATCCATTTCAGCAGAATGCAAGTGTAGTTCGGAATTAGAATTATTTGTAGTTGGTTTTGTGCCTTGTTGACGAGCAACATAGCTAAGAATCCTAACTCGTTGATCGATGGACCAACTTTTTCTATTAGTAGTATATGCCGTCGCATTATTGTCTTTCAACACCAGCCGAAGCTTTTCTCTAGGTGGAGTATAAATAACATCATTATGACTCCGAACTAGCTTTTGAGTTTCTCTCCCAGCTTGTCACAAGTCCCTTTCTTGGGCACAAAGTCCACCTCCCGCTTTACGAGTCCCGAGTCCTTGAGCAGCTTGTTGAGTTGATCCGACGACACGCCTTCCTCATGGTTGTGGCTGCGGGGTTTTGTTGCCACAGCCGCCTCCACCACACCATAACCTATTTTCCTGGAAGCAGGCAGATTAGTGTGTCGTTATGTGTGGTATTTTGTTTGATTTTATATGCCCTTGCATTCGAGATTTGTATTTCCTAGCAGCACTCTCTGGCGTTTTCTTTCTTCGCTAAGGGTCCTTTGCTGTGTCGCTTACCTAATTGAAAAACCGTCGACCGAAATCTATATCCAGATGCATCAAACAACGTAACACATGGTTTTTCGGTTTCTGCTATTTGGAATGTGGTGTATCTTTACCTGTTTGTTGCTTACCTGCAATTATTAAAATACTATAAATGAACGAAGTTTTTTCCGAAGATGTTTATTTATGAATGTTTCTTGGGAAATCAACTGGAGACCACCACATACCTCTGTCTAAGCATGGGGAATACCACTTTTTGGAATTTTAGCTTGGAATTTTGAGATATATATAATTTTTTTATGGTTTTAAGACTCGTCGATATCGGTGTCATTAAAGGCAAAAGTGGGTGGAAAAAATTTGGCGAACCCGGCATATGCCTAGAGCGATTTGGAAAAATCTTGCTGTGTGTGTGTGTGTGTGTGTGTGTGTGTGTGTGTGTGTGTGTGTGTGTGTGTGTGTGTGTGTGTGTGATAAATCTATGCCGATAAGTCAAAGACAATTTGCAATAATTCTCCACCCGTGCATAAGAGCACATTGGTATCTAAATGATTTCCGTTGAGACACAGCCGAGTCAAACAAGTAAATGTACTACAGTATATTTCAGACTATTTTGTTCCTGCAATCAAGGCTAATTTAATTGGACAACAAATCTTTTGTCTGTAGAGTCTAATCGAATAATTAATAAATGTTGTGAATTCTTTTCATTTATCCCCTTGATGTTCCTAAATGATGTGTCATGTGCGTTAAAAATCATAAATATTTGTAATCAGTTCGAAAATATTAGCAATATGTTGTCCAGTACAGTACGATTAAGTCAAAAATCAGATCTATGCAAATTAATTAATTATAAAATGTTTATTTTTATTTCTTATACTACTTTGTAAGCCCGTATATTATGACGTGTTGAACGTAGAGTTCTTCGAGCTTACTATAATAGTGACAGAGAATATAGCGAAACATCTACATCAGTGTTTTCCAACGTGGGGCCCACGCCCCACAGGGGGCAATTTGGTTTTTTTAGGGGGGCAATTTAGAAATTGACTTGTTACGACTTTACCACTTTCTCTTCGGGTTATTTAAATGCAATGCTAGATATAGGTACAAAATATAGCAAAAAAGCAAATTCTTAAAAGTATCACACTAAATTGCCATAATAAATCTTTATTAAAAATCTTTTGGATTTGAATTTTAGTACGTCATTATATGTTTTTTAATTTTACTTACTGTGTTTTATGACAATATTAAAGTGTTTTCTTTCAAAAATCATCCTATATGAGTTTCTTTAATAACAAATAATTTTTTTATTAAAATTATGTATGGGGGCAAAAAAAAAAAAAAAAAAAAAAAAGTGTTAAAAGTGGGACATTACCCAAAAAAGGTTTGGAAACACTGATCTACATCGAATATAAATTGCTTCTGAACGTATAAAAAATAACGGGTTGAAAGCACTATTCTGGCAGTTCATTTTCTCGTATTTGATTAACTAAATAAAACTGCTATTAAATGACTTTTAAAATGATGTTATGTGATAAACATTTCTCATTTTACTGCAACAGCAATATCTATGGACAGATAGTATAAGAAACTATCTAAATCGACTGAATATAAATAAAAAGATACTGGTAATATGTTGATGTAAACTAAAAACTTGCTTATCTTTCAGTTTATTTCTTTGCAGTCCCTCAGTTAGTTACAACTGTTAATAATTAACGCTCATGACCTCGATTTTGTTGTAACCTTCACAGGCCCTTGAGGATTAGGATGACACAGTGACCAAAGTAGCATTTTATTATTAAGAATTAGTGAATGTAAGCTCTTCTCCTTTCTAGTTTGTTTTACTGTCTCATGAACATACGAGTCAGAATTGGGGTCCGTTTTGTGTATTTTTTACATACCCTGCGACTGCTTATCTGCTTGTATCAAATCTTAAACATGATTACCCTTTCATTTATAGAAATTTCTTGATTTCTCCGTTTTATCTTGTTTCATATTTATACATAGCACTGGTTTTTTTTTCTTGGATTTTTCTCTGTCTTGATTCCGGATTCCTTAACAAGCCTTTTTCGGCAACAAAAATTGAGAAAAGGTCACATCATGCCGCTTATGAAGTTGATCTCTGTCTGAAGTCTTTCAAGTTTTACCCTTGTTTTTCAGTATCATTGCTGGTATTTGTTTCTGATCATGAGACTGTTATCTTTCCTGAAAGAGAGTGTTGATGATACTTTTAGCGGGTGCCCATAAGATACTGCCTGGTGAAACGATCTACATCTGTCAAGCACAGCAACCATCCTTTGATTAGATAATGTTCAGAACAGATATCACTTCAGATGAAAATCTTAAAATCTCGTTTAATTTTATTTCTGATTCTTGTGTTATTTTTTACTCGATTTTTGTATTTGTTAATTTGAATGCCTGTGTAAATTATTTTTAACTTGCTATGTGTTGCAAATTTAATTCATGACCTAATTATTTATTTTTTGTCTCGCAAAAGTTGCAGTTGTTACTGATATCTGTATGTTAACTAGCTTTATATGTATCGAGGGATGGAACAAGTTATTGAAGCCATTGCCAGAGGGAACAATTATGAGTCACGCATCACTCTGTATTGAAACGGTCACCCCTTTCCAAAAAAAAAAAAAAAAAAAAAAAAAAAAAAAAAAAAAAAAAAAATAAAAAAAAAAATCACATTACTTTTATCAGGATTATGTTTCGTATCTTGACTTCGGCTATTCAGGTCTCCAAAGTTTAAAATATTAAAATTAATGGAATACGTCAGTTAAACATAATAAGCACAAGAAATATTCAGATTACATAAACATCTTTGTACTTTAAAGGCCACCAAAGATCAGGCTACTATACTACGCTTTACATTTTGTACCCTCTTTTCCAGTTTCTATAATACAGGAAGTGCAAAGAAACTCGATATGTTGATCAAACCACTACTTCATAGACACACTTCAGAAACCGTAACTTAATTGTGGATTTCATTTAAGGTAAACAACCTTGTGCTTAGTGTTGATATGTTTGGACACAGTAATTACAACTTTATTTTGTAGCAATGCAAAACAGACACTACACCAAACAAAATTTAAAAAAAAAAGTTTATGGATTTTTCATAAACTATATTAGCAGAATTAATTTTTGTTGACACTATTAACTGTGGCGCAATCTTATTCATTTTTAATGGGAACTATAATCTCAATTTGTTTGCGTGTAAGTTGAAATACAGCCTGGACACTATAAAGCTTAACAATATTAACTCAAATTCAGATGGTGGTCCTATAATGCAAACCACATCAGACGGGACTGTCCTTTTGGTATCAAAATTTGTATGCATGTTCCTTGGGCGATATATTTTAAGAATATTTGTACATTAAAATCATCAAATATACAGGGTGTACCTAAATGAATATCGGGGTTTTAATGCTTTGTAGTATTTATTACATAAAACGTAAAGTTATAATTAATGCATGAAATGAAAGAGCAACTCAAACAGTTATACCTTCAAGCTTACAAGTGCTTAATGTGGGCTCCTCTCGTCACACGGTACACATCAAGTCAATAGCCCATTTCTTCCCAAACGTTAATTAGTGTTTGTGGTGTAATTGTTGCAACAGCTGTCTCAATCCTGTTTCTTAGGTCGGGTACGTCAGCTGGTAGTGGAGGCACATACACACGATCCTAAATGAACCCCCACAGGTAGAAATCACATGGCGTCAGATCGGGAGAGTGTGGAGGCCATGCGAAACATGCTCTGTCTTTGGGCCCTTTGCGGCCAATCCAGCGGTCGGGTACAGTGACATTCAACCAATCGCATACGTCGTTATGTCAGAGAGGCGGTGCACCATCTTTCTACCAAATGAAGTTATTTAGTTCGTCTTCCACCAACTGGGGAAATAGCCATAGTTGTAGAGCATCAAGGCAGGAAGTACCAGTTACAGTTGTTTCTCCAAAGAAAAAAGGCCTATAAACTTTCCGCCAAGATATGGAGCAAAAACATTCAGTTTAGAGGATTCCCGTTGCAATTGCACCATCTCGTGAGGATTTAATGAGCCCAGGTGGGCACATTATGAGTGTTCACATGTCCACTAAGGTGAAATGTCGATTCATCACTGAAAACAAGATGATCCAGAAAATCTTCATCGTCGTGCCATTTTTGCTACTAGCGCTTTGTAACGGATGACGGAAGAAACATTGAACGCACATGCGCACAGGTACCAACAATCAAAACTGTTTGAGTTGCTCTTTTATTTCATGCATTAATTATAATTTTACTTTTTATGTAATAAATACTACAAAGCGTTAAAACCCCGATGTTCATTTAGGTACACCCTGTATATTAAACTGGAGATTTTACGAAAACCGTATTGCCGTAATTTGATAAAAAAAATCGAAATGAAAGAATAACGTTTTTCGATATCTTGTTTAGTTCTCGACATATCGTATCTCAGAGTTAAGGTGATTAGATTAAGATGCGGCCTGGACCAGAAAAAAACTTGCACAATAGGTGTGGTTAGGTTGTAATACGGCCTGGACCATTAGAAAAACGTTACCAAAAGCTCAAGAAACTGTACCTTCAATTTATTTTTGGAGTTAGATATTTCGAAAACTAAGATATCATTTTTTTTATTCTTTACTTTCTATTTGTTTCGTCGAGTTATATCTTCTTCTTCTCGTGTCTATGACAGCATCAGATATGTGATAGTTTTTCCGCCAATGCGATGGTTTTGTCAGTAGCTGATTGGAGGTCAAATTGAGATACATTTATTCCGATTTGTGGACAAGACAACAGAAATCGGAATAAATGTATCTCAATTTGACCTCCAATCGGCTACTGACAAAGCCATCGCATTGGCAGAGTTGTATAAGAATCCATCATCAAATTGCGGCGCCACTAAACGAATAAAATCATTCGAAGTATGGGCAGGTCCGTACAAGTTGTTTTACAAGAAATATTTATTACTACCTGCTGTTTTCTTGTAACTTTCTTAAGCTTCATTCTTTTTTTTTTAAGTGCATTCCATATCCATGTAACATGTAGGGGAGAATTATCAGCACGCAGACTTTTTAAATAAAATGTATAACATTGAATAACGATAGCTTACATGTTTCATCATGGATTAATTGTCTACAATGTTAAAAAATCTAATGCATTCCTCATGATATCCAACCTTTTACAACAATGCCAATTACAGTAACAAACAGCATCAGTTTTCATTCTGGTCCCGGCTGCATTGGAACAATGGACAGTATATACAAAATAAAATAAAAAGTTTTTAGGCATAATTCTACTTTCCATTCTTACCAAAATAAAGTCATTATTTGTCCGTGTTTATTGTTGTATCTATTCGTACGTACTTCACCGTGAAGTTTACGTAATCTGAATGGATCAGCACGATAGATTTTATCCCCTTTGTGTGTGTTTCTTTTTATAATTGGAAACGTATCTTGTAATACTGTACTTTTTCATTTTCGTCATAACATTTGGCACTATTAACCAAAGAGTAAAGAATCTCTACACACTCCAAGGACCACGTGCTCAAAGCATCGGGAAAATGCTTGTACAGCATTAAGATTACCCATTATCATTACATGTTCCTCGTCCTTGAGACACTTGCGCCGTATAGTTTCTGTTTCATAGTCTTTTTGGGTATACAGTAGATACGTGTACTACTAGTAATGTGGTGGACCTAGTTTCTTTTCTGATCCATTAGGTTCGGTTACCCTCCTTTCCTCCAGTTCTGTCAGACTCTACGACTTGTGCGTTAGTTATTAGTCAATATTATCTCACCTGGCTACCTCTACTTCCAATCACAGTAATACTCGACAAAATTTAGGTGTGATCAGTCCAACTCTTTCCTTTTTTTCTTTTTCTTGCCTTGATTATTCATCTATTACTAGCAGAGTTCCCAGCGTTGCCTGGTCTAGTTAGCGTTGATTTATTCGTACACAATTATTTATGAGAAATATGTGTACCAAGTTTCATAAAATTGGCGCCATCCATTTCCGGATTTAAAGCAAACTTAGATTTACCTGCAACCTACCCAGAAAGGGGTGAGTTGAAGTTGATTTACTCGTGCATTATTTATATACTCCCCTAAGATTAATATGTACCAGACTTCATTAATTTTGTACCAGCCATTTCCGCTACAAAACTAAACGTTCATTTACCCGCGCAGCTCTCATAATGGGGTGAGTTGGATGCTCCGATGCGGAATGTCAGTTTTGAGGCGACATTTCAGACTAATTACATCTGCTAATATTGCTGCTCCAAAATCGAAACATGTAGCGTACGCGCATTCATACATACCACATACATATAAAAGTGTTTGGAATGTGTCTGTAATTCTGGACTATCACAGAGAATACAGATTTCGAATGGATTTTCAGAATTTTAAAGCTTGGTGTCAAAGTTAAAATTTAACGCATATTTTATGACATACGATACATTTATACATGTAGCATTACTTGAAAACTGGTGAGTGGATTTGGACTGAGTTTTCACAGCATTAAACTTTAGGTGTGTCTCACTATGCTGCCTCATCTGCCGCTGGAGCTGAAAATTTTTTCTTTATGCTATTTCATATGACACTGGAACTCAAAAATAAAATAAAATGCGTACCTGTACAGTTGAATATCAAGTATTCAGAACTTTTTCCCAAAATTGCATTTATTGATAACACGAAAGTCTCATTTTCACGTAAAAAGTAGTTATTATGCATAGGTTCTGTTAGTAGTCAGATACTGTAGCTTCGTCGTCTGAGAACTTGGACGGCAAAGATGTTCTCTGGCGTTTGTTTTGTAATTAATAATTTACGTACTTTTCTTTTCACAACGTTTCTCCTGCATTTAGTATGGCCGTCTACGCGGTTTAAAAAATTCATAAGCATAATTTAAGGAAGATATCGGAAGAAGCAATAATACGGCTATTACTTTTTTTTCCGAAGTACGACGTATACATCATCTAATTGGTATTAGATCTCTGGTGTTTTACGCTATACCTTCAGAATTTAATTTACTGCTCCAGCGCCATGTAACGTTGAAGCATTAGAGATTCGAGGCAATTCAATTGAAATTGGAAGTTTTAAAACAGTGATACCCCATCGAAATCTGCGCAGTAGTTTTTGAGTTTATATGTAGTCCAAATACCCGATTCGTTTTATAGATTATAAGTTCTGACTTGTAGATGTTCATCTGTTCCCTTCCCCCTCTCCCCCCTCCCAACACGCCCATGTAGAGACTTCATCGGGATAAAACTTAACATTCCAAAACATTATCGGAAAAGGAGAACTGTAATGAAATAAATGATTTAGGATTTCCTAAATGCATCGATTTCGTACTGCATTCTGTTTCTCAGCTCAGTTCAGTCGCCAGATTTTACTGACTGTTTCAAACCTGAAGGGCAAGGCCTTGCACTGTTTCTCCATTATCCCAACAGGAGGCTGTAAACAAGCAGTGGGTGACGGCAACTCTTCATAGAGAAGGATAATAGCCAATAGCCTATCATACTTGAATTATTGTGAATAACAGGTTTTAATACACGGAAGGAGGCCGAACGATGACACAATGAATTCGGGGAACTGCGTATGGTCAATATACGTTGAAACGCAAAAATCTAAATTTTCTAAGTTCGAAATACAGGGCGTTCGCCGGGAAACGCAACCCACTGTTAGCACTAGAAGGAAGAAACTGCTCCCGGCGAGCGAGCGGTCAGTTTCCGGCATTGTTCGACCGTCGGCCGCGGACTATTTCATAATAATTACGCTTCATAAACTTGTGTGCTAAGCATTTAAATGTGACGTAATTCATTAGCTTACCTTATAAAAGATGCTGGAAGTGTTGACCCTCTTGTGTAATGCACATTTCACATCTTCTGAACATATTTCGAGAGACACGCTGCCCTAACTGACTTAATGATTTTTTGGGTGACTGTTCTAGTCGAAAAGCGATATCGTCAATTTTCTCCTCTGTGAGAATACGGTTGACCGACAGTCTCTTTTTGTTAAAAAATGAACCCGTTTCTCTTACTTTTTTAACCAGACGCAGAATTGTTGATTTAGCTGGCAGTAAAGCGCCAGGAAATTCGCGACGAAATTTACTGCGACATTTTTTAAACGACTTCTTCTTCACATATGTATCGTAGAGAAATATTATTTGTTGCAAACTGTAACGTACCATAATTATACTCACACTCAAACACGGTACAGATTAATAAGAGTATGAAGCCCCAAACCAGCCAAACCGCAAAGAAACGTTTATTCACAACACTGGTTAATAAGAGACTGAAGTCACAAACTATCTACAATGCAAAGAAACCGTTCTTAACAATGTAAGGGTCACTGCACTGCACTGTTGGGGCAGCGGAGGTGTTAAACAGTGCGGTGATTCACGGTGCCGTGTGGCGGAAACTGCTGGCCCGACTGACCGAGCAAGTTGCCGACGGCAACAGACTGGGAGGGTAGCGTTTTCCGGCGAACGCCATGTACATCGCCAATAGAAATAACATACACAACACAAATCAAGACGCGGGGAAATCTAAAACGTAAGATCGGTACATAGTTACAGAAATATTTTTACTAATAAATAGTATTAACTTAATTACTGTAATAAACATTAAGTGTGGTTACTCGTTTTTTTGTGTTGCGTGTATGAAGAAGTGAAAAAGATCAAACAAGTTGAAGAGCTACGTTAAGACGTACTCTTTCCCAGAGCTCTTAAGGCGTCTTAAAGTTTTAAGTTCCTATCCGATCGTCCAATCGCCATCAACAGCTTTTTATGCTTCCACTCAATCCACACGCACTGCGGAGAGATTTCTGGTTTAACGCGTGCGTTTTGAGTACTAATTTATTTAGCGCATGGCAGCATATATTAAAACACTAATCTGTACACATTCTGGTTATTAGAAATCGTATGCCATAACCCCTGCTGACTAGGTACATATGATTAAAATTTCTTTCACCATCGTTATTTGATCGATAGAAATTATTATGATGTATTAGTAGCGTCGTCCACGAAGCGGATAGATAATTAATGTTTTAGTATATAGAGTTTATACTTACGTCTCAGGATCATTTCTAATCTATGTGCATTTACGAAGGTTCGAACTTCAATAGTGGTAACACAGTTGTAGAAATGCCATGCAACAAAACCAATTAATGTCCCTTTTACAACACGCTGGTAAAAAACCTATCTTACCTTGGTAAAATTCTCTCTCCCAGGCGCATGCGTAGTGATGAGAAGAAACCTGGCTGTCTAATGTAGTATTCTTACGACGTTTTCGAAACGGGAAAAAACGGAGTTGGAAAAATATTGAATATGCGAGAGGCCAATTTGCATAGCCTCGCAGACGCATGGGGGTTCCTCTTACCTTGTTACTGGATACTTATCGACGCCAAACTTGGTGTGTTTGCAATTATTTAAGCTGAAAATGTAGTCTGGGACATGTTGAGTTCCGTTCTAAATGCTGCTGTCTATGAGTAACATATTTGATACATAATAATAAACGTGCCTTATGTGAATTACAAACAGAGAAATCAGATTCTCAGACCTTTTTTTAAGTGTACAGGAAACAGGAGACGTAGCATTTAGTCAAGACTAATCTTCGTCTGATGAATGGTAGCGCAACATGTAGAGTATTTTAAAATGTATTAAATATATTTCGGGAAGAAGGTTTGATGCATGATGTAGTAAATTTGATACAGGTGAGTCTGTTGTGGATTCGCTTTTATTGCCTTTTAAGTAACTATCCACTGACAATTTAAAAAATAATTCATACATTGCGTGTCATTAATGCTTGCCGTATATTTTTTCGACCTGGTCCCAAACTCCGGGGTAGCTCTTCCAGGAAGTCCTTCAGCTTGCGAACGTTGGCAGCCTGCGAGGGCGAGCATTCCTTGCACTTGTCGAGCACCACCTTCGGTACCAACCCTGCAAACAACACAAGACTGTATCAGAGACCATCGCCTGTACACCGGTAAGAAGTGGGACTCCTTAGACAAAAAATTAAGTTCCATGTATTATACTCTTAATATGGATAATGTTACCACAAAACAAAAAATATGACGTGATGGACACAGGCTCGTCATCATTAGAGAACCACAGCACGCAGTGGAGTTTGGTGTTACTGATCTGTGCTCATTTTACCCGTCAGACATGTGAGGAAACAATTGTATAATAAAAAATACTTGATGATATGTAACTGTAATCAAATTAATGACGCAGTGGACTCACTTTTCTTTGTCCCCAGTATACTTTTGACTGCGGCTATTCGTGCACCTGTAAAATTCAGAACAAGGGAACTAATCTATAATTTACGTGGCCTTTCGACCTCAACCGATTGTAAGACCTTCAACGAGTCTCGGGGGCAGGAGGGGGGGGGGGAACTCTAAGAAATGTTGTGAAGTGTGTGATGGTAACGATAGACTTCCATATCTTATAGCTGTTTTGTATCTCTTCAGTTGTATAATTTAATAAATATTTAATATGCTTTGTCTTGGTGTACCCAATTTAAATAATTAAAGTAAATTCGAATGCCATTTCGATCTGGCGTCATTCCGCCTTGTGGCTGAACCTACTGTTTGACGTGAAATCCAAACCGTGGAGCGCATTTGCGTGTTGCACCTGAACAAAGCAAATTACAACAGGTGGCGGAGGCAAGGTTAAGTGCTCGTAAACATCACTCGAAGTATCAGAATTCAAGACGTACCATTAACTATTCAGCTACCAAACCACTCATTTAAGTAGATAAATCTTAGACTACAGTTTTCTTTAGGAATCGCAAAATAAAGTTTTTGGTATAAGAATGATGTTAAAAAAACGCCGATGCATTTATCCAAAGTTTTTATTCAAAGTCCTTATTAAGTTCTATCATCGTAACTTTTTTTTATATACGTGGTTGATATATCAGAACATGTCGACTTCGCTAGCTCATATCTCACGAAATAAAAATATCCCGAAACAACTGCCTCTCTAGATGAGGTATGCCAATTTTTTTTCTTCTGAATTTTACTTTGTACCCTATAGAATCTGCTTTTCATTATTTTTCTGCCGATCTGTTTTTGGTCATTGAATAAAAAAATTACACAAAGGCGTCGAGTTAGCGAGACTGTGGCATAAGAATGGACGATAGTGATGAAATTATGAAAACTCGGTTTCAATTTTCCTAGCGGAACAGTACAAATCTCTATCTTCCTAGCCATACTCGTAACAGCTGTAGGCGAACCTCTTTTCTCTCGTCTCATTCTTCTCGTAGGCACGCATTCGTTCGCTGGATTTTGATTCTATTCAGATTGCTCCATTTACTGATAGACTTGGCATTGATTTTCTAACTGAATTTTGGGCCCTATAAATCGACATTCAGAAACTGTATGAAAATGTCCTTCTGTAGAAAAAGGCTATCTGCTATTAACTTTCCCTATATTTTGAGTTGCAATAATTTTCCTTGTAGTATGTTGACGGAACTGAAGGATCATTTTCGAACTTATGTAAAACTACCAACTTTACTCGGAACTATTGAAAAAATGAAATAAAACCTGCGTCATACTGTTGACTACTGCTCTTGCCCTTGGTTTCGACTTGTGTTTTGTATCTGTTTCGTATAAATTTCTTGTTGAGTTAAAGATGCCGACCTGTTACTGAACTGTTTACAATATCAGGACGCGTTTGTGAACATTTGTCTTCAAATTATTCTTACTATAAATCTCTTCTTCCTCTTTAGTTTTCTGTTCGAGAAAATCTGCAGTTCTCGTTAGGATTTTAGTATGTTGTCATTGTACACCTGGCAATGAACACCAGATGCAAGAAGAAGATTATTTGTGTAATGTTTCTAGATAACACAGATCACTCATCATCATCATCATCATCATCATCAACAGTTTCCAACCTCTGGCCGGGTCTGCTTTATGTATAAGCCCCTCCATTTCCTTCTTTCTTCCCATCACCTCTCTGTCACCACTTTGTTCCAGTCCTCTCCTCTCTTCCGTACAGCCTTCTGCACTTCTTTCAGCCATCTTCCTCTGGGTCGTTTACCATGCATCTTAATTTCATGGATTTTTCTTGGGATTCTCTGAGCCCCCATTCTCTTGACATGCCCATACCATCTCAGTCTGGTCCTCTCTACCCTTTACTGTAGGGGTTCCTCTTTTATGGTGCGTCTAATCACTTCATTCCTTAATCTGTCCATTTTAGTAACTACCTCTTAAAAACTTCATTTCACTTGCTTGTACTCTGCTGATGTCCCGCTTTTTCATTGTCCACGTTTCAGCAGCATAAGTCAAGATAGGCACATAGCACATATGATAGATTACTCTCTTGTTTCTCTCATTAGTCTTAAATCAATGTCATGTCAGCAAGCCAGCCTCAGCAATATGCTCCTACCTTAAAGATGGTCTAAGGTCTGGATTGAAACATCGGAGAATCGGAGGAACCAAAGGACACTTCTGCTTAGCATATTGTTACCGCAGTGTAGGTAATTTTAGCAATAAATATTAAGACATTCTTCATATTTCGTTATATGGTGTCACCTAGAAATCGTTAACGGCCAAAGCTTGGATGATTCATGACTGGAGGTCAGATCCATATTAGGGCGTAGTTGACGAAAAACGATGCAGACACCTCAGCCCACTGACTTAAGGATAAGGCTCTCTTCGTTTTCTTCATCACTTAATCCCCAAATTACGGATCGGCTGCCTTTGATGAGTTTTATTAATCATTCGCATCGTCCAGTTGGGAGCATTGATTTTACGATTGTATGCCTTCACTGAGGCCAAGCCTTTTATATCTACTGCCAGGTTGTACTATGTAGTAACAGGGAAGTGGTGCCACCTGTCTGCGTTCTGTGTAACTGTGTTCTGTGTGAGATAAGTCTATTTTTTTTTTAAATTTAATTTAATTGCAATGGAGCACAGGCTCCGGTGGCAATTTCCCTACACACCCATCTTCCCCCTATCCTGCACCTACCTACATTTGCCCTCTACAAATTTTATCTTTAAATTCTTTCAAAGTTTTTGGTAAATTATTCATCATTTCTCTTGGTAACTCATTCCAATCCCTGACACCCTTACCTAAAAAAGAGAATCTTCCCACACCCTTGTGCCTGAAATCGATTTTGTTTGTTTGTGAAGTGTGTAATTTATGAGGAGGAGTTTCGAGACCGTTCCGGCATTCACCTTGATGGCTGCGGATAAGCAACTAAAATTGCAGTGAGGTCGGGTGGTACGCGGAGGCCGGGACTCGTGCCCGGTCCGTTGTACCTTCCATACCCAGCATGCGGCGCCTCAGCGCATTGTACCATACTGGCTTGTGATAAGCATAAGGCTCCCCTGAGACTACATTATCCGCCCTGAACCTTCCGTAAGACTGTACTTACTGACGATCTCCTCGCCGAACTTGTCGCAGGGCCCCTTCTTGAGCACGCAGTCCACCTCGCGCTTCACGAGGCCCGAGTCCTGGAGCAGCTTGGTGACCTGTTCCGAGGACAGGTTCGCCACGTTGGGCCGTCGGCGTGGCTCTGCCATCGCCACCAGGCACGCCGCCAGCACCACCACGAACACAGTTCTCTGCATGACTGCTGAGCTTCGCGATGTCACCAGTCCACACTCTGCTCCTTCTTATACTCTGCCAGACTATTTGGCTATCTCTAATGTTGTCATTAGGCGACAAGGGATAAGTCGCTGAACTCTTCACAAATGTGAGTTGAGGGTCGTTAAGCTTGGTAATCTGGTTTCTGTCGTTGGCGAGCGTGCAGGTTCCAGTTACCCGTAATGGGAGGTCAACTTCTCCTGTACCGCCTGAAGGCATATAATTTCTTTCCTAAGCATGCTTATTATCTCATTTAATACATTAAACAACCATCAATTTAAAGCACCTCGCGATCGTTTTAAATAAACGCTGTATTTTTTTTTACTTTTTGAATGTGTTATCTCTTCACTAAATTAAATTTACTTTTATTCTAGGAAAAAAGTTAAAGCATATCTGTGTGCAAGAATTGAGTGGTGTGAAGATGGGAAGACCAGAAAGAACGAAAACAAGAATTCGAATTGTGGTGCTATAAAATTGTGTTGAAGATTCGGGGAATGGACTTAGTACAAAACTAGGTGAAAAAGGACGTTCCAGAAGAATTTTACAGAATGTTAGCTGCCTGAATGTTAGAGTTCATTGACTGCGCATTATTGTTATGTTATGGCAACCCTAACATTATTTGGTAAACAGGACCTATAGTTTTAAGTGTTATCCGATATACAGAAGTTTCCAGCGTACTTCACAGAAACAAAGAAGAACTTTGCTAGATGTGAAGGTTGGTTTAAGGGCTTGTAATAATTCTGACAGAGAACGGAGTTCTAAGTATACAACAATCTAAGCAGTTCACAAAACATCCTCGTGTCTGAGGTATGTCTTTTCTTCATCATAACTTAAATAGTATTAGTATTTCTGTCACAGGTTTTCAGGCGTATCAATTTCTCATAAAACTCGGGCTATTTATTATCTTGGATTTCATGTAACTGTTGTAAAATTCCACAAATTATTAAAAAGTTTGTGAGATTCATTGTTAAATTCCCATCATTCTTTAACCGTAATGTATATATACATATACACTTAAGGGGTAAATGTTCTGGGATACTTCCTAATATCGTTTTGGACCCCGTTTTGCCGGGGAAGTGCAGCAACTTGATGTGACATTGACACTTCGATTCTGTTCTGAGTATTTTTTAGCGCTTTTGTTTTTGGTAGACGAAATTAGCATCATATCTCTGAAATGTAACTTTCGCCGACGTTTTTAAAAGATAAAAAGCACGATCTGCCTTGTGAAGCCGACTTGCTAGACACCATCGATATTTATTTTACACCGATTTTTTTAAAAAAATAATGCATTCTAAACTTCTGTCATCCTGGAACGAGCACAAGAAATGAAGTGAAAACTTTATCAAAACAACAATTCATTCCTGTGGCCGGACGAGAACAGCAACTTTTCTAGCGTGCTCCTGCTGTTTATAGAAACAATATGTAGTTCCTTGGGTTGACGCGTTTCATTACTACCTTGTTACTAATAACCATGCCTTTACGTGTTTTTACACAATACCACCCCATTTAGGTATAAATCTGTAAAATTAGAACTGATAATTCAGACATACTATTGTATATTCCGTTAGCCTGTTTACAACCATGCGGTTTGTAACGGAAATTGTAAATGTGACACGCAAATGCTGTTTCTACATTCAAATACTAGTTACATCTAGTGTGATTCTATGGAGGGTGTACTGACAAATTTGCAACATGTGGCTGTGATCTGTTGTGGTTTAATGTACTAACCGGTTTGCTGTTCGTTTGGCCCAACTAAGATCACGTTAATCCTTCGTTTGGCTTGGATATGCTTTGGATGTTTACACATCTGTATCACAAATAGGATTGTCAGCCCTAGAGGGTACCTGCAGTTTTTTTAACGTAGAATCCGAACCACGAAAGCGTTGTGGCTTACTTAACGTTAAACAGCGATTTGTGCCAGCGGTGAAGGTCGGGTTAAGGGCTAATGAAAATCAACGTCGAGAAAGGGATTCGATACGCGGACATCTCGATCTCCACCAGACCACTCCTTTGCTGTTTACTTTAAAGTAAATAAAATCCGATCATCAAAATAAAGGTTGAATATGAATGTATAAAAAAAACAATATGGATTATTAACTGAAAAAAAATAAATGCTTCGACTTCATGTTGTAGCATTTTTGTCATATGTTTTATGGAGTCTGTAATATATCCTAACGTATGGCATTATTCATTATTGCAATTGAATCATAAATAAATAAATTTATTAATTTTAATTTTTAGAGAGATGGTTTAGCTAACAAAATTTCGCGAGATCTAGCAAGGGATAGGCCGACGCAGTCGATAACTGTGTGCGGTTCAGTAATGAGGGAAAGGGAGTGGAGGCACAAGCCGTCGGTAAAAAAGACGCTGATTGGCGACCGAAAACTGATTGCGATGGACACAGCACGCACAAGCCTCAGGCAGTTGAGGTAACTAACATACGATTTTCCGCCTTTCACTGCAAAGACGTGCTAGCACCCAGTAACGCCTTTGTAACTACCGTCAGGAGGATTAAATATCGTGCTCTGTCAAGGGGTTTCTAATGGAAATGTTCATAGTCTGCTATCAATTGCTTGTTTGTCAATAACCGATTTCAATAAATGATTCTATTCACAATTAATTCTTGAGTGTTAATAAATTACGTGGAATCGTTTAGTAGTTCAGTAAAGTTTCATTTGTTTATTATAGAACTTTATACTTAAATTACATCCATAAGAATATTTATTTTAATCTTGGACATAGCAACCAATACATTACAACTCTCTTAATCTGGCATCAACCGAAGAAATGATCACTATTAACCATAATTCAGTTTTACCTTTTGGATGAAGAGCTTCCCATAGCATAGTTGCAACATCAGCAGGATATGTATATACAAAATTCCTTCTGTATGTAGATCTTCTCAACTCCGGTATCTTTCCTCAACTCTAATCTCTGTTTTTCTATCAAATATTTTCTTGGTCTTCCCACACGAACTGCTTTTGAATATTTCTACAAAGCATATTTAATTTATTAGGACGGTACCTTGTATCGCTTACACACGTCACAAACTATTGTCCGTCGACACGTGCTTAGTGAAATATTTGGTGGCGTACTGCGTGCAGGCGAGCGTCACGACTGCAATGAGAAATACTGATAATTCAGCAATCAGCCCAGTCGGGTCTTTTCCTATTAGTAAAGGTTTGGAACAAATATCCTGCTTACCAGATTGTGAAAGAAAGTCCTAGGCTGCATCTCAAAGGTAATCACGGTGCGTTTGCTAAGTTCTTATTGTGATTCATCCATGGGTATCTTTTGCAAGAGTAAGCCTGCAAAGGCTGAAGTGGTGTTCATCCTTATCTTTCTACTTCTCATCCACAACGCATTCACCAGCACCAGTCTGTTCACACTGGCAAGGTGAAATCACTGTAGTTAAAATCGTGGAAGAGTTTGTCTAGTGGAAGGGTTTAACTTCTACCCACTTAATAACCGCTCACGCCTAGATCACCGAGCATGGGGTACATTCATACATTACACTGTAGCATTGACATCTGTGTCGGATACACAGAATTTTCCATACGAGTACTACCCTCTTATTTCGGGTGTCGCGATACAACTCGGAGGTTTGGCTGAAGGCCATAATGGACTGTCATTATGGATTTATAGATGTAAATCCAGTAGATTGGCTACAGATCCGTCCGCCATACGTTCACTAGCAGTCCTGATAACTGTGCTTAGGCACTTTACCATAATTATGTACAGTAATGCTCAAGAGAAGCCAAATTTACAGATGGATTAATCGTTTCGCTAATCAAAAAAACGTTCGATGAAAAGAACAATATTATTGGACAGGAAGAATAACCCACTAGCCAGTTACTTTTTTGATACTGATTAAACTTGCTTCCCAATGCGATTCTAGCATTAACGCATGTATCATCTCATCAGTCAGATTTAACTATAGGTGTGTTGTCAACTGTTGATGCGGAACACGTAATTAAGCGGATATTAATAAGGTAAATGATTGTATTTTTTAAATTTTTTAATCAATTATTTACATTCGTACATAACCATAAAAAGCAAATCATTGACGTAAATGTTAAGATTTAACATCAAAATAAGTAAAACTGAAATCCAGTTCCGCCGATTTAAAACGCTGCCATTTTGGCGCGCTGTACTGTGACGTGTAAGTACACGACCGCATTGGCGTACTGTATAGCGTGGAGTGTTTCATCTCAAAACTTTCATGTTTTCTAAATAATTTCGATATGGAAGGAGGTCGAAAACCGTGTTATAAGTACTTTATTGTTCCTGTGTGCAAAAATACTAAAATAAATACACTTTATAAAATGTATTTTCTTGTCCCGCGAATATAAGAAAAAAGTGGTGTGCTGCTATGAGAATAGATCTGCAACTAGTTGTTTATATTATTGTGAAGCTTATTTCTAGGTAAGTACTTAGAATTTCTGTATTTATGTATTTTAGGAAATGTAACATAAAAATTCGTTACCTGTTCAAACTCTAATCATATCTTACTTGGAGTCCATCAGACATTTTAAGAACGGATTGCGATCTCCTTCATATATGTTGAAGGGTTCACAGCTTATATGTGTGTGCTATAGTCGTTTTTCAAAATGCTCCCTAAATTGTGAGATATTTGCATGCAAATAAACAAAAAATTCTAGATAACGGGTATAAACTACATTATTGTCCGCACTTTAAAAAATGGCAGCCTGGTCTATGGAATAGTGTGTTGGCTTCATGATTTTGTGACCCGAGTTCAAATCCCCGCAGACTCAAAAAAATTTACTTATTTTTATCTTCAAAAATTGTCAAGCTTCACTTATTTATTTTGTTAAAACTTCATTTACATACTTTTATAGCACGAATTAAAATTTCAAACAAGTCACATTGCTTATAACAAATACACCAAACATAATTTCGGCGCATTTTTCATCAATGGGTTCCTAATATGACTCGCTCCATACCCAATGAAATTGAGTCATGAGGCGAATCTGCTAGTAAACTGGAATCTGATACAAGAACTATGCAATTTTTAGAAGCATTTGTCACTTGTTCTTCTATTTCCTTGTCCAGCTCCATTTTTCGTCACGGATAGGCCTACTATTTTATTTTCTACCATTTACACGCAACCGTTTTTTGAACAAATCGAGTGTAGAAGAAAGAAAGAAAAACCATCTTTCCAATGCTACGTATTTCGTTTAAAATACCTCCTCATGATATACAAGTAAAGAAACGACGAAGATGAAATAAATAACATGATAGGAACTATTTCAATTGAAAACGCACCGAAACAACTTATTAACAAAAAGTGAAAAAAATTTAAGAAAGGAGACTTTCTTGACGAATGATTGCAATGAAGTTTTTAAGGGTGTGCGGCCGATTTGTGTTGTGAAAAGACAATCCGTTGGTAGACCCGTGAATTCATTACGAAAAACAGGAATTTCAGGAAAAAAATGACGCTGAATTGTAGGTAATATGATTTGTTTTAAATATTATTTCATTCAATAAAAGAACGTAACTGAAGTTTTAACAAAATAAAAAGATCATGCTTGCAAATTCTGAAGATACAAAAATTTAATACTGCGGGGATTTGAACGTGGGTCAGAAAATTTTGAAGGTAACATCCTAGTGCATAGACCACGCCGTCATTTGATAAAAACGGGTAATGATTTACTATATAGCCGACATCTAGAATTTTTTGTTTATTTGCATGCGAATATTAAAATATCTATCACGTAATTACCTTGCAGCTTTCACTGCTCTGAGCTGAGCGGCCGTAAAATTTGGATTTGTTCCAAAATTTCTTGTCATCATGAAAGCATCAATTTTTGGAACATTATCTGACTGTGCTTTGAGAAAACCACTTTCAGTTATTATTTGGTGTGTGTATTGTAGAAAGAATACAATATCTCACCAGTTATGCTGATATGTTAATATAAAATTCAACACAATCGCAAAGCTATTAGAACTCCCAGCAACTACGCATTTGTTCACAATAATATCGTGTACTTGGTCGTCACGATTCGATTCGACAAATAGCGTAGCGTTTTGCGAAGTTACATTTCCCTTGTATTTTTAGCACTTTCGTTTAATTAAAATCAGTAAATAAAAATCGAATAAACAGGAAAAAAGCGTTATAGCGGCAATTCTACACTAATAAAGTTTCAAAATAAAAATACTAGACTAAAATTTGAATTTCATGCATATTCCCTGTTGTCGTCTACAACGACGTTTCGTGGATAACAGCCAATGTACACATTCTAAAATAAATAGCGTCATATTCCTTTCTCAGGTTTTATTTGTTGGCAACTGAGATGGAATTCACAAGCTGTATACAGTTTTGTTTAAACTATTCTTTAGATGGTAAAGGAACTTTTAGCTGCAAAGACTAGGAAATGGATAGAGACAGAGTACACCCCTAAATGTCATCCAATTAGGAGATGTTGAATACTAGGAAGTTAGGGATGCATAATTTCAGGATGTCTAAAAAACATTTTGCTGTTATGTAATATTTATTGCCTTTAAGGAATTATCCACAAGGCAGTGCTACAAGTATCTTTAAGATTATGTCTTAATGCTAGTGTCTGGAGTAGAGTGTCTCTACCTCCGCCCAGACGCCGGGGTGGCTCTTCTCCAGGAAGTCCTTCAGCTTCCGCGCGTTGGCTGCCTGCGCGGGAGTGCAGTCCTTGCACTTGTTGATCACCACCTGCGGGATCACCTCTGAAAACAAGGAAAACCAGGAGACCATCAGAGACCGCCAACTATGCGTCAGTTATCAATTTACTTCACGGTTGATGTCAAACTACAATTTTCATTCCCATCTCGATAGAGGTCAGGACTGACTGGAAACGTATTCGTGACATTGATGCAGATATAGTACGCTGTGCGGGAGAGAGTCATCATTAGAGGTGTGTCGAGACTTCACCCAGCAAATGAGAGGCTTTTGGATGTTAGTAAGCGTGGCCCAGTATTCAGACAAGCGTGAGGGAATGATTTTTTGAATTATACGAGGTGCGTCCAGAAAGTAAATTCCGTTTGGTAATAAAATGAAATTGTACACAGATACAGAAGAAATTTTTATTGCACAAAATTATACAACTCTTAAACTACTTTTCCACATAACTGCCGAAATTTTGCAGGCATTTGTCATAGCGTGGTACCAGGTTTTGTATACCTTCTTTATAGAAATCTGCCGCCTGTGTCTTCAACTAGTTGGAAACAGTTTCTTTCAGCTCGTCGTCATTGGTGAAGTGATGACCGCCAAGGAAAGACTTGAGATGTAAGAACAGATGAAAGTCTTGCCAGTTCTTCTGTAACCAAAGGTGGACGCCCACTTCGTTCTTCATCGTGCACATCACTACGCCCGCCATTGAACTGTCGGACTCATCTTCTCACCATCGAATCACTCATCGCATTTGGTCCGTAAACATCGCAAATTTGCCGATAAATTTCACTTGGTTTCACTTTCCTCGCATTCAGAAACTGAATCACAGACCTGATTTCACAGGCGGCGGGATTTTCAATCAACGCCGACATTTCAAACAAGCACAACAAAGCGTACGTAACTGACAGCGATCTCCAAATGGCGCACGTTCTTTCCCTTGATACACATCGTCTACACCGCATGTGCGGAACTGCAATCGCAGCGCTGCAGCGGAGATAAATTGAAACGGAACTTACTTTCTGGACGCGCCTCGTAGAATGAAGTGTTATGCGGGGATTTATCAGAAACGGTTCTATCCATGCATACAAACGCAATTGGCGTAAATAGTGTAAACCATTGAAGCCTATTTTAAAGTGTTACGTGTCTGACATTTCAGAATCATGAATATCAGGAACTACAGTAGTCTGTAGCATTCCGTGTGCAGGCAATAAAATTGGTTCACAACTTAAAGCTGACCGTTATATGACTGTCCGAGTACAATTTCATCTCTCAAGTTCTGTAACTACAGCATACCTGCCAAGCGGTTTCCCTGAGAATTTTCTATCATAAACAAACTATTGCTTACAGTAATGTGAGACTGTAATATAAATAGGGAGTCGTTTCAGTTTAGTTGCAACTGTTTTCTTCATTTCTAGTCTTACATAAAATACAAAACTGATCTCCTCGTTGAGAGTTTGTTTCACAACTTCGGACTCATTCGAATGTTACGGCTACTATCAGTCAGCTAAAGAATTTTTTTGACGAGCTTTGCATTTCAGTTGAACAGCACATTTGTTGCAAAATAAATGGTCCTTAGAATCTTCGTATAAAGCATTCCAAGGCACGTATTACTATTGCGATTGGAATTATTAATAAGTGTCCAACTGTCCAAACTGTCGATCCCTCTAATAACGCCGATATCGATGATCCTTAGAGTTTTAATTACGTAAAGCTTATTGGCGATATGACTCTAGCGCTGGATGAAACAGAAGTAAAAGTGTCGTCAGAGTTTATCTAGGGTGAGGATAAACGACGACACTGCATGCGAGATAGTAAGTGGTTTGTTGAAAGTAACATACACACAAAATGTTGTAACTAACCTACTGGGGCATCCGTAAACCAGTCGTTAGTTTCTTTTCTGACGAATTTGAATTCAGAAATTCAGTTTCACGACAGATTCAACATACTCTTTAATCTTTTGAGAAATAGAAGCTCAACATAACCGAATTCTTGGTGCCACATAATCTAAATGAAATATCTGTGATACCCAAGGTGGACTACTAAGTATCATTTTCTACTTGACCTCTGAGTTTCTCCCATACATAATTGAAAAAAAATTCTTTATTGAAGGACGAATTGATGGAATTCTTCCTTACAGTTATTCTTGAATCTTGTTTCAGCTCATTTTCATAGTGTAATCGTACTCATCGAAAGTCTCCAGCCACTTGTCATGTCTGCTTCTCCATGTTCCTCTCACTTTCCACCAGCTCTCTATGGTCACCTTGCTCAAGACCTTTCCTTTCTTCACAACTATCGGTCATAGGGTTTTGCCTTCCTTTGAACCTTGTATCTTCATTTCATATATCGTCCTTAGTATTGTATTCTCCCCCATTTTGCTGATATTTCCCTATCATCATAATTATCATCCTGTCGTTAGTTTATTTTACTTCGTTCTTTAGTTCTTTTCTCCCATGTACCATTATACCATTTCTCTTATCTTCCTAGTTTCCATTCCTGTATAGTCGAAAACCTGTCCTCATTTCTTTTCTACCTTGTTCTTTCTATCTTAAATGACCCATATTTATTCTTTCAATCATATACATTTCTGCTTTGCTTTAGTAGCCTCTGTTCGTGTATTGAGTGGTACATTTCTTTAACTGTGGCTTCCTTAAGTTTTAAAAACGCTAGTATATGCATCGCAGGATCACTAGCTCTATCCTACCTTCAGCAGAGCCTGTTAACCGCCACTTTTCAGGTTCGCCATTCATAGTGGTTATGGAGAACTAGAAGTCCATGCTGTATTTTGCCACCACAGATAATCCCTGATCTCATGACCTTTCCCGTCTCCTAACACACGGAGATGATGTTGAACGTTCGAAGATCCTACAGTACTTCTCGTCGTGCAAATCAAGAAGTATTCTAAATCCCCTTGTCAATTCTCTGATTCAGCACGAAAAATAAATAATAAAAAATTCAGGCTGATCTTCGTGATCTCTGCAATTGTTGTTACAGGGTGTCCAGAAAAGGACTCCCTGATTTCAAAATTAAATATCTCGAAAACAAAGATCGATAGAGGAATGCAGTAAACGGTATGTTTATTGTGACAGCTGTAAGAAGTGTATACAGCAGTGTGAAATAATAGTTACAAAAGCTGCTAACAGATGGCGCTGTAATCGCCATACGTAATGCCTAAATAGTGATCCGAAGCTCAGGGCGATCAGTTCCACCATTGAAACGTGCCAATGGTGAACATTTTGAAAACATTGTGATGTGATTGTTTGCAAAGATTGTTTTCATACAATTATTTCACTTATGTATGCTGATATGAGCGTACAGCGCCATCTGTTAGAAGCTTTTGTAACTATTATTTCACACTGCTGTATACACTTCTTACAGCTGTCACAATAAACATACCGTTTACTGCATTCCTCTATCGATCTTTGTTTTCAAGATATTTAATTTTGAAATCAGGGAGTCCTTTTCTGGACACCCTGTATAAAGTAAGGGCGGAACGTAACTCTCAGCTCCTTGTGTTGGCCCATTCAATGTGAAGGTCTTACATAAACACATACCCTCACCGTCTTGTCTTTCAGATGATTAAACCAGATGGTAGGCGCGTCTAAGTTGGTAAGTTTGTATTATCGTCCATAGAGAGCAAAATCCTCGTCCGACCTTCAGAAATCATTTTAGGCGACTCGAGGCACATGTCAACAATATGATGCAAAAAGACCTTCCTTCGACACTGTACTTACTGATGAGCTGGTTTCCCAGCTTGTCGCAGGGTCCCTTCTTGAGCACGCAGTCCACCTCTCGCTTGACGAGTCCCGAGTCCTTGAGCAGCTTGTTGAGTTGGTCGGACGACACGCCAGTCTGACCGCGGGGTTCTGCCATCACCACCCCCACCACACACGCTACAACCAACAACAGGACTGCGGTTCTGTGCATGGCCACTCAGCTACACGATGTCTCCACTCCACGCGGTCGGCGCTTTTTATGCTTTGTGTATTGCTTGTAATGCTGTCATTAACCGACGGGGGGATAAGCCGTTTTCCTGTTTCCAGATGAGATTCGAATGCCGTTAAGTGTATTACGATTACTACTACTGACGTCTGTGCCAGGCTGGCTTCTAACTGTAGCAATTAGACGGTTACGCTTCCTTTACCTTTTATCACGCACAGTCTGTCACTAAATTCAATGACAACCAGTTTAACGTATGAAAACACTGTATATTCATTCGAAATGTATATATATATATATATATATATATATATATATATATATATATATATATATATATATATATATATATATATGGGGGTGGGGAGGGAGTAGGTTAAGAGTACAACTCTTCCTGTAAGTGAGGATTGGGATTGGGATTGTATTGAAAGATGTTACGGGTCTGGATAAAATAATTAAAAAGTATTGTACGTTGATAATGACGTTTATTTATGGAAGAATGTTAAAAAAAGAGGATATTGGAAGTTGGGCTAAATTTTTAATACCTGCCGGGTTGCTGAACGTAGTAGTTAAGGGAACAGTAGAACAGAAGGTTTTTACACACGGCCAATGGTCTAAATATATTAAGGTCCTAATAGTGCAAAGTAAAGGCCGGTTTTTAATTATTTGCTTGTTAGTTTGAAAGATTATAATCCATACAGTCACCAAAATGCGAATACTTGGTGAAAGAACGTCGTTTATGAGGAAATTAATTTATTGAACAGATTATAATGGTCGCAATCAACTAACCGCCAACCACTGCTTCGATCACGTACTTCCAGCTTATATTGTGACCCAAGTTTTTCCTTGTTCATGTGTGATGATCAAGCATACATAGGTAAATTACATGCGCAGCGTTTGGTACACATTATGTTGTAGTTATATAAAATTAAATCTCAATACGTTTAAAACGAGAGCTTTCTACAATTTGGAATCTTCAAGAATCCGATCGCTGCGCCAAGTGGATTTGGTTTTCACCAATCAACCAGTTTATAGTGTAAAATATATAGTCAATAAGTTGAAAAATAGTTAACTCGCCAGTTAAGTTAACTTGAATTTTATTTTGAAATGAGACAACATTCATACATCGTAATTATTCAACAAAGATTGTAGAAGCATTAATAAAATTTAACATTACATGCTTCAGGTCAAAGTATATTGCATTCTGGCTACACGATGACTAATTGCACAGAAAGCCATTCAGTACTGAATTTTCTGTGATGGACATGTGGTATCCGTTAGGTTTTACATTTTTGATCAGACTGTTCGAAAAATTTAACTGTGAATGGAGGTCAGAAAGAACAATAAACTATTAATGATAACTGGATTTTCCTGAAATTCCACCTTGTTTATTTACATTTCTAAACTTTCGGCTGACATGATACAACCTTCGTCGGAGATACTACATTTGTTTTCTTAGTAACGAGAGCGAAGCATCATAGAGTACTAGGCCGCTGTCCTCGCTCAAGTTGTTCGTTTTATTTATAATTTCTGCTGCCTTCTTTACTCGTCAAGTCTAGTCTTCTCCTTTTTTTTTTAAATTTTTAATAAAACGAATAACTTGCACGAAGTCAAGGACATAGTACTCTACCATATAGCGCTTGGTGCTCGTTGCTAGGCAAATAAATGTAGTATATCCGATTATCTCTGACGAAAGCTGCAGCATGTCAACTAAAAGCTTAAAAATGAAAGTTAATAACGCGGAATTCCCAGAATATCCTGTTATCGTTAACAAAGAAGTCAGCAGAAACCTAAGACATCGTTTAGCAACGAACTATTGTCAAATTACTTGAAAACAGTCTGTATCTTATTAATTTCTTCTGAATTGTGGTGTACTATTTTTAACAATAACTATTAATACAGATAATTTTAATACTTTAAACATGAAATCTTCATAATAATTGAAAATACATCGAAATACAGTATATTTCATGCAATAAATACGTTTAAATTGAATGCTCTTCACTAGATGGAACTCGACGCTCATTACGCACTCAAAACTAGTAGTAGTTATACCGAAATGATAAACTCTAGCATTCCAACTGAATAATGTCTCTCAGACTTAAGTCATACACGTTTCGTACAAGTAATAAATTAAAAGAACGGTTTGATTTAGGTGATAGGTAACGTTACATTACAGTAACTGTTATACAGTATATTCATCAGTAATTCATGCAAATCCCAAATCTACGGAGTGATTGATAACGTTCAGACATGGCATAACTAAGACTAATTTACAGTTCCTGGTGCTTGCGGGTTTCGGTTTTTCATTTCCCGATGTACAGAAAAAAGGTAATAAGTTTCCTTCCGTGATTTGTAGAGAACCCCATCGCGGACTTGGCGCGTACCGCCTACCGATGGTGGCTTATCATAAAGCCATCAGTTTGATTGGAAAAAAATCTCGATTTCATTTATTTTAACACGGGTCTCATGAAAAATCAATGGACTAGCAGTAAGTGTTTCAAACACCTGTATTTTCCATTAAAGTATTTAGTGATCCAAACAAATAAATCAAGGATTGTTCCTTAAAATTTTCTTGTGTTTCTGTGTTAAACTGCAATTAATGAGTTATGTAAGATTTCTGGAAAAAAATTTGTCTATGAAGAGAAACTTTCACAGTTGCCATAGAGTAATTTTAATCCTGCGCAAAGAATTGTCACATAACATTTTAACCTGAAGATGGCGACGGAGTTTTATATTGTGTATAAATAATAGTATTACCTAGAAATATTCATAAATAAACAAAGCCGAGAAAAACTGCGTTCATTTATAGCATTTTAACCTATTCCACCACAGTAGTTTCTTTCACAAAAATATAATAATCAAAGGATTTTTTTATTTAAAAAATCGCTCGTAGTTTCTTATATTTATGATTTAATTTAGTTCTTATGTCTAAAGCAAAGAAGGGTTAATGCAGGTATCGTATTGACGTAATCCAGTTTTTTTACATTGCTATTCAGTAACTAAAATAGGCGTGAATTGTAATGTTCGTTTTCATTGAGTCGGAAGGACACAGTGTGTAGTCATTGTATGTACGCGATGTTTGTATCTGATGTCATTTCACAGAAATATTGTTAGTTAGTAAGACGATTGTCTTGTATATTCTGGGTTTGGTTTCTGTTGTGAGTTCGTAGAAGTTATTTGATTTTTAAATAAGTAAGCACGTTATCTATATTTCCACTGTCATTCAATCAGAAAATTCGTGACGTATAAATAATATCTGTGTCTGTTCGAAGACTGACTGGTCTAAATTAGGAACGATCTGAAATAATGTTTTTCTTCTGTCGAACAGTTATGAATTAGCAAGTAGGAACAGACTTGCATACGAGAAATGGTAGTCTCTTTATGTAATCAATTCTATATTAATAAGAAACTGCAAGATATACATGTGTGTGGTTTGCTCTGATTTGAAATAGAGGCTCTAAGATTTCACAGAATGTGCTGAAGTACTGCACATGATAGTTACGGAATTAGGGGGAGAAAAATAGTAACCATTTTGAATGGTAACGAACGGCTATACTGGACTAATTGAAAGTGCTTGTTGAAAGTTAGTTGTCTGTTAAAGAAGGTATGTTTATTAATTAACATACGATCAGTGCGCATTAATCAAATTCCCGTCTTTTATATTCCGTAAAGTTTTTTTTGTTTCTCTTTTTTAGGTTAGGAAATATTGCAAGTAGTTTTGTCATGTACTGCAAAATCTTTACATTTTTACTAACCTTCTCTAAGTAACTTATTCTTCCATTTACGTCCAGTGCTCTTACATAAACGTCATAGGAATTGCGAGTCGCCGGCGAATTGTTCTAAATGTATTTTATCACCAACCAACTTGTCGTTGCCGTGAAAGTTGAAGACGACTAGCGCGGCTTCTTGGGGTACTCCTTTGAAAAGTATTGTCGAGTGTTGTCCATCGACGAAAACAAGAAAGGTTTTACGTGTTAATTAATTTGCTGACATTTTTAATATATTGCGTTTAATTTTTTTTTTTTTTACTTCTGTCTTTACACCTTGTCCACATAGAGGTCATTAGAGGCCGGAAGGCCTGGGGGGCAAGGAATTTGGCCATCGCCTTTTGAATTAACCATCCCGGCCTTCGCCTGGAGTGATTTGGATAAACCACAGAAATAACCAAACCTGTTTGGCCGTAGCGTATTCGAACCCACTAGGGATGCTGATGCAGAAAATGCATAGATGTTTTTTTCGATGTGATGCATCGAAACGTTGCATCGATATTTCGCGGTGCATCGAATAAAAATTTCGATTTTTGCGATGCATCAAATAAAAACATCGATGTTTTCGATGCATCGAATAAAAATATGGACATAAATATATATATATATTTTGCAAGAAGGCTTAAGGTGGTCCTAGTTGGCCTCAACGAATACATAAATAGTAAAGTTTAGGAAAGTAGACAACAAGACATTTATTTGAATAATATATTTAATTAGTCTTTTACAATGGCGGTTTTGTAATGTTTGGTATTTCTGAATTAGAAATCCAAACCGAAAGATTGAATACAAATAAAGCGAGGAAACGCTGAAAGAGAAACAGTATTGGAGTACTAATCTAATTAGAAATTAAAAACCCCAATTTTTCTCTCTAAACTTTGCATTAATAAGATTTTATTTTTTACCCAATTTCCTTGTATTCTGTTATATTGTTGATTTAAAACATGTGCAGCTTTCGAAAAAAGTCTTTGTGATGGTTCTGAGCACAGTTAAATATTTATAAGATATCTTGTACAATTTTGTAAACAGTTGTTTATACTCAGACGTCCGCCCTACAATGGCGGGAAATTGCGAGTAAATTGTAGTTTTTTTGTTGTTTTATCCGAGTAAAAAAATGTTATGCGATTTTGTAGGCAATAAAAATAATCTACAGCAAAGCAAAAACCCCTTTTTTGCTATTAAACTTATCCTATCAAGTAATTTAAAGAAAAAATGTTGTGAGATTTTGTAGGTGACAAAAATAACGTGTAGCACCACAGTTTGCTGTTTTTGTTTTGCTTTAAAAATCATTCTATCGCATTGTTTTTTAAATTTTTTATCCACATTAAAAGAAAAAATGTTATGTGATTTTCTAGCTGAGAAAATTAACGTATAGGGAAATCAATTACTGTTGAGATGGCATATGTAGGTGATACAAGGATGTGGGAGAAGAAAGAACAGAATCGAGAAAGAGAAACAGGAAAATAGTGAACTGCAGTGTGGAAACAGGGATTGGAGATGAGTTACGAGAAATCAAAGTGAAGTAGATAGCACGAAACATTGGACCATCAAAAGACGTGTTACTTCAAGGCAAAAAATTGGAATGGCTATAGTGGTTTTCTTACTTGGGAAGAAAAGTGATTACCAATGGAAGGATGAAGGAGGAAATAGGACAGATAATAAGGAAGGGCCGACCAATTGTCATCAGGTTAAGTATATAATTTGGAGGTGTAATATATGCAAGTAAGGTACCTGTACTTGGACAAAGGAATATATTAACAGATCTGATTGCAGAGATAAGGTTTCTGACAGGGGTAGAAAACGACAGAAAACACGATAAAATCATAAAACAAAAATCAGGTATTAAGAAGTCATAGTGTTGAAATAGACGCTAACGAAAAAAAGATTACATTGGCTGGGGCATGACATGGGGATGGAGGATGGGAGGATGCCGAAGGTATTTTCTAATGGAATTCGGCTACATAGGCCATACAGTCATCTCAATGTGATTGTCATGACTCTTCCAGTGTATCAGTTTCTATTGCTACTAAGTATTGACAAATGTACACTACAGTATGGATACAATATTCACGCCCACACAACACTTAATCACCCATGCCCTCGGCCGGACTCGAATCGGCGACCTCTAGCACCTACGCTACGAGGCAAATGCCGAAGTTAGCACTCTTGAACCATGGGAAGTAAAGTAGAACTGTTCGAAGGCCACGGATAAGCTAGATGGACCAGACAAAGAAAGATGTAACAAGAAAGAAGTAAATGCGGAGGAAGTTGATTGGAAACAAGCGGTGGAGGGAAAATCTTGGGATGACATGGGAAAGGATGTGCCGGACGATCCGCATAAATGGAAATATCAAATGATTAATGACAATCACTCATATATTCAAACACACGTTTCACTAACATGTGCAGAAGGCGAGCTATGTTCGCATTATCGTCATACATAGTATAGATCTGAAGGAAAATTACAATATTAGAAAGTTTAAATGGTGTGTACGTTGGCAGTCATTACTGCAAATGTATAGGTTAGGTGATACTTGCTGCCATCATAAATGCCTCTCGTGTCTACAGTGCTTCATGGATATCAGTGCTGTAAACATTGTAAATAAGAATGAGCTACATTAATTTCTCAGTTTCAGTGAAGAAACACATGATGTATACAGTATGGCTCAGACATTTCATGAGCTGATTTGGCACGGCATTACTAATATGGTTTGGAGATGGAATTGGTAGGTACTTCAAAAAGCTATCCGAGAAGATGTTAATGGGATGAACGGTTTGGGCACAACATTTCAGTGAATATAAAGAATATGAGTATGCTGTCATTTGATTTGTATTTCATTAAAAAAAACAGGTAGCAGGTAATTATTTACAGTGGTTTTTACTGATGCCCCGAGTAGAGTGTCTCGACCTCCGCCCAGACGCCGGGTTGGCTCTTCTCCAGGAAGTCCTTCAGCTTGCGCGCGTTGGCTGCCTGAACTGGAGAGCAATCCTTGCACTTGTTGATCACCACCTGCGGGATCACCTCTGCAAACAGAAAAACCAGGAGACCATCAGAGACTGCCAACTGTGCGCCAATAACTATTTTACCTGATGCTTAAACTTCTAAGTAGAGGTGATGATTGGCCGGAAACATGTATATAGATTACACCATATCAAGAGGAAGGAGGAGATCGTGTGTTGTTATATGGATGATATGTTAAAGATGATAATTGCAAGAATTGTTTGGAAAATAACAGTGATTGCAATGATTGTGAGCTTCATATATAAGGTTACTGTAAGAAACTTGTGCGCAATGTATTCAAAGGATATTAGGAGAAAATGCGACTAGCTGGGCGTAAGGATTGCTGCACAAGTGTTCATTAACCCTGAGGTATTTGATATATAACAGTTACAATCTCAGAGAACGAACGGATTTAACGATAATAATATGAAAAACTACGGCTTATTTCAAAACTTTTAGATACTGTGAAATTTTAAAGAAAAGAATATAAATGGACTTATTTAAAGTATATTTTGTTCTAGTATTGTATGGCGGCAGTAATTATTATTATTATTATTATTATTATTACTGGCGATTTCTCCTAATAAATGGAAGAGGTTAAGCAAATGACCCAATCAAGTTTTCTTTGAGTTATTCTTGTTGTTCCAGTAGGCTTTCATTCTTTCCGAGAAAGTTTGTTTGCGTTCTAGCGACCACTTCGGTCGGTATTTTTGTTTTGGTTGCTCATTTATAACTTCCCATTTGTCTACTTTGTGTCTGAAGGTGTCTCTTTCTAAGATGTCTGTTTCTCCTATGTTTGCACTTTTAAGATCCTTTCGAATTTCATTCAACCAAGGTGTTGGATTTTTAAGTGAAGTTACTTAATCTATTATCTTCTAGCCTCTTAAGGTGACCAAAGAATTTCATTCGCCTTTTCTTGATGTCAATTTCAATATTTGAAAACTTTTCTGTTGTTTTGATTGATTTTAGTCTGTAACCATCATTAGTGAGTCTTGCTCCTTGAATTTTTCTAATGATTTTTCTCTCTACTTTTTTATTTCTTCAAAGTCATGTTTTCTGTTAGGTGTTAACGTTTCGCTTGCATAGAGGACTCTTGGTTTTATGACTTTGTTGTAGTGCCGAATTTTTGTCTGTCTTGAGATGGATTTTTGTTGTAGAGATTTTGCACTAATCCTAACGCTTATTTTACTTTTTGGAGGCGATTTTGCTGCGAGTTTTTATCATGGCCTGTCAGTTCGATGAATTCTCCGAGGTATTTAAAGTATGGGACCCTGTTTATTGTACCGTATTTTGTTCTCAAACTTGCTTTTTCTGTCTTTGAACATATAAATTCAGTTTTCTCGAATGAGATTTGTAATCCTACTTTTTCTGCACATTCTTTGAGTGTCTCAAGCTGTTTGATAGCAGTCTCTTCATCTTCTGCTAGCATCGCCAAATCATCCGCGAAAGCGAGGTATGGTATATGGAGGTTGTTTTTGGGAAAGCCAAGTGGAAATGGTTTCCAACACGTACATTTCTTGAGTTCGTTCTCCCATTCTTCCATAAAATTGTCTAGAACGACGTTGAACAGAAGAGGAGAGAGCCCATCGCCTTGTCTCACACCTGTTTGAATGTCAAAGGGTTCTGAAATTTCTCCCATGAATTTTACTTTAGATTTAGTGCCAATTAGTGTTTGTTTTATGAGTTCTCGTGTTTTGGATCTAATCCCCTTTCTTCTAAAATTTGGAATAGTGAAGGCCTATCTATTGAAATCCACAAATCTTCATACTAGGGGTTTTTGGCTGAGGGCTCGCATTTTGATTATGGTTTTGAGGTTGAAAATTAGTTCGGGGCATGACCTATTTGGTCTGAATCTTGCATGATATTCTGCTAATTTAGATTCTAACTGCTCTTGTGTTCTCTTCAAAATACAGGCTGAAAGAATTTTGTGCGTGACTGGTAGGAGGGAGATCCCTCTATAGTTGTTTGCATCTGATTTGTTACATTTTTTTTATTGTGGGTGGATTAGAGCAGTCTTCCAACCATCTGGGATTTTTTCGGTTTACCAAATGTTTTGGATTATTTGTGCAATTTCTTTGAGTGAATTTGGACCTAAATTTTTAAAATTTCGGCTACAATTCCATCTTCTTCTGATGTTTTATTATTTTTAAGTTTCTTTACATGTGCATAAATTTCTTCTTGTGTTGGTGATGATGAGTTCTCTGTTGTTATTTCAGATTGTATTTTCTGGAAGCTCTTTTTGGGTTGCGGACAATTTAAGAGCTGTGGAAAATAAGTGGCCAGCTCTTGGCAGTTTTCTTTATTTGTCATGGCAAGTTTATTATTATTATAAATTTTAATTGTGATGGAGCTAACGCTTCGGTGGCATCTAATTTCCCCCTTTTTAAAATTATCTTTTATAATTCAAGTGTTAAAGTCCTCCCCCATTTACTTTTCCGATTTAGAAATTTTAATTTCAAATTGCTTAGGAGGTTATGGCAAATTATTCATCACTTCTCATGGTAATTTGTTGCAATCCCTGACACGCTTACCAACAAAAGAAAATTTTCCCACTAGCTTATGCCTGAAATCGGGAGCCAGCTTTTGGTCATGGTCGTCTTTCCCCTCCATGTACTATTCCTAATTTTTTACCAATATCGCTCCAAGCCCCATCACCAACATATGCCCTGTACACTCTGTTCATCCTCCTCATTGCTCCAATGACTCCCAATCCAGCTCCTTTATGATATCAATTACTGACTGGATACTGCAATAATTTACACAAACAAATCTAGCTGCTCTTCTTTGCACACCTTCCAACTCGTGTATTTGATAACCAAAATGTGGGTCCCAAACTACACCAATCAATGGACTGACCAAAGTTTTGTAAACCAATTCCTTAACCAGTAAATGAAGGATTTTGTAAACTACGCAATATACCCTGCCCAGTTGAGTTTTTTATCAAACGTTATGCCAAGATATTTACACTTCATGCTTTCAACAAGCAATTTTGACCCCTCCCTATAATCATAATTAACCTTTAGTTTTTTATCTGTGTACCTAATAAGCTGACTGTTCTTGGTATTTATCATAATTCCATGCAGACCTACTCGTTTAAATATGCCATCCACGTTACCCTGCAGCTGTTTATAGTCGTCACCTGTTTTGATTCCATTGTATACCATTATATAATCTGCAAAAACCTAAATTCTGACCGTAAACCATCGACACAATCATTCATTAGAATAATGAACAGCAACGGTCCCAATACCCTACCACCGAGCGGGGCGGTGTAACGGTTAGCGTTCTCGCCTCGCATTCGGGAGGACGGCGGTTCGAATCCCCGTCCGGGCATCCAGATTTGGGTTTTCCATGGTTTCCCCAAATCACTCCAGGCAAATGCCGGGATGCTTCCATCAGAAGGCCATGGCCGAATTCATTCCCATTCCTTGCCCCCATCCTTGCCCCCATCCTTGCCCCCATCCTTGCCCCCCATCCTTGCCCCCCAACCTTTCCCGTCTCTAAAGACCTCGATGTTAAAAAGAGACGTAAAGAAGTTACAAAAAAAAAAAAAATACCCTACCCTGTAGCACTACTATATTTACTTCCACCTCTTTTGATGTCCACTTGCCAAAAGTGCTGATAAAAATGTAATGAAACACAAAGTGACCAGTTTGTTTAGACTGGAATAAGTGGCGCCCGTTTTTAAGCAGACGAAATTGCTGCCTCGTTAGGAGCAAACTATACGAGTATGCGAGTGTCTTCTCCGAAGTCATTCCCTGTGTATTTTCTGTCGTATTCGTACTAGTGTCGGGAATAATATTGAAGTTGTGGCCATGGTAGACCATAATTAAAGTTCAGTTAGAACTATCATCAATTTTTTGGGAATACATACAAACAAAATTTCCGTATCGTGGGGTCTCTTCAATGACATGTCAGTCGTTAGAAAGCTAAAACTCCTAGGTAATGGTTAGTGTCAAGTCGGAGCTCCTTCTGTAAGATCTCAGCAGAAATCTATTGCAGAGCGCAGTCTACAGTGTGCTGTCTACATGTCTAGCGAAACGTAGCGTTCGCTAAGATCTAGCACCAAGCAGCATTACGCTTTTAAGGCCGTAACTATTAGCACTATATGTATAGCTTCTGCTGTGTAGACTGTTGATGTGTGAATAACGTTACGTGGAAGACTCAGAAAATTGTTCAGAGCTAAACCAGAAAACGGAGGATAGACGACAACGATGCATTAGATGTTTAAGTTGTGAAAGTACCTTTTTACAACTACTGTAAGTTACTGAAGCTTTCAGTCATAGCAACTACAGCCTCCTTCCAAGAATATTTTGATTCCAGGAATTCTGGCCCCATGGAAACACTTTTCGTGCTTTGACAGTAAGTTCGAATTAATCGCATTATCACTGCCACATAACAGAATTGGAAGATCTGTAATACTAAATGGTCAGCGACAAGTGTCCTTTCTCCTAGCGCTGTGACAGCGAAATGGATTCGTACATACTTAAAAGCGCCGCTAAACTACCACTCAGGGTTTGCCCCGTAACTCCCTATATACGAAATAAAAATTTTCACTAAGTTAATCCTCTGTGTTCGGGTTTCGCAAACCGCAGCATTGTACGGTGACTTTGTCACTTTTCAGTACGAAATAATTTCGTCCTGACGCTGTCTCATTCGTTAAATTACCGTTTAACTGAAAGAAGTAGTTGCTTATAACAAAAGGAGTGCGGAGGGTAAATGTTAGCCATTTATGCCCGTCCATTTAACGTGAATGACTCTTATTTTCACTTTCCTTCGGCAACCGTCTTTGGGGCGATATAGTCAGATGGTAGGTACTCCGTAGCCTGTTGGTCAACGATTATAAAATTCAAATGACCAACCAAACGTTGATTTCTCACCTGTCGCCCAGAAATTATTTAGATAGATAGATATGTTCACTTTGATCCCATGTGAGAATAATCTCGGGGATGTGGAACAGTACATACACTTATTAGTAATGTCAATATTACTATATAATTGATAATATTATTATATATTGACAACAAGTTAGCAACAACCCATCCTGTAATCTACAAATACAATCCCGAGTTAATTAATACTTATTATGTGTAACAGTGTATACACTTGTTACCAGCATCTAATAACCAGTTATTTTCTTACCAACCAGTTACCATGATAAGTTTCACTGTAATTTGTGACTATGTATTATATTATGTTAGTTGCTATTTATGTGGAACAGTACACACACCTATTAGCAATATCAATTATATTACCAACAACTCATAAGCAGTCAATTACTTAAAAACCTGTTAGTACGATAATTTTTAACAGCAGTTTTTGAGTGCATGCTATCCCATGTTAGTTACTATATATGAGTGAAATTTTGTAAACAGTGTAATTACTTCATTTGTCAAAAGTTTCAACAGAAAGAAAAACCATATATCATTTTAGTAATTGTGGATAATTTTGTCACCTTCCCCTTCTATACACCACATATACTATTTTATCAGTCATTCTTAGTTACCAAATTCCAAGAAGAAAATTCTTTTACAGAGTAAAATGGGTTCTGAAGCAGAAACTCTTTCAGTTTGTCAAGTGATTGTAAGGACACTGTATACCTGTATGGGCGAAACAGCTACTAATGTTTCACATAACTGTTACCAGGCTTTGACACCGCTCTTTGAATGCCGGGATGCTTCCTTCAAAGGGCCATGGCCGAATTCCTTCCCGTTCCTTGTCCCCAGTCCTTTCCCGTACCCCAATGACATCTACGTCGACGAGGTGTAAAGCCATAACTAAAATAAAAAAAACACTGTACTTACTGATAAGATGTTCTCCCAGCTTGTCGCAGGGCCCCTTCTTGAGCACGCAGTCCACCTCGCGCCTGACGAGGCCCGAGTCCTTGAGCAGCTTGTTGAGATGGTCTGACGACACGCCTTCCGCGTGGTTGTGGCTGCGGGGTTGTGCTACCACAACCGCCACCACACACGCTGCAACCACCAACAGGACTGCGTTTCTCTGCATGGTCACTGAGCGACGAGGTCTGCAGTACCTGTTTTCCTCGCTCTTATAGTCTGTTCTACTGCCCGACTGCGTCTAATGCTGCAATTAAGCTACTCCGGATAGTCCGCTTTCCTGCTCACAAACGACATTCGTGTGTTGTTGTGTGAATAACGATCACTGCTACTGACGTCTTTGACAGGCTGACGTGTAGGTTTCGTAGGCATACGCTTCCTTCCTCAATAAGCATTGACATGAGTCATTAAATCACCTTGAAACTGCGATATTGGCTCATTATTTTTTTTTAAGTTTACAAGATCGAAGTATTGTGCTATGCTGAGATCAGGCTGGAGCTTCAGGTATGTCAGAAGGAAGAAATACAAGAAAGAAATCTACAGAAAGGTCTTGCTTTATAAGGATGTTGCAACTGTGGAGAGGTTATGTGTATAGAGAGGTTAATTTTGCAAGGAACACATCTTGGTGATTGAGGTCATAGATAAAATATCGTTGAAAATAATTAAAGAAAGAAATAACAGAGTTACTGTTTTTAAGCATTACAGAATTTCCTAGTTCGGTATCACTACCTATAATTGGCACAAGAAAATCTCAACCTTCTCTGCATTTCCTGTAATGTAGAAAAGGAGAAAGCTGAAATTATATCACCCTCATTCTAGGGAATAGTGAAGGATCTGCTATAGTTGAGGATCAGCTTAGGAAAGTAAGAATTTGTATCAATTTGACACAGAGATCAATTGTTCGGTGATCTGAGCTAATAAGAAATAAATAAATATTAAACGGGTAGCGAGAAAGGGATGTATACCTCCCCTCCTTCTCCCCCCCCCCCCGCCGTTATTTAATAGTTATTCATAACAAATCTTCAAGGATTATGTGCATGTGGGAGTGCGTTGAATGCGGAATATATCAGTAACATACGTTATGAAGACGGGGCGATAACTTCAGCAGACAGTTGGATAAACATACAACACCCCACACAGCAGCCACGATCACAGCAGGTGTGATCGAAAAGTAACGAGAATTTTGAAATTGTGTGCTATCTCTTTTTATCGAATTGAATCATTTTTTGTGTATTTGTATCGCTGGCAGAAACGTACGCGTTAATTGTATGGCGCGAATGAGCAACATGTACCTAATTTAAGTCTGTTTTGCGATTTTTGTTTACGGCAAAATGCTCGATCAGAGAGATTGTGTGAAATTTTGTGTTAAAAATTATGTACAGCGAAGCATTCAGAATACTAAAAAAGGCCTTTGGCTGCGATACTAGGTCGGAACTATGAGTTTACGAATGGTACAAACGCATTCAGCAAGGTCAAGAAGACATCGAAAGTGAACGAAGTCTGGGCGTCTTAACACGTTCATCAGTGATGAAAATGTGGAAAAAAATTAAACACATCGTGTTTTATAAAAGAAGATTTACCGTTAGATAGGTTTCTGAAAAATTACTACCTACCAGTTTTGCTCAATTTTCGTGAGGCAATCTGGAAAAAACGACCAAAACTGAGGAGAGACAACTCGTGTATTTTGCACGACCATGCTTTGGCTATTTTTACGTTTTCTCCATTAGAAACTGTATCGTAAAAAAATACTAAAACCACAGTGGCCTCAATAAGATAGCACAAATGTTCAGATATTTTCTTTTATGGTTGCTTGAGAAATCTTTTTACTAACTTCATTGTACCAAGCTTTAAGGTACGAGTATAGGTTTGCAATATAAAAATAACCATCAGTCTTTGAAATTCCTACAGATTCAAGATAAATCCATTCGAAAAGTAAATACTTTCAAGAAATATGTAGCTTTTGCCATCCATGTAATGTGGTGAAAATAGCCAGGTAACTGAAATTCAATTGTTCCTGATTTGTGTTCGCTTAAAAACTGCTGTAGCTCTTTATGTAATCGTCTCTAATTTGTTGCCATACATTTTGTGTTTTGTCAAAACAGTCACCCATCCAAGTACGAACAACGCCCAAAGTTGCTTAACTGCGGTGATCGGATGAGAACGGATGTTTTCAACGTGGTATGGCCGTTGGCAAAAAAACTAACAAGGGGAACTTGTGATCTCGGAAAACCAGTTCGGGACGAAACTTAACAAGTTAGAACCATACCTTAAGGGTGTCCACCCAGTAGAGTATTAAAGCGCACTAGCCGGAAATTACTAGAACAAGGGAACTAAAGTTTTATGCGCAGCTCATGTACTAGTCGATTTGCACACCATGCCAGCGCAGCGAAGTGGCCGAGTCTGTAACGAACTCGCTTACCACGCGAGCGGTAAGGGTTCGACGCTACCTTGGGTAACTCTTAATTCTCTCGGGCTTCAACATAACGATCACGTGTCCAGGAATTTATTACTGCGTACTTATCAAATTGATTTCCTCATTTTTCAATTATTCTTCTCATTGCGATAAATATTACTTCTTTTTTAGCCGGCTGCATCCTTTTTCTTCTTTGTAATGTCTGTAGATTCCCCGTGGGCTGAGCCTTTGCGGCATTAATAACTTTGATTTTGTATCCCAAAGAAAGATGACCTACCTGTCTTATCTTTTTCTTTCTTCTATTTCATAATCATCTAATGAACTATAAGGTTCCTCGTAACAGTTTCCATTTTCATGAGCAAGTTCTTCATTAATTACAAGTATTTTTCAGCTAGCATGTCCATAGTACGTTCGTAAATTTCTTCACCCATCAACACTGCTTCATGAGAAATTGGAGTTGAATATTCCGAAGTAATCAAATAATTTTTAGCAAGGAAGCTTTCGTAATAAATGACTGAATCTTTCAACTTCAACTTCGACATCTCATTGTATAATGAATCTTTACTGATTTCATCTGCAGCTTCTGATACTTTCGCGATTTTTTCAGTAAGAGGCATTTTCAATTAATAATATTTAAAAAAATCGGATAATATTTCACACGTACAGAACGCTCGAATCTCTGCGAAAGTCAGGAATGAACTAGCATATTACTTAGAGTTTCTGGAGGAATAAGGCTGGGTACAACTGTATATATCGAACTCTTGCAGGTAAGGACCATTGTTCCATTGGTACCGTTAAGGTCTTCAACATTCCTTACCACGTAACTGTGTACTAAGCGCTACAGCTGTGCTCTACTTTTCCACATAGAAATTGGTTAATTAAATTTACAATAAATATTTTTAATCTCTCCACTGCTTATATCACCTTAAAATTTGTAATTACTTTTCTATGAAAATTGTAATTAAAGTTTGAAATTATCTCATTTTGAAATGCGTGTGAAATTATTCAACTTTTTTAAAATAAAATATTACCTTTGAGTGGCATTTTAATTAGTTGTAACAGTCAAATCATAAGTAATTTTTTATTTATGAAATAATTTATTACTTTAATTTAATTTAATTGCAATGGAACACACGCTCCGGTGGCAATTTCCTTACACACCCAACTTCCCGCTATCCTTCACTCACCTATATTTGCCCTCTACAAATTTTAACTTTAAATTCTTTTAACGTTTTCGGTAGGTTATTCATCATTCCCCTTGGTAACTCATTCCAATCCCTGACACCCTTACTTAAAAAACAAAATCTTCCCACACCCTTGTGCCTGAAATCGAGTGCCAGCTTGTGGTCATAGTCATCTTTTCCCTTCCATGAACTACTTTTCATACCTACTGCAATATCTTTCCATGCCTCATCGCCAGTATATGCCCTGTACACTCCCATTACCCTCCTCATCCTCCTCCTGTCTTGCAATGAATTCCAATGAATTGATAATATTGTAAGTCGTTGACTTTATTTAAACATTTTTATAATTTTTAAAACAATTAAAAAAAGCTATCTAAGGTAGCATCGGACCTGGTTTGCCCGCGTAGCAAGCGAGGTCGCTACTGACTCGGCGACTTCGCTGTGATGGCTTGATGCAAAAATCGACCAAAAATCGATGAGCTGCTCGTAAAACTCTGGTTAGTGAGCTTTACTACTTTACTGGGAGGACATCCTAACTACTAACCTGCGAAGTCTCATCCAGAATTGAACTTCCGAGACCGTAAGGTCCCCTGTATGTGGAATCTCGATTCCCAATACTGTTCATAGGTTAATCGTCAATTCCAATAACATATTTATAATGTTCTATATTTGTTCAGGCTTTTGAAAACGTTGAAACAATGCTGCTTTGGGTCCAGCCGATGTAACAATGCATACTTCGAAAGTAGATATTGAAACCAATTCATACATATGGTTTCTGCAAGAGTACGATATATACAGTTTTACCCACCCTTATTCCTCCAGAAACTCTAACTAATATGCTAGTTCATTCCTGACTTTCGCAGAGATTCGAGCGTTCTGTACTGTGAAATATTATCCGAATTTTTTTAAATATTATGAATTGAAAATGCCTGTTACTGAAAAAATCGCGAAAGTATCAGAAGCTGCAGATGAAATCAGTGAAGATTCATTACACAAAATACCTTAAGTTCTCTGTTCGACGCACAAGAAACGCATGTTGCAAAAAATTGCAATGATAACACACGATTATTGTGGTTTAGTTAGTACTGTGTAAAGTAGCAACACTTGCGTTTAGAAATTTTTTGGAGTCTTTCAAAACCAGAAAAATTTAGTTTTTTTTTTTTAAATTCGTTGGAATAATAGTATTGGCATTGATGTGAACAGTGTATAAATGTCTCGCTGAACTCAAACTTAGTCGTTCTTTCGCTGTTGATGGTGATCAAGAAACCATCAGACTCTTAATCACCTACGTTGACACTTAACAATACTAAACACGGGTAGAGAGAGGATCTATGGTAACCAGTTACTCTTGGCTCACCACATATTGCGTTCACTCATTTATTTGGACGTAGCTTTACCATCCTTTAAGCACATGGATAAATTTTTCTTATCCTCTTTATATTTCGTTTATCTTGTGTCTCTGAGCTGCTTAAATGCGCTGAAACAATGTAATTCTTGACGTACGATACGCGCAGTACAATGTAACACGCGAACATACAACATCCGTAACTGTTCTACAATTTTACATAATTGCCTGCGACATTTCTGAGATGCTCCTAAAATTGTGTAAAAATAACCCTCTTTTTATGAACATAATAAGACGTTACGCATAAAGAGGTCGATAAATATTAGCTGACATGTAGATGCTACACACTGATTTTGAAATGTTAAATTTATATCTTAAGGACAAATTGTAATGTTAATGCCTATACCTTAATGTCAGAATGACGAGTTTCCTAGCCGCTGTTGTTACACAAAGTGTAACTCATGGTCGTGACAACACACCTCTATTTTGTATAATAGTTTACCTAATTTTCAGCATAATTTTTTCATAAAGTAGAAAGAGAGATATTTTCTTGTCTCATATGTTATTTGTCTGAAACTCGTACAAGTCTCATAGGAGCCGCAACTGTCATAATATGGAGATCAGTTAACAGGAACGGAACTTCGAATTAGGATGATTAGAGGAAGATGGTAGGGGAGTATCACTTTTGAATATCTAATACAGGTGAATGTGCTATTGTTTGCTTTTTATTTCGTTAGAGAATCACATACAGAGCCGTGTCACAGGTGTACTGTTTACTGCTAATGTCTGGAGTAGAGTGTCTCGACCTCCGCCCAGACGCCGGGGTGGCTCTTCTCCAGGAAGTCCTTCAGCTTCCGTGCGTTGGCTGCCTGCGCGGGAGTGCAGTCCTTGCACTTGTTGATCACCACCTGCGGGATCACCTCTGCAAGCAGAACAAAAGCAACATGTCATCAAAGATCATCGTAATCGATAATCAAATTGTGTGAAATTTAAACTTAAAGTTACAATTTTCCTTTATTTTTTAGCGCTATGGAGATCATTACTGGTTTATAAAAACAATTTAACTCTTCATTACAGTTATTTACTGTAAAATATCGTAATTCAAGGTTATTCACTTATGTGTAGTTGTATCCGTCAAAAATTAATTTCTATTTAAATTTTTAATTATCATGTCGTCTTTTACGGTGTTTGATAGAAATAGTTACTGCAGAGGCCTATGTACGATAATTTTAAATTTTTGAAAATGTAAGGTGGTAAGAAAAGAGCTATTTACCAGCTTGAATACAATCGCAACTTGGCATGAGAGCCATCCTGTTATCGGACCTAAAAGCGGACATAGCGATAAGCCTCCTTCACGCTAAAGAAAATGTTAACACTCTCACACAGTGTGAAAATGCCTTTCAGAATATTGAAACAAAATGTGCCTAAGGTAACACAGTACACCTTTGTCACGAGAATCTCCAATCAATTTTCTATCAGTCTCCTTCGCTAAATCAGAACGGAGCACACATATGCGTTCGTTTACAGGCAGTAAAGAATTTACTCTGGAGACTTCAGGAGTTCCAGTTATTCTGTCTTATTATTTGGTTTGGTCGGATGGTACTTGGGAACCTAGGTATTTATATGAGTATTTCTTCGGATCCTTTGAGAGCGTTACCGTTGTTACAAGTTTTTAATAAACTTAGAGTTTTTTTATGTGGCCTTCAGTCTTTTCGACCATTTAGCCAGCTCCAATTTGTTTACGCTGCAACTGCTGTATCAGTAATTCACTATGATATTGTGGACCCTACAGTGAGGACAACACAAGACGAACATAACACTTGTTAAAACCACCCATGCCCGAGGCCGGACTCGAACCGGCGGCCCTTGCAGTGCGAGGCCAGCGCGCTAGTCACTACACTGCCAGGACCGGCTAAACTTGGAGTTACTTCCTGCTTTGCTTTTGTTCGAACATTATTTTGCATGTGTGATTTTAATGTCACAAAAAAAGTGTGCAATCTTTAGTATCCAAACACACATCACGCCGACCTAATTTACCACTCTCCTGGCTTTGAGAAATCATATCTTGTGTGGGCGAGTTCACGTCATCAGCTTGAGCGGCGGCACAGTGTCTTTTGTATATTTCCACAAGACGGCACTACACTATCAAGACGTGCCAGTGCCTCTCGCTGCCCCGCCTTGTGACTGTACTTACTGATGAGCTGGTTTCCCAGCTTGTCGCAGGGCCCCTTCTTGAGCACGCAGTCCACCTCGCGCTTGACGAGTCCCGAGTCCTTGAGCAGCTTGTTGAGCTGGTCCGACGACACGCCACTCAGGTGAGTGCGGGGCTCCGCCACCACCACCGCCACCACACACGCTACAACCACCAGGACTGCGGTTCTCTGCATGGCCACTCAGCTACACGATGTCTCCACTCCACGCGGCCCATGCTCTTATACTCTGCCCGACTGTCTGATAGCGTCTAATGCCGCAGGTAAGCGTCTCGGGATAAGCCGTTTTCCTGCTTACAAATGAGATTCCAGTGCCGTTAAGTAAATTACAATCACCGCGTTGACGACTTTGTCAGGCTGACGTGTAGTTCTCACAGGCATACTCTTCCTTCACCAATCGTCGTTTACAATATCACTCATTGACTTTATTGATTAGCATGAAATGACACACGAATGACAGAAGTAACACAGGTAGAAGCTGTGCCACTTTCCGGTCTTTGACTGTATTAATTTTCTTTTAAAAAATCTGTACACTCTAACATCATGGTATAATGCTAAGTGGACGTTTTGCTTGGGCTTAATGTACATCAGAAGGAAGGACCAGAAAAAAAGTATTTAGCTACTTGTTGCTTTATACCAAACAATAGCTCGGTAATTAAGAGAATTGCAGTATAGGAGAAACGAGAGATTGTTACACGCATTATGGGGATGAAAACAGGGATCAGAATAGTAAAGGAAGATTTTGTATAAATCTAATAGATATCAATACAGATGTGGGAATTGTTGTTAATCTCTATAAGAATAATTGGAGTAATCAAACGTGAAAAAAGTAAATATATTGTAAGACGACTAATTCAGGGTTGTTTACTTTATTCACTGTTCTTGTTTTTCTCGTTACCATTCGGTTGGTGAGTATTTACACTGCTGTGGTTTCCTCTTGTCTTGGCCAGTAATAAACGTGTATTTTGTTTTGTTCGTTGACTGTTGTGGGTATGTTAGGTGTAGTGTGTTATTTGTTTTGAGAACGAATGGAGAGGATGGAACCCTGTGCGGCCAGCTCATTGCTACTATTCCGAAGGACATCAGCAGGGTTGATGTCCCCAACGAATAGGTGAAGCACCATCGCCAGTGCCGTATGCTCTTACTTCAAAAGCCATTGGGGAGAGGTTTGGGATTTAGCCCAGGACTTTGCTGCACTATCTGGTGCTTATCAGTTTTGAACTGTCACATCCCCTACACTATCTACCAGGTCCTGATCTTCTGCTTCCTGGATTCAAACCAGCTAACCACAACTCAAACGCCAGGCATCCTCACGATGCAACAGTCAACTGAACCAACACTTACTTATAAGTCTTAACATATGATTAGGAATGATTTGGAGATAGCAGTGCTGTTGAATGGAGTGTGTGTAAGTAACATTCGTTATGAAGTGAGGTAAAGTCTTTTGTAGACAGCTGGTTAAATTTACATTATCTTACAAGACAACCAAGATTACGGTCTGGATATTTACAGTACTAAAACAAAAGTAGCGGTCATTGCTAAAAACATTTTCCAGTGTAAGCTCATCTAATGTGTTGCCAGATGTAGTTAACTTGTAGAACCACAAGTTATCGGACAAGATAGACACGTACTGGAACGGAATGACCTGTTTTTCCATAAAGTTAGTTACCCTTCGAAAAGTGGTGAATTATCAGTGAAAATTATAATTAGTCTTGTGTGCTGTTATGCTTTGAAACTTGCATATCGACAGAAATAGTCGGGAAAAAATTGCATTTGAAATGTGTCTGTAATATATATGAATTTTATTCGTGTAGGGTGCCATCTCAGCTAGCATTTGAGAATAAAAGGCTATTATCTAAGAGCACTGAAAAATCTTTTTAATTATGCAGGTCTCCTTGCCAGAGAATTTCGGGTTCGGCCGAAACCGAAGAGAAATGTGGTTTTAAATGTTTCTCAACAAGATTTACCGTTATTTTCAGCCATTCTACACCACAGCTGCCTCTGTTCATCTATGTCTATGTCTCGTCTGCAACCCCGGATTTTTTGTGTAAATAAGCCTTCTATATCGTAATTGTGCTGGCATTCCATCTGCTGTTTAAGTTAGTTAAAGTGGTATTTGGTAGTGTATTAATTATTCCTTGGGACAATGAGTAGCTGTTGGATTTTTCAGTCGCTGCTATTCTGCAGCGCACTCCACATTTTGGTAGTTCGTCTCGCCTGCCATCTCACCGTTCCACGCAAGTTCTGTGACCTTTCCTATACTTTGACCATCGTTTTCGTTGGTCTGGCAACCTACTGAAATTGTAAAACCGCAAGGCTACTCACTGGCTGCCTAAGTCTTACAATCCTCAAATACTCGACGAATTCCTCACTCATTTTAATAATACGGCCCCTACAGAGCCCGAACAGAAAAAATGATATACCACTCACTCACCCCTCTCTATTGACGTGTCATGGAGATTATCTTCGAACTGCCGTTATGAGCGGCTTTGAGAACATTACTATGGTGCGGAACGGTAACAGTCGGGGTCTGAAATTCGCGAGGACCCTTGTGCAAAACTCCACCCAACTAGCGAGACGTCGGTTTTCCATGATTTCCCGAAGTAATTCAGGCGAGTGCCGGAATAGTTCCATTAAAAGCCCATTACCAAAATCCTGCTCGGTCGTTGTCCCCAAACCTCTCTAATGAGAGGTCCACCATATTTACAGCCAAAAGAAAAGAAAGAAAAAATGTAAAACCAAAATAATTATATTCCAAGACGTTCTCTCATAAGCAGTATCAATCCTCCTACTATTCGTTCAACATGTATCCTGTCGGAGAATTTTTTTCCTTGCTATGGATATTGAAGATTAACAGCTTCGTCAGTTGTCTCACGGAAGGTGTGTGTGGAAAGAAGCCTTAAAAACTGGGTGTCCGTGACATTCATACATGTATAGTACATCTGCATCCACATCTACATATATACTCTGCAAATCAAAAAACTATGGGTGGCAGAGGGTGCTCAGCACCAAAGCTAATCTCTTTGTTGTGTATTCCAATCCCTAATGGTACGAGGGAAAAAAAAGAATTCATATAACAATCAGGAGCGTTCTGGTAGCTCAGTGCCTAAGCGCTTGCTTTCAAAAAACGTTCGCTGCTCCTGCCCTGTGCACGAATCCCGGCAGGCGCAGGAATTTTGAGAGTTGTGCTTAATCATATGAGCTATGCCAGGACGCTCCGTGGTTCGGATTCCACGTTAAACTGTAGGTCCCAGAGGAAAGGAACTGGCCGTCCTACCTCTGACACAATGGCTTAGTATGCCTCCTTCTGGAGGATCCAACCAACCTTCGGGTTGTGGACTAAGTTTTTTTTTATAACAATCAGTGCGGCACCTTATTTCTCTAATTTTATCTTTCCTGTCATTCCGACCCAAATAGGTTGGTGGACGAAGTATTTCACTACACTCGTAAGTGAAAGTGGGAGTACGCATGTTTACCAATAAGTTTATACGAAACGTGCGTCGTTTATCTACCAGAGACTTCCAGCCTAGTCTACTAATCAGTTCTGTAACGCTTTCATAAGGACTGTAGCAAGCGGTAACGAATCGAGCGGCTCTTCTCTGTACTTTCTCTGTACTTTCAGTCAGCCCCTTACGAAACGGATCCCAGATGGCACAACAATAGTCCAAATGTGGACGCTATCTCCTTTGTTTGTTCATTACAATTTTTCAAAATTCGACCTAGGAACCGCAGCCTAGAATTAGCTCTACCTACCAACGTATTAATATGTAAGTCCCATTTCATGTTCCTTTGTACTGTTACTCCCAAATATTTCATAGAATCGACCATATCAATAACTGAACTGTTTACCTCGTATTTCTGAACAATCGGATTCTTTTTGTTAGTTATGCTCGTTGTCTTACACCTCATAGCAGTCGGACACTAATCGATCTCGGTTGGACAAAGACTTCTCCGAATTACTGTTCCTGACTCCCATCCATAAGGTTTTTTTTCCTTTTTGCTTATGGCTTTACACCCTTTCGACGTCGAGGCGGGAAAGGGATTCGACTACGGCCTTTTGAGTGAACCATGGAAAACCCAAATCTGGAAGACGGAACTGGGATTCGAGCCCACGTCCTCTCGAATGCGAGTCTAGAGCGTTACTGCTCACCCACTACGCACGGTCACCCGTAAATACAATATGAGTAATGAGCTAATAGTGACGCGTTCTTCACAATATGTTGATTCCCTGCTTAATTTGCTTTACCTGTCGTCTGGTCCTCTAGGCTAGACGCTTCCGCTGCCACTTTAATAACGTCGTTGAATGAAAGAGTATTTGTTCCATTTACCTAAAATTATTCTCTGTTATTAACGTAATCTCAGCATCTTAAGTAATGATCATTCTTTCCATTATTTTTTGGCTGATATCTGTACATGATGTGCATATAAAAAGTGCGAAGTTGTGTCAGTGCAGACTCAAGTTACTTCGTTAATGGTCAAACGATTGTCAAGTCAGATAAAAAGGATTTATATTAGATACCCCGCAGTTAAGTACTCGAATTATGTGTTTGGGCATGGAAATAAATACAAATGTTAAAATATTTATTATGAAGGGGCATATAGAAATACAAGTTTGTAATATATTGACATTTAAGTGTAAAGTGAAAAAATTGAAATAAATGGCGTTATTTCTCCTGATTTTTAGTATTAGTAGTGCTTATTTTAAAAAGCAGTGTTCCTTTGGTTCTGATTGCTCCATCATTTATAAATTAAGGGCGATTAACGTTTTACGTATGTTATAACATACTGTTTTTCATAAAAGTGAAGAAGCTAATAATCATTAGTAAAAAAAACAATGTTATCGGAATCCAAAGGTTGAAGTGTTTATCTGTGAACTTTGGGGAGTATATCGTAAATAAGTGTTTGAGATAGTGTGATCCATGTTCTAGGCAGGAATGAGTTGTCATTTCTAGGTTTGTTACCCGGTATATTGCAGATATTAAGCTAGACCAAAAAATTTTAAATTTTGAAAACGCCATCCAAATTAGTTCGGTAGTTTTTGAGTGATGCTTGGACAGACGCAGCCAGCTTAAAGATTTTTCAGTTTGTTTAATTTTCATGTCAAGATCACACATGTCATAGAGTAGGTTTGCTGTTAAATATTAATGTCTCAAATTTGCCTTGTTTGGCTGTCGTTTGAGTAGTAGAACATCCGTTTTCTTCCACATACCAATCTTAAGGCAGAAGAGCCCTTGAAAGTATATTTCTGTTTTTGCCCTGTATTTTTTTATTTATTATTTATTTTGGCTTTCGCATTTCAGTTCACACTTAATTTTTGTTTCTTTGATACACTGGGCGCTGGTATGTGGAAATGAATCATATTAAAACTTTTTAAGAAACCTTTTGTGAATAAATAGACCCGCCAAAACATATGTTTTATTGTTGACCTGTTGCATTGGTATCAGTCTCCTGAAATTTCCTGCCATTCAGCGAAACATTTAATCACAAATATGTATGATCAATAACGTAATGATGATAAGCCGAGTAGAAATAGAGAGGAAGCCCCATGTTGACACCAGGTATTCTGCTCAAATCAGGAAGGGCAAACTTTGTTAGCCCTTGTAATATGATTTATGGTTTCATTATGGCTTCTGAAAGTGAGCCGCCATGATCTTAGTGTGTAGCCATTTTGGAAATTTTCTCACACTACCCTGTGCTGCTCGTCTATTGTTCTCAAAACATAGATTTTACTGTCAAGCCGCTCAGATTTTTTGTAACATTACGTGTCGAGGCAAATTTTCAAAGAAATAAAAGTGAAGACGATTAATGACAGGTCACTGCTTTACATGTCTTATTTAACTGTTGTCCAAATAGTAAAAGTTTACGGTCTTTCTTTTTAGATGTCATATAATATATACTATACAAATCACATAATAAATTTCATACCATCGGGCTACTTAGAAACTAAAAATTATACTTAAATAGTCATAAGAGGAGACATATATATGGCCATCTGTGTTAGAGGTTAGGTTGTAAGGGGGTTCCAAATTGATGAATCTAGAGACTATCTATGCTATCTATGCTATGCTACTTTGGCTGTTGACAATGAGGGCCTAGTGATGATAAATAATTGAGGTGGGAACTTATCTGTATGTGACAAGGGTGTCAGATTGAACTATAAATCTTTTTTTTTCTGAATGGTTCGATGAAAGTGTTTGAGTTCTACACCCATTATCAGTGATAGAATACGTACAGTGCACTTATATTTGAAATATTATATCTTCAGTACCAACACTATAAATTTTACAATTCCCGTTGAGAGTGAAAAATTTAATTAAATAATTTGTACACCAAGCAAGATCCTGAGGGATGTAAGCCTGTCGATGCGTGAACTTTGACGAATTTTGAGTAAATGCGTGAATCAATATAATTGTTGAACGAGTAAATATATTCAATAATTTTAAACGTAAATCAAATGCGAGTATTTTCTTTTATGCTTTCCTTTGTCTTCAAAAGCACAGCGGCTTTTTACTCATAAATTTTTTTCTAACCTTATGAAATTTCGAAAAAAAATATCCTTAATATGATACGCTACTACACTTACCTGTGGTGCTATTTTCAGAAAACATGAACGAATTAGGCTGACCAGAGTAGACTACTCTTGGAGGGAACTACGAATATCCAAAATGATGTTCGTGTGATTACAGGCTGCCTTCTCATGACGGACACGAGAACGACCGTCGTTTGGATTTGTAGCGAGATGACTAGATGGGTCATCTCGTACAATGTAAATTAATTATTGTTTGATATAATAACTTAAGAAATAAATAGATATTCTTTTCTTGAGTTGGAGACAGAAATCCGCGTCTAGCTAAGGGTTGTGTTAGCGTGAGTGACACTCTGACATAAGCCGGAAGTGTCCGGGAGGTCGAGACAATGCGGGGATTATCTCTGACACTGGTACCGGTGAGAAAGGCTGGACTCTGGGGAATTTTGCGGAAGGGATCGTGGGAAAATTATTTCTACGTATCCTCCCGAACAATCCCGACAAAACCCGAAGACTCTTAGCAAATAAGAGGCAATGTATTAGCCAGCATAGAGGGTAGACTTTGCGAAGCCATTCCGATGTTTTTATTTCCTCACGTGGTTGGAAATATTACAAATTTTGTGTTTTTCATGATACTCGCTGAGGAGAAGGAGAGACGAGCTCTGAGGGGCGAGAAGAGGCCATTCCGTCCAGAATGATCGCGCTGGCAACTGCCTGTTAGAGTACGGCGGATGATTTCGTTCTGGAGGCTTCGATGACTGAGCGCCTGGTCCGATCGATGTTGTCACTTGTGTTGGTTGACGTGGAACAAGTGCCTAGGATTACCTGTATGGTGCGCCGTTGAGAGACGACAGCGCTCTTGTTACGACACTGCTTGCAGCCAGACAGACACGGTAATTATACCTCCAGAAACAGTGTGTACTCAGGCGAATCATTGAGATAGCCCTTTAACGGTCTTATGAGTAAGAGTTCTTATGCCGCCGGCCATTAATTCCTGAGCTAGTTGTGTCTAAAAGCCGAGTGCTTTTTGGTTTTCTTTATCCAGTTTGAATTGAAAGACTGACTTCCATGTTTGGAAATTTTCAATAACCATTGTTTGTGGAAACAAATTAACTCCCTGGCGCCCTATGTAATCCAGTTAAATCTGATATTTTCTTGTTATCATTGTCATACATGAATCGCTCTCGTTATGTATAAGAGAGTTTTTGCTTCAGTTACATATGGAATTTGTAACTCTTTGTAATGTACATGTATTGCAATTTCTTAGCTTCAATTTACGATAATTGTTGGTTTGCTATGTTGCACCTGTAAGACAAGGTATTGCGTTGAAATTTATTTTGCATAGACAGATATTTAAGATTAATGGTAAATATACCTCTGTCTGTAAGCAGTAATGAATACCAAATAAACCAATATTTTAGGATCTTTTCAAATATTAATAACAGAAGTAATGGTTTCACCTCTGTTTCCTGAAATTAATATATGTGTTTTGCATAAGGTAGTGGAAGGTGGCGATTATAAATCAGGCAAGGTAAGCAATTAATATGCCCCCACAGCAATCCGCTACAGATTCAATGTTCCTCTTTTCTTTTCCTGCGTATTTTTTTGTGTCTGTGTCCACGTAAACACTAATACATTCAACTCATAAACGTGATATTTGAACAGATGTGCTAGAATTTACCGTTAGCTGCAATGATCATTACGTACCTACATTTCAGCCTTCTCTTCTGTATAAACCTATCCACACCAACTTCTAAATGAGTGGCAAGAATACTGGGAGTACTAACACGTTAGTATTTTTATCTCTTTGAATGTGTTAACGAAGATTATTCGTAAAGATCAATTAAGGCATTAAAATACGGTAGGTTGACTTAATTATATGTCGTTAGTATTCTCAAAGGTAACGTAACACGAAATAAGATGTAGAGTATGTAAAAATGCCCCCCGAAAGAAGGTGAAGGAGCGTCTTTTAAAAGTATCTAATACAGGTGTGTTTTTGTGAATCAGTTTTTATTGCGGTAGAGAGTCATACACAATTATCTAGTGCGTTTACTCTAATGTCTGGAGTAGAGTGTCTCGACCTCCGCCCAGACGCCGGGGTGGCTCTTCTCCAGGAAGTCCTTCAGCTTGCGCGCGTTGGTTGCCTGCGCGGGAGTGCAGTCCTTGCACTTGTTGATCACCACCTGCGGGATCACTTCTGCAAGCAGAAAAAAGCAAGAGGTTACCAGAGAAAGCCGCTTGTACGCCCGTATCCAATTTACTCGTAGTTTAAACCTAGGAATACAATTTTCAACGTGATGGAGGTCTTTACCAGGGACAAAAATACATTTTGACTTAATAATTGACTATCACAGAAAAGCGAAATTCAGGGTTAGTGACTTCTTATATCCATTATGAGCGACACGTACTTGTACGTTCTTCCAGCACAGTGTCCTATGGGAAATTATACGAACTGATTGCCACATGTATGGCGTCCTTTTCAATTTTGTGGGATTTAAGTGGTAAATGAGAGAATGAAAACGAGACGCAGGTACCACTAATGTTATCAGACCTTAACCTATCCATCAGTCTTCTGCAAGCTTAAGAAAATGTTCCCTCTCTCGCGCAATATGAAAAAGTCATCAAAGACCATCAGAGCACTGAAACTCAATACGCCAATCATATCAGATTACAATTTTCTACCGAGCGTGCTGGGTGAGTGGTTAACGCTCTGGCCTGGCATACGGTAGGACGCGGGTTCGAATCCCCTTCCGGGCATCCTGACTTGGATTTTCCATATTTTCCCCCAAATCATTCCAGACGAATGCCGGGATGCTTCCTTCAAAAAGGCAATGACCGGATTCCTTCTCATTCCTTGCCCTCAGTCCTTTCTCTCCTGTAATGACCTAGACGTCAACGAGTCGTAAAGCCATAAGAAAAAAAAACAACAAAAAAATTACTCACATGTCACTCTAACCAGCAATCTTGCTCTCCAACCAGAACGGAGCGCACATTAATCTGCTAAGGAAGGTAATAGAGCGGATACTATTTAATATATTAGAAATATTGCAGCATTAGCCAGTTTTTCTATTCTTTAATATGAATGGATGTTACTCCAAAGTCTAAGTACATTTCAGTGATCGATAGAAATTTACTACTTATATATTTTCTTAATAAACCTATGTCGCGTGTGGGCCGAGCTAGTAGCAAACTTACCCACTGTGGGTCCGTTCCAGCGTCTACTTACTGCCAACTGAGGTACTTCCGGTTTCCAGCCGGCATCTGTAAGTTCCTTGCTGGGACAAAGGTATGCACAGAGACTTAACTGGTCTAAAATTGGGACTTAGGTGCTCCTTGAATAATGTAAAGAATTTCGGTTACTTGATTTATTCGGCGAGAGCAGTTGTATGGTACAATTACAATCGACTGGTACATGGAATCAGCATTCCTGGTATTAGGATGATGGACCATAGGATCAGATGTTGAGACAGAATGCATTACAAGCCAGCAGAGGGAGGATTATTGGAAAAATGCCCAAAATGGCCTGATTAGACTGTAACAGGTCCTCACTACTAAAAATCACATCGCGGACTGGGGGGAGGCGCCCGTGCGAAATGGCGCCCTTGGTTCTGGAAGGTGGGGCAAACTCTCTTCTCATTGGCTGACAGTCACTACGAACACGCGTGTGTATCACGTGCCCATAGTGTGTCAGCCTCATGTACTGGTTGTGCTGTACAGCGTTCCCACAGTAAGAACTGCCAGACCAGCGGCCTTGGCGCCGGTGTCGTGTACTAGCATTGTAACCTTCCTGCTACCGTGCTGGCTTGGAAGTACTCTGCCTTCATTATTGCTAAACTCTATACTAACATCTGTATAAAAATCAGCTACCGCGACACCTAGAGTTATCTCCCGCTTACACCTTCATTCTTATATTATTTTCAGCCATCAAGTTTAGTAGCAAGAAAGAAAATGATGTACAGCTATTTAAACTAAAATCAGGAAGCCTTTAGTATTTTCGTCGGGGATCAAAACTTTCGTCGCACCGACCAAACTTTGGTTTGTCTTGGCTCTGAGAAATCATAGGTAGTGTATACGTGTTCAAGTCATCAGCTTAAGACACGATACAGTGTCTTTTGTATATTTCCACAAGACGGCACTACACTATGAAGACGTGCCAGTGCCTCCCGCTGCCCCGCCTTGTGGCTGTACTTACTGATGAGCTGGTTTCCCAGCTTGTCGCAGGGCCCCTTCTTGAGCACGCAGTCCACCTCGCGCTTGACGAGTCCCGAGTCCTTGAGCAGCTTGTTGAGCTGGTCCGACGACACGCCACCCGGGTGAGTGCGGGGCTCCGCCATCACCACCCCCACCACACACGCTACCACCACCAACAGGACTGCGGTTCTCTGCATGGTCACTCAGCTACACGGTGTCTCCACTCCACGCGGCCCATGCTCTTATACTCTGCCCGACTGTCTGATAGCGTCTAATGCCGCAGGTAAGCGTCTCTGGATAAGCCGTTTTCCTGCTTACGGGTGAGATTTGAGTGTCGTTAAATGTAGGTGAGTAATTACATTTGACGCCAGTGCAGATATGAACTTACGGAAAACCGGATTAATTTTGTCTTGTCACAATCGAGGGACTATGATTCCTTTTCTAAGCATTCTACACCGACTCGTAAATTTAATGAGTTTCAGCTTAGAGCGAATCGTGGACCATAATTTCTGCTGAAATGAGTCGCTATAGCAAGTGCGGCTATCCTTACGTAGTTTTCTTTTCATTGTGAATGTCGGAATGGTTCCTTCATAGAAGCTGTGCTTGATTTACTTCCTGCTTTGTGTAATCTCTCATTTTTCTACCCTAGGGTTACATAGAAAAATAAGATAACTCTTGTGGTATACCTTAAGTGTCTCCAATATTTGTGACTTGTTTCAGGTACGAATGGATGTTGAATTTAAGATTATTCCCTGCATTTTGGCTCGTATATCCAAAGACCAATACTACCTGTGTTCAGTTTCTGAATTTTTATTGTATTTCCACTTTTTGTATTCCATTTTATCTTAATTTTTTTGTTTTATCAGTTACTTTACCAAAAACAGCCATGATATCTGTATTAATATAGCCAATTCCTTGTATTTCTTTTCAATGTTTTACCGGTGATTTTTATCGTCGGTTCATTAGTTGTCACCATTAATCTACCAACATTCGATACAGATTGTTTTTATTATTATTTGAAATAGTGAAGTGAGATCTTCACTGTGTATTTGACGTAGAGAAAGCTTGTAATGGCTCCGTAATGGTATGGGCTGTGTTTACATACCATGGGTTGGGATCTCTGTTAAAACAGAACCACCATTGACTGCAAATGATCTGTTCAACTGATTGGATACCATTTTCAGTAATTCATGGCCTTAAACAACGATGGACTTTTTTTAGGATGACAATAAGTCGTGTCACCTGACCAAAACAGTTCATGGATTGGTTTGAGGAATATTCTAGACAGTTCCAGCCAATTATTTGGCCACTTATACCAACAGACATGAATCCATACCTGAGACATGATCAATAGGTCGGTCTGTGCACTTTCGCAATTATGTACTGCTCTAGAACAACGTTTTTCGATCCATTTTCAACCCAAGGACCAGCAAATTATCAAAAATATTTCTGCGGACCTCTAACTTTAATGGGTCTAATTGTTTACCTGTGTGTTTATAATTAACATTTGCGACATATTTTATTGTACCATTACAACATAATAAATCTAAAACCTTTTTTTGAATTCCTACGAAAACGTGGTTTGGAAACTGAAAGCGAACCATTAAAAGATAATTACATATTTACCAGACTGAGTATTTAGTAATCAAATGAATAATAATGTTAGAGTAGGCTGGATTCTACACTATAATCTCGGTCTACACAGGTAAGATTAAATAAAAGACGGTAGAACTTATTCCTTTTTATTTTTGTTTACTTCACCACTGTGTTGCTACCAAACTCATTATGTACCGCGGTCCCTCCTACTTATTACGGAACTATCAGAAAACTGTCATTTACTTAATCGTTGTTTTGATGTCAACTTGAAATAAAGAGACTATTGCAGAAACAGTGTTGTTTTGTTTTCATAGTAGATATCACAGATTTTTTCCTGGTCATTGAAATATTTGTGACTTTTAATGCGTTGGGCTTATCGTTATACTCACTTATAGCCTAAGCACCTGAGTGAGTGAGATTCTCTCTACGTCTTTCGGTTTATATTCAATATGCAAGATTTCATGTGTCACTATACTGTTATCATTAACTATAATTTTTTTTTCATACTATGTTGCGGTTATGTCGAGGATTTTAATTTGGAAAGAGTACTTTAATGTAATTGGACGATTTACTCGAAAAAACGCTACAATACGACATGCCATGCATAAAAACTGTTGATCTTAAGTCCACTCAAACAAATTCAAAAGTTTGGCCTTGAGTTTTGAACATCGAGGTTATCTTGAGATGAGTCTTGGCTACGTGAAGTTTGATTAGAGTTAATGGCTTTTCTTAAGGGTTTCGTAGGTTTTTTGAAGTGCAAAGCTAACTAACAATTATTTGTAATTTTACGAAACGTTCATTGATTAACACAATAATTGTATTGTTGCTGTTAGAAGTAGTACCGAGGTACCAGTAGGTTTACTGGAACCGCAGAATTCTACGATATGACGTTACGTTAGAATGTTTGTGTGTAAAATTGCGATTTTTCAAGGATCAAACCTATCTTATTAAATGTGAAAAGTAAAAAATTGCCTGGATATAAAATTTCATTCAAATATGTAAAGCCACTTCAGGCTTACTGGAACCTCAAGCCTCTAAAGATGGCGTTATAAAACAACGTTTGAGTATTTTTTTGTTTGTTTGTAAACTCGTGTTTTTTGGAGAATACAACTATTTAGATAAATTTGAAAAGCATAACATCATCTAAATACTAAATTACATCCAGATTGTTAGAGCTGTTCCCTATATATATATTTCACTTTAGAACGCATGGCTGAAAGTTTCTTTGGGAGACTTTTGACGATTTTGTTGAGCCAATGCACTTCACCTGGCAAAAGGGGTGTTCCAACACGCCACTAGTAGGTATCCCATAAATTTTGGCATTTCGGTGTATAAATAGTATGTGCACAAAAAACTTGACATTTTCAAAAATTCATAAAAATGAAATGTTACAACTTATTCACCTCAAACCTTTTCTTATAAATATGGTATCTGTGGAACTTTTTTTTCAAGGATGGACCCAATTCTTTTGTTGCAGGACGCCTCTGCTAGAAAGTGCTAGTGTAGAAAATGGTAACTTCACCACAACAGAAGAGCTAGTATGTCCTTCCATTAACAAAAATGGAGTCGATATCTGCTGTTCAACATTCCCAGCAGAGTATCCATTTACTCCTGCTGAAAAAGGTTGAAGAAAATAGTCGCCCTCTTGCGTCCGGGAAAAGTTTGGATCCGTTCGAACAGCATTCCTGCGAAGTCCAAAGAAATTAAAACATTGAGCAAGTCGTGAGCTCCAGGTGCCACGAACAATAGTTTCCAAAATATTATGCAGACATATGCTCGTGAAGCTGTATTGCATTTGGTCTAGGCATTCACTCCAGAAGATTATGTTTCGCGATATGACTTCAGAGTTTGGCAAGGATGGACAATGACAACAACCTGTGCAAGAGGTTAATTTTAATGAAAAAACAACGTTACACACTAATGGCAGAGTTAATCAACACAATATGCGTGTTCTGTAAATAGGAAACCTCTATTTCACCATGTAACATGAATGAAATCAGCCAAAGATGAATGCGTTCTGCGGAATATTGAGAGAAGAGATTTACGACCCTTCTTTTTGATGGAGAATACTCACTCCCACTTTTTCTATACTGGAACACCTGTAGACACATCTGCCTGGAAGATGGCTCGGCCGTGCAGTTGCTGATGATGTCTTTGTTGTAGGTGGATACAACAGTCGCCAGTCTTAACGCCGTGCGATTGTGTTTGTTATGATGATATGTGAAACACCGGTGAGGCAAGGAATCGCATCTGCTATTAAATTCATTACTAGCGACATGATGCGCAATATTTCGGGAGAGCGTGACCATTGTCTAGTCGTTCCTCTAATATATATATGTATATAAGATTTGAAGCCAGTGCATTGTACAGTTTATTTTTTTATGAATTGTTCAAAGTATGAAATTATTATTTTTCTTCCTTTATAATATGAACACAAGCCTTCTTTCATTTCTTTCCCCCTGTCTGTACGCCATTTAGTCCGAATTTGGGTCTTAAACTCATTCATTTTCTTCTTTCATTTGAGAGGTTCAGATGCAGTGGCAAGTTTTTCTATCTGCTGCTTAGTCTTCTCAAGACATCATCGGTTTTTCGTAGGACCTTACTTCTAATAGTCTCCTAGACGTACATTCAGCATGTTTCTTTCCATCAGGTAATGTATTTGTCTCTCTGATGCCTACTTCAGCCTCCTGTAAGTATTATTATGTGCTCTGTCTATTTGTAAGTGAGGACTGCAGTGCTGTGGTAAGATATTATGCTACTGTAGTGATAGACTCGATTTTGCTAATGGTCAAATAATTCTGATGGCAGATAAAGAGGGTCTGTGTTAAATGCCTCGGAGTTTAGTACCGGAATTATGTGGCTGAGCATGGAAACAAATCCAGATATTAGTATACTTAGTAAATGAAATAAGTAGGTTACACGTCCGAAGAATATAGAAATACCAGGTTGTAATAGCTAGGCGAATAGGTGACATCAAATGGGAAAGAGGAAACATTACGATAAATAGGACTGATAATCTTCTGATTTTTGTTATTAATAATGCTTATAGCAGTAGACATTGTTAGTCTTTATTTTCGATTACACAGGTTTTATTTTTTTTTTTATTTATTTATTTATTTTTTTTTTTTTTTTTTTTTTTTTTTTTTTTTTTTTTTTTTTTTTTTTTTTTTTTTTACAGTTAAGGGGAGGGACTTAATTGGATGTTTGGAATTTTGTAAATGGTAAAGAGAACTGTATATAACAGCAAGATTACTCTTGCTGTTATATACAGTTCTCTTTGCTATTAAGGTAATCCAGATGAATAAGGAAATTAACAAAAGTTACCTTAGTCATGTGAAGATTTCTGCCTTGTGCCTGAATACTGTGAATACCTCTATCAAGTTAACAGCAGTATCTATCCTAGCACTGCCTTTATTCAGGCGCTCTATCTCTCCCTGATGGACACACTTTCGCTATCTCTCCTTTTCTCACTACCTCCTTTCCTCTCTTTCTCTCTGTTTGTCTATGTGCTCACCTACCATATTTCACCACCACAGCTCATATTTAATATCATTTCGTGCTATAATGCTAACATTTGTAAGCCTGCGCTGTTGTTTTTACGAATCTCGACGTGATATAGGCTATTGTTGAATGTATTCTTTGTTTATTTTATCGTGGAAAAATATGGCACATGTGTGCACTTTGATTGATCCGCAGTCAATTGACAGACACTTAGAGAGTTTTTGCATTGTATGGAACTGCGTCTAAGTGGCGTGAAAATGAGAGATGATTATTCTGAAGCTTGAAAATTTCACAGATATAGAAACAGTGGTTCGACGGCTTTCATGTAGCACTATCAACCGTTACACGTTACTTTTTATGGTAAGACTGAAAGTTTATTTCAGAATTTTATCCTTACTAGCTTCGAGAAATGAACTTGAATTTTAAACTCCGATGTTTCCATCATCGACAAAACTTAGAGGACCTTTCCTTAAATGAAACATATTTTAGTTTATGATAACCTTTTTTTTTTCTTTTAACTTTACACAACGTTCACTTCTTTCATCTGAGTAGTAGAACAACTAATACCTTCCTAACATCTCGATACATTTTTTATTGCTCTATATTTAATGCTCATGGAATCGTTGAAGCAGTTAACTTATTTTTATTTTTACTGGTGAAGCTGTGAGTACTTTGTGATAAATTGGAATGAAGCATATCAAGTGGTGAAACATAGGCCACAGCGTCTTTTATTGTTAGTGTAAAGCAGTTTTACCGCTGCGGACTGATATCTGTCTTTGTCAATGGAAATTTCTTACTAGAGTGCGAAAAACTTTGCGAGAATTATGTAGCAGCTATTGTAATTTATCGAAAATCTGCAATGCATTATTGATACGTATATAGTAGAAACAAAGAAAAGCCTCCTTTCTTGGACATTCTTATAGAAAACGGGACGTTAGCTGATTGTGTTCAGAAAACTTGCGCACACAGACCGGTACCTAAACGCGCTAGACAGTGCTATCCACGCTAGTCCACGGGGCATGAGCGATATGGGATGAGAACTGCCCACCAGGTGAGATACTACATTTACGTCTGACATTCACACGAATAGTGTTATTTCGGATACTGAAACCTCATTGCTAAGCTGCACGACCACTTAGCTTTCTTGCCGTAATCTGTTACTAAAATATTGAGGGTTAGCTACTTACCACCGCCAAAATAGAAAAACTTTTTCTGCGCCCTTGCAAAGAAGATATTGCCTTTTTTACGCAGAGAGTTTATAGTATGCCCTACGCGTTCGGAGAAGGTACCTCAGTGTGCATTATCCAGTGCTGTTTGGCATACGCACGGTACGTTCTTCTGGGACGGAGAGAAAAATCTGTGGTGATAGAATGTAGCATTGAACTGGGACATATCTTATACCTTGAATCCACCATGATGTTCACACTTAAAACAAGCTTTTAACAACCGTGTTCTCACTGAAGCGGTTGAAATTCGCCTGTTGTTTATTTTTGTAAATAGGGATTGTAGTTACCAACTTAGTGATGCATTAATACATTGATTAATCAACTGAATTGCATAAGCATTCCTGCCTTCTTTGCTGAATGACTTAATGGATCTAGTGAAAATGAATGGTTAAGAAGTTCTTTCTTTTGTCTTCATTAGAAGAGTGGCCTAGTATTTCAGCTGTATTCAATTCCCTTGATGCGTATTTTCAAGAGGAAGTGTTAGAATTGACTTAATGAGTTACCGACCATTTTGGATGGTTGATTCTCTGGGATCTGCAAGGAAGCTTTACATGAACTAACCGAGGTGATGGATGACGCAATTAACATCGTTAACGATAGTTACTGCAGCGTTACCAACTGTGCAGTATTCATGATGATATGTGAGCATGTGAAATCACACCATCAACCTTTGGTACGCAGGATCCAATGTGTTGCTGAGATGAAAGCACTAACTGTACATCGGAATTTGAGTTTGATCTGTATAAGAAACCTATTATTTCAAATTATATTTAAATTCTGTCTGCGCACCTGAATTGCTTTAATTCTAGCGATACTATCCAACATTCTGGTCAGAAATTATAGGTATTGTGGGAAGGGAAGACTAAAGTGTATGTATTCTGCCAGGTAGCAAAGCATGAAATAAGACAAAGCTTATGTATGAATTCCCTCCAATTGTAGGACTTAGGAGGAACAAGGTGCAGGAGCGTCATTTCTTGTATTTAATACAGTTGCGTCGGTTGTGAATTAATTTTTATTTCGTTAGAGAATCATACACAGAGCCGTGTCACAGGTGTATTGTTTGGTGCTAATGTCTGGAGTAGAGTGTCTCGACCTCCGCCCAGACGCCGGGGTGGCTCTTCTCCAGGAAGTCCTTCAGCTTCCGCGCGTTGGCTGCCTGCGCGGGACTGCAGTCCTTGCACTTGTTGATCACCACCTGCGGGATCACCTCTGCAAGCAGAACAAAGCAACAGGTTACCAGAGATCATCGTAATCGGTAATCAAATTGCGTGAAATTTAAACTTAAAGTTACAATTTTCCTATATTTTCTGGCGCTATGGAGATAATTACTGGTTTATAAAAACAATTTAACTCTTTATTACAGTTATTTACTGTAAAATATCGTAATTCAATGTTATTCACTTATGTGTAGTTGTATCCGTCAAAAATTAATTTCAATTTTTATTCATCACGTCATCTTTTCCGTGATCGATCGAAGTGGTTACTACATAAGCCTATGTACGAAAGTTTTAAAATTTTGAAATTGTAAGGTGGTAAGAAACCAGCGTGAATACAATCGCCACTTGGCATGAGAGCTATCCTGTAATCGGACCTAAATGCAGACATAGCGATAAGCCTCCTTTACGCTGAAGAAAATGTTAACACTCTTACACAATGTGAAAATGCCTTTCAGAACATTGAAATCAAATATGCCTATGGCAACACAGTACACCTTTAAGATGAGAATCTCCAATCAATTTTGTATCAGTCTCCTTCGTTGGATCAGAACGGAGCGCACATATGCGTTCGTTTACAGGCAGTAAAGAATTTATTCTGGAGACTTCAGGAGTTCCAGTTATTCTGTCTTATTATTTGGTTTGGTTCAGCACCTAGATATTTCTATGAATATTTCTTCGGATCATTTGAGAGCTTTTCTTTTGTTCGATCATTATTTTCCATGTGTGATTTTAATGTTAATAAATAAAAAAGTGTGCAATATTTAGTACCGAAACACACGTCACGCCGACCGGATTTCCCATTCTGGCGCACACAGAGTCAACTCTACAGCTTGGGTGGTGGTACAGTGACTTGTGCGTGTTTACCATTACACGGCAGTACACTATGAAGACGTGCCAGTGCCTCCCGCTGCCCCGTACTTACTGATGAGCTGGTTTCCCAGCTTGTCGCAGGGCCCCTTCTTGAGCACGCAGTCCACCTCGCGCTTGACGAGTCCCGAGTCCTTGAGCAACTTGTTGAGCTGGTCCGACGACACGCCACCCGGGTGAGTGCGGGGCTCCGCCACCACCACCGCCACCACACACGCTACCACCACCACCAGGACTGCGGTTCTCTGCATGGTCACTCAGCTGCACGGTGTCTCCACTCCACGCGGCCCATGCTCTTATACTCTGCCCGACTGCTTGGCTGTTTCTAATGAAGCCATTAAGCTTCGCGGGATAAGCAGTTTTCCTGTTCACGGGTGAGATTGAGTGTCGTTAAATGTAGGTGAGTGAGTACGTTTGACGTCAGTGCAGATATGAACTGACGGAAAAGGGATATTAATTTTTCTTGTAGCAGCTCTTTTTCGAAGCATTATTTAACGTCCCAACTCGTGAATTTAATGATGTATCTCGTCAAATTAGTGTGGACCATATTGATAACTGACAAATCTGGATGCAGATTGTGCTGCTACTTGCTGCTTGATGTTCTAGCTATGTCCTATGTTATTACAAGTGAGCTGTTTCCTCATAAATGTTATGGATTATATTCGAATGAGTTGAGACATTTTGAGTTACGTTTTATGCTCTTTAAACAACATTTGCATTTTTATAAATATTGCATCTTTTACAATGACACATTATAGAAAAAATCCTTGCTGTTGTTGATCATGCAGGTCCTATGTGAGTGTTCAGCCCATCATCTATCTTCTCTGCCTTTCCTTTCTTCCTTTCTTCCTTTTTCTTCATCAGTATCCATTGCGTAATTAATTTACTGTCATCTGGTGTTCTCGTGACATGTCCAGACTAATTCCATTTCAGTAATTTATCTTGAACTACCGCATCATTCACGCATGATTTTTTTCATAAGTTTTCGTTTCTTATACGATCTGCTCAACAAATGTTTATCAAGCTACTGTTCATGATGTGATGGACGATATTTTGCTCCATGCATTTTTAGCTGGTATAAAATACTCTTAAAAGCTACATGTCCTATTGTCTGTTGGCGAAATGACATTCCGCTGCTTCCAATTTTCTGGTGGTCAAGTAATTACAATAGTAAATGAAGAGAATGTGTGCTATTTGCCCCACGCGTTAGTACAACTATTAAAGTATTGGAATAGCAAGTAAATGCAGAGTAAATCGTCAGAAGAAGAAACTACAGAATGAAACAAGTCGTAAACGTAACAATTACCACTGTGTGTTGCGCTCGAAAATTTATTGGTTTCGAGTATTAATGAACCTAATTGCATTCCGGAGTGCGCTTATGATTATTTTAAGTATTTAAACGATGGGTCTGAATTACGAAGGATGTAGCGATGTGGAGGCGGGGACTGTAAAGTACTGCTTTAATAGCGACTTATAAATAAAAACATAAAAGATCGTGGCGAATACTTCAAGGCAGGCTGTAACTTCATCTGGTTGAGTGCTGTGTCAGTCCCAACGGTGCCGTAACCGCGCTGTGGTATATACCCGCTACGGTAGACCAAGGTAGTTCATATTTAATGTGATTTTCGTAATGCTCTCAGCTGTAAATCGGATCCTAGAAGTTTGATTATGAGGTGGATTACTTACTTTATTATGAAAAATTAAGTGTTCATGCGTGTGCCGTATCTGTGATGTAACTCATTCAGCTGGGAGATTTGTTTTATATGGCTTTTGGCAGCTGAGGCCATACAGCCAGCTCAATGTGTTATATTAAAGCTTCCAGTCAATCAGTTAAATCCAGTGTTTATATAGTCTTCAAAGTGCGGACGCCACAGGACGGACAGGACACACACACAGACACACAACACTTAACATCCATGCCCGCGGCCGGATTCGAACCGGCGACCTTCGGCACGTGGAGCTAGCACTCTAGCCCCTACGCTACCGAGGCCGGCCAGCTGGGAGATCGAATCCCAATAATACAAACAGCTGTTATAATGACTGAAGATACGTGTCGAGCCTGACGAGTGAGCGATGTAGGTATTCTGTAGAACGCAGTTTAGGTTCACGGTGGCACTATCCAGATTTACGTTGTTTTTAAAGGTTTTTGAAATCATTCTAGGCGTAATATGGTATGGTACGTCCGTGAATTCCTGTTTCCGTTTCGAGTTTATTGATCTTTTTCACCACTTTTTTCTTTATCTGCTTAACGTCTCTCTAACAGCGAGGTCTTTAGAGACGGGAAAGGATGGGGGGGGGGGCAATGAATGGGAAGGAATTCGGCCATGGCCTTTTGAATGAAGCATCCCGGCATTTGCCTGGAGTGATTTGGGAAACCATGGAAACCCCAAATCTGGATGCCTGGACGGGGATTCGAACCGCCGTCCTCCTGAATGCGAGGTGAGAACGCTAACCGTTACACCACCACGCTCGGTTTTTTCACCACTTGTGAAATTCATGTATAAAAAAAGTACGTACTGGTTGTTTTTTTCTTGTTTTATCGTAATCCGCCTACTTTGTACGTAATAAAGGATTCACCTCGTAAACTGTTCTGAAAGAGGATGTTCAGTAACCCCTTTTAAAGTTGTTGGCTCAGACTCGGTCTTGTTTGTTTAAAGTGGTGAACTGTACTTTCATCTCACTATTGGATTAACTTTATTTTGCCCTTTTCATTTGTCCAGACGTATCAGTCGCTACGTCAACATTTCAAATTCATTATTGGTTAACTGTATTTTCTTTCCTGTGACGGTGAGTTATAAAACAAATTCAACTATTGATTAGTCCCGAAACCGAAAAACTCCTCCAAATCTTTACTGTTCCTTGTATCCAAATCTTTCTGGAAGCTATGCTGCTTCAATTAATTCTAGTTTCACATTCTTTACGAAATTTTCGAGGCTTTGTAATAAACGGAAATTTAACATACTCACCTGTTTGAGTATACTTCTTTCGAGAGCGCAACGTATGTACTTCTCTTTCTTTTCTCACGGATTTAAGTCCCTTTTACGTTCTATCTACTTTCGATGAATGTAATTATTGTGGAAGTGCTGTTTTGAATTCCGTAAGGCACCTCTAAATACCTGATTTTTAAGCTACATTCCATGATGAGTGCTGAACGGTTGTAATAGGTTAGTATTTATTCCTGCCTGCGACATAGTGCAGTCAGTTCCCTTCAAGAATGACACCATATGGAGAACTCGATGTGCTTTTTACTGTTCTAGTACTAGCCATCAAGAAATGTTTCAACTCTCCTCTGCAACGTTGTATTTACTGCAAAAGCTGTTTCTGTTTTAAAGGCATTCAAGTTGGTCACAAATTGTTTCGAACCATACGTATCAATAATCACATATATCCGTATAGTGTTCGAATACCTATTGAAAGTAATAAGTACGGTCAAAAAAGAACTAGTCACTTCATCATATTGTACAGGAAGCTTCTGCATGTTCCAAAAATAATGTATATCAATTTTATGCAGTATACAATGTGAAAGTCGACCAATTGACAAAGGAAGTATTAAGGAAATCACTAAATCCCGCTAAAAATGAGAATTAAGTAAGAAAACAAACTTTAATTATTTAAAGTTCCATCTGATTCAGGTTTCTCACTCAACATTGGTTATACGATTCTTCGTAGTTTAGAGGCCTATCAATTCTGTGATCGGAGTTAGGTTTAATCCTAGCAGTTGTTCACCGAACAAATCTTTGATCTGTAGATGCTAGTAAAATTTCAGACACTGGCGTCATATATCATTTACTTTATTTGTATGTAAAGTATGTGAAATATTTCCGAGTGATCTAGACAGTTCCCACCATCATCCGATGTCTGCATCTCAGGAACAATTCCCCTGTTCTATTGGTTAGGTATTCGAAATTCAAGGTGTATACGTTTTGTTAAAGTAATAACTGTAATTATGTTTGTATATTTTCTGTATGTGCTTATTCTTTTAATTTTTTAGTTTGTTGATATCTCAGTTATTGTACGTTAACTTAATTTTTGTATATTGAGAATTTTTATTTTAAGGAATATGTTACTTCATTTGACTGATATTCTTACATCGTAAAGATTTTATTTCTAAAGTTATATAAACTTATTATTTAAAAACTTCACTGCCGCCGTATGCCCATATGGCGGCAGTGAAGTTTTTAAATAATAAGTGTATATAACTTTAGAAATAAAATCCTTGCGATGTATGTGCATTCGGCTTATTACGGCATTCAGGCTGAAAAGTAGTAATTAAATTGAACTCAGTCATCGTTTGTTACACCGGTAATCGAAAACAAACTATGCAATTTAAATTATTGTTTGTCCCATCTTGTGGCCATCTTTCTGTTTGTGTTGGTTAAATTGCGCTTACCACAATGCTTACCGATTAAAACCAAGTTCCGAAGCTTATCTTCTGCACTCCCAGTAACGCGCTGGGTTGAGGGTATGTGGTGCTCTTTTTTCCTTTTTCTAGTTGTTAGAATAAATTGCACCCTGGCTTGTTTTGCATACCTGGAACGCCTTGACGTTATCACGCTAAATACGTTATTACTCCGACTCACTTCCTCCGTAAATTTTCGTTTTCCTTAACGACTTCCACATTCAAAATTTTATCGTGTTCACAGCTGCGTTTTATACCAAGGCTCGTAAAAAGGGAAATAACACAGCTCAGTATCAATATCTCTGGATTGTGTCTTAAAATATCACGGTGTCGTTTAATAAAAGGAGTTGGTAGTTACATAAATTCTGCAATAACATATTACTGTTTCACCGCATGCGAAATCGTCCCCTTGGTGACTCAGATATTCAGTAATGACTACTGATATAGAAACATTAACAAGCAACTGTCTGCTACATTTCTCGTCATTTTCACAACTCCCCTATAGTTAAACATCAGTGACTGATAATGCTTACCCTGTAAGTTCTAAACAGTAAATAAATAGAATACTTGCCCCACAGCCCGTCAAAAATGACGGGTTTAACGGAGTGTTATAGTAATTTATTTCTCTGCAGTTGCTTAACATAATAGAATTATTATAAAATAAATCTCGTTGTAATTTATCGTCCCTTGTGCTGTAGCAAAAAGCTTCAGTTTTCAGCGTGGTCCAGGTTGCATTTCAGCCTAACCACAATCTCCGCTAATATTGCAGCTAGAAAAGCAAAGCTTTAATCACACGCTAATAAATACATTCCCTGTATGGCATGTCAGCATCATGATACTTCGCGATATAAACGTGATCCCAAATCTTCACAGGTTCCTACACTTTTCTTTCTTATTACCTGTGATGAAAATCGATATTTTAACGTCTGATACAGTTTACATCGGCTGAAATAATTAGCCCGTTGAAAAAGGATGCTAAAAATAAATCTTATCAACTTACGCTATGCCAAGTAATATTTATTTGTTGTTTAGGCCACATGTAACGCGATCAATTTGGAACTTATTTCATTCAAACCATGTAATGATTTCAGTAAAAAAAATTATAATTAATATGACAATTTTAACGAAATACGTACTTTTCTTTCAATGTTCTGACAATTCATGCCTTAGCAATTGCTTGACTAAATAAAATTATTATAAAATAAAATTCATTGTAATTCATCGTGCCTTGCGCTGTGGCAGAAGGTTTCCGTGTCCATCCGGGTCCAGGTTGCATTTCAACCTAATCACATATTGTACTACGTTAAACTTTTCGCCAGAAGAACAATACTTCAATCTCACGCATATTAATACATGTACTGTATTGCATTTTAGTGGCAATAATGCATAGTCATATAAATCTGATCAAAAATCTTAAAGGATTTTTACACCTTTCTTTTTTGTTATCCGTGATTCAAACCGATATTACAACGTTTGAATGGCTGACTCGCTGAAATAATAGCCTCTGTAATATTGCTCAGTGAAAGCAAAGGAAATTAAGACGAATATTATAAAGTTACATTATGCCACGTAATGTTTGTTTTAAAGGCTGTGCAGATCGCGATCAGTGTGCAACTATTTCCGTTCAAACGATTTAATAATTTCAGTAATAGGACACAGTTTAAAATATTTTGAAAAAAAAAAAACCAACTAAATTATTCATGCCCTCTGCTTTAACGTCAAATACCAGCTGTAATTCTAACTCATGCTGAGTGACAATATAATCAAAACGTTCGCTAACATTGATGCTCGAAACTTTTATCTTACATATCTATGGACAAAGAATTTAAAGAATAATTTTATATATCAAAAGAATATTACGTAAATATGAGCATATAAAGATTGATGTGTCGATTTAAACACAGTATATACTTTTGTTTCAGTGTTCTGTCAGTTAATTTATTAGCGGATGCTTAGAAATCTTATAAAATAACCTACATAACCTAGAACAATGGCATAAAGCGTGACTTTATAGCGCGACGTCATATAGTGACGTGATGGTGTGACAGGTGACATCATAGATGACCAAGAGTTGCTTATTTATAAGTAGAGGTAGTTGCTACCTCCTGAGATTCCTGGAACAGTATTAGTTTGATAAGGCAGTTGTATTACTTCCTGTATTATAAATATCCCTTATACTCAGCATTATTGCAAGAAGCGTAGAAGAAATACCTTTCATTTGATTTAAGTATCTTGCTTCCTTATTGAAGATTGTTCCTTATGCTCCATGTTTCTTTTTTTATTTATTTTATTGTGGCTTCACAAGAGAGTCTGGAGAGGAAGTGGATACTGAAAGGAAATCGCACTTAGCGTTTATAAACCCAAATTTGTCCTTAGTGATATCTCGATTTCTCACGCACCAGGCTAGAAGACATAAATATTCATTGACGTCGTAATGAATAAATTACAAAGAAATTCTTTATGGTTGGTGATGTAACTTCTGATCATACTTCATTGTGTAGCAAACTGTTACTTTAATCGTATTCGTAAATAATCATCCATTCAAATGACATATCTTGACATAAATTAGGCAGAATAAAGATGGTATCACAATTTAAGGAATTTATTAACATATAACTGATCTTTTTGCGATTAATGAAACATGAAAATTATTTTTAGAACTTAAGCAGTTGCAAAAGTTTTGATACTTTGTGGTTAACTCAGCTAGACGACACCGCTACCCAGCGCCTTGAAAGTATGAGCTGGGGTTCCGCGGTGATGTTGACTTCAAAAGTAAAGTCCATCCACGTCACCTATCTCTCCCTGTCCCAAGGAAAGCTTCATGCAGAGGCCGCACACAGTAGTCTTTTGCTGCTGCTCCACTGATGCTTGCGCTTGGAACATTTCTCCGTAGTTTTCGTTCACTCGACATAAAACATTTGTAAACAAGTTTCAATAATTTTTATTTATAGTATTCTAGTTGCTTGGAACTCACCTTACCGCCGAAAACACATGAAAAAATAACGAGAAGGCGTTGTGAGAAAAATAAACTGTTGTTGGCTTTAGAATTTTGCTGCGTCTTTTTGTCAGACGGTTTCAGATCCAATAAAACAATTTCGCATACCTGATTGGGGCTAAAAGCTTACCGCAGGCTAGTTGGGTGTTGGCAGGCGGATGCATTTCCATTTTACTTATGTCTTGGGCGGTTTAATGCTTTAGACGTCCTTAATTTCTGAATGTCTCGTTTGGCCCAATTTTAACGCTGTTTCAATACTGCGAAGCGAGCTGTACCCCAAGTGACATGTACACCGGTAAAGTGTACACTTGAAGTCTTCATCGCCTATCAGCAAGTTAATCATTTTCATCGGTCCAGAAGGAAGCCTTTGGTGTATGTGCCTTTCCATGTCAATGGTTAGAGATGCGCCACGGGAATGTTACGTGTTGTGAAATCAATTGTTCGGTAACTTTTTGTCTCCGGCGGCATATTATTTCACCGTATGTAGCAGTGCCGACAACTGTGCCTGATGGAAAATGCTGATCTTACCGACGCAGGTCGCTACCATTGAGAGGAAGTTGGTTGGAACAGGGTTGAGCGGATAAATGCTGTGAGAAATTTTGTATTCAGTTAACCTACCTATTTCGTTGTTGGAAGTAGCACATAATCACCGTAACTGTTTTGCTTCCACCCAACTTCTTTCTCACCTTCTTTGACTTCTTTTGAGCTTGGTACTGCCATGTAACGTTGGATTTGGTTTACTGCTGGGAAACGAGGTGAGTAACGTAAGTTTTAATGAAAGATAAAAGAAAAGATGTTGCAACGATTTCTACATATGACCTTATTTTATTTTCTTTAATCCACGGAAAAAACTAAATCTAGGTGGTTGGACAAGGAATCGATTCCCGGTCCTTCGAATGATCCCATTTTATGGTACAAGTCTAAGATAAATGATTTGGCAGAGATTGTGGTTCGATCTATATCGATATGATTTAGCCGTGATTCAGAAGCTCCTTCAGCCTACAGGAAGATACCGCCAAACACAAAAGGAATTGTAACAATTGCTGAAACGAGGTGGCTTCATTCTTGAAAGATTGTAATAATGACCAGATGAGCTTGATTGAAAATTGTAATCAATACTGTTAGCATAAGCATAACGATAAATAGTACATACAAGATTGTAATTAGCATAGTCAAACCTGAAAAAAAAAAGCTGCTTCAGATACGATTATATTGTTCGCTTACTGTACTGCATGCGTTGTTTACGGTTGTAAGCATGGGGTTTCGATTTATCGAGAGATGGTAATAGTCAAGAATGGTTTTACCAAGAACTTGCCTATCAAAAGGATATCACTCGGTAGTTCTATCAGATTGGAATCGCGGTGTGACAGCGACAGGGGGGGGGGGGGAATGAAAGGTGATCGTTTTTGTATGAGCTACCTTAAATCGAGAGTTGACAGAGGCAAGTATGTATATTAAGAAAGGATTTATTGGTTCGGTTAGTGTTACAGCTCAGTAAAGCAGTTATGCTGTCCCGAACCTGTCACGGTTTTAATTTGAGAATTTCGTAGTGGGGGTATCTACAGCCAATTAAACGTTATTTTTTGGTTCCGCGAGGCTAACCAATTAATCTAGCCGCAATATTCGAATTTCCAATTACTAAACCCGACTGCGATGCATTCACAGTGCGGTTGCCGTAGTAATATTCTCGCTGCAGCATGAAAGTGCGAGGCAGACAGGCAGCCGAGCTTCGTATGCTCTATGTGTGTGGTGGGAGAGCGTGTTGAAACCAAGGTTGCAGCCAGGCACTGTTAAGGTAGGGCTCTGCAACATGTCGGCGCGTAAACACGGCAGGGGACTGGTTCACCTCACTGCATAATCTGGGTGCTGTACAAACACGAAAAACAAAACTATCGTCAGTGGAGACGATGGTAGGATATTACGGGATAATGCGTAGAAATATTGCAGGTGTTAATCTGCGAAGACCGTATAGTTCAGGGCACGACTGATAAGAGGCGACTCATTTTATGCAAGTGACGTTATACGTTGTAATGTTTATATAGAGACGAAGAGATTAGGAGACGGAATGGACAAATAGACTGTGGTATTCATTTTTCAAGCGTTTCGTGTTACAGAAGCACACTTACTTTTGAAGGAGACATATTCGTCTCCTCGAATCAAATACTTAGGGCTGACCCTCCAATGGAACGTCAAATTTGAAATAATTTGCTTCTTTTTCTGTGTTTGCGGGAAATGTCGGCTTAACCTTTGACTGGCTCTTATTTTTCAGAATAATTATGTGAAGATAATGCAAGTTTCACTTTTTTTTTTTTACTTAGTCGGATTTACCACTCACCCAGTTATGAGCGAAATGGTTTAAACGCTTCATCTATCTGACTGTCTTCTTTTTGTCTGCGCTGTTATCCTGATGCTACTATATTTGAGTTTATTTTCTTTGTGTACCTAGCATTTCAATTGTTCCTTTCCTTGTAGTCCAGATAAAAAATGTTGTATGTTCGACATATAACTTCCGTTGATACGTTATGGTTCCCTAACAGAGCGCTGATTATTTCGATAGTCACGTATTATAATGGGCAAAGAGTCACAGAAATTACTTTCTATTTTGTAACGTTACAATACTACCAACATCCGTGACCATATCCAGTGACGGGGTGTGGTTATTGAGGGTACCCTATCTCCGTATTTCTTGTTGGATAGTCGACCATGTACCTCTCTCTACTCCTATTTCTTGGCATTCCACATTATGCTTTACATCATCTCATCTTTACCTTAATCTTCTGGTTCATCCGTAGTGCTCCACTTCTCGTTCAAACTATACCAACCATACAGGTGGGGTAACATCTTCTGAAACGACCCCGAATTATCTTCATTCTTCAGTTCGATTAATCCTAAATTATTGTACTTCATTATTTTCTTCAATGTTTATAACGGAAATCTGACCGCTTAAGTACTAAAACACCGAGCGGGGCGGTGTAACGGTTAGCGTTCTCGTCTCGCATTCGGGAGGACGGCGGTTCGAATCCCCGTCCGGGCATCCAGATTTGGGTTTTCCATGGTTTCCCCAAATCACTCCAGGCAAATGCCGGGATGCTTCCTTCAAAAGGCCATGGCCGAATTCCTTCCCATTCCTTGCCCCCATCCTTGCCCCCCATCCTTTCCCGTCTCTAAAGACCTCGATGTTAAAAAGAGACGTAAAGCAGTTTAAAAAAAAATAAAATAAAAAAAAGTACTAAAACGCTAAACATTTGTCTACTGCTTACAGTATTCACTCACCCAGACTCTCTAAAGTGGATTGCAGTGTTGAAGAAGGTACTATAACACTCAGACGATTTCAATTTGTACGTCGTGTCTTAGTGTTCTTCCGATGATAAACATTTTACTTTGGTCTGACTGCCTGTCGGATCGACTTCGTCCTCCAGCTCCACTCCGAGCGATTCACCTCTAGATTCTAGATGTCGAAGAGAGTTATCTGATAAAACAAGACGGGAATACCACGCCTCCGGTCGCCGCGGTTGCTCCCGAGGGACGCGTGTCGTGCAGAGTGGTGCTGTAGCCGCCAGCGCTCGTGTATTTTTGTGACGTTGAGATACGCACCTGTCTGTCTTCCAATACACTCTGTTTAAGAGGGGTAAACAAGAAGGGAAGCACATGTCGCTAACTGACCGAAGTTTCCGGATGGAAATTTCCTGTCCATATTCATGGCGTATGGAATTGAGAACCGTTGTGTCTGGCAGGTTTTTAAGCTTATTGTGTAACTAGCCCGTACCCGCGACTTCGTACGCGTGGATTAAGAATTTTTTTGCCAGAATTAAATATAGAAAGTTGTTTGTAACGAAGGATTGGTCCCAAACAGTATCGAGTCGGAATAATATGACAGGAAAGCTATCACTATATCATTGTACCGTCGAACCTGTCTCTTGAAGAGAATCAATTTCCAACATATTTCTATCACCATTCGATAAGATCTCAAAATTTCGTGACTACAACTGTTAATCATACTGGAAAAAATATCCTGTGCCCTTCATACAGATTTCCTTATAAAATACCATCACAACGATATAGCCATTTAGTCGTCAAAACTTAACAAAAAGAGAGAGAGATTTACTTCCGTATTTATAATAATATTACTGTGGTTCACACTCACACACTGACTGCGAACAACACCTGAGGGATCATTATAACGTAAAAAAGTGTACACCTACAACATTGCAACACTACCTTCGATTTGCCTCGCATTGCACCCCTAACTTTCTAATATCTACAGTTTAACATTAAATCCGAATAACCTACGGCTCAGGCCTGACTCTTACGATGAAAAATAATTTTTAAAAATCTTAGCCTTTACGGAGATTTGAACCGGAGACCACGACGTTCGTAAGCAAGCGCTTTAACCACTGAGCTGGCAGTCCAGTACACGGAAACACGGTACGTTGACATCCACATCCAACGTGTCTGTCTATCACCGTATTGCGAAGTTATGAGACAACATGTGTTATTTATACAGATAATTTTTCAACCAAATGTAGACAGTATTTTTCTCCTTGTTTCAAAGGATAAGTGTGTAAAGTTTCATCGAGATCGGATGAAAACTGTGGATTTGTATGAAGAACAAACAAACAAACGTACATACATTCATCTTTATATATAAAGATTTGTTGATTAGCTGCTACTTGATAGCAGTCATGTCACGATCGTAAACGAAACATCTGGTATTAATTATTTGTTTATTACTTTTCATACAGTCGCCTAGACCACAGAATTTAGTTAATAGTGTGTCTTACTAAGCTTTAGTATTGATTGTCGCTCACGCAGAACGTCAATGGCGGATTCCATTTCTTCTGCAACAATCTTCGAGGATAGTTGTATTGGCGTCTTTTACTCTTTAATAATTTTTCACTAAGTGATCAAGCCACCTCTTAAATGCGCTGGAGTAGTTTGCAAGTAGCTCAACAATCACCTCAGTGACTACATTTACTCGATTTCTGATATCCAATGCAGCAAATGAGTGCCAGCATATTTAAGGTTACCAAGCTGACTGGACGAATTTATCTTCAAGGTTCATTTTGCTTGCTTGACGCCACCTGCGAGAATGAGACGAGTGAAACAGACAGCCAATTAGAAGTAATCCTTGTTAGAGTAAGTGGCCAATTATATTGCTTAACGAATGCTCCGGGAAATGGTGAATTACCACAGATATACCGACTGTAAACTGGCTAGAATACTTCATTGTTTTGTAACAGCAATTAAAATGCATAATTCTAAATTAGGCGCAGGAACATACTTTTATAGCAAATGCAAAAAGTATTACATTATTGCTATGTGCAAAATGTTGACTGTGTGGTGGATTAATGCACAAGCTGTTGCTCCAATTTTTCCTCTCCTGGCTATAATGACTTCTAAAGCCGCGTACTGAATAGCGAGATTTAACTGTAACAGTTGCACGTTACTGTTAACAAATACGATAGTGAGTACGTGGCTCGCGAGCCTGCCGCGAGCGGTACGCGTTGCATTCGCAGCAAGCCGACGATTGTCGGTTTTTGCTGCGAATCATTTTTTTCCCCTTAACTGCTTAACGTCTCCTATAACAACTAGGTCTTTAGAGACGGGAAAGGATGGGGGGCTAGGAATGGGAAGGAATTCGGCCATGGCCTTTTTTGAAGGAAGCATCCCGGCATTCACCTGGAGTGATTTGGGGAAACCATGGAAAACCCAAATCTGGATGCTCGGACGGGTATTCGAACCGCCGTCCTCCCGAATGCGAGGCAAGAACGCTAACTGTTACACCACCACGCTCGGTCTGCGAATCGAAGGGCATTCGCAGTGCGTTCGTGGACGTCTAGAGTGAAGGTTGTTGCACGCTGACAACCTAGAAGTATCCTCAAGCGTCATGAGTGAATGGACAGAAGATGAATGCCTTCAGTTGGTAGACGCCTACAACGAATATGACTTCAGAAATTATGTATGAATTTTTTGAAATAAATTACATTATTATTTTATTATTATTGAATAAAGGATTACCTTGATTTGTTCTTTCAATTCTCCTATCAGCGCGTGGCACATTTTAGGGACAATTGAGATTATTATTATCGTATGCCAAGTACAACAAAAGACATGTAGAATCAAATAACTATATCTATAGATAGCCACTTTCTGGCAGCTGGTCAACCGTGATGCAGTGTGGGAAAGACTCCAGATAATCTTCTTGCTGGACAGTCCATCACAATGTGGTCAGGAATTTGTATAGCACCACAGTCACACAACACATCTTCACGGAGACCCCATTTATGCAGTGTTGCATTGCTCACTCCGTGGCCTGTGCGAAATCTGTTCAATCGACACCAAAGACGCCTACCCTTGCCAAACTCTGGAACACAGGTTGTTGGACCCACAATTGTGTGGGCTGTTGGCTTCCCACTCCTTTCTCGACTCTTCATACAAGTTAAAGTTATTAATTAAGCTTATGGCTTGTTTGGAAATGCGAGACAGTTATTTTAAACTTGTAAAAGAACCACCAGTAGGTAAGTATCTCAGCGTCACAGATAATCTGTCTTGAACCGACACTGCTTCTCGGAACGAAGTGTTTCTTCGTTCTTTCTTGGGCTCAATTATGTTCATTAGATATTCAAACTCAGTTGGAGAGATTTTCGTGGAATTTTTGTAATGACCACTCATTTGTTGATTTCTTAAAATAAGAATTAGATCACTTCTTTCTCGATACATTCCATGAATACGCCATCTTCGTGGCCGTTTACAATTATCCAGTAAAGCATCTACAAGTAGGTATGCTGCACAAGCTTTCGTTACGGTTACAGTGAGCGTACACATTAGAATCTTGAAACGTGCCTACGTCTGTATGGGGTTATTTTCAGTTTATATTTTGCACTGGTGGCTTTACTGATACTCTTCAAACTACTACAGATTAGGTCTGACCGGCCGCCACGTATCCGTATTTTAACCCCGAATACGAAGGATAGTCACCTGAGATTAATTACTTATGGCTTCTACCCGGAACCACAGCTACATAAAATAAATAAAATCTCATGGATTCAGTTTACTGTTTATTACACTCAAGTTCACACAGGTACAACTAGCCACTGCAAACCACCAGGTATCAATAATGTTTAATCAGACTTCGATAATCCTTAGACTGCAAGTCCAAATAAGTGGTCTCTAGTAACTACCGACGATTCTACTACGGCACTCGTATTTCCTATGCAACGTCCTTGTTTATTCTTGCACTGCACTTAAACCGTTCACAACACTACTAAAACTGTTCATCACTCTTTCCAATGTTCCTTCCGACCAACATATCGTTAAGGCGCAGTCAATCATAAGACCACACGTGCCATAAACTTATAACGTCTTCCCGCTACTGTCCAACGATTCTCTCCCTGCTGCGATATTCCATATCGAAACCCTCGATCTTGCGTATACCGCATATATCGAAATTCATGCAATCAGTCTGTGGTGTTACAACCTCGTTACTGTATCCGTTCGGTTACAGTTGCAGCTCGCTAGTGAGTACCCGGCTTAACGTTGACGATTGATGGTATCAAAAATAGTGGTCATTTTTATGTAACGAAGTGTCTTTGTTCTGACAAGTTTTACTTACTCTGATTCTATCTGAGATATAATATGTTGCGAATTATCTGAATCTAGAAAGGACCAGTGGCCTGTGATTCGAGTTTGTTGCTGCTAGTCAGTTGACAGGAGTACGAGTAAGCCATGAGGAATTCGTGCTTGTAAGTAAATCCCTTTCTTCATTGAACTTCGAAAGTTAGCCGTCCAGATTATAATTAGACGCTTTACAGACTAAACTACGCGACAGCTGTCAACATAATGTTATCTCTTATTCAATTTCTCTTTTGCATTAATCTATGCTCTACTTGTGAAGGTGTATCAAAAAAATTCGTATACCATTCTGAATTTTATTCTTGTTAGAAATGTTTTGCCGAAGTTCCTGCAAGTACTACTCCAACAGTCTTTTTTTTTTTTTTTTTGTTCCACCTCCGAAATTTTGCGCTAAACTTATGAGAGTTCCGTCACGAATTTGATACCGCTAAACTTTTTATCGATTTTAAGGTACAGATATGTCTGAGTGCTGTTCTCTCGACATGTCTCGAACAAAGTGTTGGATGCAGGGTAAGGAGGGAGGGGGGTAGGGGAGAGACTTGGTATGTACCGAGAGCACTCTGCTTCCAAAAGTTTGAGACTTGAGAGTCGCAGACTCCATTAGCGTAGATTAGCCTCCACGATTCAACAGTCTAAGAGCTCTCTTTCCTTTCTCTCTGTCACCACATCTCGCGTCATATTATTTGTAAGGCCGTTTCTGATTACGCAGATAAAATCGTAACCACTAGAGGCTTGTCACCAATTTGTAAGAATCTGCACAGCCAGTTTTTATCTGTCCACAGTTTCTTTCAAAGAATTGGCCAAAATGAGAATGGGGAATTACGAGAGCGAGGCCTCAGGTTCAAAAGGAAGTAATCAATCTATCCTCACACTAGTGTAAGAAAAATTTGAGTGTAGCATAAGTGTTCAAAGTGAAACGACCAGCAAATGACCATTTTATCATGTTTTTGTCGTCATGGGAGGAAGAATGTTGAAAAATTATTGAATTGAGAGAACAAAATATTGGGAGAAGAATTTCAATTAAACGTTAGCCAAATCTGTAACAGAATTGGTGATAATGGAAAAAAGTCAGAGGCAGTCGGAGAAATGTGTTATTTAAGAAGTAAATATAGCTCATGAGCTAAAATCTAGAATACTCCACTTAAAAGAAACGTCTTTGAAAAGAAAAAATCTATTATTTTCCATAATTTTTATCTTGGATCATTTCGGCTTTCAGATCTAGCATAGGACAAAACCGTTTCAGGCGTGTTATTTGTCAATTTGTCTGAAAGTAAAATTTATGTTGCGGAAATTTGAGACTATCCCAATAATCGCATAGAAAGCTTCCCAAACTGTTAAAACCTTCATACAGACCGTCCTGTTTACTTGTGCCCGTTCTACCTCACCTGTTCATTGTGGTGGTGCTGCCGGGTTGCCTTAAGTTCCGGTTACACAAACACACAAATTTATCTATTTAATTTAATTGCGTTGGAGCGTTGCTTCCGGCGGAAATTTCCTTACATACCCACATTTCCCGCCTACTTTTTCCCTCTAAAGAATTCGATGATCTTGTCAGGTATGGAACTAGCATCAGTCTTGCTTCTCTTCAGTTATAAAACTGAGTAACTGATAAATATCGTTCTCCTGGTGCATGGTATTCAAGTAAATAATCTAAGAACTAGCATTACGACGTGTGAGCTGCTCTCGAACACAGATTGAGTATTAAATCGATTTCGGTAGAAAGTACTAAAAACCGTTAACATTTAAAAAAATCAGTGACAAAATATTTTTAAACAGAGTTCATTACATGTTATAAGAAATTTTAGTTCAAATGCTATATATAATTCATATTCAAAAAATTTCATTTGCTAAAATTATTATGCTTTTTGATTTCTTTTGGAACTTACAAAAAAACTTTTTTTCACAGCACATTTATCATTGGGTTCGGACATTCTACATAGAATGATACACATTAGTTAAAGCTATTCGCCGAAGTATGAAATTTATCAAAATCACTCATTATTTTGTCAAAATCATGAAGACCGGAAAGATCACAATAGTTTTCGCGTAAACGTTGACAGGATATATGTCGCTGTAAATTTTGAAAGAATTTTTGGATCAGTAGTTTCGGAAATAAAGAGAAGAAATGATTTTTTTTTCGGAAAATGATTCCAAAAATTGTTGAGAGGACAATCCAAAAATTTTGACAGTAGTTCTGTTGCAAGCTCTCATCTTTTCTTCACTCCTCCACTGAGCCCCCTATAATTATTTTCGTTTCCCATGATTTTTCAAAATTCTATGTTATTTTCATTCTAGATTTAGTAAGAACTAAAACAATAACAAATTTCTGAGTTTGGGTGTTCATATCTATGACTGTGTGATGGACGGACACAGATAAATGAGTCAAGCCACTAGGGTTCTGTCTTCCACCTAGAAGGAACATAGCCGTAAAACTTTTGTTATTGTATCTTAAGCAAAATAACTCTCGTTTTAAGTTCTTAATTAACATCATCTCAATTTTTCAATTAAATGGAAAATTAGAGGTTGTTAGACGTTGTTAAGGACGTTGGGAACAAAATAAGAGTATCTGAAAATAACACTGACTGTATTTTAGAATATCTACAATGTTCAACTACATGCGATGAGAACTTTTTTTTGTTAGAGGTATCCTATATTTATTTTATCCATTTCGTCAGGGATCAGTTTTGCAGCGAAATTTAATTGCAGTCGGTGCGATGTTGATGGAATTACTGACCTGTGACATGTGGACATTAAGAAGTAATGAAACCTCCGGTTTTTTCCCTTAAGGCCACCAAAGCCATCTATAAATCAATCACTTCTGCTTTAATTGTTGATACATTTAATTCAGAATAGTCTAGTATCATATATCAAATTTACACACATTTTCATGCAATGTATTTAAATGAACTTTACAATGTTCTCTTGAAATTGTACTTACTTAACATTTTCCTATTATAGTCTACATCTTGTTCAGACGCAACCATGTAATATAACCTAAATGATTTGTTTCTATACTTCTAATATATATTCAGTGTCTTCTTCTCACGGCAGTTGACTATTTTTAATATTTGACATATAATGTCTTTCACTTCTTTCTACAATGAATATTCTGGCATCTGTGGTTACCCTTTTGTAACTAATTTTAATATAAATTATTTAATTTCTAAATTTTATTTTTTAATGGCATTTGGCCATGTTAGCCATACAGCCAGCTCAACGTGCGTGTTTCTCTACAATGTATACATTTCATTTCAGTGTAATTATATTCCATCAACTGTAAGGACAACACAAGACGAACACAACATTTAATTATAACCACCCATGTCCTTGGCCGGACTCGAACCGGTGACCCCTGCAACTTAAAGCAAGCACGTGACCCCTTCGCTGCCCGGATCGGCAATCTCTAAACTTATATGGAAAAGACATTAATTTTATTAGAAGAGATATTCGGTGAAGATCAGTTTGGGTTTAGGAAAAATCGCGGTACAAGGGAAGCAATTGTGTCTTTAAGATAAATACTTGAAGGGAGGATCAAGAAAAACAAAGATACTTTTATGGCATTTGTTTATTTAGAAAAAGCTTTTGATAATGTTAGGTGGGACAAGATGTTCAAAATTTTAAAGGAGTCAGGTCTAAAGTATCGAGATAGAAGGATACTTTATAAACTGTATAAGAATCAAGTGGCTATAATAAAAGTAGAGAATCACGAAAGACATGCATTAGTTAAAAAGGGTGTGAGGCAAGGTTGTAGTCTATCCCCGTTAATATTCAACTTGTATGTAGAAGAAGCAATGAAGAAAGTCAAAGAAAAATTTCCACGTGGCATTAGTTTTCAGGGAGAAAAAATCAGTATGCTACGATTTGCTGATGACATTGTCTTGCTAGCAGAGAGGGCTGAGGATATTGAGAAGTTACTGAATGGCATGAACAAAATACTGAAGGAAGATTTTGAACTGAATATAAATGAAAGCAAGATAAAAGTGATGCAATGTAGCAGAAGTGATACCAATATTAGTAGATTAAATACAAAAATAGGATCGGATGCAACAGGAGAAGTAAGGGAATTCTGTTACTTGGGAAGTAAAATTACAACCGATGGCCGAAGCAGGAATGATGTTAAAAGCAGAATAGCACTAGCAAAAAGAGCCTTCATGAAAAAGAGAAACCTTTTAGTTTCAAATATTGATCTAGGAATTAGAAAGAATGTGTGGAGCACAGCTCTTTATGGTAGCGAAACATGGACTGAAGGAATACCGGAAAGAAAGAAAATTGAAACATTTGAAATTATGGTGCTACAGAAGAATGCTGAAAATTAAGTGGACAGACAAAGTAAGAAATGAACGAGTTTTGGAAATGATGAGTGAGAAAAGGAGTTTGTGGAAAAAGATTTTGTGGAAAAAGATTACAGAAAGAAGAGACAGGCTGGTAGGTCATATTTTGAGACATGCTGGATTGGTTAATTTGTTAGTGGAGGGAACAGTCGAAGGTAAGAACTGTAGAGGTAGACAGAGATTAGAATATATGAAGCAGATAATTGAGGACGTGGGCTGTAAGGGTTATGTAGGAATGAAAAGGCTAGCACAGGATAGGAAGGGATGGAGGATTGCATCAAACCAGTCAGAAGACTGATGACAGAAAAAAAAAATATCAAGGAATGTCAGTTTTAATGACACTCTGATTATTCGATTTTTTTATTTGTAAAAATCACTCCCTTTGAAAATTTAATCTGACCATCTCCTTCTTTTACTGAAGCTGTCCTCTGATTGAAGATGTGACATAAATTTCTATTTTGGTTTAACATATGTTGAGTATAACGAGTACATGCCAGTTACTTCTACCACAAAAATTAACTGATGGCAGAAGTATCTGACTCGATCAGTACTGAAGCTGCAGGCGTATGAACGCGTGTAAAGGACCTATAATAGATGTCAGTGTGACTTGTGGTAGTGTGAAGGAAACAGATACTAGTGTCGTAATGGGACGCTAATGTCGTGTCGTTTCCACTTCTATCTTAAGTGGCCGTAGATAACTTCCTTGTTTACCTCGTTCTGAAGAATTCCACTGGTTTTCCTCTACAACTCTTCGAATATTTTTCAGCTACTTTTTGGCCAGGTTGTAGTAAACCTGTATAAATACCTTAAATGTACTGATTAATCAAACTTACAAATACATAAAAACCAAGATTTTCCTCGCACTTTTTCGAATTTGACAAGTATATGTTATGCATTTTATTTCAGTAAAAATTATGACATGCGTAATAGCCAAGTCACCATAATTTTTTTTTCTAAATAAAATCTATAACTCCGAGAGAAACCATTCTGTTTGACAAAGTGAAGTGAATACACACTGTGAAGTGTAGACTTGGCTCAGAAGAGGTTCTCGTAAATTTTTGTCACTACTCGAACACGAGACTAGGCCTATTTTTACAAGAATTTTTGTGGGATCTCATTTCTTTTCTGTAAGTTGATCACTTATTCTGAATCGTCGGTCAAATGTAATGATTCCATTCGAAAATTTCACAATTGAAGACATCAATATACTGTACTTTACCAACAATACCTCTCTCTATGTGCGTCTTAGCCGAACAATGCAGATTGCCACTAGTTTAACTACCACTATATCTAAATAACGAGTAACTACCTAACTAAACATAGAAAAAAAAGTAAAATTTAATATGTTAAACTTGTTGATCTCTATGCATTAAAGAAATCTCAGGCATATAACTTCATCCGGAGCAAAGCAATTAATCCACAAATATGTGCCAGAATTTTTCATATTTGTGACCGTAAATTAATAAATACGGGGAATAACGCCAATATTTGACTTTTCTTATCACTTAGGGTTGAAACCATATATGTGTACCAAATCACTTGTTTTTAGGGATTACTGAAAGTACAGTGGAATTTTGAAGTCGGGGTGTTGTTTTTGAAATAAAATTTTGAATTCACTAACTTCCAAAGTAAGGAAAGGAACAAAAATTAACACATTAGCTAAACTCAGTAAGTTCACTCTACAATGAATATCTAAGGTACATAAAGTTTTTAGGCTAGAAAGAGATTTCAGGTAAGGGGTACATATATGGAAATTACGAGTTTTAAACTTTGTGACTTGTGTGAAATGTTATGTGTGCACCAAATTTCAACTTTATACAACTACGGGAAGTACCTTAGAGTTTTGATGATCCACAGTCAGTCAGCCAGTCAGTCAGTGAGTGAGTGACAAATTGCTGAAATTTGTATATTAATAATATCCGAACTAAGAACAGAAATCAAATAAAATTTAGTATGTTTCCTAAAATTGCTGATAGCTATATGTAATAAATTTGAGACATGTAGCATCAATACGACCAAAGTGTTGTTGTACGTGTTTGTTGTACGAAACCTGTACAAATTATATATATATACTAGCTGTTACCCGCGACTTCGTACGCGTTGACTTAGAATTTTGTGGCCAAAAGTGGATATATAGGAAACTGTTAGTAACGTAAGATGTGTACCAAACAACACCAAGTCGGCATAATATGACAGGAAAGCCATCACTATATCATTCTACCGTCGAACCTGTCTCATGAAGAGAATCAGTTTCCAAAAACAGAAAATCAAACGAAGGTGCGGGGAGACAGGGGAGGGGAGGGTTTAACTGAGGGCAGCTTTGTTTTTGATTGGTATTTTTTTCTTTCTTCAGCATGAGCATCCGATTCTTGAGTTCTAACAACTTTATTTATTTTCCATATGCAACATAGCCCAGCACCTAGTATCTAATCTGGGCCCTTATTTCCATTATTTAACATGTACCTATATTTTATCCTATATATATATATATATATACAACGAATTAACATATAAACAATGAATGCAAGAAAATTTTGATTAAATTTCCAATATCTATTACATCTACTATTATTAGACATAATGGGCACCACACCTCTACTACATCTACTACTACTGCTATTGTCCCTAATATTACTACTAACATTATTACTACTACTAATATCATTGCTACTACTAGTACTACTACTAATACTACTATTACCAACTTTAGCCACTCTAGATCTACACCTTAGCCCAGGTTTACGCTCGCAAGACATGTCAGAAAAGAAGACAAAGTAAACTGGTGCCAGAAACTTTTAGACAGACACAATGTAATAGTACAGTGCAGAGCAAATCGACATCTATAGTAAATAATAAGTTTTGTGTCAAAACGGAGTTAACTAACAAATCATATACTTACAGACTGCGTGAGAAGCACAGCTTGAGCAACCGACGTAACATTACAGACTAACACACGCATCCGTCTGTCTGTCACAATTCAATAATTTCTCAAAGCTACCTGACTACAACTGTTATTCATACCTAAAAAAGTCCTGTGTCCTTCCTACAGATACAAAGTATTTCCTCGTCAAATTCCATCAATATCGGTATAGCAATTTAGTCGCTAAACGTAACAAAAAGACAGAGACTTATTTCCGCATTTAAAACATTATTAGTGCAGATGACACACACACACACACTTTTTGTCACAAGCCATTATCTCCCTTTATACTTAATTGAAATCAATAATTGAGGTGTCATTTTAAAGCTTATGGTCTCCACTTTGATGATGACATATTTTAAAAATGGAATTTTCCGGAATTCGACCCTTAAAGAGCAAAAATGTCAATATTTCTAAATTGCTGTTATTTGTGTTTCGAGTCATTTATCACCCTGGCTACCTATCTGAAATCTTTAAACGAAGTATCATTTTCAAGACTAAGATATCCGCTTTGGTGACATCATATACTAAGACAGGAATTTTTCGGAATTCGCCGCTTAAAGGACAAAAGTATCAATATTTCTGGAACGTTTTTTTGTGCCACAAGCCATATATCTCCCTTCATATCTAACCGATATAAATAAATGAGGTATAAAATTAAAGATTAAGATCTCCGCCGTGGTAACATTATATTTTGAGAAAGGAATTTTTTGTAATTTGACCCTTAAAGGGCAAAAATATCAATATTTCTAAAATGCGTTTTTTTGTGTCGCGAGACGTTTATCTCCCAGGATATCTAACCGAAATCGATAAATAAAGTAGGACTATGAAGAATAATTTCTCAGCTTTGGTGACATTATACATTAAGACACAATTTTATTTTAATTCAACCTTTAAAGGGAAAAAGTATCAATGGTTCTTCAACGCATTTTTGTGTCAGGAGCCAATTATCTCCATTAATAAATAACCTAAATCGTTAAAAGAGGTCTCATTTTAAAGACCAAGATGTGAGATTTTATATTTTTTGTAAGGAATTTTTTTGAAATTTGACACTTAAAGGGAAAAAGTATCAATATTATTTCTACGTGTTTTTTTATCATTATTATTTTTTTATTGTGAGCCATTTATCTCCTTCGATACCTAACCGAAATCGATAAATTACATATAGTTTTAAAGATTAAGGTCTCCAATTAGGTAAAATCATAAATTATGAAAGAACTTTTGGGTATTTGAAGCTTAAAGTATCCGCACGTGTGCGACAGTTCTAAGCCAAGTCCCTAGATTGCAGCAGCAGATATCACAGATATTTCAATAAACTGTTTTATATATGTAAAAGATGCAAATATGTGCGACACATCACTGGATGGAGGAAGTTTCATTGTTTGTAACCTCCGCCCATTAGTCCCCATTCGCTTCCGCCAACGGCGCTGTTGTCTATGTGGAAATGGTGACTCCAGAGGAGAATTCCATTTGTGTGCTTTTACTTTGCTTATGGACCCATCTTGTACGAATCTGTTTGTGACGAAGTAGCGCTTTATTGAGTTTACGATGGAATGCATGCTGCATCAACAATGGATTAACATTTTGCTGTAGCACACGAAACGACTTCTCCCGTGGCGCCGCCATTTCAATGTAAACATACTACAGCGCCGTTGGCGGCAGCGAATAGAAGTAATAGGCGGATATTTCAAACTATGAATATTCCTTATCCAGTGGTGTGTGCCACATATTTGTACTGTTTTTAATTTGTGAGACACATAAATGTAAATTCTGCTCGTTCTCTTCGGAAACCCAGCGTATAAAACTAAACCCTTTTTATTTTAGCAACTATGTTTTTTTTTTTTTTTTTTTTTTTTGTTATAACCGAGCTGATACAGTAAGAACTAAAACATCGTCCAATTACAAACTTCAATGTTAAAGCGTTTAGAAAGTTACAAATGGAAAAAATGAGTGATTCGATAAGGATCTCGTCTTTCATTCGCAACGTACGGATTCCTAAAAACCAAGATGGAAGAAGGCAAGTTTTAAGGATATCATCGTTTGTGAGAATTGTAGTGTCACCGAATTTACTGTGCGGTTGTGACTTGGAAGCTGAGAGGAGTCGCGTGGAGCTCATCTGGCGCAATGCCCGCTCTGCAGTGCCTCAGGGTGCGGCCATCAAATGGTTACCGAGAAAATCGGCCAAACACTTGTGCCAACTGGAGGAGAACATATAGCGGTCACTGAGCTCACAGCACTGGCGTCACTGCAATGAGTTGTCTGTGTTAATAGAGTAATTGTGAGAACGGGCACCTGCGTGACATACACACCTACCATGCGGTTGCATTGCTTGTATCTTAGGATTATGTTGACGTTCCGTACGAGCTTAGTACATACAGCATTTTAAATATCCACTACTTAACGTGGTAATAATCTACGAGCATTATTGTGAAACATACGTTACTGTCATGCGAGGAATCTTACAGAGAAATTACCAGGCATTCGTATTTAATTAATACATCAAATGTGATCATTAATCAATATATTTTGAAGACGAAATGTTTTATGTAAAAATTTCTCAGTTTCATGATTATCCGACCTACTTAACTCATTGAATGCAACTGTGAGCCAATGTTGGCTCACAGTTGCATGGGTTATGACGCCACGTGAGCCATATTTGGTTCACGTATACATTGTGCAGTGAGCCATAACTGGCTCACATGCAGAGTTGTGTTTAGAGGCCTCGTGAGTCTCATGGGGCTCACAAATAATGCGTTTCAACTATGGGTTTAAAAGTGGTGGCTCCAGTGAACACTCTGATGTTCCTAGCAATAAGTATTTTTGCATTTGGTAGCCCTGGTGATTCCTAACTGCAACCGTCAGAGATCAACTTTCGACGACTCAGCTGTAGTACTGTTTTGTTTTGCTGATTGCTCGTGTATGCTATTTGAGCTTACGTTTGTGTATTTGGTTAGTTTCCTAGTTTATTGTTATGGCCAAAAGAAGACAAACTTTTGAAGAACTTGAACAGCTAGTGAATGAGGCTATGCAAGATAGCTTATCAAGTTATCAATTTTATATGTAGCTAATATAAGCAAATAAACTAAGAGTTTGAATCATTTCTTGAAAAACGATTTTTTTTATACCTATTGTGTTTTAAACTATGTGAGCCACATGTGGCCACAGATCGTAATTTTGTTAAAATGTAGTTGTTGGGCCACGTGAGCCATATATGGCTCACACCTGTTATCAATCCAGATCAGTCATAACTTGATATTTTATGAAGTAACTTAATTCTACATGATCAAAAGAAGACATCTGATGCAAAAAATCAATTTGGCCTCACAAGTAATATTCGTGATTTCAATGTGGCATAGCAATACATAGTCCAAGTTTCATCATGGCAGTCAATGTGTTAACTTATGTGATTCTAATATAAACTTGCCGTAACTAAACAAATAATTATATACTCCAGTTACGCAAATAAATTCCCAAGTATATTGCCGGGTATAATACTGATACGTTTTAACGCTAAGTAAACATCTGCAGTCGACATTAAGCATGAAATTTCGTAATGATCTGCCTTCCTCAAGAAGAAAGTCTTCTTTAAAATCTCGAGTTAGAAGTTTAGATATGTTATTAGACATTAGTAAGCTCTTCAGAAAATCTATTATAGTCTTATCCATACATCTGGAAGATCTATAAAGCGCGATTAAATTCTTGAAAAACACAAAAATGTCTATCTGTAATTCCGCGGATATGTTCGCCAATATGACACCTCTTTTCATATTTTGATTATCACTGTGAACTCAAAATTGTGTGTAGTGAATGAATACTGTGCTCTCTTTGAAAAGTCGACTAACATTGAAAATATTGTAGCAATATTGGGTGAATATCCCAATTGACATTCTCATATTATAAAATCTAACAGTCGTTTTAAAATCTTTACAATTTTTAAAACAAAAAACTTACTTTTTTCAAACTCAAGAATTACGGACCGCAAAATTAAGTTTGTTGACAACAATATGATGTGAAACCTTTTAACCTGTTTTGTCCAATCTAATTAGAAGGTCCTTATTAACTGCTATCAAAGTGATTTTTTTTATCTAAATTTCACTTATATGTTTGGAAAATGAAAGAAGTGACACGTTCTTCGCTAATTAATGAAGTTATTAAATAAAAATATCCCAAAACGATATTGATTGCATTCTTAAAGTTTTTCTCCTAAGATACCACCGTCGATGGGATAGGCGAAAACTGTTTATTACATTTACTGGCACATAAAAAAGTGAGGTGTACAAGTAAGTTTTTGTGGTGAATAAAACACACTTGACTTCAAATTTAGTCACAAGTGATGTAAACGAGGCGCACTTAAGAGCCTTTAACAGATTGACATTACGAGACTATGTTTATTCCGTTTTTGTCATTTTGCTATGGAACTCGCAACAGAGCTTTGAACGAGCAGTAAATTTATTAATTACACTAATAATGAGCACTAAGTTATTTGACATGAGCGAATAGTGAAAATGAGTACTCTCCAGCACGTTCAAGTAATGCTCAAAATGCTGGTGTCCTGAGTAAATGTGGTTCCAACCTGCAATTGTAAAGACGTGCTTCCAATTATGCACTGTTTTTCTTCAGTCGTCTGACGCTGGAAATCCTTTGTGGTCTCTTTAATGTCAGTGATTTTGTATTGATCCCAGCATGTATGTAGGGCTAATCGTGGTAAACATTCCAACTGCGAGTAGGATAATATTTTTTTTTTATCTGCTTAACGTCTCTCTAACAGCGAGGTCTTTAGAGCGGGAAAGGATGGGGGGCAAGGAATGGGAAGAAATTTGGCCATGGCCTTTTTGAAGGAAGCATCCCGGCATTTACCTGGAGTGATTTGGGAAACCATGGAAAACCCAAATCTGGATGCCCGGACGGATGCCGTCCTCCCGAATGCGAGGCCAGAACGAGGATAATATTAAATGGATATACAAAAATGCAGAAATAAACGGTTGGCCTAAGTAACATCGACAGCTATGTTTCTGATCTAGATTCAGTCTCTCGTATATGTTAACTGATAACATAAGCTATCACTGTGTAAAGTTTCGTCGAAATTCGTTCTTAATTTTTTGTGAGATACAGGCACAAATGGATAAGAATTTCAGAATTTACGATTTTGGCCCCTGTATCATCGGGAACTATGTTACAAATCTGGATAAAAGATGTCAAAATGCATGTTACCCAGTGACGTAGGTTATTAATATGTGGAATACATTAAATTACGTCCCTTATATTTTGCGTGATAAGCGGGTAGACATACAAAATATTCAAAATTAACGATTTTTGGATTCTGATATATCGAAAACTTTGTGTGATGTCAGCCACAATGTTTTCTACAATTCTTTTATGTAGTATAGATTTGCTTAAATATTTGATTGATAGTGGTTGCTATAAAACATAATAGCTATGAGGAACCATATTCTTTATCGTGGTACTAAAATAATTTCTGTGTAATAAGAGCGAAGTAAAATAAAAATTCTGTGTCAGGAATGCAGCTTTAGCCTCCCATCGTGCACTTGGGTGGTTGCTTGTCGTAGCTGTGGGGATATCGGAAATATAGTAGTTGAAAGTGGTCTACCCAGGGGCATTTCCATATTTCTAGTAAAGTGTTCCAAAAATGCTCGCAATCTTGTAGAATGTACTAAAATATTCTTTGATAAACATAAGTGGTCTAGAATACGGCACATTTTTCAGCTATTAACAAACATAAATAATTTACATGCGACATATTTAGTGTGTGAACCGATTTTGACGGGACTTTCACTGGTGGGTTGCTGATTTGGCAGGGAGTAAGGTAGCCTACTTTTTACCCTGGAAATATGTAGGTTTCCGTGGAGAAACATAAAAAACCATCAAAATTCTTGATAGGACACGAACGAAGTCCTAGGATCCAGCTAGTAGTACCTTAATTTTTCTTCCTCTTCCTTGGTGTCCTTTCCTTTGCTGGCACCCTGTTTTTTGTTCCAAATCCATCTATTCCAAATTTCATCTCTTATTTAATGATATCAAGATACTTTAAAGATGCCATCTTGTTGCTCCTGTTATCCGTCCTTCCTGTATTACTTTCACTGTAATTACGAGTAATGCCTTTTCTTTCAATACATGTCCAAGAAAATGCATTTTCCTAAACTATGTATTTATATTATTCAAAACTTTATGTTCACTCTGCCCAGCACCTTTCAATTCCTTAAAGTTTTGACCCATTTATTTACCCATAGTTGTCCATATTTCAGAAGCCACTAAGGTAATCCCCTCTTTTTTATGGTTGCGCGCCTGAAGGAAAACGGGACCCCAATAGCTGTCGTTTCTCTAAGTGTCTGTCCGTCCCTCGGAGCTCCCTCTAGACTCCAGATTTTCGTATTTTTTTTAATCCAAAACCGAATATTTCTATTAATTAATTGTAAAGTCATATTCCACATAATAAAGAGGAAACTTATTTAGAAAGCCGTTAGTCAGAAAATTATTATTATGATTATTATTTTTTTTTATTTTTTTTTTACGGCCTAAGGTCTCTTAACCACGACGGTCTTTAGAGACGGGAATTAAAAAAAAAGATCTCAGTTCTTTTCACTTAGTGTCTGTCGCGTCAAATTAAGTCGGCTGCGTAATAATTTAAACATTGTCAACATATCGATTATATCTTGTATATAAAGGAAAAATACTAGAAATGCTCGCGTCTAATAGTAAGTTGAAAACGAAACAATGGAAAGTTTTTATTTCGCAGTTATTCTGCCACTTTTTTTCTATTTTATTTAAAGTGTCTCCTATTCAGAGTGCATTTCATTCGAATGAATTGCGTAGGTTCTGTCTGCGATAAATTTGACTGGAATTAGGCGATGCCACTCACTGTGCGAGCTGCGACATAGCGCTGTGTTGGGGGGACGCTACATAACCTGAAAATGCATTGATTTTTTCGCCAAGATCATAAGCGTACCGAACTCTGATTGTGCAAAGCTTGACTCGCACGTGGCAGTTTTTATACTGTATTTTTTCTTCGCTATCCACTTATCGGAAACGCTCAGTCCTTAGCAGACTCCTTCAACCCGTGTAACTAAGGGAGCGTGCATAAACCACGTAGCTCCATTTTGGCCTCCTGTGAACCCCCCTCCCCCCCCCCCCCACGTAGCCCTACGTGGCTTTTGCCTCTACCCCACCGCCCCTCCACGTAGACGTAGCTTTTTCCTTTTGATTCCAGAAGACATTTTGTACTGTTTTCTCTTGTCAGACTTAATTACATACGGAGATAATTAACTGAGGGAAATAAATATTCACATGCTGTTGTGAGTTCTATTCCTCATTTTAACTGTGAAAAATGTTATGAAAGGAAAGCTACGTGGCCTGGCTCGGAACCCCCCCCCCCCCCCCCTGACGTAGCGTAGAGTAGCCTTCCAGCCAATCCTCCCCCCCCCCCCCCCGGACCGAGCCACGTAGTTTGTGCACGGTCCCTAACTGTCGGCGTCAGTGTTGTGGAAAGATCTCCGTTGTTGCATTCTACCGATTCTGACTAATGGTACACTCGACTTGTGACGCTTGCTTCTGCAGTTTGCAAATCCGGTGCTTGCGTGATTCGGTTTGCGCCAGGCATTTGTTGAAAGCTGCGTACCTGGCAGCAATTTGGTGAGATCATAAAACCGAGCGTGGTGGTGTAAACGTCTAGCGTTCTGGCCTCGCATTCGGGAGTACGGCGGTTCGAATCCCCGTCCGGGCATCCAGATTTGGGTTTTCCATGGTTTCCCCAAATCACTCCAGGTGAATGCCGGGATGCTTCCTTCAAAAGGCCATGGCTGAATTCCTTCCCATTCCTTGCCCCCCATCCCTTCCCGTCTCTAAAGACCTAGTTGTTATAGGAGACATTAACGCAGTTGAAAAAGAAATCATCAAGAACGCCTAGTGTGAAGCCAGCGTGATGAGTTTGGTTGATGGGACTGGAGGGTGCTTGTTGTTGGCGGTCGCCAGCATGCCGCGCTAGACTGGCGAGCGCGGATCGAAGCCGGTGGGGGAGGGCGCTCTCCATTGAGCACGGGGCGGTGCAGGGCGCGTTCCATTGAGTCAGTCGGGCGCGGGGCGCGGCGCGCACCACACCACCACCACGTGACCGCCACCACCACGACGGGCCGGCTGTTTGTAAACAAGTACGTCGCCATCGCGGGAGGGAAGTGATGGTGTGACAGTGCTCCCTGCGTTACACTTCATTTGTCGCGTGCCTATGTCGGAAAGCAGATTCGGTTGTTACAACTGTGAAGGAAATTTTAAATATCAACATACCTGCTGCCTTGTATAGTTTATCGATTCTTATCAACATTTTTCTTTTTTATTTGCGAATGCAGGCTTTCTCGGCGAATAAATGACAATAAATCTTCTAGGGTTTGCAGCCGGATTTTATTATAAGCGACAAGCTTTCGGCTACTAGCTCAGTAGCCATCTTCAGGTCGATTATGTATCGGCGATCTTGCCTTGATGGATACCCTTGTCGCTTTATAATAAATCCGGCTACAAACCTTAGAAGATTTATTGTCATTTTTCTTTTTTGCTCTGTTCTTTAAATTCGTTAATTTGCAATATAGGCCGTCCATTATTCTCGTTTAACATGAATTCTATAAAATTACTACATTGTTCTAACTCTCTTTTTTTGATTCGAAAGAAAATAGTTCGTTCTAAATAAATGAGGATTCTTTTCCCTAAAATTTCTAGAGTATTTTGTGTCAGATTAATTTCAGGAGTCATTTCACTACCAATTTATTATTTTTTGCTTATTATTTGTATAGTGATGTACAAAAACTACTGTTCGTAAGTTTGTTTCTTTAAACGCATTAATATCAAAAGTATCTTTTTGTAGACATGTTACTATAATGTGAAAAGATCTTTCTTCGAAAATCAGTTGCTTTATACGCGTTTCTGTTTTATTCCTCATTATACATCTCATTAAATACGCCAAAGTAAATATTCATTGTGTTATAGCTGCTTTGGTACCTTTATCGACGTGTTTGCTGTTCTCCTATTTAAATCCTTGATTTTGGAAAAGGAGATAACATTTTCTTATTATGTAATAATTTCTTGATACATTTTCCCCTCATAATAGCATTCCCCCCCCCCCCCCTAAGAATTAGTTTTGTTTTCAGATATCCTGCGTGCTTTAAATTTTGATGTTGGGTACCAGATTTATGTGCCTAATTTATCCTTCATCTAGATATGAAAGGTAAAGCAGATCCATAAATTACTGATTGTTGTAAAACAAGTTAGAAGTGAATATTCATATAAGATTATGTCTTTGGTATACAGCTATTGAAAATTTTTTGCATCATAAATATTATTTTATTTCCCGGTCAATGGAATAGTTTCTTATTAATTTTTTGGTATTAGACTTGTCTGTTATTTTTCATACCAAATTTTTTCCATGCAAGATTTGTAACGTTATACCTTTAAGTGAAAATATTTATCTCTTTTTCTTCTTCCTTTCGTTGGACGTGGGTTGGATAAAAGTCAACTTTTTTACTGATTTTAGACGTATCGTTTTAATTTGGAAGCCTTTTTATAGATATATATATCATTGTAGTCTCATGTAAATATATATACAAGTTTCCTGTCCGTTTCTTAAAACAGTTAATTTACATTATAAGAGAAATGTGTTCTTTACTTCATTTAAATTTCTGAAACATTTTTTCCTGAAAAAGGCGTAGTCATGAAGTTTCTTGAAAATATAGGAGGTTATTTTATTCAATATTTTGCATTTGCCCATTATATTGTCTTCAGTTCGCGGTGTGTTTGTTTAAAGTTGAAAAATAACGTGTTGTTTGCATACTTGATGTTGCGTCAAATTCATTTGTTTTATTAATTCCACATGCCAAATTTTGTCAAGCAGTTATGCTTATGTTTGTAATATCCGCTCTATAGCAGTGTGGTAGTTATTGGTTTGACCACGTAGGCTTCTCGGTTGAAGCGTTTGGATAAATTCCCTCTGCAGGTTTAAATATCATGAGCAGGTACAATATGTGTTTTGCAGCTGCCCTGGCATGGAGTCTTCAGGTCATATCATTAAGGCTTTGTACTACCATATACGCACATAAAAACATGCATACAAATAAGGAAAAGTGTGTGAGGAAAGGGGGGAGATATGTATATATGTGTGAAAATACAGGATTGTTCGTAACTAACTCATTTTTTGTGTGCCGGTGTTTTCTGGTAGCTCCGCGCGTTCGAGAGTGTGCTTGCTGTTGCAGTAACTAGTACATACTTTTCTCATGCATAATGTAAATATAGGAATGGAACAATTTTTCTGTTTCCAAAATCATAAAAGCACGAAGAGTAGAACGCATGATAAACGAATTAAAAACGGACACAATTCATTTCAGGCAATTGCCATTTTAGGCGTCAGTATACCGTATCTTTAACAGTTCTTTTTCTTTATAATCTGAAGCATAATATCCTGAAATTATTTTAGCTTGTGTAGTCTAATAGAATTCAATCGTGGAAATATTTTTGTAGAGACGAAAGTGTCTGAATGGCGCTCACATCAAAATGGGCGCATTTTTTAATCTTAAGTAAGTCAACATTAGATACTTCGCTTTAGGATCAGAAAAGTAGAAGCAAGCAGTTATCGTCAATTTCCTGTTATTCCTGCGAACAGTAACGTGTCTAGTGTTTATTTTATTTTTTTCTCTCTCTCTCGTCCGTGGGGGAGAATGAGAAACCGGCCCCTGTGGACAGACGTCCGGTGAGTGATTGTGAGGTTCGCAGAGCGTGTATGTACCCTGCTCCTGATAGAACAGGATTGGGCAGATACGAGGCATTTGCACTATTGGAGGAATCTTGTGTTACTGTTTGCGAAATGTGTAACTGTGATTGTGTTTGTGTTTGTGTTTGTTTGTGTGTGTGTGTGTGTTTGTGTGTGTGTTTGTGTGTGTGTTTGTGTGTGTGTGTGTGTGTGTGTGTGTTTGTGTGTGTGTGTGTTTGTGTGTGTGTGTGTGTGTGTGTGTGTGTGTGTGTGTTTGTGTTTGTGTTTGTGTGTGTGTGTGTGTGTGTTGTGTGTGTGTGTTTGTGTGTGTGTGTGTGTGTGTGTGTGTGTGTGTGTGTGTGTGTGTGTGGTTTGATTGAGAACTGTCCCATTTAAAGATTTTTCGCTAACTCTCGTCTTAATTTTTTGTTAGTTAAGTTATCAACTAAAATAAGTGAATGTTCTGAATAATATTTCTTAAACACTAAAGGAATATTAATAAGGCATAATTAGAGATTGTAGGAAAATTTCTACCGTGCTATAACAATCTTCGTAGGTATTAATAACATTAATCATTTCTGTTAAAGATGGAAGCTGTTGCTGACAGCAGTGTAAGCTTTGTTCTGTTACTGTTGTGCATTCGACATTGTGGAGCTGCGCGCAGTAAACATAATTAACGGCACCTTGAAGCACTGCCGCCTGCTGACTAGTCAGTTACTCGCTCATCAGTAGAGTTCTGCGGTAGTTTCATCAGTGTGTCCTGTCTGTTATTTAGAATAAACAGTTATCTTCAACTTCAACTGTATATTTTACTAAGTCACAGGCAGTAATTTACGTCTCATACTTAAAATGGCACTAGCCACGAAGTAAACTATATTCCAAGAACCAAAATTTATTTCCTGATATAACAGTCAACTGCAATAAACTGATAATAGAAGCGGAGAAGAACAAAATCTCACTGTCGTTTACCATATATCTCTGAAATCTAATACCAAGAATTATCTTCAAACGTATAATTAAATAACCGTTATTGCTTGTACACATAAAGCAGTGACAGTTGTCATGTTGCAAAATTTCGAGTTCGTTATTGTATTTCTTTGTGAATCTCTGATTTCGTTTTACTGTATTAGAATCATACGTCGTACTCAGGGTAGATTGAGCTCTAACTGTCCGCATTGCATGGAATTTCGATTGGCCTTCATACTTTAACTGAAGTTTCCCAAATAAATCGTGGTGATACTGTTACTCACGTATCATTCATTTAGGCTACTTTGTTCTAGGTAGTTGTTTTTATAACAGTGCTGAAAATTGAAAAAAAATATTACATAAAACAGTGTATTAGTGGTTTTGGTGGTTTCAATACTATATAGATGAATTAAAAAGTCCACCAGGTTATGTCGAAGGTTTGTTTATTTACTCAAAACGAAGTCAGCAATATCCACATGCATAGATACAATACAGAGATGCACTTCTGAGCAGTCGTACATAAAATCTCTGTGAATCTCTCTGTAAAACTGAGTACTGAATGAAGTCAACTAACTAACTAACTGCTCTGTCCAGGCGATCTGTTTATATAGTCTGTATCGAAATTAGGAGAATTCGTCAAAGGCATCCGCCCGATATTTCTCGATCATTAACAATCACTAAAACAATCAAACATAATAAAAACAATCGGAATTATTACAAAATTACTTAACAATATTACAAAATGATCAGAAATGGTAATTAGAGATACTTAAATACAAAATTATTTGCAGAAATCATCTCAAACTGTAGAAAATTGTCCTGTAGACATCATAACTTGCATTAATACATGGAATTACAAACATTTAAGAAATTCTTTTGCACCATTCGGTTCTTAAACATATTAAATGGATAATTTTCTTACATAAAACAAAGTCTATATACACTGATTTACAAGAAATTACAAAACAAACATACCAGATCATATTCAAGCAAACTTTAGCTCGCTACAAATACTTCATACTGTACAGTACTATTCAAAATTCAGGTATGAGGGCTGTTACAAGTGGTTGTAAATTTTATAACTATTTAACTAACGTATGTGATTTCTGATAGCCAACCTGGTCTAAATAACCGGAAAATTTAGGTTTCATCCAGAATTAATTTAGTTGAGCGATTCAGCTGTCATCATCCAATCGGCCTTTCGTGCTTGCGGTGACCTGATTTAAGAGATAACTGCTTAGTTGATTGATTAGCCAGAAATCTCTCATGTACAAACTTTCGCTTACGTTCGAAGTTCTTTGCTCTATACTTTACTGGAAAATATCTTCACCAGGCAATTACTTTTTATAACACAACTGATATGAAAGCAGCGCATGGTATTCGCCCTCTGAACATTGTTTTTGGATTCTATTTACACAGCCAAACGATTTTTGAACGCCAATAACCTTCATCACATTTGAACTTCTTTGTATGTACTTCCTATAACTTCTGTTTGTGATTGTTCAATATACCTTGTCTGCCGGAGGGTTCGTTAGGCGTCAGTCGTTGCTAGGCGCTTCCTTCGTTGCAAAACGAAAGTTTAATTGTTGTTAATTCGAGTCGAGATTGCAACTACGCAACCAACGATGCTTTCTTGGATTGTGTTTGATAATACTGAATTGATTGAGACTGCTCAAAGTGTATTATGTCGCTAATACGGAACTTATCCTTCCTGTAGAAGGAGTATCGTACGTTGGTTCTGTCAGCATGGTCAGGGAGTGCCTGTGAAAAGGCAAAAGTTATTGTCAAACTCGTGTACCTCAGTTGAGTACATAACGATTTCAGCAACTATTTACTCGCAGTCTAAGAAAAGCAACCCGGCAATCTAGTCAGAAACTGAAAATATCTCAAATGACTGTGTTCAAACTTTTGAGAATGTGATTGTTTATCAAACCACATGCTCGTACTCTAAATGATAATAGACAATTGATTTTTGTATCCCAATCTATCTATCTATCTATCTATCTATCTATCTATATATATATATATATATATATATATATATATATATATATATAAGTAAAAGAAAAATTTCCATGTGGCATAAGTTTTCAGGGAGAAAAAATCAGTATGCTACGATTTGCTGATGACATTGTCTTCTTAGCAGAGAGGGCTGAGGATATTGAGAAGTTACTGAATGGCATGAATAAAATACTGAAGGAAGATTTTGGACTGAATATAAATCAAAGCAAGACAAAAGTGATGAAATGTAGCAGAAATGATACCAATACTGGTAGATTAAATATAAAAATAGGATCGGATGCAATAGGAGAAGTAAGCGAATTCTGTTACTTGGGAAGTAAAATTACAACCGATGGCCGTAGCAGGAATGATGTTAAAAGCAGAAAAGCACTAGCAAAAAGAGCCGTCATGAAAAAGAGAAACCTTTTAGTTTCAAATATTGATCTAAGAATTAGAAAGAACTTTTTAAAACTCTTTGTGTGGAGCATAGAACTTTATGGTAGCGAAACATGGACTTTAGGAATACCGGAAAGGAAGAAAATTGAAGCATTTGAAATGTGGTGCTTCAGAAGAATGCTGAAAATTAAGTGGACAGACAAAGTAAGAAATGAACGAGTTTTGGAAATGATTGGTGAGAAAAGAAGTTTGTGGAAGAAGCTTACAGAAAGAAGAGACAGGCTGGTAGGTCATATTTTGAGACATGGTGGATTGGTTAATTTGTTAGTGGTGGGAACAGTCGAAGGTAAGAACTGTAGAGGAAGACAGAGATTAGAATATATGAAACAGATAATTGAGGATGTGGGCTGTAATGGGTATGTAGAAATGAAAAGGTTAGCACAGGATAGGAAAGGATGGAGGATTGCATCAAACCAGTCGAAAGACTAACGACAGCAAAAAAAAATATTTATGTATGTATGTTTGTTTGTTTGTTGGTTGGTTGGTTGGTTTTTTTGTTCTTCATACAAATCCACAGTTTTCATCCGATGTCGATGAAACATTGCACACTTATCATTTGAAACAAGGAGAAAAATACTGTCTACATTTGGTTGAAAAATTATCTGTATAAATAATATATGCTGTCTTATCATATCGGAATATTACTGAACGGCGATAGACAGACGCGTTTGGATATGGACGTGTATGTACTGTTTTTTCTGTGTAGCGGTGAGGTAGCTCAGTGGTTAAAGCGCTTGCTTACTAATGTTTGGGTCGTGGTCTCCGGTTCAAATCTCCGTGGAGGCTAAGATTTTTAAAAATTGTTTTTGATCGTAAGAGTCACGCATGGGCAGTCGGTTATTCGGCTTGAATGTAGATATCACAAAGTTAGCGACGCATTGCGAGGCAAATCGTAGGTAGTCTTGCAATGCTGTAGGTGTACACTTTTTTACGTTATATTGATCCTCAGGGGTGATTCGCAGTTAGTGTGTGTGTGTGTGTGTGTGATCTGCAGTAGTAATACTATAAATGCGGAAGTAATTCTCTGTCTTTTGTTACATTTGACAAGTAAATACCTAAACTGATATTGACGGAATTTGACAAGAAAATCTATAGGGAGGGAACAGGACATTTTTGTTTGATTAACAGTTTTAGTCACGAAATTTTGAGAACTTATCGAATGGGGACAGAGAGACGGATGTGTGTGTTAGTCTGTGATGTTACGTCGCTTGCTCAAGCTATGCTTCTCGCGCATAATGTTAGTGTATAATTTGTTAATAAATTTCGTTTGGAAAAAAAACTTATTATTTAGTATAGATTTCGATTTTCTCTTTGCTATTACTTTGTGTCTGCTTAAATGTTTCTAGCACAGTTTATTTTGCCTTCTTTTTTGACATGCCTTGCGGGCGTAAACTGGCCTAAGTTATAGATCTAGCAGAGCTCGAGCAGTTAAAGTTATTAGTACCCGAGAATCGGATGCTCATGCTGACGAAAGAAGAAAAGACCAAGCTGAAATAAAGCTGCCCTTATTTAACACCCCCCCCCCCCACAACCCCTCATCTTCGTTTGTTTTTCTATTTTTAAATATGTTTGAAATTGATTCTCTTCACGAGACAGGTTCGACGGTAGAATGATATAGTGATGGCTTTCCTGTCATATTATTTCGACTCGGTGTTTGGGACCAATCCTTCGTTGCCAATAACTTTCTATATTCAATTCTGGCAAAGAAATTCTTAATCCACGCGTATGAAGTCGCGGGTATCAGCTAGTTATTTCTAAGTACGTATGTTTATAGCGATATGAACTTTCATACCAACTGTCAAGTCAACCCGTTTTATTGTAGAGAGTTTGCTACCTGAACTTAAAACACATTCACCCAAAAACAATCGCGTTTTCGTTTGTGCTGTATTCAAAGGCTGCGTTTTTGCCCATGTTCATGAGCATGATTTGGTTGTTTCTTGAGCTAATATAAGAAGCTGGATATTCCATTTTCCAGCGGGATGGAGCGTCACTATGTCAGCACTTTCCGTTCGCGGATACTTGAACGAAAAATAGCTGCAATGGTAGATTAGTCGCAGAGTATACAGGGTGTTACAAAAACGTACGGCCAAACTTTCAGGAAACATTACTCACACACAAACAAAGAAAATATGTTATGTGGACATGTGTGCGGAAACGCTTACTTTCCATTTTAGAGCTCATTTTAGTTTCGTTCCCATGGCCCCCACGCTCTCCTGATCTCAACCCTCTTGACTTCCATTTATGGGGGCATTTGAAAGCCCTTGTCTATGCAACCCCGGTACCAAATGTAGAGACTCTTCGTGCTCGTATTGTGGACGGCTGTGATACAATACGCCATTCTCCAGGGCTGCATCAGCGCATCAGGGATTCCATGCGACGGAGGGTGGATGCATGTATCCTCGCTAACGGAGGACATTTTGAACATTTCCTGTAACAAAGTGTTTGAAGTCACGCTGGTACGTTCTGTTGCTGTGTGTTTCCATTCCATGTTTAATGTGACTTGAAGAGAAGTAATAAAATGAGCTCTAACATGGAAAGTAAGCGTTTCCGGACACATGTCCACATAACATATTTTCTTTGCTTGTGTGTGAGGAATGTTTCCTAAAAGTTTGGCCGTACCTTTTTGTAACACCCTGTATAGTGACCCAGCTCTCCATCACTGGCTCCCAACAAGCTCTGACTTATACTCCTCTGATTTTATCCAAGGAGTTACATAAAGTGTCTACTGTGTCTTCCAGCATTGCCAAGATGAAATGAAAACGTTAGTTACAGCAGCCATCTAGCTAAAACACAGTACATGCTGCAAACAGTGTACAATGAGTAGTAATACCAAGCAGATATGGTTCGGATTGCTAATAGTAGTCACATTTAACATTTGTGGTAATTATAAATGTCATTTTTTAAATGATTGGTCAACCAAGGCTGTAACTTTATTTGATTTTTGTTTTTTATTTTATTTCTTTTTTTTTTTTTAGGTGTGCAGTTATTCACAGTTATTCGGGTGGTCATAATACGAGTCTACCCATAATGTGCATTGCCTAGTTTTCAGAATTGAATAACTGACGGCTTCAGTGACATTTAGTATCATATTACCAAACACGGTGGCTTAACTCGTATATTTGGCGATACCATTTTTTTTAAAAATAATTTGGGTTTTGTGCCTCGTTGATAGGCGGGAAAGGACTAGGGGCAAGAAAACGGAAGGAATTGGGTAATGGTTTTTGGAGGAACCATCCTGTCATTCGCCTGTAGTGATTTGGGGAAACCATGGAAAACCGAAATCTGGATTCCCCGGGATTCGAACCCGCAGCCTCCCGAATGCGAGGCCAGAACATTACCGCTCACCCACGACGCTCGGCACTACCATTCGTCAGCAGACAAATTAGATCCAAGGTCCGGCCGTCCGAACACTGTGCAAGGAAGTCCCGCGTTAACTGGCTTCCCATTCCTCTTCGTTGTATTACGCGATGTATACGAGACGTCAATCGCTAACGAAAGAAAACTAACCAGGGTGCTACTGCAATTTACTTTAATGCCGACGTAAAATTCTAAACTGTAGCGAGTATTATAGTCGCAGGTTGTGTCTTATTGATCCATTCTGTCGTTAGGAAATGAATTTTGCAAACGTGGTCTGAACCGACTTTAAGTTTGTAAACGGAAAAATTGTTCACTAAAGAATTTACAATTTATAGCCCCTTAGTGCGAATGAGTGGAAAGAAATACGGCCTCACTTTTCCACCTAGGTCTCGTATCCCTCGGGATGATGCCTGTTCTGGAACCGCAGCCGCACCGGCTCCCGCGGGAATACTCTGCTTATCCGCACATAAATCCCTGGCTACCTGCCTCGCGCCTGCCGTATGCCCTGCACGTAGGTCTCCCCACAGTTGCAGTCGCTCTCACGGGCTGCTTTAAAACACCCACCCAACAGATCAGAGGTAGCGATGGCGTTAATATCATGAGAAGCTGAAATGCTCAAACAAAGGAAATAGCGTACAAAACACTAGTGCGTCCGCATTTGGAATACTGTTGTGCAATTTGGGATCCGTATCGCAAGGGATTGATTGACACGTTAGAGAAAGTACAGAGGAGAGCCGCTCGATTCGTGACCGCTAGTTACAGTAATTATGTAAGTGTCACAGAACTGATACGTGGGTTAGGCTGGGATTGTTTGGCGGACAGACGACGTCGTTTTCGTTTAAATTTGTTGGAGAATATGCGAAAATCTCTAATTTACGAGTGGAACGAAATACTTCTTCCGCCAACCTATTTAGGTCGCAATGACAGAAGGGATAAGATTCGAGAGATAAGATGCCCTACTGATACATTTATGTATTCTTTCTTTCCTCGTTCTGTTAGCACCCTCTGCCACCCACAGTAATTGTGAATTGCAGAGTATAGATGTAGATGTAGATGTACATGAAGCACTTAACAGTCAATGAGGCATGCCGGCTAATAAATATCCGATGCATCCCATGTGCAATTGTCTGTGGGACAGCAAAGATAACAATTTGAAGTTTCCCCTATGTTAGGACAGCGACTTCTCGACCTAAATGTGGCTGTTTACTACCTGTTATTGGTTTCTAAATAGTATTAAAAATTTTAAAAAATCAGTTGGGCGCCAGAGATTGCTTTTGGAGTGTTCCCTAGTGTGAGGGAAGCGACATCCAGATCTCAAACTATTATTATTTAAACAAGAATTATTGAATAACTAGAATTATTAACCAAGCCAAGTGACATATTACATTACTGGATTGGATATATTGAAAACAAGGTTCACAATCGGATTGTACGATTTACTTAAGCACTTGAATTTTTTTGCTTTACACAAAGATTAATTTTGTATTCAGTACACAAGGGTACATAAACTTTCTCTGTGGAGCAAGAGAGTTTGTCTCGGGGCGCTGACTAGGGTAAAACGGCGATGCAAAAGTTTCTGTGCAGGCGAGTCTAGTGGTGCAATTGGTGTGCTGCCTGCCGTTCCTCCTCTCATGTTTCTCCTCTGGTCATCTGGGCGGCCGAACTTCCCCTCTAGCTAGGCAACTAACGAGTGTCCACCCTTTTTTCCCGCGCTGCCCGAAGACGCGTCGCTTTTTTGCCCCTCTTGATGCCGTCCGCCAATGTCCGTATCAGGAGGGAAGCTCTTCTCGCGGGTTGGCTCGAGACTCGCAAGCAAACCGCCCTTAGTTAATAATAATAGTACAAATTGTCCCTATTGGCTGTACTCCCTGGCTTCCACTCACACTTCATTCCCGGATACAGTTTTTTTTTTTTTTTGTTACTGAAAACAGTCCAGACACCTAACTCCGTCTTGAGCTGTGGTACTTGTCACGCGACTGCCATAAGTCACATCTAATGGCCGACACTCAGAGGGCTGACGTCCCACAGACCCCGAGCAGAGCCTTCCCCGGGGCCTACACACACACACACACACACGTGTTTCACTCTCTGGCTCCCGGTACATTACAAGTTCTATACCTTTCGTTTGTCATTATTTCAAGGCCTTCACCGAGCGTGGTTGGTGAGTGGTTAACGCTCTGGCTTCGCATTCGGGAGGACGCAGGTTCGAATCCCCGTCCGGGCATCCAGATTTGGGTTTTCCATGATTTCCCAAAATCACTACAGGCGAATGCTGGCATGCTTCCTTCAAAAGGGCTATGGTCGAATTCCTTTCCGTTCCTTGTCGTTTGTTCCAAACCTCATGACCTTGACGTCGACGAGGCGTAAAGCCATAAATAAAGAAAAAAAGAAATGAATGCCTTTGCTTGGAAAATCGGAGAAAAGGAATCTCATCAAGACCTTTATATGGGAAATGGCTATTAACCAGGAATTTCAAGAGAAATTGATTCCAACAAAGAGTTTACTACAACGACAGTAGTTTGAAGAGACAGAAATATTTCAATAATTTTGTCTATTTTGAAAAATAAGTTACCTTACTCAAGTACAAACTATTGGAGCGACAGGATGTTGCAACTGCCTAAATTATCTAAGGTCCCTCACAGGTAAAAGTGTAATATTCGGCGTTGCCTGATTCTGGTTCAAATATGGTTGAATATGCGCAGTTTGAACTTCAATCAGTCGTTGCCAGTTATACTCCGTAACTACGGCAAGTTCAGTCGGAAAGTTTGCTGCGGATCTGCATCCCACTTTCCTTGTAGATGTTGCAATAAATAGCGTCTCTCCTGATTTCTGAGAACCTTACCTTTTTTTATGTAACCTGGCATGAGAGGTAAAGGAAGGCAAATACGATGATCACATACCGTCTTAACAACGTCCAAGTTAGTTATCTGTTGCTAGTCATCAGTTTCTCACATCCGCTCTCCGTCATTGATTGAGGGTTAAACAGTGAAAGTGCTTTACAGCTCAGTAATACGCGTTACACGAAATGGGTAAGACATGGAACAGAATTACGTTTCTATCTGATGGCCGGCAAACGGTGACGCTAAAATGCATCAATTACAATAGTGCCGGCACGTCATGAATCACAACGACATATCAAGTGCATATTCACCTGTGGTCGTTGCCAGTCTAGCAAATTGTTCGATACATAAATTACTACTGACTGCTACATCGTAATACCAGAGCTCATTACAACCTGATTGGGTATGGCTAAGGATATCTCCGGAGGAACAGCCTCTGTTGCGACATTTTATCCTCGCTGAAATGAAATAGGTCAGTAGGCTGTGGACATTAATAAAGAATTTTTTTGCTTCTGGCTTCACGCCTCGTCAACGGTGTGGTCATTAGAGGCAGGAAAGGACTGAGGGCTACGAACGGGAATGAATTTGGCCATGGTGTTTTGAAGCAACGAACCATGCTGGTATTCGTCTGTAGTAATTTGGAAAAAAAACACGGAAAGTGATATGTATGTATTTCACAGCATGGGTATGAGAAGTTATGGTTTTAAAATTATGTGACTAGTAACATTAAATTTAAACATACTTGGGAGTGTCAAAAAAAACACAGAAATATTTTTTTTACAAAACAACCCTATCCCATTCAAAATGCTCTCCATCACAACTAAAACATTTGTCCCATCCGTATCTCCACTGTTCGAAACATTTTCTATACTCATCTTTAGAAATGGCTGACAGCTCCTCCCTCGTTTTTTTCTTGACCTCTTCAATGCTGTCAAATCGGTGTCCTTTCATGCCCCTTTTCATGCGTGGAAATAAGAAAAAGTCGCACGGAGCCAGGTCAAGCGAGTTAGGTGCGTGGGGCAGCGGATCCCTGGAATTTTAGCCAAAAACTGCCTAACAGCGATAAGCTGTGTTGTGTGTAGGTGCATTGTCGTGATGGAAGAACCAGGGAGAACAAACTCTGAATGAACTACGCCCTTGGCATCAAAAAATCAGATGAGAATTGTTTTGGTGTTTGATTTGACTTGACGACTTTTTTTGGACAGAGTGACGATGACGTCTTCGATTGGCTAGAATGTTGCTTTGTTTCTGGGTCGTAATCTGAGCCAATGATTCATCACCGGTAAAGACCTTTGACATAAAATCTGGATCAATTTCAATCTGCTGTCTGAAAGCACTACATGTTTGAACTCGACGTTCTTTTTCATTGTTAGTCAGAGCCCTAGGAACAAACTTGTCAGCAACCCTTTTCATTCACAAATCTTTGGTTAAAATTCGCTGAAACGAGCCTCAAGATAACCCACTAATCTTTGACAGTTGATCAATTGACTGTCGACGGTCTGAGAGCACAAGTTCTCGAAGTTCTTCAACATTTTCGTTGATTCGGGCAGTTGATGGTCGTCCAGAACAAGGATTGTCATCAATAGACGTGTCGCCATTTCTAAAAAGAAACCAACCACTCGTACACTTGAATTTTCCCATAGCGTCATCTTTGTAAGCTGTTTTCAACATTAAAACAGTTTCAGCAGCATTTTTGCTAAATATAAAACAAAATTTCATAGCTGCACGTTGTTCAATTTAACTTGCCATCATCAAAAATGAAACAATAACAAAGCAGAACATGACATGTTGACAACGCAGGCGGCACTGAATTGGCAATGAGTTGCGTTGTAAACGCCTAGCAGCAGAAATGTGTACTACACAAGCTCCGCCTACGGCAATGCTATTTCGGTTATTTTTGGGTACCCTTCCTAGTCTGCCAACGAGTCCTTTCCGTGCAATTTATATGAAAGTCTACTCTCAAAATCATACATTAACGAATGGGTTGTAAAGCATCGTGTTTACGTCATTGTATGCAATAACGCTTCCATTTCCTTCCGTTTCTTCATTTCCAAATTACAATTTTTCTAATCTTTTTAAACTGATTCTAGGCCCAACTATGGAAGAGACGCAACAAAGACAGTTTTAGAGTTACCGACACAGCATTTCAAGAACTTGTTCCGATGTAATTAGTTCATGTTGTGGTCACTTCCGTCACTTGCTTTACTTTATTGTTTCTGCAGTGCCGTCTACCGTCTACGTGGGAGCAAGCATTGTATTGGTTGCGTGTTATTACTGTGGCCTGAAATGATGCATCACGTTCATACAACACAACAGTCAGCATAGGTTAGTCTTCGGAACAGTTCATTTACACTTGACGATTCACTGCGACAATTTGCATCGTATTTTAGCGGAAATGACATCCTCCATAATCGCTCACTTCTCCGATTCTTGTTGATGGAAAAGCTTTCAGAAAAGACGACAGGAACGGATTGTTTTTTCGTCATTTACAAAGCGTCGATACCAGTATGCAGCAATGTTTCTTCTAGCCACTGTAGTGCCACCACAGTCTCTGTTGCTATCTTCGTTAGAGTCACAATGTTTTATAGTTCTGTCACATTATGTAAAACATGATAGAATGTAAGTATTGTTACATTCACATTATGGCAGTGCGATACCTGGATTGAAGCACGTAACTAATCATTTTCTCTCACCGAATACTAGATGGGTTCTCATACTTAAAGCAACCAACTGTTTAGGACATTGGATTAATTAAACAGATTAATAGGATACATCTTGAAGAGTTAGGCACTTGTTAATTTAATTTTAGAGGGAACTCTTACGGAAAAAAAAACATACAACACGGTATACCAGAAAGTTAACACTCGGTTGCAATTAATATATAGAATTACTTTTTCGACACTCGTCATTGTAGGTATAAGAATACAAGTGGCGTTTAAAACAAATTTTGGTCCTTTTACCCTCCCGTATTATTTTTCTCTGTCTTTGTCATAGGCGTACCTCTGCTCCCTCCTAAACAAAAAATAAAAACAGTAAACACCATCATGCGACAATTTTTTTTGTATCTTAATCCGTAATAGTTGTAACATTTAGAGTACTATTTCCCTATTTTTTACTAATATGTAATGATTCTCTGGATATGTAATAATAATCAGTAACGTGCAAGGAAAATTCATTTTTTGGTTTTTGGAGCCACAGATTTAAATTGTTGTATTAATTTCGACCTGTATACGATCTGTACTACGCGATACTCTGGCTTGTTTTCACTATTTTTGGTTAATTGCCATGTCATGTGGATGCTGAACAATGCAGCAGTACTCCAAGCGATACCTGTTCGTATCGTTTCTTCTTTACTCGATTTATTAAACGCAGTCTGCGAACTGACTTGGGTTTTCTGTTTAGGTGCTTAAGTTGTACTTCTTTTAGACATTGTTCCGTATCCATGTCTTTAAGTACAGACATGGATGAGAGACGTCTGGTTCTGCAAACCGTAAGAGTAAACTCCAGTCTGTGACGTCGTGCGCGTCGTGGTAGGTAGATGCCCTCCCGCACTCGCAGTAAATTATAATATACCTCTGGCGCTGGGCGGCCTGGCGGCAGTATATCATGCGAGTGCTCTCCTATAAGAAGCGGCTAACACCTCAAAATATATGGGCCACACCGCCTAGGCCCCCTGCCACAGTGATACTACTGTCACTAACTTCATACAATTGTTATGGGTTCGCAGGCATAAAATGTTGACATTGTACAACATGAAATGAGTTCACCAACTCGGGCTTGATTGATAGAGGGATATGTGTAAATTGCTAACTTGCGTATGCATCAAATATAAAGGGGTTTTTTATTACATTTTATGTTATGAAACATCAATTAGCACATTAAATGGGCAGTTATCTCATTTATCAGTGTAATTAAAATGTGTTATGGAAGTGACATAACTAAACGTTAAAGAAGTTGCACTATACAGGGTGTTACTTCGCAGCTATTCATAAAAGTATAAACATTGCTAGGATTTAGATTATTATTTCATTAATCCACCATCAATGGTTAGTTGGGAAAATTCTTTTTTTAAATTAGATTCTTATTATGTCATCTTTAAACATATAATGAAATGTTTGTATCTTATACACATATACGTTTCCAAGATCACGAAATGGGTGGATAAATATGAGGATCTAATTGGCTAATCAGAGATGGCGCAGATCAGGCTAGTGACTGCTATCATTGTGATGGTTCTGTCCTGAAGCAGTACGCGCTGTAACGCAGTGCAGTAAGTATTAGGAATGATACCACCTGGATGACCAAAATCTCGTCTGCATTTTTCGTCAAAACACCAAAGACAGGAACCCAAAATTTCAGTCAAACTTAGAGCTATTAAAAACGTCGAAAGTTTGTAGTTATCTATTTGTGTGAAGATAAAAAAAGGATTTTTGTATTTTTGCTGTGAGATGTTCTACCATCTACACTGATGTGAGGGTCCGATCTTCAAGCTGGAAACTTTGGTTTACTGTCTAATTTATGAAGACAGTTAATGCGCGAGGCTCTTGATCACATGGCAGAGTGAATAATTAGGATTTCGAGTACCGTGTTGTTCAGATAAATGAAAAGATTGTATGGTACAATTAAATGTATGTAACGATATTCCAGGAGCGATTTACATCCAGCTTGGCTCCTTACCTTCAAGCTCATTAGGATATTCGAATTTGAGGCAAGAAAAATGAGGAAACACTAGTGTTGCAAATTCAAAAAAAAAAAAAATTTTTTTTTTTTTCAGATTTGTGAAAAAAAAACATGAAAAAAAAACCTGGCACCCTGATTTTTTTCTAAATTTGTTTTTTTTTTCAGAAAACAATATATTTGATAAATTATAGTTTTATTTACGGAAGTTACATTTTACATGTGTGTTTTAAATCTTACTAAATCATATGTCGTCTTACATAATGATTCATAAATTTATCTATATAGGTAACATAATTTTTTATACAACCTCCCCTTGGTCAGTACCACATTCACTAGTATCAGTAATACCAACACTAGTTCGGTCGGAGTTGGAATTTTCTTTTTCTTCTTCTGTCTCCTCTAGATCCATAACTTCAGAAGTAGTTACATTTTCTTTTACTGATTGTATTGTACACAAAAGATTTTGAGATTGCAATTTTAAATTCTGAGCAAAGTACGCTCTGTGCATAAAGACTGCGCCGATAGTTCCATATTACGGTCTTTTAAGTTTGAATTTAAATCTGTTATCATATAAAATAGGAGCTTTATTTCTTTTCAGTCGTAGGTTTATGCCAACGGTTGCAAGGAAATGATTCATAATAACTGACAATTTAATGACTCAGTATCACTTTAACAAGTATACGAATATAAGGAATGCACAATAAGTAATAAAAATTCCTACTTTTTTTAAAAGATCCGTAGGTCTACAGATAAATTTGTAGGTCTGGCAGCACTAGTTCATATAGTGAGTATCAATCCAAACAACGGGGATTCCTTCTCGTGCAACCTTGCCTATTCGGAAATCCCCGTTCGTAAAAGAATACTTCAGTCAATGTTGCCAATATTTTTGTAATTTTTTTTTCTACTGAACCAGAAAAATATAGTAGATTTAAAAATTAATATAAGTACTCAGTATAAAGTCTAAAAAAGTCATATTAAACAATAAATGCCATAAAATTATCAAATTTAGTGGTTATGAAAAAAAACATGTCCCAGAAAAAACATGTTTTTTTTTTCAAGTCAGAAAAAAACCCGTTTTTTTACAACACTAGGAAACACCGACACGGTCGTTTAGATTCAGGACACGCTGCCAAGTGCAGCAACTCCACCACATGGTCTTAATACCACAGGAAATTTGGTTTTAGACGTTTCCGGGACCTTAAACAAACACAAACAAAAAGAAAACGAGGGATGTAGGAGGGGGGAGAGAGATCTTTATTTCACTAATCACAAAATAAAAGGTGAAGCTATTTCCGGTACCGTCGTCTCTAGGCGTTATGGAAGGTTACATATAGTACGCATGTATACTGCTGCCAATTTCTCGGGATATCAAGTCGGAAACGCTCTGAATCGCTCACATACACGGAATCGTTTGCACAACACGAGTTTGCTGTTTGTTACGTGTTGTATAATTTTTAAAATCTTTCCTTTAATATGCGCGCAGATGATCGGAATTTCACGATAGGTTGTCTCAAATTGTAGCCTATTGTATACGTATTGATTTAATGCTGACGAGCGTGATGAGTGAGCGGTTAGTAGTCTGGCCTCGCATGCGGAAGGAAGCGGGTTCGAATCCCGGTCCGGGCATCAAGATTTGGGTTTTCCGTGGTTTCCCCAAATCACTCCAGGCTAATTCCGGGATGCTTCCTTAAAAAGGAAAAATGCCATGACTGAATTCCTTCCAATTCCTTGTCCCCGGTCCTTTTCCGCCTCTAATGACTTCGGTGTAAAAAAAAAAAAATAATAATAATAATAAAAAAATAATAATCTTACACTTTCCGAATAAGTGGGAGCTATCTGTGAGTGCAGGAGAGATGTGAAGTCTAGTTTTGTTGACGCTTTCAACCTTTATCTACAAGGTGGTGGTGGTGCACCCTTCCACTTTGCTGTGATAGTCCCAACGGTTTGAGATGTAATACTTTTCGAGTCTTTCGGATTTTGAAAACGTCAGTCCCTTCAGCGCTGTGGTGATGACAAATTTCTGTGTGTTGACTGAAGCCGCTAGCCCCGTGCGCCGCGCTCCGAGGCCCTGCTTGCCGTCGTGTGATGCCGACCGCGCGATGGGCGAACTCCGCTCCCGTGTCGCGAGCCTGCTGGCTAGGCTGACCCGCAGGGCGCGCTGGAGGCGGCTCTTCAGGCCCGCTCACAGGTACCACAAGGTGAGTAGTCTCAGAGGTAAGCCACACACGCCAGTGTGTCTCACTCCTGCCTCAGGTCGCCAAGCTGCAAACCTAAACCTGGTGCTCGACACTGCGTTAGTTCGTCTGATAAAAAGAAATTGAAGAAATGTCCATTTATTACGTTATTTGGATGATTTAATTACTTCTCGTCCTGTCAACGTAACCATATTACGATCTTCGGTGGTTTAATTTATATATATATTGATTGATTAAAAAGTCTACCAGAAGGTTATGTTGAAGGTTTGTTTATTTACTCAAAACGAAGTCAGCGATATTCACAAGCATAGATACAATACAGAGATGCACTTCTGAGCCGTCGCAAATAAAATCTAACTGGATGAATCTCTCAGTAAAACTGAATGAATGAATGATGTCAACTAACTGCTCTGTCCAGGCGATCTGTTTATATAGTCTCTATCGAAATTACGAGAATTCTTCAAAGACATCAGCCCGATATTTCTCGTACATTAACAATCACTCAAACAATCAAATATATTAAAAACAATAGGAATTAATGAAAAATTACTTAACAACATTACATAATGATCAGAAACGGTAATTAGAGATACTTAAATACAAAATTATTTGCAGAAATCATCTCAAACTGTAGAAAATTGTCCTGTAGACATCATAACTTGCATTAATACATGGAATTACAAACATTTAAGAAATTCTCTTGCACCATTCGCTTCTTAAACATATTAAATGGACTTTAAATAATTTTCTTACATAAAACAAAGTCTATATACACTGATTTACAAGAAATTACAAAACAAACATACCAGATAATATTAAAGCAAACTTTAACTCACTATAGATACTTCATACAGTACAATACTATTCAAAATTCAGGTATGAGGGCTGTTACAACAGCTGTTTCGCCAACATGACTGTACACTGTTACTGATCACCAAATTATGTGCCACCGCCCTTCGACAAGTAATAAATATCTTAATTGCGAATGCAGTAGAATTTGCGGCACTGTTGATGGTCATTCGACTGTCGAATGTGGATTGTTTTCTTAATGGATTTTGACACATAGGCCATACAAGAGGCTCTAGTATTGGATTCTCTGAACGTATAAATTATTCATTTGTTTTATGTATTCTGCAATTATGCAGGAGGAACTTGCAGAACCGTCGGAATATTAATCTAGAAAATTATTGAACCCCATCAGAATTCAGGCAGACACTAGACTTGAATCTGAACTCGTTGCATCTCTATTATGTTTCTGTTAAAACGTCAAAATTAGTATTTTTTTAAATTCTGATTATATTTTAATAAAATAACGCTCTTTGTTTTTCAGAGCGTGAGTAAACCAACATTACCGATCGCTTGTAGTGCGTTGTGAAATGAGGAATTTTTGGAGAAATAATACTATTCATATCAGTTTGCTTCTTTAAAATAATTTATATAAAAAATATCACATGTTGCCCAATATTAGCTTAGCAATTAAGTATATGTTGCTGGTGTTCCCAATAGTGATTGCTATCACCATTTCCGAGCCATTTTTATTTTAATAAAATAAGACCGCCGCCAACTTTTCGCAAAATGTTGACTGTTCAGTCTGGCATCTACATGTCTGAGAATGAGTTGACGAAATTTGATAACCTAAAGCTGAACTCGTCTCAATGTATCACTGTACTGGTTCAGTATTCATGTGTTGTGATCATATATGATAACCCAGTACAGTTATACAAGGAATCTCTACTACGAAGCATCCTTTCGTATTTAACACAAAGAAATCAAAGCTTCTCTTGTTGTAAAAGTCTTATTAAGGGCTGTAATAATTTTAGTCGAAATCGGGATTCGAACCATAGGCGTCTCGATTCCTAGACGGATATCTTAACCACACTGTCACAGGTCACCTTTCTTAAAAAAATTTATACTGCTTTGAAAAATGAGTCTCACATTCCTAGGTTTCCAGGATTCTTCACCCACGCAACTATTTGTTAGGTATATGGAAATATATCACAAATTAGCAGTGCCAGAAATTTTGTACAAAAAAGTTAATGCAGGAAATTTCGTTTGAAATCCTTCTTTTTCCTTTCTTATTGTACGTGAAAGAGCCGCTAAAAGCAGCTGGTTTTTCTGTAGTTCCGGAATCGAGGGAAGTTTGGCAGAGGCCTGGCATTCTCCCAACCAGTGTAAAGTGAATTACTTCTAATTGCTGCGAACAGATCGAGCGTCTGCCTCCCACCCCCCCACCCCCTCAGTTGGTTGTGATTTGCGAGAGCTGTACGAGGGAGACAAAGAACTTCGCCCGGGTCTGATCCAGCCGACCGATTTCTATTCGGCAGAAAGAGAAGTTTACTGACGTGTCAGATATCTTCTCTTTTTTTATTAATTTAAAGTAGTGAAACACTTTTGATTACTAGTTTCTCTGTGTTATCGATCTTGCACATTTAGATTTTTTAGGCAGTGATTTAATATTTTATTCATTTATGTTGTCTGAAATATGGACTATCGAAACATACCATATATCTTTTGCAGTTACTAACTTCGCGTTTAAAATTTTTATTCAGTAATTGGAGGACTGCATCTTTCAATTATTTAAAATTTACTTCTCATCTTCATAGTCACTGAGTAATGCTGATAACTGGTGCATGGTTTTTATGCGACTGTGTGCTGTTGAAACTGGATGTTTTTCACAAAGAGCTATGTATAATGGGCTTAATGCTGAAGTTCATTAAATAAATAACAAGATAAATGCTGTTTGTAAACATGATAATTTAAGTAATGTGTATCACTCATTTACTGTACATTACGTCAAGTAACATTGACGTGCGAAGCTCTGTTTTGAGAGAATTGCATTTAAGTTCTTAAGTTTCGTTTTATGGTTAAGTGGCACCCACGACACACACACAAAAAAAATCTTTCTATAAAATTTAACTAAAGATAATAAACTAAGAAGGTATGCAACGATCTGGCATTTTACTTCTTGGTGTTTTCTCTATTCGTCATTATTTCTATTGACCTGACTCAGTTATATATCCCACTCTGTTTTGTAGCAATGTAATAATTTTCACATTCCTTTTGCTATTTAAATTCTCAGTTTACATCATAAACTTAAATCTTCATTACTCTACTAACCGTTATACTAACGCATTGAGTAATCGGCTATGTCTTCTTTCTCAGTATATGTATATATATATATATATATAAGATTCTTGCATAAACCTTCGCTCCTAAATTCCACGGTACTTTTATAGCTTCTAGAATATACTTCTTTCGCAGTTTATCCACTTACTCCATTTTCTACGTGATTAATTTCGATATTTTTGTTATTCCTCAGTTCTTTTTGCGCCATGAGGGGGCATCCACAAATTACGTGAGGTGTTTTTCCGGATTTCTGGACCCCCTCCCCCCTGGTGAGATTTCGTGAGATATGGCCGGACCCTCCCCCCCCCCCCCTCTGGTGAGATCTGGTCCGTGAGAACCCCCCTAGAAATCACCCTGGAAACTTTTGTAGACTTTTTTTTATTTTTTTTATTTTTTTTATTTTTTTAGGTCACACACTAACCGAAATACCCTCCTCAAATCGACTTTGCCGCAAATTGTATACCTTTTTTTTTTGCTCTATTGTCCCCAAATTTTTCGCAAAATCTCACGTGAGATTTCCGTAGATCCCCCCCCTCCCCGTTGGTGAGATCTGGTGAGATTTCGTCGGCCCCCCCCCCCCTCCCCTAATTTATGGATGCCCCCTGATTGCTGCGGGGTGCTCTTCAGCCCTTTCGTATCCTTAACCCTTTCGGATGGATATCTCGTTTTTAACTAGAATTTTCTTCTTTTTTACTACACCTGTCATTGGTGTATATAAATTACTGTTGTAATTAACGGCGCCCCTCCTTTTTTTGGGATGTCTACACTCACTTTATTTCGAACCTTTCACATGAAGAAAACTTACATGATGATCCACAGATAGTTTGACCTTGCAGACCTACGGCGCCTGGTGGGTGATTAATACCGATGCCTGGTATTCGGCATGACGCAGGTTCAATCCCCGGTGCAGCCATATAGATTTCGTTTTGCGTGCTTTCCCAAAATCACTTCAGGCGAATGCGGGGATGTTAGCTGCTATTCCTTTTTTCCCATACTTTCCTGGCGAGCCGTTTAGCCTTACCTTCCAGCCATCGAACAGCCACTCACCAAAACACCTAGTATTTCTCCTGTTCACTGATTCTCGGTTGTATCGTTTAAGGTTGACTATCTGTTAAGAAAACTAATAGAGACGTCCCTTGATGCGAAAGAGAAAAACTGACTAGCGAAGTATACGTATTTAATTACAGGATGAAAACCGATGTACATAACTTGACCATCTTTTCACTGCAGTACCTCATCCGTGTAAGACGGTGAAGAAAATCTAATGTTTTGATTTTCAGAACCGTACGTATTTTTATATTTTCTAATTTACTTTATGAATGCAAAAACTTGAATATTGAGTTATTTAATACAATAAAACGTCGTAGAAATGTTTTATGTATGCTGAATCTATCTGATAATATTTCTGGTTACCTTCAAATTTTAAAGTAACTAAGAAAATACTTTTGTCTGTACATCTTTTCATTAATTTATAACCAGATATCTTAGAAATATAAGTCAAAACAATGGAACGCACTTATTAAACTAAATGACTGTTTAAAAAGCATTATTATTGTTTTTTAATGTTGTTATTGATGTTAGATAATGGCAACTGATTATGAAAATGATAACAAGCAAGCTAATACTCTTGCTATATTTAAACTGGAAGAGGAATAAGATTTCTGAATGGCCAAAATTCGCTGTTTACTGTTGCTCTCCTTTGAAAATAGCAACTTTATTGGTACAGCAGAAATTTGTTAAATTTTTTTCCATGTAAGCAAAATAAATTTACATGTGGGTTTTTTTCTTTTCCATTTTGCTTATGGCTTCGAAGTCGATGTCGGTTAGAAGCGGGAAAGGACTGGTAACAAGGAACGGTAAGGAATTTGGCCATGTCCTTTATTGAAGGCATAATCCCAGCATTAACCTAGAATGATTTGGGGAAAACATTGAAAACCCAAATCTGGAAGGCCGGACAGTGATTCGATCTCGCGTCCTCTAGGCCAGAATGTTACCGCTCAACCACCATGCTCGGTAATTTACGTGTTTGTGTTTCGTGTTTACCAGATTCAGTGACGTGTGACATGAAGTTTTGACATGCAAGTTTCCAGCCGCTTTGCCACTGACATGGATGGCTCGCAATTTGTTTTTTTGCTTCACTTCTTTCGATTCCTGAACTCTTCAAGTTTAACCGACTGGAAAGCTTAAAAGGATGTCCCAAGTGAAGACCACAAGAGCAGAACATGTCAGTAGTAGAACTAAACAAAAAGTCAAACAGAGAGGAATACTGTCAACTGTGATAAAAAAAAATTTCAGTGTCTCCAGTGCACGTTGAAGATGATTCACCCCATCTCAGTCCCCATAAAAATTACCTTTGGGAAGATGAATAGGTTAACAAACAAATTCAAATATTTTTTTTATAATTTTATTACAATTTTCTTTAGTAACAAAATATTAAGAATGCATTTATAATAAATATGGGTAATGCATTTTTAAACTATTATTTTGTGCTACGGTAATTTTTATAATGTCAGAAATAATACAGATCTTTATTTCTTTCAATCTTCATCAACATCATTTCAATAACACGATTTTCTTGTGATACTTGTAGGAAACACAATCAAGTGAAGTCAGTCATCTATTTCTAACATTTTAATAAGTTGTTTTTCTTCTATTTATACAAGAGGTATAGTGTTCGTTTCATATTCACAATACACTCACAATTGCTCCTAAGGGTGGATAAAGAAAAACAAATAGGTTAAATTTTTTAAAGAAATCAGGTCTAAAATATCGAGATAGAAGAATAATTTATAAACTATATAAGAATCAAGTAGCTCATGTAACCATGAGAGACAAGCATCAGTTAAAAAGGGTGTGAGACAAGGTTGTAGTCTATCCATGTTAATATTCAACTTGTGTGTAGAAGAAGCGATCAAGGATGTAAAAGAATCATTTTCATGTGGCATAAGTGTTCAGAGAGAAAAAATCAGTATACTACGATTTGGTGATGACGTTGTCTTGTTAGCAGAGAGTGCTGAGGATATTAAAATGTTACTGAATGGCATGAACAAAATACTGAAGGAAGATTTTGGACTGAATATAAATCAAAGCAAGGCAAAAGTGATGAAATTTAGCAGAAATGATACAAATACTAGTAGTTTAAATATAAAAGTAGGATCGGATGCAACCGATGGCTGAAGCAGAAATGATGTTAAAAGCTGAATAGCACTAGCAAAAAGAGCCTTCATGAAAAACAGAAATCTTTTAGTTTCAAACATTGATCTAGGAATTAGAAAGAACTTTTTAAAACTCTTTGTGTGGAGCACAGCACTTTATGGTAGCGAAACATGGACTTCAGGATTACCAGAAACAAAGAAAATTGAAGTATTTAAAATGTGGTGCTACAGAAGAATGCTTGAAATTAAGTGGACAGACAAAGTACGAAATGAACGAGTTTTGGAAATAATGGCCGAGGAAAGAAGTTTGTGGAAGAAGCTTACAGAAAGAAGAGACAGGCTGGTAGGTCATATTTTGAGACATGCTGGATTGGTTAAGTTGTTAGTGGAGGGAACAATCTATGGTAAGAAGTGTAGAGGAAGACAAAGATTAGGAAATAGCATGCAGATAATTGAGGACGTGGGTTGTAAGTAGTATGTAGAGATGAAGAGGTTAGCACAAGTTAGGAAGGGATGGAGGATTGCATCAAACCAGGCGAGAGACTGATGACAGAAAAAAATAAAAAATATGGTGGGTGTATGTGCATGATAGGAATCAGAGAATAAAATTCGATGCTGGCCTATCCAGGCCTACTATTCCTAGATACGTGTCCTGTACCGTCGTAGGCCATCAGGTAAACTATCGATCACATGAACACAGTATTTTGTCCTAATGATTGTGGGTGATAAAGGTAATTCTATTTCGTCAAAAGTTCTTGTATTTAGTGGTCAATATTGTATTATGGAGCAATGGACAGGAAAATGGTACAAAATCAGAGTATGTATTTTCACTATGTCGTCGCGTGAAATGGTTTCGTATTTACTTTCGAAAATATTAAGTATTTTACCAGTACTGTCTCAGCACTATGCGGAAATGACCATTGTATGTCCGATAATTCGCTTTATTATCACGCAGAATATTTTCTGGTGACGCCTGTTCACACACTTAATTTTTGTAAATTAATCCGTTTCGTTCATTATTATTCATCTGATATTAGCGAACAAAACTATACTGACGATTTTTACATTAAAAAAAAGTACATGCTCGAAAATTTTCCCTGTTGCTGTAACGGAGTACTGCGATGTATTACAGTCAGCCAGCCATTCAGGTCTCATTTTTGTGACACATAACCGACTTTACTGTCACATTCCGCTTAATTTTGCCAATTTTTATCAAGGGAAGGGTTGAGGACAAAAATGATATAAAAACGTGCGTTAAGAAAAGAACAAATTGATTGGTATCTCAGGGTACAGGTTCGTTCCAAGTAAAACGAAGCGAGCCAATTTTTTTTCTTTCATTTTCAACAAGGGCTTGTAAAGAATATGTACGGTGTACATGAATGTGAACTTTAATTTTATAGCAGTTATATTACTATTATCATTTTTTCTATAAACATGGTTATCAATTGGCACTAACAAAATACTCAGTACATGTTATTTAATACTCTGTGCAGCGCACAATTCAACGAATGTTATTCTTTATTTTCGATTAATTTCCAATCTAGTGTCCGACTAATTTCCAATCTAGTGTCCGAAGGGTGTGTGTGTGTGTGTGTTTTGTATATTAAACCCGAGCGGATTTCCAGGAGTGCCTACTTTAATTGGGAGGATCCCTATTTCGCCACCTTTTAAACAACTCTTAAGATACATGAGCACATTCATGTGATATAGATGTTTGTAACCCATTTAAAAAACTAGGCTTGATTGTGCATTGTGCGTTATTGCCATGGTGGATCTTAGTTGTTACTCTGTTGCTTAGTAACAGTGTTCCAAGTTGCACCACAACACTCCTTTGTGATCTAACGCAAATTGCTAGCGGTGGAAGGAATATGTTCTTGTGCAGATGCCTGACAAACTAGGAAGAAAAGAATTTCAACTGAAGCAGATCGACCAGACCTATCTTCCAGTTAGTGTTTCGAGGATTATAGGTTTTCGTTACATGTCAGAAGGTATGTAGACGAATAACTGATACCGCTTTGCGGGTAATTAGATATCTGTAGATAGATTTGTAATATTTTTTATACACATTTGCATCGTATTTACTGCAGTTGTTCGTACCGTGCATTTTTCTACGAGGAAATGAATTTTTTTTTGATGGTGCCGGGTATAATTCAGTTTAGTTAAAAATTAATTTTCCCAGTCAAATTATTAAATTTCAGACGTTTCTTTCCTCTTCCAAAATTAATTATCGTTGTTTTTAAAAAAGAACATCTCCACTAAAATATATCGGTTAAGCTCTGAAAATAAATTCCATCTTAATTTTGTTTCTAGCCAGTTGTAGTAAATATTTCAAAGCGAGACGCTTTGAGAGTGTAGCAGGCGTATACGTGACATCAGTGCGTATGGGATGAATTGGGTTATCGCTCATTAGGTATATTTCTAATTACCATATTTCAGTTTCGAAACATGAAGAGGAGAATGGAAATGGCTCTGTTCTGTCTAGATGGAAATACATCCCTCTCGCTATAGTTTTCATGACAATTTGTTCATAAATTTTGTATTGTATATTTTTAACTTGTGGCGTTGAAAATACGGTAAAATAGGCGAAGTTTAACACCACTAGTTATTTATTTGAACTGTAAAGCCTAAGTCTCTGGTCCAGTGATTTTGAATGTCAGAAGTTAATTTCCTTGCATCTTCTTATGTTTCTCTGCTCCCAAATGTCATAATATCACTACTCTCCTTTTAATTTTAGACATCAGAAGAAATATGTAGCTTCCGGAAAAGATGCAACAGTGTCTCAATCATGGGGAGTGCTAGATAAATGTTAAACAAAATCTGAGTAGACTTAGAAAAATAGTTTTACCCATCCCTACTTCAACGTCAGGTAAGTTAATTTCTTGTTTAATTTTTAGCTTTATACCAACTTCTGCCTTTTTAGCCTTGGTGACATCTTGAATAATGAACAGGTAAGTGAAAGACATTGGCGCAAAATACTTTCCATGAATTTGACTGATAATACATTTTTAGTGAATATTGTTAAATATGTGACGAACGCTTTGGTGTGTTTAGAATTTCTTTCTTTCTTTAAGAGACGTTTTGGAACTGATGTGCGATGTTTGGCGAATTCTGTTTTCTTTTTCGAAATGTCGAATGGTAGAATAACTTTAAAGGTTCGGATGAATTTTTCATTTGCTTTACATGTTTTAGAGTAAAATATGCCGTTATTCGTAATATATCTACTCATGTTTTCCACAGTGCAGAGTTGACCATGTTGTGAAACTTAAGTCTGATTATGTACTACCGTACTTTTTCCTATTTTCAATTTTATTTCTTACTGGTCTTCTCCGTTGTTTAATACTGATTTTACAATCTTCATGACTACAAAATAATTATTCCAAACAAATTTCTGTTACAAGAAGAGACAGTAAAAGGGCCGTGCACATTCGTTCAATAACTAAAGTAACAGACATCTTAAAAAGAGTGATGACCCAAGAATGGAAATGGGCTGGTCATATTGCTCGCAAAAGAGATGAAAGATGGACTATGGTATTGCGGGATTGGATACCGATAAACCTGAAAAGAGCAAGAGGAAGACCCCGGATCGCTGGGATAAGGATATACGTCGAGTTACAGGCGTGAACTGGAAGAGGGTGGCTCAAGATCGATCAGCCTGGAAAGAACTAAAACAAAACTATGTAGAATTAAATTCTAATATATAGCTCATTAGGCTTAAAGAAGTTACATCCTGAAAAAAGGATCTATACGAGGTTTGTTAGAAAAGTAATGAGATTGGCAACACTGCGGGAGATCTGGCATTGTTGTGTCTACTGGCTGATGCTAAATCTGATTGTTGATCCCTTCCACTTCCTCAGTCTGAGTTACAACTCCATACAGTTAACACATTAGTTTTGACAGCGCCATTAATAAAGTTGTGTTTTCATTGTGCGTCACAGAAATGGAGCATCGGAATTTAGAGCAACGTTGTGCGATAAAGTTTTGTGTTAAACTTGGTGAATCCGCGAGTGTGACTTTTGTAAAGTTGAAACAGGCCTATGGGGAACAGTGCTTATCGAGAGCACAAGTTTTCCGCTGGCACAAATCATTTTTGGAAGGCCGAGAACACGAAGAAATGTCGAATGAGCAAATCAAAGATCAAGACCATGCTGATTTGTTTTTTTTGACAGGAAGGGTATCGTGCACAAAGAATTTGTTCCACCAGGACAAACTGTCAACCAAGTGTTTTATAAAAGTGTCCTTGAAAAGTTGAGGAAAAGAGTGATCCGTGTGAGACCAGAAATTGCAGACAAGTGGATGCTTCATCATGACAATGCTCCGTGTCACACGGCCATTTTCATCCGTGAATTTTTGACCTCGAAATGCATTACTGTTGTTCCTCAACCCCCTATTCACCTGATTTAAGTCCTTGTGACTTTTTCCTCTTCCCGAAATTGAAACATGTCCTAAAAGGACGTCATTTTGGAACTCTAGAGAACATTCAAAAGACTGTGACCGACCAGTTAAAAGCCATACCAATTGAAGACTTCCAGCGCTGCTACCAAGAGTGGGAATCACGACTCCGCCGATGTATAGCTGCCCAAGGGAACTACTTTGAAGGGGATAACATTGTTGTTTGAAAATAATAAAAACTTTGGTTAGTATGAAATCAGTCTCATTACTTTTCTAACACACCTCGTATAGCTGCAATAATAATACTAATTTTCTCATCGATCCTCAATGTCAGTACGCGGTGTTGTCGCTCATTACGTCACGGTTTTTACTGACAGCATGAGACGAAAAAGTTCAGATCTATCCTGAATTTGGTTCACGATGGCTTTACATTACGGATTCCCCCTCTCACCGTGTACCCTGCATAGGAGACTTGGGGGGACGGCTCGTTTCGCATGCCACGTGCGGCCCCGTCCCTTGAATACACACGTGTGTTGCCTCTGCAAGACAGACCCACCATGTCACTAGGAAGAATTTGTCGAAAAAGTCTTGGCTGTACTTACTTTATCTGGTAACCACTCAGTAACTTACTTCCATTTCAAGACTTGGTACCATTAATGAGATGTTTTATCGCATTGTGCATTCATTGACAACGAACATCTTATCGTGGGAGGTGGACAACCGTTGTGGCACCTTCAGATTTACAGAAAACACTAAAACCACTTTCAAGGACTTCATGATTTTTCAAAATGAAACAACCAGTCAGGTCTCCTTCTAGATTGGCTTTTATTGCTACTCTTCTTTGACAATCCTGTTACAAAGAAACGGATTTACGCGATGGACTATATGAATGATTAATTTTAGTTTTACTAATACTGATTTAAATGGTTAAACGTTACCTGCAGTAGTCCGAAGTAATATACTTGCACACTAGATAGCGGAGGGACTTTGATAAAATTTTATTAATATAAAGGTTTTAGATATAAGTATACAGGGTGTTACAAAAAGGTACGACCAAACTTTCAGGGAACATTCCTCACACACAAACAAAGAAAATATGTTGTGTGGACATGTGTCAGGAAACGCTTACTTTCCATGTTAGAGCTCATATTGTTGACGGCTGTGATACAATACGCCATTCTCCAGGGCTGCATCAGCGCATCAGGGATTCCATGCGACGGAGGGTGGATGCATGTATCCTCGCTAACAGAGGACATTTTGAACATTTCCTGTAACAAAGTGTTTGAAGTCACGCTGGTACGTTCTGTTGCTGTGTGTTTCCATTCCATGTTTAATGTGATTTGAAGAGAAGTACCGTTTTGTATCACCCTGTATAATTTGACGTAACCTTACTCTGCACATTAATCATATTATTCTGGGTAAGGTAAAGTTTAATGGCCAATTTAAAGTAGTTGTTTTTTTCGACCCTAAGTAACCAATATTATTCAGTTCAGAAACAATGGACTTGAGTTGGACAGCACACCGCCAGACGTCCTACCAGCTTGGCTCGTTGTCTGTCCTAGTCCTTAACTGTCCTGTACGCCGACCTCCTCTTTCGTTTGATCTACCTTCGGTGACCAATCGCATTTGTGCTTATTTGTGAGCGCACTAACTGTTACGGAAGGACTCTGGTTCGAATCCCCGTCCGGCTATCCAGGTTTGGGTTTTCCATGGTTTCCCCAAATCACTCCAGGCAAGTGGCGGGATTGTCCCTTCAAAAAGACATGGCCGAATTCCTTCCCGTTCGTCGTCCCCAGTACTTTTCCGCCTCTAAAGTCCTCTACATCGACAAGGCGTGAAGCCATAACCAAAAAAATTTAAAAATCTATTAGTAAATCTTACTTACTACTTGTTGTTTGTGCTTTTTCGATGTCTCTAGCAAGCGTCACAATTCTCATGTGATTGAAAAGCCATTAAAAGAATCATTATACATACTTCAGTACTTGCCGTAATGAAACTTCTTGGCACTATGGCGTCATTGGTTGCTATGAGATTGTCTACGCCAAGTAACAGATGACTTTAAATTGCTGTCCAGATTGTTAACTCTCCAGTACTGTATGTTCTAACCTTGAACTAACGAGTTTAATGTCCTCTACTGCTGTTAAAGTCTTCTGGCAGCGTGTTGAGTCTTTGTTTTGATAACGCGTTTCAACTAAATGTTCAGTTTTTTGTATTAAATACTTGGTATATGTTCCTGAAGTGGTAGTAGTTGTTATTAGCCACAAAGGACTCAGTGGGAAGCATGCGAGAGCATGGTTATAAAGTCCGAGCCTTGTTTAAGCATTTTATTATAATAATCAAAGACAATGATTAAACTTACAGAGAATATCACAAATATGATACCAAATAACACAAAGCTTCGATCTTGCAGATTAAGATCTTAATAAATCCCGTAATCGCAAATAATATAATACAATATAATACATAAGAAACTTTGATCTTGCAGATTATGATTTGAATAAATCCTGTAATCACAAATAATTCCACTTATATCAAATAACAGAAAATAACCAGACTGGCTCTCACTAATTTACCAGCATGTAACAAATCTGTAAGTAATACCAAACACAATTTATCCAGATGAGCCAAATTACGGCAATCATTTCAAACGAAGAGGAATCAGAGTACCTCAGCGTCCATCAAATTAACCTTAAGAATGAAGCTCTTACCAATGGTCTTGACACACTATAGTGTGTGCATGCCAGCGCATAAGTCCTTACCATCCACACCGACTGATAAGGGGGCGGTAATGATTAACACCACAGACCGGGGAATTTGTCCATTCCCTAAACACAACTAACGAAGAAGCAGTAGGCGACGCACTTTGTAGTTGGAGTTGTCAGGCACACTACCTCCCATAACCAACAGGGCAAAAAAATGGCAAGTATCAAATCGAAGTCACCACCAGCGTCGGTCGCCACAGTACTCCCGAGTCTACGGGACACCGCTCTCGGACAAAAGCGAATCGGAGAAATTCTCTCGATTCAAGCGAACGAGGAACGGTCGCGGTGGACACACAAATCCACCAGATGTAGCACTTCCTGGCCACCCGGTCAAACTACCAGACCTCGCTGCCCCAGCGGGGCCTCCAGCGTCACGACCACTCAGGGAAGTACTAGGCGCAACCAGGCAAACCGCTGCCACCGACCGACTGCCTTCCCTCCGTCCTCCGTTAGAGCATTTAGAGCTCGCTATTGCTTTATGCGAGCAGTTAAGGCGAAGGGTTTGTCCTTACGACATTTCCTTCAAACGTTTCATGGGTGTTCTTTTCTTGCAGGTCTGTCTTCTCGGTTGCTCTCTGTTAATGTGTCATTTCTGGTGAATTGTTCTTAGCTTCACTATTACATGGGCCGGAGAGGCGATTTACGAGCTGAGTTAGAAGCTCTAGAATTGTAGTCAGCTTGGGACCCCACTCCTGCGCGCCGGCGTGTCCGCAGCAACTGGGGCAGTCGGCGTGGCCAGGTGGTCGGCTGTGAGTCATATGGAGCGGAGTTGTGGTTGTTTTCTTCGTATCCTGACGTGGCTGCGCAGTTTTGGCGGTCGAATGTGCCTCACCAGTTATAGTGGCGAGCGTGGATGTTTGTCGGCGTGTTTTCCTGGCGCGGACTTCCGGGTCTTGTTTCCTGGCGGAAGAGCCGGTGGAGTTACGCGTCGTCTGCCGGTTGTTGTTACGAAGCTTCCTCCGCATTGGACACCCACGGAAACACGCTGCGTGGGGCCAAAGCAGTTACAGCAGGTAGCTTCGTGCTTGGGTGTCGGGCACTCTTGCTTCGGATGATCACCCCCGCAGCGAACGCACCTCGGCTTGGAGGTGCAATGGCGAGCGTAGTGGTGAAATCTTTGACACCTGTAGCATTGAACAGGTCCTTGCGAAGGTTTCTTGGCTTCGGTGTTTGTGGCCTTGTTTCTTGTAGTCCTGGCTGAGGGTAGAAGTTCCTGAGTCTACCTTCAGTTGCTGGAGCTTGCTGGTTACTGCCTTCTGGTCCGCCAGGCAGGATGTGATTATCTTGAGTCCGTCTGCTGACGGCCAGGCAAGCAGGGGCAGCATGGTGTCCTGTTGAAGAAGGCTTATCAGGCATACCCAGTTAGACTGGTATGCCACGTGTAGCGGTGGTACAGGCCCCAATTCTTGGCCGGAGACCTGCATCTCCATCGGGATTTGTTGCGGCGAGTCGGAAATCTCGTTCACCGGGCAAGTAGAAGTGGCTATTTGCCCAGCCGGAGCATCAGTAGATACAGAAGTATCTGTAGATTGCTGCTGAGTAGCTGGATGGTGTAGCTGTTTGACAGGAACGTCGGTATCCATCGTCTCGGGTGGTGCTGGGTCCACTTCCTCGGCCGACCCGAATTGCGGTGCGGCTGGCCAGAACGGCGGCGGGTTCTGCTTTGCTTCCGCAACCATTCCGTCCAGCAAACCTGGATATGTAGCAGTGTTCTTCGATGCTTTCTTCTTGGATGGCATGCTTCCGATGGCTGCACAACGTGCTACTTAAGTACGTGGCTCAATATCACGCTCGATGCAGAAGCGCACAGTGATACGTCCGCTCGCGGCAAGTATTCGCACTCGTCAGTCTCTGCCTTATATACACTCTATCGGCCGATAAAGGGCGCAAGGAGCCACAGCGCTCTCTAACGGAGAAACAAGCACGCGGGCTCAGCAAGAACTAGAGACAGAAGAACAAACAATACGAGCCGAGTACGGCTCAGTTCCTCAAGTTAAGCCTAATTTGATGTACACATGCGGAGGAAGTTATGTGTAATTTGATTAATAAAATAGAGCGGTACGTGTTTCGCTGCAATTTTTTGATAGTAATCCTGGCAAATGCCGGGATGCTTCCTTCAAAAATCCATGGCCGAATTCCTTCCCATTCCTTGTCCCCATCCTTGCCCCCCGTCCTTTCCCGTCTCTAAAGACCTCGCTGTTAAAAGACGTAAAGCAGTTTAAAAAAAAAAAAAAATCCTACCGTTTTTCATCTTCTCACCTCAGTGTCCACTTCTATGCTCCATAAAGACCCACACTCCGTACAAAACAAAAAATCCTACCGTTTTTCATCTTCTCACCTCAGTGTCCACTTCTATGCTCCATAAAGACCCACACTCCGTACAAAACATTTACCAAGTCTTTTCCTGAGCGCTTTGTTGGTCGCCTCTTCCTATTAAACGCTTCCTTCGTTACGGCAATGCGAGATTTTATGTCTTGGTGGCATCTCAAGTCTTCAGTGATTGTACTTCCAAGATATTTGAATGATCTTACTTGACTGATATCAGCTTGTCCTATCTTAATATTTATTAGTTACATTCCTTTTCCAATCACCATACTCTTAGTTTTTGCTGAATTAATTTTTCATTCCAAACTATTCACAAGCTTCATCTAGATTTTTCAGCATTCTGTTTAGAGTTTGTTCGCTTTCTGCCACCAAGACCATATCATCAGCAAATCGTATGCACTCTATTCTCCTGCCTCCATTACGCACTCCTCTTTTTCCATTTCTTCCAGGTATAAATTGTATAATAATCGGAAAAGCAACAACCTTGTCTTACGCCTCTCCTATTGCTGCTTTCTCCCGACATCTCGTTTTCGATCTTTATTCTTACATTCTGTTGTAAATATACGTTCTCTACCAACCTTCCCTCCTTCCAGCCTACACCTTTCCTCTTCAAGATACCCATCAGTTTTTTCGATTGCACTGTGTCAAATGCTTATTTCACATAACTTTGGAACTTCGTATTATGGAGCGCTCTACAAGTGATTCGCTTCCTACGCGTTTATTAGAATTTTTGAGGAACAAGTTCAAACACAACTAATATGCCAGACTCGTTGAACAATACTGACATGAGAGACCAATCCATAACTGACGTGACGGGTGTCTGTAGACCCTGGTACGACAGGTTCACGGCACTGGACACGCCAGCAACCCACTGACATCAAAAGAGTCTGTCTGACTAACGTTTCGTTGAATCTATGTATTAATACGCTAAGCGAAAACATATGTTACATTTTTAAGAATATTGCGCGCATGGAGAAGTGTGAGATTTGGCGTAGTTAAAGATTATATGGAGAAGAAGTGAAGGAAGCTAAAATCTATATATAATATGCGTTACAAATACATTAAATTAAGTAAAATAAAACGCTCACTCGCCTACGTAGTTCGCTCAGATGGCTGGTAGATGGCGCAGCTAGCGGCCTTACTTTGTCTTCTTTGGTGAAACAAAGCAGTAAAAAATTAATCTCTAAACTTATAGAGAAGCAAGAAAAAACATTTCGAGGGCTGGTAGATAGTGGAGCTAGCGGCCAGAATATTGGGCAAACGGAGGAACTTAGAGAAATACAGAAAGCTAAAATTATATATAATATATTTTACAAACCTTGGAATCGATATAAGCAGTCAGAGATAATCGATTGCTTCAGTTGTAAACAAATGCGCAGTTTGTCTCTGGTTTGCGACATGGGCTGCGCAGAACGAATTTCCCGTCAACGTTTTACTCTTGGTCCAGGCCGAATTTCAACCTAACCATGATCACTATGACAAAACGAACCTATTTAGGTTGCTATGATCCCTGTTCCGATAATTTTTTGTCATTTTTATAGTGCTGCTAACATTTCGCGGTTGCCCATATTTCGGCATTTTTAATTTAATTCGTGGCGACTTTTCCGGAAAAGGAGAGTGCTAAACGTGAAGAGGCCATTATAAGGAAACAGTTAATCAAAATTACAACAGGTCAGTAACAGTTTTTCACTGGTGGAGAATGTCCCACCCACCCAAAAATGTAATAAGCATAGTTAATACATGTTACAAATAGATTATTAAAATAATTAATTAATTTGTGAACGTATGTGCACGCGCGTGAAATAGGATCGGAGCCAACGATCTTACGAGAATTCCCCGCATTGAGACACTCTATGGTCTTCGGTAAAACGAAAGACTCGGATAAAGTAGAGATTAATGTTCGAAGTTATGAAAGAAATACTTTGAAAAGGAATGTAGCGATTCTGCCAGATACTATATGGTCATTTGATTATTTAAAATGTTAAACTTTGGTTAAGTGTCTTTTGATTTTTTAATTTCAGTAATTTCATTAGAGAGAGAGAGAGAGACAAGAAATAAGGATGATAATAGACCAAATTTAAATAGCGAACACACAAAATGACGAAATTATTTTGATAGATACATTTAAATGCGCATGTTTCATAAAGCTAAAGCAGTTTTCCGGCCTAAATCAACCATCGATAAATACATTTCATCCTTCGCTATGGTTAGATTAGAAGCTAAAATTATACAGTCACGCGTGGAGTGTATCGTTTTAATTTTATAGGTAATGCAGAGAATTACTAGATTATTACTCTTTTATGAAAGAAACTAAACAAGTTAATGAATTACGGTCGAATTTCGATCGCTGGGCGATCACTAGTTTCAATAAATTCGTGACAGATGAAATGGGTGAGTATTGGTTTGTTAGCTGGGAATACTGCCAAATGATTGGATATAATGTATGTGGGCAGTAGACGGCCTCTTTCGACTGCCACACGACACCCTGCGTTAACGTGCGGTGTTTGTTGTGTTTCAGCTGTACGACCGCATCTCGAGCAAGGTGGTGAGCCCGACGCGCGCGCCGCCCAGCGACGCGGTGCAGAAGTGCCGCGAGGTGTGCGAGTGCCTGCGCGAGGCGGAGCGCGCGATACCGCCGCCCACGCCGGACACCCGCCAAGACATCGCAGAGCTGCGCGAGCTGCTCGCCCGGCCGCACCTCAGGGTCAGTCCCACAGCACGCTCAGTACAATGCTCTTCTAGCTTAGGGAGCGTGCACAAACCACGTAGCTCCATTTTGGCTTACTGTGAACCCCCCTCCCCCCACGTAGCCCTGCGTAGCTTTTGCCTCTCCCCCCCCCCCCTACTTCCCACGTAGCTTTTTTCCCTTTTGATTCCAGAAGACATATATTACTGTTTTCTCTTGTTAGACGATTGCAAATTATATAAGGAGATAATTAACTGACGGAAATAAATACTACCGAGCGGGGCGGTGTAACGGTTAGCGTTCTCGCCTCGCATTCGGGAGGACGGCGGTTCGAATCCCCGTCCGGGCATCCAGATTTGGGTTTTCCATGGTTTCCCCAAATCACTCCAGGCAAATGCCGGGATGCTTCCTTCAAAAGGCCATGGCCAAATTCCTTCCCATTCCTTGCCTCCATCCTTGGCCCCCATCCTTGCCCCCCCTTCCTTGCCCCCCCTTCCTTGCCCCCCATCCTTTCCCGTCTCTAAAGACCTCGATGTTAAAAAGAAATGTAAAGCAGTTAAAAAAAAAAAATACTTACATGCTGTTGTGTGTTCTGTTCCTCATTTTAACTGTGAAAAATGTTATGAATGGAAAGCTACGTGTCCGGCTTGGAACCCCTCCCCTCCCCCACGTAGCCCAGTGTAGCATTCCAACCAACCCCTCCCCCCCCCCTGGACCGAGCCACGTGGTTTGTGCACGCTCCCTTATGAACCGCTCTGTGTTCTGCTTGGGAGAAAAACTGAAAACATGCAACAATACAACTAAGCATTTCAAACATTTACGGTGGTTTTGTTAATAACGATTACTGATGACTAGGGTCCGGATCATCAGGACAAGTCATATTTTTTTCCTGCCTCCTTGTTGAGCTGAAATGCTGAATTAAACACTGATTCAACGTTTCTGATTGTATTTAAATGTTTTTTTATAGGGGATATAAATTAGGGTTACCAGAATTTTTTTCTCCAAATCCGGGGACGCTTCACAACTTTTTCACCAAAATCCGGGGACGCTTTCGACATTTGTCCCAATTACGCGTTGTACTTTTATAAGTTATATGATTAATGGTTAACCTAAAAGCCACATATTGTTTATATTTTGTATTTTAAATGAGGATCACAGACAGCCATATTTCACACAGCAAGGAGACTTGATTTTCCAAAGCTGTTGTGTCCAAGACGTAGTTTCCTTGTAATTTTCTTTTATTCCTAGGCACACACAAGGAAAGAAATGCGCTTCATATCTCTTGCTTTAACCGAATGAATTAGCAAATCAGGGCTTTTAAAGAACTCTCGCTTGACTTTAAAAAAATTCTGAGGACAACAGTAAAAATCAGGGGCCATTGCGGGGACGAAATCTGTCCGGGGACAGAGAGCTAAATACGGGGACTGTACCCGGCAAGCGGGGACGTCTGGAAACTCTAATATAAATGCATATTTAGACCAGTTTCCATGTTTTGGTCATATTTCTATAATATTTATGGTCATATTGTCATATTTTGAGGAAAAATCAGGTAGTTCTTTTAATAGTACCAGGAATTCACTAGATATAGGTGAGAAGAAATTAAGATAATTATTCACAGAAATGAACTTCTGCTATACAGGTGGGGAAAAAAATAATTTTCACTCTGGTCAGAATTCACCAGTTAACAATTACAGTTATACATTATTTTCACTCTCTAAAGTAATGTTCTGCCCGCCTGTTAATCTCGACAATGCAGCAGAAGCATGCCTGTGTCGATCCGCGTCAATCGATATCTCAACGAAATATCCTGTCATCGTTAAATCTACAGTGGATCAGTGAGTAGACCTACCGCCATGCCGAAAGTAAAGTTTTCCGGAAGTGCGAAGTTACGTAAGGGAATTTTGAAAGGAGTAAATTAGTACAGATGAAAGAGTTCTATTCTGAAAATTATCTGTCTACATGAATGCGACACTACTAGGTAAATGATGTCTAATTGAGTATATTTTGATGTATATTAACTTTAAATGGTTGGTCATATTTTGTCATTTTTAGGTCATATTTACCCATTATTAAGGTCATATTTGCCGGCATATTTCTCTATTTGTTTGGTCCTAAAGATCCGAACCGTACTGATGACATCCGGTACTATTTAGTCTTATACTGCGGCTATAGGAATGACGGTCAAAGCAACACAGAATTAAGGGAAAATCCGAGCAAATACAGGATATCTACTAGAAGATAATAGGATTACGAAGTGTAACTAGACTACCCGCCAGTGTGTGAGCGGTTAACGCTCTGGCCTCGCATTGGGCAGGACGCCGGTTCGAATCCCCGTCCGGGCATCCAGATTTGGGTTTTCCAAGGTTTCCACAAATCAGGCGAATGCCGGGATGCTTTCTTTAAAAGGCCATGGCCGAATTTCTTCCCATTCCTTGTCCCAATCCCATTCCGCCTCTAAAGACCTCGACGTCGACGAGGCGTAAAGCCATAAGCAAAAAACAAAAAAAATATTTAGCTCAGTACACTGGGGCCATGCTCACTAAATCGGAGAAGTACAACGCGGCCGGCACGAGCCCTGACGCCGCGTACCAGCTGTCCTGATTGCAGTTTTAGGCGGTTTTCCTCAGCCAGGCGAATGCCGGGACGGTTTCCAATCTACATATAATAAACTACTCATTTCACAAAAAGAGTATCACACAAAGAACATACTAAAACATACATATGGAAACACTTCCTCTATTAATACTTACAAGGGACACATTTGACCTCGAACACTTGGAACCGCACGTAAACATACTTAGAATAACAAGCGATCATAAACAAAACAGTATTGTGTGTCATTTCCATGTAAAACGTTGCATTCTAGCTCAAGCAACATTTTAATAGAGAGAAACAAAACAACAAGATATCAATACCATATGAAGGAAATTGTACGTAATTCAGTGATGTCAGCGTATCATTACATTATCAATCAACAGTGCCAAAACCTCTCAGCTTAAAGTTCGTTAATATAGCGCAAAACACGCATATACAGCAGTACCACACACCTGATAGTGCTTATATTAGTCCTGAAACTACAGATGCAGGATTTCGATGAAGTGGTTAAAACAAAGTGGAAGAGAACAATGTGCACACCTCACTAAAGTCACGTTATCACATTCCAAATCACTTTCCCATTCACGCAGCCCAATATCAAAAGCCACACTAATTACATTTTCAAATGATGATGTAAGTTATAAAGTGATTTGGAATGTGATAACGTGGCTTTAGTGAGGTGTGCACATTGTTCTCTTCCACTTTGTTTTAACCACTTCATCGAAATCCTGCATCTGTAATTTCAGGACTAATCAGGTGTGTGGTACTGCTGTCTATGCGTGTTTTACACTATATTAACGAACTTTAAGTAGAGAGTTTTTGGCACTGTTGATTGATAATGTAATGATACGCTGACATCACTGAATTACGTATAATTTCCTTCATATGGTATTGAAGTTTCTGTCGCATTCATTATTTAAGAAGTTCTATCCTTCACTCTGTTCCAGTACAGATTATGGGTCGAATCAGCCAACTTTGTATAGCGTTAGCTTTTTTCTAATTATTTTCGGATTAAATTTAAACCACTTGTACTGAAGGTTGTGTATGTTCTGACGTTTCTCATTTACTTGGATCTTTTTATGGTATTGAAACATCTGAAGGGAGGCTTTTATAAATGTAGATCGAGGTTTGACTAATTCATTATCAACAACGAAAGTTGCATTTAGTCACCAGGAGTAAAGAAACATTGTGTGATATTCATTACTTTCGCGCGTGTGTTTTCCTATTAAGTCACTTTTTATCAGTTTTGTGAGGATTTTGGTAGAATGATAGTTTCGTGTTACTTCTGTGTCTTGCTATTATAATCTGGGTCAGAAGATGCGGAAAGAACATTCTTCTCCTTCTTCACTGATTTACCCGTCTAACCCCTTTAGAATTCCGAACCGATTTCTTCTTGAACTTGCTGTATCTCTTTTACGTTCGATCTTATACTTCAGTCTCCTTTGGAAGGCGTTCTTTACTTATTTATAATATGTGTACCTTACCTTTATATTTTACTCTTCTGTTTTGTCACTTACTGTGAAAATCTGTGATCTCTCCCATATTTCGTTACTGCATATCTGGTATGCTTCTCTACATCCTACACCAATTTCATTTTCTAGACTTTTATTTAATTATATCTTCCTGAGCACCGACGGTTCACTTCCATAAAATAGATTGTGATTGTTTCATACAACTTCAGTTAGATTTATTCTCAATATGTTTTTCCAAGCGTGTGACATTACATGCGTGTCTTTTGATACAAAAACCTTGCGAATACATTTTTGATCTTAGCATATTTTCCCCAAATGTCTTCGCTAGTATGCCAAGCAGTTTATTTTTTATCTTATCAAAATCCTTGGTGCAGTTAGTATCATCATCTTCTTCTTCCGTCTCCAGTTTCCTGGGTGCGGTGTAAGAGCGCTCTCCACTTTTGCCTGTCCAAGTATGTTTCCTCTTCTTGGATTTTGGACCATTGTACACCTTTATCCTGTAGGTCCAATTTCACAAGATCAGTCCATCTCCTTCTGGGCCGGCCTCTTCGTCTTTTACCCTCCAATTATTTTTCCAGCCATATCCTCGGCGATCTTGTAGGGTCCATCCGCTTGACGTGTCCTAGCCATCGCAGTCTTGCATTGGCAATTTTTTCTCGCAGGGTTTCACTGACTGGGATCTGTTTGCGGATCACTTCATTCCTGATCTTGTCTCTTCTGGTTTTCTGAACCATTGATCTCAGGAACTTCATCTCGACCGCCTGGAGTCTGTTTTCATCTCTATTGGTAGTGATACATACTTCCAGGCTGTACGTTGTAATCGGCAAGAAGTGTGAACTATTTGGTGCCATTTTGGCTGTAATTGATACATGATTGTCCCACAAAAGGTGTCTAACTTGATGGTAAAACTGAGCTCCTTTTTGTACCCTATTAGTAATTTCATTCTGGGCTCGACTGTCAGAGGTCACTTTACTGCCAAGGTACTGAAAATTATCCACCTGATTCAATTGTTCGCCATCCAGATAGATAACGGGCTTCGTATTCTGTCTGCTGACAGCCATAACCACTGTTTTTGTGTGGCTTATTTTAAGGCCAAATTACTTAAAATGCTTATTCCAGAGGTTCAGTTTCTGTTGCACTTCCTCTTCTGTATATCCCCAAATCAGAAGATCATCTGCAAATGCAAATGATTTAAAGTCATCAGGGTTGAGTTGCTGTTCTACTCTCTTCATAATTTCGTCCATTACAATCATGAATGCGCTACTTGCTGAACACCTTTGGTAGTCACAAACCAGTCCGAATAGGAGTCTTCATTTGAATGCAGCTTTGGCAGCTCTCATAAAGCTTTCTAACTTTGGCGATCAAGTTTGTTGGTACCTTCTTTTTGGTCAGACGTTCCCAAAGTTTATCCCCAGATGTGCTGTCATAGGCCTTTTCAATATCTAAGAAAATAAATATGACATATCTTCCCCTCTCCATGATCATACGAGTAGTGAAGATGAGATCTCTTGTTGAGCTGTTAGGTCTAAAACCATAGTGCTCTTCTTCAAGCTGTGGTTCAATGACTTTCGTCAGCCTGCCTTCTATAATTTTCTCCATTAGCTTGAGTCCATGACATAGAAGAGTTATTCCTCTGTAATTGTTACATTTTCTTCGGCTACCCTTTTTAAATATTGGCACTATGATTCCCTTTGTCCAGTCAGAGGGGACTTTTCCTTATTTCCAGATGGTGTATTTGGTGCAGTTAGTATGTGTATCTAAATAATTCAAATCAAATCCATTTTATGTATCTTTTTGTGTTGTAAGTACTTTGTCAGTACCTGAAAAACTTTTCCGGAAACCATTTCTTTTCCTCCTTGTACTTCGTCTGCTACATTTTGAGTGTTTATTTTGGCTGTCCGAGCATACATTTTATATTCAAAATTCAGCAATAATGTGGTTAACATGATTTTTTCATTCACCTTTCCTGAGTAACGATGTGACTTAGCCACCTACAAACATTTTTAAAGGATATGTGACAGCCTCAGTTTTACAAGTAACCCACTGTACTCAAAATCTCCCATATTAATACTATCTGCAGTAGCTTGTTTCTTGTTTCTCAGCATATTTTGAGCTTTTTCCAGTCCTTGTAATATTACAGCACAAATCACTAAATTTGATTCTCCGTTACACTAATCTGCATATCGTCCACTCCTCCTTGCTTAAATGATTCAGTCTGTGTTTTTCTCTGTGCCTCTTATTTTTGATAATATTGATGTATCTTTGCGAGCTGCCTCGATGCTTTTTTCTGGTCAAATCTTTTGGCTCTGTTACCTTGTGTACGACTTCGTTTTCTGTAATTATTTTTCTCAATATATTGCTATGTGATTTTTGATTCTCTCTTAAGACTGTTTAAGTCTCCTTATGCCATACCTTTAATCTCTTCTCTCTATTTTTGCCAACAGCCGTATAGCAGCTTGAAGAACTGTGTTTATCAACTTGTTTTTTGTATGCTCCTCTGTTGGATACTGCGATAAATATAGTTAAATGACCTTTGATGATAGAAGTTTTTAATACTCTATTGCTTCAGCAAATGTGTTTTATAGGTTTCATATTTTCTCAGCTTAATATACTTATTAATAGAAGGCCATTAAAATCTAATATTAATTTAAACCAGAAAACATCGACATCTCTTTCTAGAGGTGGTTATTCTACATAAGGTTTGGCATCAATTACGTAGTCTGTTATATTTCGATGTTACAAAAACGTTCATGGTTGATTAAATATTTTTTCCGAGGAAAATTTGTCACTTTTGTATACTAGCTTAATTTTAATCCATTTCAATTTACCACTTGCTCCCCTTGTTTGCTGAAACAACTTGAAATGCATACCATCAATCGCTATGTTGCCTTCTTACTTACCGCATCATAAACGTTTCTGCAAATCTTCTTTAGAACTTATCAGATTCCTGCTGTTTTCCTTCTTTTCCGTAACATTTATTATCGTGATGTTGGTTTACCTGCTGTATTTTAGATGAACAGTCAATATCCATTTATGTACAATAGATGTAATTGCATACGAGACCCCTTCCTTCCTACTGTTTCCTAAGCCAGTTTTTGCTCTAGTTTCCAGTTCCACATTACTGCATATGAGTAGATCACCCTCTTATTTCTTCCCTCACTCCTGTAATAAATCTTATTATGACATATAACTTGCCGTTTGTAGTGTGCAGCTCAGGCCGCTTTGGGGGCTCCGCATAATTTGTTAAAAAAAACCCCTTGATACAAAAAATATGAAAGTGGCATCACCCACAAATAAGAAATGCAAACTACTTCTGTGTTGCAAAGCCCTCTCTTGATGCAAAGTAGTCCACAACTGCTGTAAGTGATCCTTGATATTCAGTAGTTATGGTTGGGAAGCCATCAGGTTTGACTTCAGATCACGACTGGTTATGATTGAGGCAACTCTGACGGCACAACCGTACGTCATGGACATCCTGCTTCCTCTTGTGTTACATCTCTTACGACAGTATCGAGGTGCCATTTTACAACAGGACAGCTCGATTACACACGGCAATGTCTTTATGAAGTGTCTGCGGGATGTTGAGGTACTCCCGCGGCCAGCAAGATCCCCAGATCTGTCCCCGATAAAACATGACGTCGGACGTCAACTCCATCCCATTGCCAATATCCAGGATCAGTTACAGCAGTTGTGGACCAGTATGACTCAGGAGAGAATGCAACGGCTTTATGACCAGCTTCTCAAAGTAATCAGTGTATGCATCCAGGACAGAGGGATGCAACGTCATACTTATAAGTAGACTCATTCTGCTGTGTAAGTTTTTCTCGATTTTGTAATCGCTAAAATAATATCACATATCCTCTCAACCCGTGATGTTTCATTTCGTTTCCTCCTCCTCTTCTTCTGGTTGTTCCACTTTTTTTTCTCAGGGAGTGTGCATGTATAATTGTTTTATTCTATAGATATTGCCTATTACAAGTGTTCCTTCAGACTCCTGCCTCGTAGGTAGGTTAACCAGTCTATGGTGCAATCACCATCTGGAGGAACTGACCTTTTTGTTGGGATGATTCTTTCTCCCCAGGCTCAGGCATTTAAGTGCCGGGAATCAACTTTTCTTTCCTCCGTCCAGTTTGCTACAACCCAGACGGTGTTCCTTGAAAGGAGACTTCGTGTCTATTGCCTACATGTCCGTGACAGTGAGATTTATTGCTGAGCTGCTGAGAAAGTGCCAATCCATTTCCCGACGTTTTGTTGTCTTTTGCATTCGGAAGTAGTCATGATATTTTGCTTTCAAAGAAGAAAGAATTAGTCCATTTAATTTGCACTTCTCTGAATATGAAACGTAAGCTTAGTTACGCGAGAGAAAAGTGCAAGACTTCCTGCTCTGGTGATTGTCTCTTTTCTCCTCTCATTGTTCACATCTGCAGCTGTACATTATAGTTCACAGATAACTGTTCCTATCCTATCATCTCGTCGAAACTACGTTGGAGGTAAAAGTATTTTACTGCATTCGTAAATGATAGAATTTTTCGCATACTACTCAATAAATTTATGCGTAAACAACCTTCACTGCCTGCCAGAGAACCCTCAACTAGATCTAGGTTTTACTTACATCACACTGTCTTAAACACTTTGCTAAGCGGTCACTAATTATGCCTTTATTCTCTGCATATTCTCGATGCTATTAATCAATGCAGTCCTATCATACTTTTTTTTACTTATTGCTTTACGCCTCATCGACGGCTAAGGTCATTAGAGGCGGGATGGGACTGGGGACAAGGAACGGGAAGAAATTCGGCCATGGCATTTTTGAAGGAAACATCCCGGCATTCGCCTAGAGTGAATTGGGGAAACCATGGAAAACCCAAATCTGGATGCCCGGAGGGGGATTCGAACCGGCATCCTCCCGAATGCTTATCATACAGTTATTGACATTAGAAAAGTTTCCGTCGTCTCTCTGTGGGTGAGGATGTTGTTTCTCGCACACCAAAATTTTCAATTTTGGAATCCGCCGTGTTATGAGCACCACATAATTACTCTTATGGATATAGTTAACTTACACTTAGAAATCAAAGTTTTATTTTGGTCCTATTGATAGCAAATAAACATTTTTATTCGTACCTATTGATTAAATCTAAAGTTAGTATATTAGAAAAAATGTTTTCTTCGCTTCCAGCATTGCATGTTCGGTAGATGATAAAGATATCTTAATTGATGCAGCAGCGTTTAGTACAAGAACGCCAGAAAAGTGGCGCGGCACAAAAGCTGGGAAAGATTACAGCGGTTATTATGCAGAGGCGGAAAGCTTTTAAGCTTTAAAAATTTTGCCTGTCGGTTTCCTGTGCTGCGCTGGACTCTGCGATGTTGGCTGTGTGTAGCAGTACGCAGGACAGCCGCAGTGATAAATAAGTCCCCCCTCCCCTCTCTACACGCAGCCAAACCAAACTCCAGCCACACCACTGTGACTTTCAGAGAGGTCGCTCTGTCCATATATTGTCAGATTCAGAATATAGAACTACTGACTTAGAATTCCTGTCTTAATTTGCTGTTCACGTCTGATACGTGTGGTAGCCACTAAGGACTCAGTGGGAAGCATGTGGGAGCATGGTTATAAAGAGCAAGCCTTGTTCAAACATTTTATTGCAAGAATCATGGTCAACGATTGAACTTATAGAGAATATCACAAATAATACAATACAATACATAAGAAAACTTCGATCTTTGCAGATTATGATCTTGATGAATCCTGTAATTACCAATAATATAATACAATATAATACATAAGTCAAAGCAATAACAACCAGGTTAAGCCATGAGAATATCCCTAATCACAATATCTCCACTTGTATTAAACATCCAAACAGAAAATCCTTACACGTTTGGAAACGTAATATAACAGGGCAGGCTCTCACCAATTCACCATCATGTAACAAATCTATAACTAGTATCAAATACAATTTGTACAGAGGAGGCAAATACACCAATTATTTCAAACGAAGAGGAATCAGTTTACCTCAGCGTCCTTCAATTTAACCTTAAGAATCAAGTTCTTACCAAGTTTCTGACACACTACAGTGTATGCACACCGGCGCATAAGTCGTTACCACCCAAACACACTGATAAGGTGGGGGGAACGATCAGCACCAAATATCGGGGAATTTTGTCCATTCCCGTAACACAATTAACAAGAATGCAGTAAGCGACGCACTTTGCAGTTGGAGTTATCAGGTATTCTATCTCAAATACCCAACAGGGCTAGAAAATGGCAATTTATCGCCTCGAAGTCACCACCATCCCCGACCACCAGCGTACTCCCGCATCGGCGGAAAATCGCTCACGAACATGGGGTGCAGCAGAGGAATTCCTTCGATTAATGCGAGCGAGGAACAGTCTCGGTGGAATCACACATCCACCTCAAGTAGTACTTCCGGGCTGCCTGGGCAAATTACGAGACCTCGCTATACCAGCGGGTCTCTAACGTCGCAGTCCTTTGAGGAAAGTATTAGGCCCAACGAACCAAGCCGCTGCTGCCGACCGACTCACTTTCCCGGACTCGTGTCCCCGATTATATCAACTCATTCAGCCGTTAGAGGGCACCACACGGCCACAGCGCTCTCTCACGGGCGAAACTAGCACGCGGGCTCAGCATCAGAGGACGATCGTGGGCGGGGAAAATAAACAATGCGAGCCGAGCACGGCTCAACGTCTGTGAAAGATCGCTTTGTGTGAGTAAAGAATTCTAGAACAGATTACAGATGAAAGTATAGTTTCATTAATCTTATTATTATTTTGGGTTGTGCGTAACGTGAGCATACGCTCCGCATTCAGGCTGTCTCGCTGTCCCCGGCGAGAGTAAGAATGTCCCGCTTCCGCAAGCAAAAAGACAATTTAATATAGCTATCTATTAAGATCTTAAACAGCCGATACGGTTTTTGCCATCTGGCTGTCCAGTCGACGCATAGACCACTGCTGATCACGCAATGATTTATTAGCAGCAGCCAAGGTATGGAAATGTTCCACCAGTATCCGTTTATTTCCAACTAGGGTTGTAACGGAACTGCGGATGCTGATGCGGATGTTAAGTGTTTGACATCTGCGGATTCGGATGTTTTGCGGAACCGAATGCGGAGGTGGGAAAATAAATTTACAATTATTTAAATTTTAATAGTTTATCAAAAATAAATTTAAAATCAAAATAAACATTTATTTTATGCCAATTTTTTTTTTCATAACTAAAGTCTATTTCCATATAATACTGACATACTGATTTATTTTTTCCCTCATGTTTTGACAACAAAAAACGTGAGGTGATATCACAAGTGAATTAAATTATTTACATAACTTCACACACGTCTAGAAACCAATCTTTCTCATATGAACTTTGTGGAGTTCGTGGCGCGACTAATTCAAGAGCCAAGCACAAAGCTTCGCCACCGCACATATCCGTGCTCGCTTTGTCGACGGCGATGTCATTAGGGTCGGGAATGTGGGGGGACTAGGAACGGGAAGGAATTCGTCCATGGTCTTTTAAAGGAAGCATTTACCTGGAGTGATTTGGGGAAACCATGGCAAACCCAAATTTGGATGGCCAGACTGGGATTCAAACCCGCGTCCTCCCGAATGCGAGGCCAGAGACTTACCGCTCACCCACCATGCTCGGTTCCGTTCTCGCCATTCGCCTTCTCACCGCTCTAGCGGTGTATTCTCACTACAAATTGTAAGATTACGATGATACGATTTTCGATAAAGAACACTTAATGGTTGGTGAAAGGGGTTACAGGATTGCATGTAGGACGTGTTATATGTTGTTGGACTCTCAGGTAACCAAAACGGGTCCTTGCTGTCCAGCAAGCTATGGACATATGAGGAAACATCCTGCGAGTGTGCGATAAGGACACATGGTGTGCCGCCAGAAAGTATGAGTGGAAAGGATTACTTGGAACATTTTGTTGGACCCCTTCTAGTAGCGTGAATAGGTAAGCGCATCCTACGGTAGTTCTACGTGGATGTACTATAATTTGGAGAGTGAATAGGCCGCTTAACTTTACACGGAAGTCGCTTAGGTAATACAAAACTTCAGTTCATTGTTAATTTTATTCAAAGATCGTCAGAAAAAAATTACTTTGTTGTTTGTTAAGCGACTATGGGCAGAATCTCGTATAAAAAGAAAAGACTATTGCATTTTAAACAAAACATCCGCCATACATCCGCATTAAAAATAGCGGATGCAAAAGCAGATGTAGGATTTCATGCGAAAGTTCCGCACTTGCGGATGCAGATATCCAATACATCCCTATTTCCAACTAGGTCACAAATCATAAAATCACTAGCTGGAACTTGGAGAATGTTGCTGCTGACAATCGTTGGGCAGAATTATTTCAACACTTCCATGTTAACACCCCCAACTTTACGAACTTTCGTGTAACTATTGAGTACGTTAGGTGTCTACCTGGAAGAAAAGCACCTGTCGAAAGAGTTTTTTTCTCTGATAAATAAAATATGGACAAATGACAAAACATAGTTAAGTGTCGCAATATTTAAAGCCATTTTGACTACCAAGATTAAATCAACAAACCACTTAATGAGCTCTATTCCTACTTGAAAACTAGACACGATATTTTAAAACTGATTTGTTCCGAGGATAAATACATGTTAGAGGTTAGGTTAGTTGTCAGAGAGTAAGGCTAAGCAACTGAGATAACATGTAATATTTTCTACTTATAAGTTTTCTTAGGGTTTTTTTTTTTTTTTTTTTTTTTTTTTTTTTTACAAAATAAAACTATGGAATATTTTGGCATCAATGTTAACCCAACCAGAATTGTATGCTCCGACGAAACAAAATTTGTCTGGCGTCCCGCTTTGACGAAAAAGTTTCATGGTCACATTAGTCCTACGGTCACCATAACAGTCGGAATAGCCGCATTATTGGGGAAGTAGAATATTTATCAGTACACCCCATTAGACATCTAATGATCATTGATGCCATACGCCTATCTAAACGGTTGAGCCATGGATTGAAGAAAGTTGTTGAGGAGTCCAAGATTTGATTCTGTGGCTTTTACACATTAGATACTATAAACCATTCGTAAATAAGCATTCGTAGGAATCCATACATACGATAAAAATGTAAAGATTTATTGTCTGTACATGAAACAGGAACAAATAGTAGACGTTAAAGTCTCCACGAGTGTATCGTTGGATTGTATTGTAAAAACCGAGCGTGGTAGGTGAACGGTTAACGTTCTGGCCTCGCATTCGGGAGGACGCGGGTTCGAATCCTCTTCCGGGCATCCAGATTTGGGTTTTCCATGGTTTCCCCAAATCACTCCAGGCGAATGCCGGGATGCTTCCTTCAAAAAGGCCATGGCGTAATTCCTTCCCGTTCCTTGTCCCCAGTCCCATCCCGCCTCTAATGACCTTAGCCGTCGACGAGGCGTAAAGCGGTAAAAAAAAAAAATGTATTGTAAAAACACGTTATTTCGACGACTAGCTTCGCCCTCTTCCTCAGGTGTGAAATCATCTGCACTAATACCGACATCTAGTATGTATTTGACAGTTTATGAATGAAGTAATAGCAGAAATCGTAAATATGTAAATCCCTGGTCGCACCTAGTATTAAACTAAGTTTACTGGATTCAAATAACGTGGATTACAGGCACTGCCCGTCTGTCAGAAAAGGTCAGCGGTCTCCTTAAACTTCAGGGTATTTGCATTACCAAGAAGTGTCGTTAAAATATGTTCGGATTGGTATATAACAAAACAAATTAAAATCGTTTCATCTTGCATATATCCCACTGTCGTGTTCTCATTTTTTGGTCACTGGCAGTTTTTAAATTCTTTATTCATAAAAATTTGTTGGACATTCACACGACGCCGAATACGTCTTCGTGGTTATAAAATTTAATTACACAAATATTTTGTGACTGGTCCAAACGTATGAAGTCACATGGTGAGAAATCTGAATTGTAGTATTCCATTTTTGGTTACGTGAAACAGAGCGGAGAACTCGTGATGCGTTTTTCATGAAGCGTTTGGTGCAGGCAGAAATTTTATATAGTAATATCGGCAGAATAGACGAGTAGGCAATCAACTGTTATCCTGTATCGCATATAAGAAAGGTCCAAAAAAATTGTGCTAAAAAAAGTATTTGAATCAAAGTAAACAAGAACTAGTCGGGAGTTAAGTTCTATTAGAATCAAAGAATAAATAAAGCAGACACTTTTGGATGGGTTAACATTGTGCCAAAATATTCCAAAGTTGTATTTTTAAAAATAAACAAGTTAATTGAATCATGCTGAAATTTTAATAGCATCTTAGTTATATATATTTAAAAATTCTCGCAAAAAAAGCCAGACACTTTTTCTGGGGTTTAGTAATTGGCATACGTCGAAATAAATGTTACATGGGCTAGAGTAAGAGCGACGATCACCGTATTGGTCGTGGTCGCTCTCTGCGCTCTCATTGGCTGTTGATCACGTGGTCTTTTACAACTTTACCGACTTCAAAAAAGCAGTTAGTCAGAGAATTCTGGAGTGAGTGTATGTGCCTTGGGACTGTGCCCACGTTTGTGAATATTTTGTTGCGTTTGTGTGTAATTTTACGTCCTTATTAATAATCGAACATATTTTTCCGCCATTACGGACGTGTAAAAACAGTCAACCGATAAAAATGGAATGTGTTTCATGCGTGATTTGTTAACGGAGAAATGCTGGAAAGGTTACTGCATTTCTCAAGTTTGGAGCAACAAGACAAGAAGAGCACATTATCAAATTCCACAGAATCTTCGCCTTCGTAAGGTATTGTACAAACTAAATTAATTACATAGTAATATCTCAAATATACAAGTAATTTTAATATTAAAAAATCTACTCCGAAATTTCGGTACATTCTTTTAATGAAATATTGCAACATTTAAAAAATTAACGGACCAAAACAATTTTGTACTAACGTAAGGCAGCTGCAAACGTTACTTTCCAGTAAACTATTAATTTTATTTCATTGGTTTTCTTATCTATAAAACAATACATTACCTTGATAGAGTCAAACTGTTTAGAAATTTACGAAAGAAAATATACACATATAATCTTCTCAAATTTCTACTCAAAAAATCTCAACTGAAAATTTTGAACAAGATCATGTGATCAACAGCCAATGAGAGCGCAGAGAGCGACCACGACCAATACGGTGATCGTCGCTCTTACTCTAGTCCATGTAACATTTATTTCGACGTTTGCCAATTACTAAACCCCAGAAAAAGTGTCTGACTTTTTTGCGAGTATTTTTGAATATATATAATTAAGACGTTATTAAAATTTCAGCGTGATTCAATTGACTTTTTTTATCTTTAAAAAATACAACTTTGGAATATTTGAGCCCAATGGTAACCCATCCAAAACTGTCTGCTTTATTTATTCTTTGATTCTAATCCAACTTAACTGCCGACTAGTTCTTGTTTACTTTCATTCAAATACTTTTTTTAGTACAAATTTTTTGCACCATTCTTACATGCGCAGTACCTTGCGTATTTGGGTAGGTCATGAAAACAGTCGATTTCCTTTCTCATCTATCGATAACTATCTTGCATCAAACACTTCATGAAATGCGTCATGAGCTTTTGGGCATCCTGCAGAGTCAGGACGCCGCGAATGAATATCTTGTGACATTAGGACCGCTTGGTCTCGCAAATCAGGTGCACTGTTATTAGATGATAGATCATACAGAAAATGGTGGTGCACCACAGCTTTAGCAACCAGGAAGATGATACTGAGGTTCTAGCCAGAAAATAAAGTCTCTCCCGACCTTCACATACGAAAGTGTTTTAATTTTAGATCTGAGGCTTCGGAAGTGTATTACTTCGGATTTGTGTACGCAATCTATGCTATATTTCTGCTGTGTAACTGACAACAACGGACAATTGTTCAGAAACTATCTGTAGCAATAACAGAGTACCTACCACGATATACCAAAGTTTCATTTATATTTGTTCTGCCCTGATATTACTGCCCATTCTTGTAATAACAAACCAGCAAGCTGAAGGAAGGAACGGTGTTCGGGTAATATGTAGATTGAGATACCGCTGCAACCACTTACCGCCTCGCGGTGTAAACACGTGCGGATGGAGAGAGTATGACGTAATGTGTTTCCGTGTTCAGCCTTCGATCGATATGTGACACTTTAGGCCATAGAACGTAACCAACAGTAATAACAATAAGAAAAATTACGGATTGAAAAATCAAATAAAATTATTACTTGCGCAATTAATAATATTATTAAAATATCAACAACAATCCAAACTGATATCATTCATTAGTAACGTTCCATAACGTCGGTTGCTGTGACGTTAACGTCATTAGTCACAATTCCATTGATTTGTATTTGATTCCGTTCTATATTTCCTTGCGTGGCCGAAATTGCTATTAAAATCATTCAGACGAAATAAAATATTTATAAAAAAGATTTCGTCAATAACCATTTGGGTTTAGGTTGTAACGCAGCGTGAAATATAGTAACAGAGAGAGATACGATTTGGAAGTTGGGTATCAGCAATATCGTGTACGACGGTTACGTTTCACTATGGTCCAGGCTGCATTAAGACGTAATCAACAGTAACAGCAATAGATACGGCATCCGCAATAGGGTGTTCGATAGTTACGTTTCAGTGTGGTCCAGGTTGCATCAAAACCTCGTCTCTAATGAATTTATTCCTGTACTGCTGGTGCAAAATTAAGGATTCCGCGATATGAGACGTATTAGCGATGGACTACTTTCCGTGGAAGGCCACGTTAATGACATTTGAAGCTGCGCGCGGAACGGATACGTCACATTCAGCAACGTAGTGACGTCATACTCTCTCCATCCGCAAGTGTTTCGTCGCGAGGCGGTAAGTGGTTACAGCGGTATTCCAACATACACGGTGTCCAGAAAAGGACTCCCTGGTTTCAAAATTAAATATCTCGAAAACAAAGATCGATAGAGGAATGCAGTAAACGGCATGTTTATTGTGACAGCTGTAAGAAGTGTATACAGCAGTGTGAAATGATAGTTACAAAAGCTGCTAACAGATGGCGCTGTACGCTGTGTTGCCGTAGGACTCTCTTCTAACCTGTGGTACTCTAGCACCAGAAAAACGCGTTGTTCAATGGTGTACATGGTTTTAAACTCTTCCTTCGGTACGCTAACCTCCTTTCACGTTTCAATTGTGGAACGGATTGCCCTGAGCTTCGGATCACTATTTAGGCATTACGTATGGCGATTACAGCGCCATCTGTAGCAGCTTTTGTAACTATTATTTCAGACTGCTGTATACACTTCTTACAGCTGTCACAATAAACATACCTTTTACTGCATTCCTCTATCGATCTTTGTTTTCGAGATATCTAATTTTGAAATCAGGGAGTCCTTTTCTGGACACCCTGTAGTTATAACCCAAAAATTTGATTGGCATTCAACTACTCCAAAGGCGAGGGATTCGATACCTGTGGAGTGGAGTCCACTACATACCCGAAAATACCTCGCTAAGCTTCTAACCTGCGACATACAAGATATTTGATAAACATTATTAGAGTACGGAACCGTAATTTGGCAAGGCACAATTCGCACTCGCTTGTTTTTAAGAAACGCAAAAATACTCCGTCTTTGCTGCCTACCTACACATTCTCATGATTTTGCTTGTTTTTTATTTTCCCTACAAGGCACCTTCATATGCTGTGAGGCCTTTTGTTAATGAATAATTCGCGTAAAAAATTACTAGTAGCCAAATTAGGCTAGGGTTAACAGAGTTCATGCCCGTCACTGGGAGATATGTGGTTGGCTTTATAGTGGACCTAAGTCTGCGACCATTCATTAAATCCGGAGACGTTTGCTTCATCTACCATTCACTCGTTACCTCTTCGTGTCGTCCGTGGCCGGTATGCGGGGATAAAATTCTGCACCCGGATGCGACTTCCTTAATCCTCGAGTCGGGAGGATCGAATCGCGAACGGTACGCGCTGCGCCGTTCCAACTAGTGCTGACTCGTACCGCGCAATTAAGACGACTCCTCTGACTTCGCCATCATTACGCGCCCAAAGCCGGTCCTCGCTCCTCGTTTAAGGTTTCGTAACGAGCGGCAGGAATGTCTGTGGATGCAAAACAATGCTATATACTTCTGAAAGAACTCTTCTTACTACAGGTCACTCACAAATTTCGTTGTTTTAGCGGCAACAATCACTAGAGTTAAACCTTTGCTGCTGAATCATCATCTACATAACTATTCTGCAGTTTACAGTGCTCAGTGGAAGAAGGACTTTTACAGTACAATACAATACATTCATTTTCCATTGATGCGAATATAAGAGACTGGCTCTGTAGGATGTGGCAAGTTGTCAGTTCACAGATAAACAATTGCATAACTAAATAATACATACATCAGATGATGTACGGCCATAGTATATCATGGTACATTAATTATCTCAACTAAATTTGCACAAACTACTGGCAGTTTATTTTTTAGATACACTAGAAATAAATTCTTCAACAGAGTAGAAGGAGTTTTCAATTAAAAATTCAATTCAATTTTTTCCTGAATTTATTCTTATCATCTGCTAGACATTTAATGTGTGTTGGGAGTTTATTGAAGATATGTATCCCTGTATATCGGACCCCTTTTTGAACAAATGACAATGACTTGTAATCCTTGTGAAGATCATTTTTACTTCTAGTGCCATAATTGTGTATTTTACTATTTGTTTCACACAAAGTATAATTTTTGATTAAAAAGGAAATTAATGTGTATACATAATCAGCCACCAATATTAAATGCCTAACTTCTTGAACAGCTGTTAACATGAAGTTCTATTGCTAACTTCACACATAATTCTTATTATTCGCTTTTGGGATCTGTACACTTTGTCTCTATGAGTAGAATTGCCCCAGAATATTATTCCCATATGACATTCATCATCATCATCATCCTCCTCCTCCTCCGTGTCTGCTTCATGTACATGCCTCTCCATTTGCTTCTTTCTTCCCACCACCTCTCTGTCACCACCTTGTTCCAGTCCTCTCCTTTCTTCCGTACACACTCCAGCACTCCTTTCAGCCATCCATCTCTTGGTCTTCCTCTGGGTCGTTTTCATGCATCTTAATTTCACGGATTTTTCTCGGGATTCGCTGGCCCTTCATTCTCTTGACATGTCCATACCATCTAAATCTGGTTCTCTCTACCCTTTCCTGTAAGGGTTCCTCTTTTATGGTGCGTCTAATCACTTCATTCCTTATTCTGTCAATTTTAGTGACTCCCATTCTACCTCTTAAAAACTTCATATGACATTAATGAGTGAAAATAACCAAAATAAACTAGCTGCCTAATACGGAGATCACCTGTAGCTGAAATTGTAAGAATCGCAAATGTGGCTACACCCAATCGCTTTAGTAATTCAGAAACATGTACTTTCCAATATAATTTATGATCGATATGCAACCCTAGAAATTTCACGCACTCTACCTCTTGAATGGACTGGCCTGCAAATTTTATGTCTATATCTGGTGTTAATCTGTGTGATGTACTGAATTGCATATAATGAGTTTTATCAAAGTTTAAAGAGAAACCATTAGCTGTAAACCATTTATTAATAAGGTAAAAGACATAATGTGAAATATATTCTGTAGATAAATCTGGAGTGTTTTTAATTCCTATGTTTGTGTCATCTGCAAATTGGACAAAGTTTGAGTTTTTAGATGTAACACAGTGTAGATCATTTATATATATCAAAAACAAAATTGGCCCCAATTTAGAACCCTGAGGTACTCCACATCTGATTAATTCCCACTCAGAAAACAATGGAGCACTTAAGGCAGCCTTAAAAATTCTCCATTAACACTTTGTTTTCTATTCAGAAAGTAAGAACTAAGCCATTTAGTAACAATGCCACCTATACCATAATACTTTAATTTCTGTATCAGAATTTTATGACCTACACAGTCAAATTCTTTACATAAGTCACAAAAAATTCCCACAGGAATTAATTTATCATTTATTCCTTCTAAATATTGCCAGCGAATTGCTTGTTCTGTTGAATGACTCTTTTTCGAAACCAAATTGTGATTTAGGTAGAATATTATTATTTTTAAGGTATTTATAAACTCTATTGTACATGGCATTTAAAAAAAAAACTTTATAGAAGGTTGTTAGTAATGAAATAGGACGGTAATTAGATACGGCTGAGTTATCTCTATTTTTGTAGAGTGGTTTAACTACAGCACACTTAAGCCTTTCTGGAAAGATACCCTCAAGATATATTAAATAGATAACATAGTATATTACTTAATTCTGTGGAGCGCAGTTTAATTAATCTGCTCGAAATCCCATCACAAGCACTTGAGTATTTGCTCTTAAGAGATATATCTTCTGGAGTAGCTAAATTTACAGTGTCAAATTTTTCTTGGAAGTCTCTTTTAACAAAATTCATACCGTGTGTTACTGAGCTATTGGCAGTCAATTTATCAGCAACAGATAAATAAATGTTTACTAAATATATCAGCAATTCAAAAATTAGATTCTACTGAATTTTCTTTGATATAAATGTCGTTCATTACTGGTTTGATTATTTTTTCCTATTTCCTTTTTTACAATGTCCCATATTGTCTTAATTTTATTTTCAGTGTCATGAATTTTATGTTTATAGTACATACTTTTATATTCTTTAACCTTTTCAGTATTTTGCAGTACTGCTTGTAATGTGTTTTAACATTAGCATTCTGGCTGTTTTTAGAGGCAATATATAACTTTCTTTTACAATTGCATGATGATCTAATGCTCACAGTTACCCTTGGTTTTTGTTCTTTTCGAGAAGCATGATATTTTTTCAACGGGGAGCAAAGTAATTTAATACCATGCCACTAAAAAGTTGTATTTTTCATTCATATCTTCTGCACTGTAAACACGTTCCCAGTATGTAGTATTGAGGCACTTTCTAAAACAAGTAACTGATTCATCATTTACTAAATGCTGAAGTTTAAAAATATTACTCGTAGAGCTAGTTGCTATTGAAGTGCTGATAGTTAATAACTGGGCATCGTGATCCGTAAGTCCGTTGATAGATGGCTTGATTGTGTAACTGATTTTTGAGGTATGTAGGAAAACATTATCAGTAACTGAGTGACTATTATTAATTAATCTAGTACGAAAATTAACTACCTGAGTTAAAGTTAATGAACTGAGTAATGATTCCAACATGACTTTACAGGGTAAATTATCTACATTAAAATCACCACATTACGCTGTAATCACTCCCCATGTTCACATTTAAATGCCCTGGAGAATCTTTTTCTCAAGGCTTCTGCCTTTTTTTTAACGTATTCGTTCCTGAAGTCACCCCGTGGGGCAGGTCGCTTTGCCACTGAGGCACTCGATAAAGTGGTAGGTTGCTATTTCGATCCTCGGTGGCAAATGAACACTAATGATTCTGAAAAGGAGGAATGTAGAAGAGATGATTGTTATTTTGTTCTTTACTTGTCACAGCAACGTAGGGAAAAGCAGACAATAACTGTTGAGAAGAAATTCCTAATTCTCAAGCCTTTCGCTTCGAAGTATGTGACATAAATTAATTTTATATTTATAGTAGTCTACTTTAGTTCCATATGAAAGTGACTGTTGCATGCTTGCCACGTTCTTAGCGTGGGAGATTGAGTTATGGTTCTGACGCTGTCCTTCCGAGATTGGTAGCAGACTGATTAACGTTTGTGCCGAGGACCGGTGCGTGGTGGGTGAGCGGTAATGTTCTGGCCTCGCATTCTGGAGGATGCGGGTTCGAATCCCTGTCCGGGCATCCAGATTTTGGTTTTCCATGGTTTCCCAAAATCACTGCAGACGAACGCCGAGATGCTTCCTTCAAAACGCTATGACCGAATTCCTTCCCGTTCATTGTCCCCAGTTCCATCCTGCCTCTAATTATCACGACTTCGACAAGGCGTAAAGCCATACGACAAAAAATGTTTTTGGTTTCCCAAAATGTCTCTACAAGACAACCGGCGTGATAACTCCAATGAACTTGTGGTCGCGTTCCATGTCAACTGGAAGACTAGAACGAATTCGCATTTTTTTTTTTTTTACTTATGGCCTAATGTCTTGTTTACGTCATTAGAGGCGGGATGGAACTGGGAACAAGAAACGGGAAGGAATTGGGCCATGGCGTTTTTGTAGGAAGCATCCCGGCATTCAACTGGAGTGATTTGTGGAAACCATGGAAAACCCAAATCTAGCTACCCGGAAGGGGACTCGAACCGCCGTCCTCCCGAACGCGAGGCCAGAGCGCTAAACACTCACCCACCACGCTAGGTATGAATTCGCAGAACTCTGATAAACAATAACCTATTGGTTTATGCCTTAAGGCCAGCATTACACTTTAAAAGAAATTTGAAAAGAAGGCTGCAAAAATCTTTTATTAAGAACTAGCCTCGTACCCGTGACTTCGTACGCGTGGATTAAGAATTTTTTTACCAGAATTAAATATAAAAAGTTGTTGGTAACGAAGGATTGGTCCCAAACAATATCGAGTCGGCGTAATATGACAGGAAAGCTATCACTATATCATTCTACCGTCGAACCTGCCTCTTGAAGAGAATCAATTTCCAACATATTTCTGTCACTATTCGATAAGATTTCAAAATTTCGTGACTACAACTGTTAATCATACTGGAAAAAATTTCCTGTGTCCTTCATACATCTTTCCTTATAAAATTCCATCACAACGATATAGCCATATAGTCGTCAAAACGTAACAAAAAGACAGAGACTTCCGTATTTATATTAGTATTACTGTGGTTCACACTCACACAGTGACTGCGAACAACACCTGAGGGATCATTATAACGTAAAAAAGTGTACACCTACAAAATTGCAAGACTACCTACGATTTGCCTCACATTGCACCCCTAACTTTATAATATCTACAGTTTAACGTTCAATCCATATAACCTACGGTCCAGGCCTGACTCTTACGATGAAAAACAATTTTTAAAAATCTTAGCCTTTACGGAGATTTGAACCGGAGACCACGAAGTTCGTAAGCAAGCTCTTTAGCCATTGAGCTGCCAGTTCACTACACGGAAACACGGTCTGGAGACGTCCACATCCAACGTGTCTGTCTATCGCCGTATTTCGAAGTTATGAGACAACATGTGTTATTTATACAGATAACTTTTCAACCAAATGTAGACAGTATTTTTCTCCTTGTTTCAAAGGATAAGTGTGCAAAGTTTCATCGATATCGGATGAAAACTGTGGATTTGTATGAAGAACAAAGAAACCAACAAACAAACATACATTCATCTTTATATATAAAGATTTTATAACATTTAATTTACCCACCAATTAAGGATCTGGTAGATACAACGGGCCACGCGTACCTGCTGCCAGTGTTTGCGGTATTTAGGTGC
>JARYHS010013631.1:184134407-184206196 GCA_031002005.1 Vandiemenella viatica | reverse complement strand
ACAAGGACTGAATGAGATGGAACGCAACAGTAAATTTGTTAATTTTTTTACTTGTCTTCATTTGCGCACACTTTCTTGACTTTTTTAAAAAATAAAAAATTGTTGTATGTATCTTACACTAGTAGGCAGACAAATTTGTATGATTATAAAACATTTTACAACATAGCTGTTACTTAATGAGGATATGAATGAAAATATTATGTTATAATGCTAGTTACCGAATATCTGACATTAATAAAAGGACAATGTGAAAAGAATATTTATAAATTCAGTATGTGAGAAGTTGCTAGAAGAGTTGCTTATTTTAGATTGGATTAGATTTAATATGTTCACTTTGAGCCCATGTGATAACTGTCAGTGATGTGGTTTCTTATAATCATGTATTATAAGCCACTGATTAAGCGATAGTACATATCATTCCAAAACCACACACATTCCCAGTATTAACTGTAAACCCTTATCAGTTACTAAATTCCAAGAACATTCTTTCACAAGTAAAATGGTGTAGTTTTTATTATGCGGTCATTATTTAATATAAAACAAGTGATAACATATGTTTAAATGATGTAGGTGTGACTTCAAATATTAAACACAAATCATAAAACTATAACATGCTGCATCATAATGAAGACCTACAAGTGTAATTAATTTTGTTTGTTTGCTATAAACATTGCATATGCATAAATGTGTAAGCGACTGTTTCCTTGAGAATTCTTTAAGGTTTTGTGCAAAAACAACCAAACCAATTTGAATGGGGTTTTTACTATCCTGGAAGCTTAGGATCCATCTTAAAAAATGTGGTATGTCTTATGACTACATGAATTAGTTGATAGAGGAATAAATGATAATATATTTTTAACCCGAACATACTGGGCCATAGAACACGTTACATTAAAGGCAAACGCTCCACTCTTCGGGTTATGCTAGTAATGTAATTGACTTTGTAACTTTTAATCTTTATTTCATCAATTTTCTGAAATATCTTACATTAAAATATACAATAAATGTAAATTCAGACAGTTAGAGGAACCCCGGATGTATGAAGGGTATTGGAAACTTCTTACATGACCTATGGTTTTTTTCTTTCTTTCTTTTTTTCTTCTACTTGGGGGTTAATAACCTCAATAGAACTATAAGCTATAATAATGACATCACTAAAATGACATTTATTAATTCATCTAAATTAGATTCTTATTCCCTAATACAGAATGTCATTTTTCACTCTGGTGTAGGCTGCATTTCAGTAGAACCACAGCCACTGTTAACATTGCTACTTCAAAATCCAAACATCCCTCATTTTTCCCACACATCTATGTCCATGCAGACAAAATAGCAGCCAAATAGTAGACTTGAATATAATTGCAAATATGGTGACAATGAAATTGCTGCTGGCAATGAAAAAAAAAGAAAAAAGAAGGATATTGAAAGTAAATCTACCACCACCATGCATAAAGGCAGGAGGGATGTGTGAGTCACAAAAACATGAATACGTTTTACAATATTGTAAAGTGTGTTTGTGTGTTCGTCATGGGCCTCATGCCTTCATCTGTGGTATGAATTTGGTTTACTTGCCCTATCCTTTCATAAATCTTGAATAGATTATTATTTTTTGGTTATAATCATATTTTTTTTCTACTTATATTGGTGATCTATAGAACAGTGTTTCCCAACGTGGGGCCCACATCCCACAGGGAGGCAATTTGGTTTTTTTAGGGGGGCAATTTAGAAATCAACTTGATACGACTTTACCACTTTCTCTTCGGGTTATTTAAATGCAATGCTAGATATAGGTACAAAATATAGCAAAAAAGCAAATTCTTAAAACAGTGCTGTAAATAATTATTAGGTATAGTTTCATTTGATGTTCTGGTTGATTTGAGTCGTCAACTTGACCTTTTTGGGATTCACCGCGTAATGTGCCGCCTGTCTCGGCCTGTTGTCAGTAAATTATTTACTGATAAAAAAAAGAAATCGACTGGATATAACACAACGTGGAGACTTGAGATTAAAGCTTACTAAATTGGAGCCTAATACAAAATCTCTATGTAGCAAGCATCAAGCGCAAGGATCATGCTAAATTGCCATAGTAAATCTTTATTAAAAATCTTGTGAATTTGAATTTTAGTATTTCATTATATGTTTTTTAATTTTACTTACTGTGTTTTATGACAATATTAAAGTGTTTTCTTTCAAAAACCATCCTATATGAGTTTCTTTAATAACAAATAATTTTTTTATTAAAAGTTATGTACGGGGGGCAAAAAAAAAAAAATGTTAAAAGTGGGACATGACCCAAAAAAGGTTGGGAAACACTGCTCTCGAATGATGATATTATCTCCCATTTTTTTATCTTGTGGATAACAAAGAAAAATTAACACATCAAAACTTTAATGTTCATATGCAATATTTTTATTTGAAGAAACATGATGCATATATTGTGTCAAAGTAGAGTAAAATTTGTTACCAGTGAGATTTGTCTCTGTTGGATAAGGAATTGATAGCTGCAAAGTGGGAAGCTAAAATCTGGTTTATCAGTAATATTTCAGACATTGCTGTACCATTTGATGATGCTTGTACAAATTTCTACTATTATGCTGTGAAACTGGTTTAGTGAGACTATTTGGTACTATCATTAATGGATGGGGGAGGGGGGGGGAGAACAATAGACTACAATCTTTTCTACATCAACAGAAATTACCAAAGTAAGAGACTGGAAACAGATTCTGAGGATATTACAATTGAACTAAGAAGCTGAAAAAATGTAAATGGACTGATGTGGATAATATTACTACAGATGTATTAAAGATAGGTGGATACAATATTGTTCCATACCTTTGAAATATCATTTATATTGATCCTGGAGACTTGTGTTAGCCAGAGGACTGTAAAAATAGTATCAGTCCGTGGAAGAGTGATTCAAATAATGTTGAAAGTTACTTGCCAATTTGTTTAAGATCAGTGGTAGGTAATTTGATGGATTTATTGATATGCAACCACATCACGAATGTATCTGAGGAAAGAAACTGGTTTGGAAACTCGCAATGTAGGTTCTGGCATGGGAGTAAGTGTCATTCAGCTAAATGCAAGGTGTTTCAGATGAAGGGGGCAGTGTAGGTCTAGTATACAGTTTGAAATATTGGAAAATGAGGTAAAAATGATAGAAATGGATGAAAAAGTGATGTGCTGGTTAGAGGAATTCCTAAAACAGTGTGTCCATAAACTACATGGCTCTGTATAAAGGGAAGGGGGAAGGGTTTGGTAAAAAGCCCCACTGGGCTACATGGGGAGGGAGGGGTGATTCAGAGCCAAGCCACATAGCTTTTCATTAGTATTTATGGCCACAGTTAAAACAAGGAACAGGATACACAATAGCAAAATGATAATTATTCCTGTCATTTAATTATCTCTGTATGTAATTTAGATATCCTGTATACTGACAGTGTCATGCGTGCATGACTTGAATTCTTAACAAAAGGGGGGGGGGGAGGGTCAAAACAAAAACCATGTCAGGCTAGGTGCAGGAGCAGGGGTTTATGGGAGGTTAAAATGGAACTTCGTAGTTTATGGATGCTCCCAAAGTTTTAATAGTTAGGGTATGAAATGCAGTTATCAAAAGAGATGAAGTGCAAATGGAAATGCAACAGGATAGTGAATTGGGGCCACTGATACTTATTATTGTAATGAATGAATATGGTTTTACTGCAAGTTATGTTGTTTACAGAAGATGTAATGATATGCTATAGGATTGAAATGGGGAATTCTGTGAACAGATGCAGTGTTATCATAAGATATCTTGGGTAAATATGGAATGAAGCTAAATGCCTAGGAGAGTCAACTTATTTCAGATGAGAAGAAGAACCACGAGCACAATTTGACACTTGATTTCTGGCATAAAGGAGTAAAATAATTTTCCATTGAGGGAAGGTAGCCAGGGATTGTAGGAAAATGCCAAGGAAAATGATGAACTATTTACCAGAAAGTCTGTAAGAATTTAAATTTTTTAAATGGTGAAAGAAGTTGTATGGTGACGTTGCAATTAATGGATTTCAAGGTTAAAACAAATCATGAAACAGGAAATCAGGTGCATAGGGAAATTGCCACCAGGACTTGGGCTATATTCCAGTTGAAATTAATGCAATCTCTATCTACAAAGTTATTTTGAAGTTTTAGTCTAAAATTGTTAATAATATCCATTAATAAGCCAATCATTGGCATAAAATAAATCTATAAAAAACAAAATATATTAAGAAACTTGTTGAATCAAGTTACAAGTATACCAACAAGACCAATACTGCAAAAACATCATGCAGCTAACAGCAGCCATTAGTTAAGAGAATTATAATCTGCTAATTATATCCCATTCTCATAATTTTTGGGTTTCATATTCAATGATATTGGAATATCAACTTTTATGCGCTGTGAAGAAGAGCAATATGAAAATTACAATACAATACAATACATTAATTTTCCATCTATCCCAATATGAGAGACTGGCTCTGTGGGATGTGTAAAGTTGTCAATTTACAGATAAGCAGTTGCATAACAAAATAATAAGTACACCAGTAGATGTACAGTCATAGCATACATGGTTCATTAAACAATTCAGTAACAAAATATTATATACACCAGAAGTTGTACAGCCATAGCATACATGGTACCGTAAACAATTGCATAGCAAAATAATACATACACCAGGAGATATACATGGTAAATTTACTATGTAAACTACAATTACACAAGCTACTGGCAGTTATTTTATAGATACCTTAGAAATAAATTCTTTGACAGAGTAGAAGGAGTTGTAATTTAAAAATTCTTTCAATTGTTTCCTGAATTTATTCTTATCATCTGCTGGACATTTAATATGTGTTGGGAGCTTATTGAAGATATGTATCCCTGAATATCAGACCCCTTTTTGAACAAATGACAATGACTTGTAATCCTTGTGAAGATCATTTTTACTTCTAGTGCCATAATTGTGTATTTTACTATTTGTTTCAAACAAAGTATAATTTGTGACTACAAAGGAAATTAAAGTGTATATATACTCACACTAATATTAAAATGCCTAACTTCTTGAACAGCTTTCTACATGAAGTTCTATTGCTAACCCCAAACACAATTCTTATTACACGCTTTTGGGCTCTGAACACTTTGTCTCTATGGGGAGAATTGCCCCAGAATATTATTCCATATGAAAATAAGGAGTGAAATAAGCAAAATAAACTAGCTGCCTCATACGGAGATCACCTATAGCTGAAATTGTACAATTGCAAATGTGGCTGCACCCAATAAGTCAGAAAAATGTACTTTCCAATTTAAATTGTGATCATTATGCACACAATTTCACAATTTCTACCTCTTGAATGGACTGGCCTGCAAATTTCATGTCTATATCTGGTGTTAATCTGTGTGATGTACTGAATTGCATATAATGAGTTTTATCAAAGTTTAAAGCCATTAGCTGTAAACCATTTATTAATCAGTTCAAAGACATAATTTGAAATATATTCTGTAGATAAATCTGGAGTATTTTTAATTCCTATGTTTGTGTCATCTGCAAATTGGACAAATTTTGAATTTTTAGATGAAACACAGGGTAGATCATTTACTTATATTAAAAACAATAGTGGCCCCAATATAGAACCCTGAGGTACTCCACATCTGTTTAATTTCCACTTAGAAAACAGTGGACCTCTTAAATTCTCCATTGATACTTTCTGCTTTCTATTTTGAAGGTAAGCACTAAGCCATTTATTAACAATGCCATCTATACCCTAATACTTTAGTTTCTGTATCAGAATTTTATGATCTACACAGTCTAATGCCTTAGATAAGTCACAAAAAAATCCCACAGGAATTAATTTATCATTTATTCCTTCTAAAATATTGTCAGTGAATGCAAATACAGCTTGTTCTTTTGAATGACCCTTTTGAAAACCAAATTGTGATTTAGTTATAATATTATTATTCTTAAGGTGTTTATAAACTCTACTGTAGATTGTTTTCTCAAATACTTTGGAGAAGGCTGTTAGTAATGAAATTGGTTGGTAATTCAATACGGCTGTCTTATCTCCCTTTTTATAGAGTGGTTTCACCTCAGCATACTTAAGCCTTTCTGGAAAAGTAGTATGCTATAATATTGAAATATGACTTCTCAGTTAATGTTGTGAAAATTTATGGAGATATTAAGCTATTCCCTAGTTAGATTCCACATGGATTCTTCATTTCAGTTTTAGATTCAGATGAGATTGGCATAATGTGATATTTGGAATGCCTTTGACATACTTGAAAATTATTGGTATGCATGGGCTCAATAATTCAGCATAATGATTGTCTGGAAATAAAGACATGTATATTGGGAAATGTAGTAGAAACCTTCAAAAAGAAAGGAAGAAATATGACTTTCTAGAAGACACAAGTTGTTGTTGCATGGTCAATTATGTATTTCACATAAATGAATGTTAACAAGCAATTGGCCTGAATTGATTCATATTACAGTCAATTCTGTTTACTTCATTAGGCTTTATCTGCTTATGATATATGTGTAAGAAAGATCATATTCATAGCAGGAAATACTTTATTCTGTGTAAAAAATTTCTTTATAATTATTTAGGAAATCAAGATTTGAAAATCTGAAAACTTCCCATTACAATGCTTGTTTATTTTGAGGATTGTAAAAGTATGACAAACATTAATTAGACCAATTATAAATTTATTCCAGTTTTATCTTTATCTTGCATTTTGACTATTTTGTCAATAGCTTAACATCAAGCTTAAAGTACTTCTTTGTAAGATGGGTGTTGTGTTCTCCTAAGGAGCTGTGAGCCTGGTTCTCGATTCCCTCGATGACATTCACTGTTTACAAGAAGCACCTCTCAATGATCGCGACTTCCTCCATTCGGTTCTGGAGGACCGGCAACTCCACGCCTTGCTCGAGGTAAGTATCTGCCCTTTCATTAATCATTTATTCAAAAGATATTTTGGTGGAATGTTTAATAAGTTGGATATTCTGTCTTTACATTGTCAACAATGGCACAGTTCACATCCAAATAATCATACTTTCATTATTCCTCTGCCAGAAAGATGCAGTTACACCAAACAAACATGTTAATGTGATGGGTAACTAGGTTTATGCACACTTACTCTTTGTGTGATACATGCCATAAAGAATGCAACATTTACTGTACATTGTAATGATAGAAGTTTTGTTTGTCCTAAACCTTGTCAATAACAAGAATTATTCCACACAGCCTACTCTGTATTCTTCAGTTTTGACGATATTTCCATATGTATAGTTCTTCTGAGATCAGTATTTCCTGTCAGGAAAGATAGTCTTTTCTGTCGTATAAGATGAAATGGGAAGATGTTGATTGCAGTATGTAAGTTCTCTCATTATCTATCACTGTGTATATAGTTCGATAACCTGATACCAAGTTTATGCATGGTTCATAAATCAGTTAGTTGCCAATCTGTTTGTTTTATTACACCACCAGAGATAATTGTTGAAAATGGTGCATTGAAATAAAAGTCACTGTTGAAGTTCATTCCATATATTAATAAAAGTCTCTGCATTTAAACTTGTATCAGATCACAATAGTACTTTAGAGAATCTTAAATCTGACTGTGAAATGTAAGTAGAATTACAAGGTATTCTTCAAATAAACAAACACTGGCAAAGAAAAGTTTACTTTTGCAATATTAAATTAAATTGCAACTTCATTAGAGCAAGCATAAAAGAAATATTTAACAGTTTGAGAATATTCTTAAGTTCCAGTTGGTTGCCAAACATTTCTGTCACCAGACATCTTCACGCTACAGAAATATTCTAATTACTGAAAGCTACTTGATTTAAAATTTTGTGAGTCACAAAAGCTACATAATGAGAATTTTTCTAAGTTCTGGCTGCCTTCTGATCACAAATCAAAGTGATGCGTACTGGCTTCCTTGAGCGAAGAGTGTAATGAAGAAAACTGGCTACAGTATTTATATCCTCGCTACTGGGAAGTATTTCTCTCTCTTTCCCATGATAGCTTAGTTTAGTCTGATATTCCTGAAACTTGGCAGTTATGTTGGACTGATTATTTTAAATGCTTTTGCCTATGTTAAATTTTCTCCTAAATCTCTTCATTTAGCAGTGTGAGAGATGATTATTATAGTTATTTTGTTCTAACTTTAATGATATTTAGTTTCCTTATAGAGTTATATGTCTGTACAGTTTTGACTTTTCATTTAATCAGATTTAAGAATTTATTGTGAGGCTAGTTTTATTTAGCTGTTATAATAAATTATTTTTATGAGATCTTGCATCTGTGTATTTTTCTTGGAGTTTAATGCCCTATTTAAGTATCTATATTTCACCTTTAACAACTTCCTATTTCTAAAGTCTATTCTCACATGTCAATGACATGGCCATTAAACACGAAAATCCCATTCTTAACCTTATAAAATTTAAATTAATTACAAACTGTTACTGTGTTGTGTTGTTTGTTTAATTTTATTTATCATTCGGTCCTATTTTCAATTTTGTATTTCTTTAATTTGCAGAGTTATTTAGGATTTATTTATAAGTTCTTTTTTTTATGTCAGGATGTCTTCCGGAGTGCGCGACAATACAATTCCATAGTTAAATCCTGTCTGTTAATTTAAATAAAGGACCTTTCTTTCATTACTACAAAAATTAGTCCTTTCCTTCTCACGTCCTTGTTGCGTACTATCAAACTATTTTTTGATCATAAAATACTACTTTAAAATGTTTGTTTTTAACTAACCTAACCGTGAAAATGTTAACAATGTTTTTCGTGTGTTTTAGTTTCGTGACTTTAATTTATACTTAATGATACCGGTCTGTTTTTGACTTTAAACTTCCTTTCATATCAAGTTTATGGTTGTATAATTTATTTACAAAGTTAGAAACTTAAAATTAACTCCTGATCTGGGTTCTATGAAGCTCATTCCTATATAATAAATACTATCTGAATAAACTTATGACATTTATTTGATAGTATATATCTTTTTAGCTGAAGATATAACATCTGTGAGCAAACTCAGATCACCTCATTCTTTTTTAACCATAAAATCATTTAAACTTTCAGTTTCAGCACACAAAAATTGAACAAGACTCAAGATGAACCTTGAATAGTAATATTTTATTAATCTACTTGCAGACTATGAGCGGTGGCTAGAAAATAACTTGACTGATTTTGTTACTCCAAGCAGTTGGCAATGGCAGGTTGCTGAGGGTAATTACCCAATCTACCTATTTATTCTACCATTCTGATGATCATACAGTTTGCAGCTGCAGCACTAGTTTAAATTGGATCTTGTATTTGATCTGCATCAGAAAAAATGTATAGTGTCATTAGTGATCAATAAATTGGCATCAAATTTTTACGCAGCGCAGCTACAGAAATATTTTCTGCAAAAAGTATATGGTGATTAATAAAGGTTTCTTGGGTAACTAGCCGAGTTATTCCATTGATTAAACATGACGTTTTGGCGGTAACAATCTCTGCCGCCATTGTCAAGTGAGTCACTTGAGAACATGATTATGTATTCTCAGTGGCGAATTTCAAATTCTATTATTAATCACTTATTTGATGGGCCTGCTGGAAACAGTATGTATGCTGAAGCTTGTGATTAAAGATAAAGATAAAAATAATTTGGTGATTTGAGCTCCAGCTCAAGAAAAACAAGTACATCTTATACATCTCCTCTCTGATGGCTAAAGCCTGTTTATATAATAGATGATAGTACCTGTGGTCTGATTAATTTTAGTGTGATACTATAACAGTTTAAGAAACTGAAATTATATATATTTTTTTAGCTGTTACTTTTTCAGAAATATCTCAAATAAAAGTGATTAAATTTTAATTAAAATTTAGTTCTACCAGTTTTACTCATTTACTGCTTGGCTGGTATTTTAATTCTTGACTTACATTTTTTGGTTTGGTGTAAAATTTAAATATGTATAGCTGAGTTTCTCATTTGTTTTTATGAATTATAATGTGTTAAGGTGACAAAAATCCAATTGGAAGTCTCTACAATAAATGAATCTAATAGCAGTGTGTATCAGTGATGGTTATATCAGTTTATTAGGTCGATCAAATTACAGAATAGTCAAACAAGAACAATGATTGCCAATAGCAGTTAAACAGAACATCGTCAATATGTACTGTGATTATTTTTAAGTTTCCCTATTTTCTGACATTGTAAACAGATGGAACAGCATTTGCCTCCACAACTTGTCACAACTTCATTCAGGTGCTTGCAGAAGCCTCCTTCAACTGAAAAACTCCCTAGAGATATTTTTGAGAAAAAAAAAATCTCTATACCTGATTTCAAATCATCAATCATCTTGTTGCACAAATTGAGTCAATGGTGGTAATATCACTACCTTGGAAGTTATTCATTTGTAAATTAAACTGCTAGTCACTCATTCAATGATGATCATCAAAACTCTAAAGCACATCCTGCTGTTGTAAAAAGCTAAAATTTGGAAAACAAATCTTCAAATTATAAAAAAAATAAATAAAAATGGTAGTAACATTCTAAATGACTATGACAATGTCATCATAATTCCTCAGTACTTCCCATGGTGATAAAATAAGTTATTTGATACACAAATACTGTTTCACCCACAAATGCAGTGTTGGTGATTTTTCTAGGGTTTGAAAGTTGAAGAAAATGGAAAGAAAAAAGTACGTACTTTAAACACAACACTTTTATCTCCATAAATACACATTTTTTCATATTCTACTTACAAAGTGTGAAAACAGCTTGCACATACCCTAAATCTAGATATATAAATAAATGAACAACTGATATTTAACTACCATAAATTGCTTACGGGATTAATGCTGCATTGAAATACGCGTCCTCCTTCTTCTTCCTGACGTTTCAACCAGGGCTTAGGTCTTCTTCAGGGTCTGTCTACCAAATCTGCTACAGACTGGGATCTGTCGGAGACTGGCATGGCTGGTTGTTTATGTATTGGTAGTGTCAATTGTCTGATAATATCAATTGTCCAGAGATGCTGTTTATGATATAATATCTGTGGGTCCAAAGTTAATTATTTATCTAACACACATTTCCAAGCCTGGCTAAGACCATAACCACCATCCTTGTTGTGGTGGTTTGGCTGTTTGAATATTTCAATAGCCTCTCTTACTTTTCTTTGCAGATTTCGGTTCTAGCAATACTGTCGTATTTTCCCACAGTATTTCATTTTCTTCTTCTGTTTGGTGTTCAGCAATAACTGATTTCATGGGATGCCTCAGATGGGTGTGACTCTTATGTTCACGTATTCTCACGGCTACGGTTTGTTCAGTTTCAGCTATACATACCATTCTGCAATTACAGGGTACTTCATAAATTTCACCGCTTTGTAAGGGAGATCTTCGATCTTTGACCATTTTCTTTCACTTTGTTTCCACTTCCAAATATTGGGAATAAGATTTGAAACAGTCCTTCAATCACATCAATGGAGTCCAACCAAAAATCAAGTTTACAATGGAGCGTAAAGAGAACGGTCAGCTGGCTTTCCTAGATGTTTTAGTGAAAAAGCATTCAGTAGGCAGGCTTGGACACACAGTATTCAGAAAACCAAGACAGGTACCTCCACACTTTATCGCATCATCACCCATCACAAAAATGAGCCTTGATTAAAACACAGTTCTGCAGGGCACAAAGAATCATGGACGAGAAACATATAATGAACGAACAAGAACATCTTAAATGAGAACTCAAACATAATGGCTATGGGTCTAATATGATGATAAAGGCAATGACAACTAAGAAGAAAAACTGTCTTGATCAAGACCAGAAACAAACCACTGTGCTGTGTCTGAATAAAATTGGGAGTATTTTAATGAAATCTAATATCCTACCCATATTTAGAAGTGGAGACAAAGTGAAGGAAAACTGTGAACGGTCAAAGATCGAAGATCTCCCTTACAAAGCAGTGGAATTTATGAAGTACCCAGTTATTGCAGAGAGGTATATATAGGTGAAACTGAACGAGCCGTAGCTGTGATGATATGTCATCATAAGAGTCACACCCGTCTGAGGCATCCCACAAAATCAGCTAGTGGTGAACACCAGATGGAAGAAGAACATGACATCCTGTGGGAAAATACAAGAGCGCTAGAACCAAAGGTCATCTGCAAAGAAAAGTAAGAGAGGCTATTTAAATATTCAAACAGCCAAACAGCCTCAACAAGGATGGTGGTTATGGTCTTAGCCACGCTTGGAAATGTGCATTATATAAATAATTAACTCTGGACCCACAGATATTAAATTGGAAACAGCATCTCTGGATAATTGATATTGTCAGACAATTGACTACAAATACGTAAACAACCAGCCATGCCATTCTCCAGCAGATTTGGTAGACAGACCTTGAAGAAGACCTAAGCCCTGGTCGAAATGTCAGGAAGAAGGAGGAGGAGTATTTCAATGCACCGTTAATCCTGTAAGCAATTTATGTTAATATAATGGCTGCGAAAACAGCAAAATATTTCATTTTAATTAGATTTATGGATACTCTGTTTTACTCTTCACTCTTTCGGTGAAAGATGAAATGGCAGAATAGGAGTCAGTAGAAAACAATGGTATCTATTTTTCATAAATTATTTCAGTAGAGATAAAGCATATCTGCATAATTCATCGTTAGAATAATGTACACCAACCAAAAGTAAATCATGATACTTCATAATAAAGTACAGCTGGCAACCTTAGATTTTCCCTTTACTTATCAAATAAGAACCCTAAATGTAAAATGTTTCGTCGCATATTTGTATATTAACTGCTTTGCTGTGAATATGCCTCAAATTTCTGTAATGCATCGAGATGAGCAAGCTTAATACACAATAAATTTTACTTTGTTCTTATACTTAGTTTGGAAGTTATTCATACACTGTCTACTCAGATAATGGCAGTAATGCAGCGATGGTATCATATGCCCAAAACAAACCTTGTGCAAGACCATTATTTGAAATGTGTGTATTTGTTGTTGGCTAAGCTAAGCTTGGTATTCAACCTGATACACGACCAATAATATTGACAATATCTTGTTATATTGGCAATAATATTGACTGTATAAGGTGAAAGAACTGTATTGATGGTTGATGTTGATGGAGTACTGATGGAAATCTGGATTTTATATTATTCTGGCAGCAATACTGGAAAGTGGATAGGATATTATCAATATTATTCACCATGTAGTGGTGAGAGTCAATACTTGCATCAATTCTTAGTTCAGTTCAGTTCACATCTGGCTTTGTTGGAAGGTAACAAGTGACGAGTGCCTGACCCCATTACCTTCTCACTTGTGGGTGTACCTCAGATTTTCATTCACAATTGAGGTTTGATATTATATTCAAAGCTTCATCTGCAATGCATAAAGTGATTAGAGTTCAGAACAGAACAGTTAGAATAATGACCAACAGTAAAATATAGGTATCTTATGGATCATTTTTTAAATATATGAATATTCTCCTGGTGACGTGCATTTATGTCTTCGATTTTTATCTCTCTCTCTCTCTCTCTCTCTCTCTCTTTTTTAGGAAAAGATTCAGCACACAAAACCAACCACCAAAATACACATAAATGGTATCAAGATGGATCATTCCACTTAGTGATTAAACTTCTAGTACTTTAATATTCTTTTTCGATTTTTCTGTTTTGTCTTGTAATTTCAAAAACACCAAAAAAAAAACCTGGTTACAGTAATTGGAAACACTAAAATCACTCTCAACTTTATTTTTAAATTTCATAGGTTTCATTTGTGAGTTGTGTCACACCCCATGAGTGTTCTCAATTTTACAGTGCTTGATCAAGTATTTTATGAACTTCGTTTTTCTAGTCTTTGATAGTTATTTCAGTTTTTTTAGGTAAATGTTGACTTTTTAATATCTGTAATAGTCAACTTCTCAACCGCACAATGATGCTGCTTCTAATAATCTTTGGTCTTCCTGGACCTCTGGCTAGCAGGTTGTTTTGGCACTACAGGAACATCCTCTTCTCCAGTGCTTTTGAATCCTCTCTTGACAATTATTTGTACAAGTGCTGTCTAGAGTTCATTATCAGCCCTTTCGGATCCATTGCATTGGTTTAGAAATGGAATCTATATTCTGATATTCCTTGGAGCTTCCACCTATGAGTTTCTCATCTGATGATACGGTCATTTTCCTTTCTTTAATTTGCTTCTTCCGAGCACCCTACCAAATACCTAGTTTTATATTGCCTGTCGAATATGCCAGTGTTTGAGCAAAATCTCAAAAATCTGGTCAAAATATGGAAACGTTATCCAAGTTTAATGAAACTTTGTACAAAATCTGTTTTGAACATGCTGATTACGATTACAATGTCAAAATTGCAAAAAAAAAAAAAAAAAAATAGAAAGAAAGAAATATCCAGAGGATCCAATATGGCGGATTAAAAATGGTCTAAAATGTTTCAATTGTCATACAAATTTGTATACAGTTTTTAATAAGCTCGCTTATATTAATTTCCAATTCAATATGGCAAATTAAAATAAAAAGGGTTAGAATTTAAATAGGTTTAAAAAATTGAAAAATGTTTGAATTGTAAATTTTTGTGGATAAAAATGTGGTGTACTATACATTCCTATTTCCTTTCGTATGAAGCCAACTTTATCATCGCTCTCGTTGGTTGGACCAGTAGATTCTGGAGCAATAAAATATAACTTGTATTAGCCTTTTATATCCCATAAAATCTATTTAAAAGTAACCCCATACATACAGGTATTATTAAAGATTATTTAAAAAGAGGAAGTTAATTTCGTCTGGTATTCTTCAGTATATCGTATTAAGTTAATTTCGCCAATAACAGACTAAGTTATAACCAAAAATTTCGCACACCTATAGGTGTATCCAACGTTAGTGGACTTAGTTATGCAAGATTTGGAAGAACAATGTTTTAAACTGCTAGATTTTGAAATGATGTGTTATTTCAGGTATGTAGATGACAGTTTTATAATAATACCAAAAAACAAAATTGATTATACTTTAAATATTTGTAATAACTATGACAATAACTTACAATTTACACATGAAATAGAAAAAGACCAAAAACAAATACCGGTAAACTGCAGATAAATTAAGCTGCACGAATTGTGGAATAGCAGTTTATAGCAGATTTTTTTTGAGATTTCAATAGATAAATAGTAGAGAATGAAGTTAAAATAAGGTTCGTTGTGGGACTCTGTGGAACTTATAGCTGTTTTCATTTTTGAAAAATACAAATTAAGTGTTCAAATTTCTTTAAAATTTATTTATTAAATAAATAATTTTAAAATGTTTTTTTATTTATTTGTAATACATGTAAACATTGTACTCACCATCACGATCTCTGTACATTTTGAATGATGAAATTGTTCAAGACTGAAAACTTTTACACCAGTTCAAACTAACGATTGTAATACATGTAAACATTGTACTCACCATCACGATCTCTGTACATTTTGAATGATGAAATTGTTCAAGACTGAAAACTTTTACACCAGTTCAAACTAACGGTTGATTTTCTTCCTTTGTATCTCGCAATAGTTGCTCGCTCAATGGTCACCTTTCAAATGATGTACAGTATCTGTGTCAAGACTCAGACCTATACTAACCCTGAAGTTAGACACTTTGGCAGTCAGTCTACCCAGCTGTATACTTAAAATTCCTTAAATAAAAACTTTATTTTTTGACTTTTGGCCAGCTTTTTGAGATTTCGCCCCACTGTGCCCTGTCAAGAACTGTTACGCACCAGTTGAATCCACGGAAGTGACTTGCGTCAAGTACCTTTCTGTGCTACACTTGCAAAAGTAGTTCTTCACCTAGTGATTCCATGGGAAAGTGGTTACGAATGTAATTCGTTTTGCTGTCTTCTTGAGCCAAGAGCAAAGAAGGAATATACAGGGTGTCCAGAAAAGGACTCCCTGATTTCAAAATTAAATATCTCGAAAACAAAGATCGATAGAGGAATGCAGTAAACGGTATGTTTATTGTGACAGCTGTAAGAAGTGTATACAGCAGTGCGAAATAATAGTTACAAAAGCTGCTAACAGAAGGCGCTGCAATCGCCATACGTAATGCCTAAAGTGTGGTCCGAAGCTCAGGGCGATCAGTTCCACCATTGAAACGTGCCAATTGTGAACATTTTGAAAACATTGTGATGTGATTGTTTGCAAAGATTTTTTTCATACGATTATTTCACTTATGTATGCTGATATGAGCGTACAGCTTTTGTAACTATTATTTCAAACTGCTGTATACACTTCTTACAGCTGTCACAATAAACATACCGTTTACTGCATTCCTCTATCGATCTTTGTTTTCGAGATATTTAATTTTGAAATCAGGGAGTCCTTTTCTGGACACCCTGTATATATACCTAAGTAGCAAGCCATATCCACAGTTCTGCTTTAACTAGCTGCAGTACCATTTCGTTTGGTATTGTGAGCCATTATAAGTAGTCGAATGCATCATGGTTATTTCCGAAATACATCTGATGACTCATTTAGATATTTGAGTTTAAAGACACTTGACTCTCCTCCCAATTTGTGTTTCTAATGGGTTGATTACTTCATTCATTGTTTTCAAAAAACTCAAGATAGTGTATCCTGAACAATCGTCAATAGACTCCAAGTGTGGTGGGTGAGCGGTAACACTCTGGACTCACATTCGGAAGGACGCGGGTTCGAATCCCCATCCGGCCCTCCAGATTTGGGTTTTCCATGGATTCCCCAAATCACTTCAGGTTAATGCCGGGATGCTTCCTTTAAAAAGTCGTGGCCGAATTCCTTCCTTTCATTGCCCCCCCCCCCCCTTTCCACGAGGCATAAAGTCAAAATCTAAGCCACATCAATAAACTGCACAACATATTTAGATCCTCAGAGCGACTAAATTCGCATTGTGCCATGGACTGAATTCAATTTAAAATGTCGCTTTCTCTATTTGAGTTTTCTGGAAGGAATTTCTCTTTTTTTTTAAAGTTTATACAAACTCTATTGTCTCCAAGCCAAACATTTGTTTTGCGTGTCTTACTTTTTAATTTTCTCCCGAGTTGATTTAACTAGATTTTCGAAGACTCCTCTTCAATGGATGCTGCGTTGGATTGTAGTACAGGCAGTTTGTCCTAGGTTTTTCGCAATCAAATGTAATAACTTCGAATATTGCAGGAATGAGGAACGCTATTTCGACAAAAATTATCCCGCCAATACTCTTCACATTCATCTCAAAATTCACTTCGCTTTCATGGACAATATGCGTCGAGTGATCGTTTGTAAATTTTAGCTTCTTGTTTCCGGTTCAATCGATTTCAAAAAAACTGTTTCAATCAGATCAAAATTATTATTTTCTTTAGTCTTGCTGTCCAAGTACAACTTCCCAACGCATCTTTTTTAGAGTCTGCTAACGAAGCTGCTGTCGTACAAAAGAATTTATAATGGATCTCTGACTAATTTGCAACTGTGGATACCAAACGTACGAACTATCTATCATACATTTGAAACCTTCTCTTCGAATTATCCCTTAATAGAATAGTATTTTATTCTTTGTTATCTTAAGGCAATGTTTTATCCATTTCTAGTAAGACTGTATCTTTTTTTTATGCGTTAAGGACTCGCATGTTGGCTCTCCTTATATTACTGAATACTTTGTCAGCCACATGAAAAGAAGTATGTAATTATCCTTCTTTATTTCTTATGTATTATATCTCTCCAAACCTAACAAAAACTGCACCACACAAGTCCTCAACCTGAGGATCATTGAGGATGGTTTTGACCCAGGGTTGATCTCAGGAGTGGCCTTTGTAGACCTCTCTACAACGTATGCCACTGTACAGCATAACATCCTGTTGCATAAACTATATCATTTCACAAATGATTATGAATTTACAGAAATCATCCGAATTTTACTTCAGAACCGAAGGTTATAGTCGAATTTCATGGCAAGAAAAGTCGATGTAGAACACAAAAAAATCTGCTGCTCCAAGTAAGTGTCCTGGCGCCGACATTATTCAACATTTACACTAATGATCAACCCCAGCCTCCATTTACTCGAAGTTTTGTCTATGCAGATGACTTAACACTAGCAGTACAAGCCAAAGATTTCGAAGCAGTGGAGGAGCATTTAAGTAATGGTTTACAATCTTTCACCACCTACTATGAAGACAATTAGTTGAAACCGAATCTATCCAAAACTCAACTATGCACCTTCCATTTACAAAACAGACATGCCAACAGGAAACTGAAAGTCAGATGGGAGGGTGTAGAACTAGATCACTGTTTCAATCCATAATATCTCGGAGTTACACTAGATCTCTCCCTCACTTACAAAAAGCACTGCTTCAACACAAAAGGCAAAGTTTCAGCCTGCAACAATATCCTGCGGAAACTCACAAGAAAACGTATTAGGTGTACATCCCGCAATGTTCCAAACTTCAGCTCTTGCACTGATTTTTTTTGCTGCAGAATTTGCCTATCCCGTTTGATACAACTCTACTTATGCCAAAAAAGTAGACGTAGCGTTGCATGAAACCCGCAAATTTCTAACGGGTTGCCTCAGAGCTACGCCGATTGAAAAACTACATGTTCTGGCAGGAATCGCTACCCCTGATATAAGACAGAACATAGCTGCAATGTCAGAAAGAAACAAATAATATTATTATTGATGCATAATATTTCGGCGACATAAACCTCCGTTGCCATCTTCAGGTGCAGTTGTAAGCCTTGCAGTCTGCCTTGAGCGTGTTGTTTGAAAACTGGCATGTAAACGACAGACGTTGTTATGTTGCCTAGCAGCATCTCAGACGTCTGATTTGGTTAACAGGGATTGTGGGTTCCAAATAAGTGATGCTTGGATTCCTGTTATTGAGACTGCTCGTCACCAACGCTCTGCTTTTTGTGTTCCGTGCGCGTCTAATGACGTCTGAGATGCTGCTAGGCAACATAACAACATCTGACGTTGCCATGCCAGTTTTCAAACACGCTCAAGGCAGACTTCAAGGCTTACAACTGCACCTGAAGATGGCGACGGAGTTTTATGTCGCCGAAATATTGTGCGTCAATAATAATATTACTCGGTTTGTCGAGAAACGTTGTATTCATTTATAGGAATAATCTAATTTATTTATTTATTTATTTGTAACACGTAATGGCACAGAATTTTTTGATTAACTTTACCATTAAAAGACAGAATAATTCTTCAGAGTCTCTCAGTGATATGTACCGTACATATATACTCTTAATGGCAAAAAAGTTTTTGACATAATGTACAAGAGATAATTTACCGTTGCTTCGAAGTTTCAGGACTCTCTGGTCTTAGCAGTTTTGTTGAACTTAGTTGTGTTTATTAAGCTTTTTGATGATATGTAACTATAAATAAGTATGCACCACAAGCGAGTGAGTAGCACTGATTTTCATAATAATTTTCCAAATGGTATGATTTACCTTAAAATAATCATTATTAATTTTTATGGATACAGTAAAGTGCAATTTTCTAAGTTTCCAGAATGTTTAGGTATAGAAGAGTATTCTAAAACTTGTTAAACAAATGAAAAGTTACACTTGATCTAAGATTGCTGAAAGTCGGATCCTAAAACTAGTGAACTATTGAGAAGTGATTCAAGCATTCTTCTTAACATTTGTGCACAAAGAACAATAGCTGAAATTTGTGTAATTTGGAAACTTTTGTATTGCAGATCTGTCTTAATCTGCTCTCATATGTTGTTATGATTTTCGTGACAACTTCTACGAGAGTGTTTTTTTTTTATGAAGATTAGTATGCAAACAAACCCTTCTGTCCTCTATGTATTAGAATCATATATATTATTTCTATAAGGTATTTTTTTGTCACAAGCCTATATCTTCCTTCATACTTAACCGAAATCAATGAATGAGGTGTCATTTTAAAGCTTATGGTCTCCACTTTGGTTAAATCGTATTTTAAGCAAGAAAGTTTTCGGAATTCGACCCTTAAAGGGCAAAAATGTAAATTTTTCTAAAATGCTGTTTTCTGTGTTACGAGTCAGTTATCTCTCTGGATACCTATCTGAAACCGTTTGATGAAGTATCGTTTTAAAGATTAAGATCTCCGCTTTAGTGACGTCATATATTAAGCCATAAAGTTTTCGGAATTCGACCCTTAAAGGGCAAAGGTATCAATATTTTTGCAATGCGTTTTGGTGTCACGAGCGATTTATCTCCCTTAATATCTAACCGATATAGATAAATGAGGTATCATATTAAAGAATAAGGTCTCCGCCATGGTAACATTATATTTTAACAAAGGAATTTTTGGTAATTCCACCCTTATAGGGCAAAAAAGTCACTTTTTCTAAAATGCGTTTTTTGTATCTCGAGCCATTTATCTCCCTGGATATCTAACCAAAATCGATAAATGAAGTAGGAATATAAGGAGTAATGTATCAGCTTTGTGAAATCATATTTATGAAACAATGTTTTTGGAATTCAACCCTTAAAGGAAAAAAGTATAAATTTTTCTATAACGCATTTTTGTGTCACGAGCGATTTATCTCCCTTAATATCTAACCGATATAGATAAATGAGGTATCATATTAAAGAATAAGGTCTCCGCCATGGTAACATTATATTTTAAGAAAGGAATTTTTCGTAATTCGACCCTTATAGGGCAAAAAGTCACTTTTTCTAAAATACGTTTTTTTGTATCTCGAGCCATTTATCTCCCTGGATATCTAACCAAAATCGATAAATGAGGTAGTATTATGAGGAGTAATGTCTCAGCTTTGTGACATCATATTTTAAGAAAGAATGTTTTTGGAATTCAACCCTTAAATGAAAAAAAGTATAAATTTTTCTATTACCGATTTTTGTGTCACGGGCGATTTATCTCCCTTGATATCTAACCGATATAGATAAATGAGTTATCATATTAAAGAATAAGGTCTCCGCCGTGGTAACATTATATTTTAACAAAGGAATTTTTCGTAATTCGACCCTTAAAAGGCAAAAATGTCAATTTTTCTAAAATGCGTTTTTTTTTGTATCTCGAGCCATTTATCTCCCTGGATATCTAACCAAAATCGATAAATGAAGTAGGAATATAAGGAGTAATGTATCAGCTTTGTGAAATCATATTTTATGAAACAATGTTTTTGGAATTCAACCCTTAAAGGAAAAAAGTATAAATTTTTCTATAACCGATTCTTGTGTCACGGGCAATTTATCTCCCTTGATATCTAACCGATATAGATAAATGAGGTATCATATTAAAGAATAAGGTCTCCGCCGTGGTAACATTATATTTTTAAGAAAGGAATTTTTCGTAATTCGACCCATAAAAGCAAAAAACTCAATTTTTCTATAATGCATTTTTTGTGTCTCGAGCCACTTATCTCCCTTGATATCTATCCAAAATCGATAAATCAAGTACGATTGTGAGGAATAATGTCTCAGCTTTGTTGACATCATATTTTAAGAAAGAAGTGTTTGGATTTCAACTATTAAATGGAAAAAGTATAAATTGTTCTACAACGTATTTTTGTGTCACGTGCCTTATATTTCCCTTGATATCTAATCGATATAGATAAATCACATATCGTATTAAAGACTAAGGTTTCCGCCATGGTAACATTACATTCTAAGAAAGGAATTTTCGTAATTCGACCCATAAAGCACAAAAATGTCAATATTTCTAAAATACGTTTTTTGTGTTTCGAGCCATTTATCTCCCTGGATTTCTAACCAAAATCGATAAATGAAGTAGGAGTATGAAGAGTAATGACTGAACGTGGTGACATTACATTCAACCTCACTATTCATCGCATTTTATTCGCGAAATTTTCGCACGGGTCGTCTAGTAATTAACAAAATCTGTAAAGAAAACTCACATTAAAACATTATCCGTTACTACCGTAAAGAAATTGAATTATTTTCACCTTTTACTTGATGCATTACACAACTAGGAAACAGAAATAGTTTGACAGTGTATGACAGAATTTTTTTGATAAATTGAATCTCATCTTCTTTAATAAAATACATTATCTGAAGACTGCGTGCTCCTCGATAGCTATTGGCTAGAGAAGCCGTGACTCATCAGTTACGGAGCGTGCATAAACCACGTAGCTCCATTTTGGCCTACTGTAACCCCCCCCCCCCCATATAGCCCTACATGGCTTTTGAATCTCCCCCACCCCACGTAGCATGTAGTTTTTTTTCCCCTTTTGATTCCAGAAGACATTTTGTACTGTTTTCTCTTGTCAGACGATTGTAAATTATATAAGAAGATAATTAACTGAGGTAAATAAATATCCACATGCTGTTGTGAGTTCTGTTCCTCATTTTAACTGTGAAAAATGTTATGAAAGGAAAGCAACGTGGCATGGCTCGGAAGCCCCCCTCCCCCCACGTAGCCCATCGTAGCCTTCCAGTCAACCCCCCCCCCCCCCCCTGGACCGAGCCATGTGGTTTGTGCACGCTCCCTTAACAGTGACCATAGTCATTCGCAATTAGAGGTTAGGTGCACAGTATAATAGCTAAGCAACTGATATGAAATTAATTTTCATAATACAGTCATTAATTTTGCTTTTAATAGCATTTCATAGTTAATAAAATATGGAAATACTTTACTGCTGAAAAAAACGTGGAACTACTTTTTAATAACGTGTCGACTTTAAGAAACTTAAACAGAGAATGCCAGTATTCATTTCTGCCTAGACTAAATTTTATGGCCAAAGCTTATACACGTGTTAGCTATTAAATGGACTTTAAGTTTACCTTTTTATATAGATTTAAATCATTAAAGATACGACTTTGTATACGCGGTGTGGAAATAATTACTTCAGTATATTTTTGCCTTCAGCTACAGCATTTACTATTTAAAACACGTAAATATCTCTTCTTATTAAAAAAAATATGTAGCACTTACTTCATTTAACAAATTTAAATCTCAACAAACAGCTTTACAATTCAAAAACGATATTCTTGGCGCATAACAGCGATCAGAGATATTAGAAATTAGAGATTATGTGCACTGTTTAATAGATACGCTACTGCCATGAAATTAATTGCCATAATACAGTCATAAAGTTTGCTTTTTATAGAATTTTATTCTTAAAAATTTGGAAAAACATTTCAGCTGAAAAAAAAGTGGAACTGCGAGTACTTTTCAGTAACATGTCGCTAATGAAAGGAACAGTTAAAAAACTTAAATTTCTCATTGTCTGTAATCACGTATACCAAATGTCATTCTGGTGTAGGCTAAATTTCAATTTAATTAGAACTTTCACTAATGTTGCTGCTTGATCAAAGTTTACATATCATGGTTTATTTGCTTTTTACATATTTGACTAACCACTTTCATTAGTGGTCTTTATTTACGTTCGCTGTACGTGAGTTATTAGTTTATTTAAAGCGGATATCAGGCCAAAAATGTCACCAAATGCAATATTCTGACAATTCATTTCTTTTGAGTTGTTCAGTTGTTTAATAATCTGCAATGTGTTTAATTTCTCCGGCAGTTACAGATACTATGACCAAAGATTACATTATGAATGTTTGCCCAGCCTCAATAAAACAAATGCTTTTGAAGCAAACAGGAATTCTTAAAATTTTGCAGAATGAAATTTTAGGGTCAAATACAAGTAAAGTTGTGTTTCCGCTAGTTCGAGTCTACGGCCTTTGAAACAATTAAATGGTAGCACAACTTTCCTTGTCCATGTTTAACACGCCTGTTAATATTTCTGAGTTCTTCTAGCTCAGAGATTTTAGTCACCATAAGATATTTTTTTTTTTTTTTTTTTTTTTTTTTTTTTTGTGTGCAGAAGATAAGAAACAATTAAGTTTATTAAAAACTCGGAGAAAGTTTATATGAAACGTACCTAATCACAGAATGTATCAGTCAAATAAATAATTGCAATGTTGTTGCAGGCCATGTATCCGCAGTTGCTTATTACGTAATAATATGATTAAAATGTTTATAAAACCGTATAGAAAAACTTTAACGCAGATTCGTGGATGAGAGGTGAAACGCGTACAACGTAGCAATAAATAAATTAAACAGTTGCATTGGCGTTATTTTTCAGCTAATAATTAAATAAATAACAGTGATCCGTTTTTGATATAATACTTTCCGTAATTTGAAGCAAATTTTTAAATCTTAGCTAATATTCCGATAATCTAACCAGAGTAAGGTACTCATATTACGAAAAATATCGTTAAAATGATCCAAATTCATTTTTCCTTACTTGCTTTTCCGGACTACTCCCTCCATAGGTGATACCAGTCGTTTTTGATGGGCGTTAAAACTAGTAACTAGAAATGAAATTAAAATGAGCGCAATTGCCATGTCATGATTATTGCTCGTCTGAAAACAATTCGGTAACCATAAAATGGTAGAGGAAATTCTGTAAGCATGCAGAGTGCGTCGCTCGCTTTTCAACCCCCCCCCCCCCCTCTCTCTCTCTCCGTTGCTGTGTAGTTACGATAATGCAGCCTGACGCGTACGTATCGTGCGCGCTTGCACTTTTCATTATACTTGGTTTTTCATTTCGCCCAACCCTTTATTTTTAATTTCCCGCATCGTGTGTGCTTCGCTGCGCTACGCATTGAGGGTGATAAATTGGAATTCCTGTTGACCTGTAACGGAGTATCGGCTTTCGACGACAGAAATTATGCATCAGATACAACCTTTTTTTTTTTTTTTTGCTTATCGAGTTCACTGTTTATAGGGAGCTTGAAATTTACGAGAAAATTGGTATCTGTTTTCCTTTGTGTTTGTTGTTAACCGTAGCGCTGAAAAGCTACATCCTGCGCTGTAAATACTTATATTTAGACTGGAACTAGGCTTCAGTGTTGTTAGGGGTAAATGTTGGCAAGTTTTGTACGAAAGTGTAAAGTGATTTTACTCTCCGTAGAATCGGCGCTGGCCACGGGAGAGTGCTCTCAAGGCAAATGTATTTCTACAGAAATAATTTAAACATCATACTTACTGTAATGGACTTCTTTGAGAATGCAATGTCATTAGAATGTCTGTAGGCTACAGCGACGCAAGTAGTTAAAACTCCCGTGTGGCGATTTCACCTAATGGATGTTACAATAAATAAAGGCTTTCGAGAAATAACCTTTGTATTCTCAACATAATCGAGAGATTTCGGTGACAAAAAAGTTGCTGTGACTGGAAGCTATACGTGAGTGACTTACCGTCACTTGAAAGCGTTTTATCCCACGAAATATAAAGTAATTGCATTGAATTGAGCTGTTATCGAAGGGGATAACAATCAAGTGATGCAGTTAATCACAGAAGGTAAAAATATTTCAAGGGTGATGTTTTTAGGCCAAACCAGTCTGAGGCGGTACTGCAAGAGCTGAGTATTTATATGTTTAAGAATTCGTGAACAGACGTATCTCAGTCACTAATTTGAGACAATGAAAGAATATCTGATACTATTTTCACTCACTTCAAAGCACAGCTTATTACCACAAAAAATGTAAAAATTATTTTTTTATCAATATTTTAATTTGGCTGGATACTAACCATAAGTCAAATGAACTCGTAAGAATAATACCATTATAAGCAATTCAGTCACTCACTTTTTCACAAATAGGTAAAGACTTGCATAGATTTAGTAATTCTTAATTAATACATTATCTTGAAACCATGGTAAAGTATGAATGAAAATTATGTGTGGAAAAATTTTGCTGAACAAATATTTTTTATTTTCAATAGAATGTGTTTATTGATTAAATTTCACAAGATACATCAGTTTTAACAATTTGCCGTATTATAATATTTCTCAGCTCTCACATTTTAGCCATCTAATGAGAAATATTTAGGAACTCTTCACAAGTGAAACTGTTTGTTCCCCTTCGCAGTGCACTTTGCGACGTGTTGTCCATCGGATGGAACACATTCACACAGTTGTTTAGAATGTAGTAGTTCAATCCAAATGTAAAACCAAATAATTTTAAAAAAAATACCTGTTCACGTTTTGTGTTCCTATGAAAGTGTTTACATTATTATCGCCACTATACAGAGAAAGTCACGTAGCTACTGTTCTTAAATTGCCGCGTTATTTAATTTTTTGTCATTCTTAAGAATCCATATTGAGACAACTCTGTTTCATGTAACTAATTAGGTCAAAATATACGTTGAATATGACCATTTTGAAGGTCTACTGGAACTGAATAACCTTTGTATTTCATAACAATTGACCTAAAAGAATTTTTAATGTACTTAAAAACAACTAATGAATTTTAAGAATAAAATTATTTCGTTAACAGATTCGTGTCAATTTATCAATGCATAAACCTTTAGTTTTTTAGTCTTGAGCTATTCTTCTTATTTTTGTTTCCTTGGAACAAGTTTAACTTTTTGCTCATTATTTTCGTACTATCGACAGTTTTTTTTTTTTTGTACGTACGATGTTTTACTTTTAATTTTTTAAATATATTGATGCAATGAAAGTTATATAATTTGAAGTTACTAACTGGTTAGAATTTGTGAACTGCCAGATCATTCAAAATCAATTCAGTCTACAGTTATAAGAATTTAAATTTAATGATACAGTAACAGAAAACTGAATTATGAAAGTAAAGTTCAATGAACGTTCGTTCCAAGGTTGATTATGCTGGATGCTTCATGGTCCTAAACTCTTTTCGAACTTAAAACTACTGGAACGTTGTTAAAGATCTTTCAGATGTTCGAGAAAAACTGAACTCACTATTATGTTAATTGAGTAAGTCAGTCAGCAGAGGATACGCTTCCAGGAGACGGTAAAAGGTTTTTCGTAAAAAATTTAGGAAAGTGAAAAATGTTTTTGTTTGAGCCGGAGAAATATTATTTTAGCTTTGTTTTATGATGTGAAATACTGTTTTGCGCTCTACACCATCACGAAACTTAAGGGGGCTATGTCTTTAATATAAAGACAGTTTTCGTCATCTGTCACGCCATGACGTCACGCTATGACGTCACGCTTCCCGCCTCCGCTGCACATCAAACGACAAGTGGAGATGTTCGATATTAGGCGCGTCATTTAATAACAGCTACATTTAGTTATACATGAGCGAATAAATTGTCAGAACACTGAAAGAAAAATACGTATTCCATTGAAATCGACATATTAATTGAATCGGTCATTTCAAAAACCTCGTAAGTCACAAAATTATAATTTTTCAGAAATCAATAAAAACTGTTTCATACACAAACAAATGAGTTTTAAAGGACTTTTTTATGTTTAATTTAGTATTTGACTGGTAAAAAATTAAAATACGTATAACCTTTACAGTTTATTAATAGAAATAATGAAAAAAACCTGAAAAACAGTTCTTGACTTATGTTGTTTTAGCGAGAAATAGGTTTAGTGGTGTATAATTTAACCAAAACAATCGTAGTAATTATATTTTTTATTGCTTATAATTAAGAATTGCACTTAAAAATAATCTTATGAACATTTTACATACATTAATTTGTCATGTTTTAATATCTTTATGGTACATAATCATATTCTCCGTCATTCTCATCTGGATTATTTTCAACATTTGCAGTTTGCCAGCTAAAAATGTTGTTATAAAACGGCATATGCTCTTCCAGAATGCTATCTTGAACTTGTTTTAAATCGTCTATTTTTTTTTTTTTATTGATGGGCACTTTTAAATCATAGGCTTTGGTTGATGGAAGTGAAACAGAAGTTGTTATTTTCTTTATTAATGAGAATGAATGTTTAATCAATCCATCAATATATTCTTCGGCTATGATAGTTCCTTTTCGATCTGAATCATACTGAAAACTCATGTATGTCGAAGGTGCAAATGGCTTTTTCTGGTCCTTTGGGACTTTTTTTCCATAAGATTCGCACACAATAGTAAAAGACAAGTGAAGTTCAAATGACATTAATGGCGATGGTTTACAAAAATTGAAATATAGTTGATCCAATCAAATCAAAGCAAATTTAAAATGACAAACTCAGTCATAAACTACTCCTGCCATCTAGTGGTGCATGCAAAAACCTCTTAAGTCACTGACTAATGTTGTTTATGCAATGAACGTCTTTCACGCGGTATTATTAAAAGAGGAAGGAATGTATTGACTTAAATTATTTTTACCCAGAATACGCATCTACCTTTGAGGAACCATTTTCAGCAAAAAAAGCATGTTGGAAAAAAATGTGACTTAAGTGGTTTTTGAAATGACCGATTCAATTATTAGTTGCTTTTCTTAATTAATATTCGTTCGATGTATATTTTTCTTATGCATTCTGGACTGCGATACCGTTGTTACAGTAGGCTAACAAATATATATATTACATCATTTTCGAGGTAATTAGCGTTATTTGCAGAAAATTGTATTTGTCAGCGAAGAAACGAATTGCTAAAATACTGCATTCAACACGTCATTTTTTACGGGCTTAAAAGATATTTATATACAATGTAGATACTTTAAGTCACTGTTATAATATACTGGAATGAATGATTTGCCGGAACACTAAAATACAGGTTTACGTTTAATAAATTAATTATTGGTTGCTTTTATTACTGATGTCACTATATCAGACATATGTAAATATTTACAGCAGATCAAATTTAGATCGCAATACAAATAATGTACTCGTACGCGGGTAATTGCATCTATAAATTTTGAACAACAATATTAGTAGAAGTTGCGGTTATTTCGAAATGCAAATGGGACCAGGCAACTGACACATTTTTCTTACAGACTAAATCACGATTAATTTAGTTTTATAACTAATTTAAGCTGTTTTCATAAAGCTCAGAGTAGCTGAAGTTACGATATTTGTATATGGATGGAAGTAGTTCCGTATTTATCGTGCTGAATAAGACTTGGACCAGGAATATAACTAATATCGCACACTATAAGGTTTTAGGACATATAACTTATTTTTAATCTAATTCGTTCCTTAATTCTGACATTCATTCAGTGGAGCTTCCATCTGTATCGCTGTGTAAACTACAACCAAAATATACACAAATTACAAAATAAGGTTATGAGCTTTGCATAACAACAATACCTATTTATTCAGGAAACCGCAGATAAATGAATATGTCAGAACACTCCGTTAAACCCGTCATTTTTGACAGACTTTGAGGCTAGTATATTTATGTTGAGGATATTTGCGAAAAGTTTACTGAGACTGACTTTTTAGATGTTCTTAAAACATAATATACTTAAAAAATAGAGTTTTGTGTATTTCCCTATTTGTAATTTCCTTGTGTGTGTTTACCGATTTACCATGAGGTCTCTCACAAAAATTACTGATCAAATTTCGACACAGATTTTATAGTTTGAAGGCTTGGGGTCCGTATTAAAATCTGTTATGAACATAAACTCTTTTAAATAACAAGTGGTATCGCTTAAGAACTATTCAGTGAATTTTGGTTAGGTTTTCCCAATTTGAATGTTTTTACGTGTCACAATACCTGGATCGGAGGAGAATATTAAAAAAATTCTAATTTTCTAATTATACTGAATTTTGATGAATTAAACACATCCAAAATATATTTAGATATCTAAAAACAATCAAAAAATCAAATCGGTATTTAGTGGTTCAAAAACCAATCACGCCACTTAGTTTTTCGCGATATATTTTCGTTGGGTCTAAATTTCCTGGGGAAAAAATAAATAAAATAGAAGCCTGAAATATGAATTTAACTAAGGATCAGTATAATTGAATTGCTTGCAACAACAAACAGCTTGTAGGTCCGTTTTTACTCGCACATTGTGTCAGTGATTCTCTAGTTTGCCAGGACGACGCGAACAAAATCACGGAAGAAATATTGTATTAAATAATTTTGGCATTTGAATTAATACATTAATAACCGGTTTTGTTTGTTATGGTAATGAATTTGGCTTACCCAAGATATTTACTATAAAAATGGAAACTTGTTAGGAGATAATTTATTTAAGCGGAGAAAAAATTTTAGCCGTGTACGGCTGTTTCAGTTTCAGATATAATTAGAGGCAGCTTAAGTAAAATTCAGTTTCATCTGAATGTCAGTCTTTTAAGTCAACGTGAGTTCATTGGGCCTGATGATGTAAAATAAAGTAGTAATGTCAGTTTCTTTAAAAAGTTATGACATGATTGATCGAGCGCCCTGAAGGGAAATCAACCACTTATGACTTTCACTCTTCAGAGCCAAACATAGCTTGCTCTTAACAGTTCAAACGGAGTTGAGTCGTTGGTCACAGTGAAGTAGCACCGAACGTGGTGGGTGAGCGGTAATGCTCTGGCCTTCGATTCAGGAGAATGCGGTTTCGAATCCCTGTCCGGCCATCCAAATTTGGGTTTTCTATGGTTTCCCCAAATCACTCCAGGCGAATGACTGGTTGCTTCGCCCAAAAATCGCCGAATTCCTTTCCGCTCCTTGCCCCAGTCCTCTCCCGTCAATAATGATGTCGACGAGGCATAGAGCCACAATGGGGAGGGGGGAGGGCGGAAATGTAAAGTAGCATAAGATCAGATTTTTGTTTCGACAAATCATTTGGATCCACTTTAAATTTCTGTAATGCCGTTTTAAATCACTAGGCCTTAGATCTCGAAGGAGTGGAGTTAAAAAAGCGTTGTGAGAAATTTGTTTTATTTCGAGTGCCTGAAATAGGCATGATTGTTTGCGACATCGTATTGTGATAGAGAATGGAAAGAACCAGAATTAGGCGAGGTTCCTTCCTGAAAAATGGCCAACAATCGAACATTATGGAGGTTGAAGAATGCCTTTACAAGGCTCTTATTAAAAATATATTAACAGAAAATTATACGTTTATTTAAGGCAATAACCTCATAAGCATTACTCGATCAGAAAATATAAAGTATAGCGATTTGAAATGGTACTGACCAGTTTGATCATTTATGTACTTGCAGAAAATAACATTCATAAGGTAGAAATTGTACTGTTATTTTGAGAAGTCATGGAAAATATTCTGGAAATTCGTGTTTCCATTTTATCATTTTTTATTGCGTACTTAAATAGTTGCAGGTGACATTTGCGGAATGTTATGTTTCAAGTAAAAAAATATGCGGATGGTGTAAGAACTAGGTGTGAACAGTTTTATTTACAGTCTTCATTTTTTTTTTTTCGTATTGAAATAATATTCCTCGCAGCATGGTTTAAAGTCTCTTCGGCAGTTATGGCTTCGTTAAGGAGAATGTACTCTAGGGAAAGGAAGTGAATACTGCTATTTGTCTTCTCTTCCGTAGTATTGTGTGCTATATTTTTGTATTTGTGAATGACGTAATTTTGAGATCGGAGTATGGAGTATACTGAATTTATATCATGTTGGTTGCTTTGCCAGTGACCCGCAGCGTAACGGCTGGGTGATGATTATCCATTACCCGTTGATCCAGGCTTTTTGGCTCTCCTGGAGGGAGTTATTCCTCCAAATCAACTTTCTCGGAAAATTAATTTGGTTGGTGTCCTCTTGCCTACCGCAGTGATGGAAGTGTATGTACGTGTTATTGTTGTGCAGGGATGACTGTATTGTGTATATATATCGAGGGTAATGTGTTGTGATTAATTGAAAAATGAAGGAAGTGACTGGCTGAAAACCGATGCTGACCAATTCACGCCTACTCTTCCGAAAACGCCTACTCTTCCGAAAACGCCAATGCAGCCATCAAACTTAACGTTCGCATCCAACGATCGAATCGCTTTCAACACCGCCGTATTCCATACGCAAGCAGAGAGGTTTGGGATTTAACCCGGGACTTCGGTGCATAATCTCATGATCAGGAATTATGCACTACCACCTCTCCTGCTCTGGGGCCAAGTCCCGATCGTGAAAATTTCTTGACTACGGGAGCCCCAACATCCGTCATGTGCCGGATGCCATCACTGTGCTGCAACCAAGTGAGCCAAAGAGGTGGGTTAATGGCTAGATAACATGCTGATAACTTTAAAATAAATGATTAAAAAACACCTGCTCGGAGATAACAATGGACTCGTGGCGAGAATTACTTTTTCGATATAACAGTTCCCAACAATGATCTGAAGCATTAAGATGATGTCAGCAGAAGTACATCACGACACTTATACATCCATATTATCGTAAGTCGTATCAATAGGTGCGGCAGTTTGCTACTCTTACACTAGTCTGAAAAGTTCCCAGTCTTACTCACAAATAACGATGCCGTCTATCAACAGCGGAACATTGACACAAGCAAACATAACTTACTTAGAAAAAAACAAAACCTTCTAACAGTGACAGATATCTGCAGTAACTAGTGAGTACCAGGAGAAATGGCAGAAAAAATCATTGACAATACTGCAGTGAGTTTCTCCTTTTACTTACACTAATGTACATATTGTTACCGACGTTCTAATACAATATTCATCAAATTTGTAATATGAGGAAACATTGTTCTGTAACTCAGAAATTGTGTGTTAATGCGAACGTTTACCAGAACTGCTACAGAGATTGTCAGGTACAGCTAATAGTGTACTGTTGCGCAGCCAATTTCGTTTTCCCGTCGCACACCCCTATTCATCGCATCTTCATTGAGTCATTGAGTCGCGCCTCTGGCTGCGTGTAAATGCTTGCTTTGTGCAACAGAAGTTTAAGAGGTGTGTAAACTTCGTAGAATTCCCTCTTGCATGTGGGCTTCACCAGATACTGGTAGTGGGTTTCTTCCGTTTCTCTACAAAACACCTGCACTGGGACCAAGACTTTTTCCCCTTATCTATGCCGAGCTGATGACAACAAGAAATTGCTTGGCAGTTGCCGTACTGCCCATACCATAGACTAAATACTGATAGATTAGAACGAGACTTCTTAACAAAGATAGTGAACAAGAAAAGCCAAAAGACTATATAACGTTATGGCTTCACGTGAATAATTGTAGTGTCGGTCAAAGCGTATCCTGGACTACTAACGTTTCGTAGCCAGCGTATTAAAGCTTATTTCTATGTATATCAACTCCCCTAATATCTCCAGACAGAAAAGAATACTAGAAGATATCCACGTCGTACCCTATTCCTGCAAAATTTCTCTCGGCAACTAATTTAAAGTCAACGGATTAGTTTTTATTTGTGCTAGATCTGAATACGAACAAGTGCAGTTAAATCCGAGCGTTCGTGTTGAATATGACGGCTTAAGTTGACAACCTCAATATTTTCTTCATTCCCAACTCGAAAATCCCGTAAGCTTCAGCAACCAGCTACAAAACGACAGCTCATTCTCTAACACTTCTCAAAATTTTTCATTTCCCCGCGTGGTACAGTTCTTATAAACTACTCTAGTACCCCAACTAGTTCAGTTTTATAGCCCATTTGAGTTTTATATCTTTGTGCATTTCTTACACATTCAGAAGTTTTTATGTTCATTTCATTCTATGTCGTGTTCACATGCCTAAAAATATTTTACCAAGTTTTGTAGTTTCGCAGCATGTCATTTAAAAGGACTTCTTTAATGGTGTATTAATTACACAGCAATTTATTAGTAACTACTTGCTTAAATTACACTTTATCGCATCGTATGGGTAATGAACCAGAATTGTAATGACAGTTCTGGACAAACGGTAGGGATAAAATGATAAACGCGAGTAATATAAAGTCGGTTACACTTTGTTTTCATTGTTTCTCATAAATTAAATATCTGCAGTAAAGGTAAGACTGATTACCAGATATGTTTTCCGAAATTACCGTATAGTTATTAAGTGCTGTGACGAGCTAACCGGGTTGGGAAGACGCGTGAGGAGAATACAGAGTCTGTATGAAGTATACACTGACGATAAGACCTGGAAGGAGAGATTACGTTGGTTTCAGGGGCGGGGGGTCGTAGAAGTTTACCTTTGTAGGTAAGGCAGGGATTGTAACAACTTTTCGAAGCAACTTGTGAGGTACACAACCTCACATTTTGTGATTTTGACATTATTAAAGCTATTTTTATTTAATATTGTAATTGTATATAAGTTACTAACTCTGAATTTTAAGTTCCAAGGTCAAAGCATGTCAAGATGGATATAATGAGATCTCTGGAAAATAAATAACAGTCCAGAGAGTTGAAGAAAATAATTGGAAGGAAGAGGACGTGTTGGTTGTGGAAAGAATATGATTTAAGAGAAAAGATAAAACAGAATGGCTAGATGGAAGCCACGAAGAATCCTGGCGGGATTAATAACAAGAAAATAATACCCTGAGGGCAAGGAAATTAGGGTTTAATACAGATAATGTAATATGACTTTGGAAAAGATAATTGTCTGTTAAATGGAAAATATAAAAGTTGTGAGATAAGTAGAAAGTGTTTTATTTGAGATTGAAATATAGATATAGACCAAGGAGTTGATTTTAAGTTTGTGTGGTAAGAATTTGATTAATAATAATTTGATTTACAGCTTGAGTATCGGAATAAAACCAGCAACGGACAAAGAGGGATCAAGGAAATCCTTATATACTGGCCTGGTGCAGGAAATATAAGTAAAAGTATTAATTTCAAAGTATTGTAAAGTAACACTCACATGTATTACTACAAAACAAATAAAGTAACGAAAAGGGTACGTTACAAACTGCTGAACAATTTAGTTCAAACAGAGAAAGAAATTAAAGTAAAAATTCTAGTGATTAAGAAGTAGGTGTGTTAGAAAATATTTTGCCGGCGATGAAAGCTGCATCACTGTTAATATTAATTAATAATTAGTACCACTTCTTGTCATTTGAGGTGCTTTTGTTTAGCATCATATTGGTAAGGTATTAAATTCATGCAAAAAGACTGGAAATGCATGAAGATCAGTGACCGACGTCTACATAAAGCTATTGTGTGTGTGTGGTATCCTGGAGCGGTCGGATGCAGTTTATTTTCCGCGTTTCGAAATACCTGTGTCACCCTACGAAAAGCTGAGAAGTCCCTTCCTGTTTTGCAAAGAATGAATAACGTAGAGGCAGTGGCGTTGTTGGGGAATCTAAGGAACATGCAAAGCTCCGCAAACTTTATTCTTTGGCGTAATTAGCTAGTGAGTTTTGGGACTGGTCCTTTCATTGTGGAGTACGACAAAGAAACTGTAGCCTACAGGCTCTGAAGATATTATCCTCTTCACAATGGAGGAATAGGACAATGCAGTGGGAGACGGATCTCCTGGAACACAAGCTTTCTTTGAATGCTATGAAGGAGGTAGACTACATACGAAGAAACTGCTCGCAATGAAAAATTATGAAATGTTATTTGCTGATGAATGGACGACAGGGAATAAGGGAAATGATAATTTAAGCCCTCCCTCTTTAAATTCGAAAAGCCGTTTCATATTATATTGGAGCCTTTTTGACAGTAAAATATGACTCTCCACCGTTTTTTTAATCCGCCTTGCGATGCAACTCGATGATGACTGTTGTAGTTAGAAAAGTTTATTTGAAGCTGATACTTTATTCGTAGGAAAATCTTCGTATGGTCGCGTGAGAAATTTAGCTGTTCCAATTTGCTATGTTTTTTTTTCTGTTATAATAATGTTTCCTTCTTTGGTTGCTTTGGATGGATAATTAAAGTCACCATGAATAGAATATATAATAGTGCCAGCAATATTAATCTTGGATGTTTTAATGTGTTGTATATTGTTCCTTTTTCGCGGTTGCTATTCAGTATTTGTTGTGGAGTCGAGTCAGGAGTCCTGATATACCAAAGTGCTGCCATTTATTCTGAGCAGCACCCACAGAGCATCCAGAATTAAAGCCGAATTTTCGATTAACATACCTACATCGATATTCTGCTGTAAAAACATGAATAACGGAGAGTAATAAGCAAGTGCCTCTAAGCGTGTGGGGAGGAAGAAAACGTATGCTTCCGCACAATATGTCATTTATTTCCATTTGCAGCTGATGTGTGTGTGTGTGTGTGTGTGTGTGTGTGTGTGTGTGTGTGTGTGTGTGTGTGTGTGCGCATGTTTGCAGCTGAAATCCTGTGATCCCATTCGTGTTGCAAATTTTTCAGCTGTGTACTAGTGTAGTATGTATGTAATCCATAACTGCAAGACCCCACAGAAGATTTAGTTTTGGTATGAAAATAATCCGTAAGAAATCAAGAGGAAACAGATGCTTTCCTGCCAAGAGTTTGGTCGATACATTTGTAGTGTGTGCGTACTGTAATGAGTATTTTGTCTCTTCCCGTATTTGTAATTTTTGGTGAGGGAACTGTTGGTGGCGAAGATCTATTGGTAAGCATCATTAAAGAAAGACATTGAGGTTAAACTTTACTGTCTATTATCTGAGTATGTTTTCTAAATAATTTAACCACGATTTTTGTGTAATAACTGAAACATGAAATGCTTAAGTTATAGGTCTCAGAAAGGGTTTGCCGTACTAGACCAGTGGTTTGTTTCGTCGTATTTCTCCATATAATTCTCTTTATTCCGCTTCAGTAGCTCCGTATTTGAGACCCATTTAACGTTCAGCTTTTTTTCTGTAAAAGCTCATTCTTTTATGTCAATATTTGTAATAATCAACGTTTCGCTTCCGCAAAATGTTCCACTAGGGACGAATATTTCAGGAACAACTTCATAATTTTCGGCCATCGGTGGTAATTTTACTTCCCAAGTAACAGAATTCACTTACTTCTCCTATTGCATTCAATCCTATTTTTATATTTAATCTACTAGTATTGGCATCATTTCTACTACATTTAATCACTTTTATCTTGCTTTGATATATATTCAGTTCAAAATGTTCCTTCAGTATTTTGTTCATGCCATTCAGTATCTTCTCAATACCTATGTAATTTGAATACTGATTAAGAATGTATTGATTGACTCTGAATGAAAAAAAATTAGGTTTTCAAGTGTCACTTAGTTTTGGTATTGTGACACTACTGAGTTGTAACATCATCAGCTGAAGATAACAGTAAGTACTTGCATTATTCCTTGTATGGTAATCTGTTCGCTGTTTGCTATTTTCTCCCATCACCGAACCGTCGTTCAACAGGTAGCGAGTCAGCAGAGAACCTTTCGCAGATTGATCGGACTTTCCCCCACTTCTACCGCCACACCAAACACCCCCACCCGCCGCACAGCAACCCCCACCACGCTGTTCGCACGCAGCGTCTCACGCGCCTTCGCACCGTGTGACGTCACGAGCCGGTGCCGGCGTCTCCCGGCGGGCGCCGCCTCGTAGTTGGGCGGCTCGCCGCCAGGAGTGCTGCAGTGCGCGGGCCGGCGCGTTGGCCACCCCCGCGAAATGTGGAACCACCCGGCGCGCTTTTATATTCGCGTCGGGCTTATGTTAATTACTCCCTGCCGGCGATGACGCCCGCTCGCTCTGGTTTTTGTTTGTCTCAAGTGTGTCTGTGTTTATTTCGCCGTGTGTGTGACGTCAGAAGGATTGCAGTGGTCATATCTGGGAGTATTATTTTCCTAACTGTTGACAATGTGCCGAAATCGAGTGATTTATGCAATGCCGATGTGAAGTAGATACTAAAAAAAGATTTTCTGTATGGAAGAGAATGTGCAGGCTGTAATAGTGAATTTACCGGATTCTAATTCGAGGTATTCTCAGGAATGGTTCGCTGCAAATATTTGGCGGATACTGTAGGGTTAAATGCTCGCTACCTAGGTTTTGATTCTGAGGAGTGACCACGAGTTTATGTAGAAGCAACGAAAAAGTACCACAAGCGAAATCAACGATAATCATGTGTGAGAATGGATGCAGTTACTTTCCTCTCTGGGTTTTCATACGTTGTTGCTCGTTTATAGTGGTATCAGGAAAAAGGTGTCAACCGAAAATATAGTATTAAAACTAATGAGACAGTTTAGAGTCCATCTGGGGCCAACGCCCACTGGAATAAGCGACAATTCTGTATATGACGTCGTCGTGACGTTACTGTGACTGGTGCGCTACAATGGTCCTTGGCCGTTGCTAGGCAGCACCATGGTGTTACACTACTACCAGAGGCTCTTCATCCTCAACACGTCGATCGTCTCTGAGCTACTGGACGTGGTTGCTGTACTAGTGAGTATAGATGCATTCTTGCTGCGTACATTGACCCCGTAGCGTGATAACAGAACGTCGCAGAGTGCACTTCATTGAGCGTGAAGGTATTCTCTCATGCAGGCATCATTCTGTTTTAAATTTTCTCCCTCTTTTTTTAAGTCTACCATAATTGCAGATATGTTTCCTAATGCCTACTGTTAACGTGGAATGGATTTTGGATGAAGTACTGTGGTTACCTCTGCTGGCTAGGATCAGCAAGTGAGGCTAGACGGCAAAGACTGAGATTCAGCAGCTGGCAAAAAGATTGGCAGCAAGTCAATAAGATCACAGGAATTATTGTTACTATAATGCTAGCAGAACAGTACACGTCTTATCGATGAAGGGAGTTCTTTTGGCAATACTACGATATCCGAGGCACTGAAATTTTACCGATTTGATGGTTCCTTGAAAAATAGTAAATTTATCAATATTTTTTTTATTTTGTATATTAATGTTTTACTCCTTCCAAACAACTCAGAGCCATTTATTACAATATTAATTATTTTCGTTATAAACAGTTTGCAGCCATGCCAGATGTGTAAAATTAATAATATCCTAGGTAGTACAGCTATCTCTATGGTAGAAAATCGTTGGAAGCTTACAGTAAAGCAATATCTATGGTACATAATGACAGCACTGAACGAAACTTATTACTGACTGTTTTTCTGTTTTTTTGTGTCGTTTCTGGATTTGTAGACGGAAGATATGCACGAAATCCTTTTTTTTTTTTTTTTTTTTTTTTTAAGGAATAATGGTCTCTAGTATATATCTACGTTAATTTTAAACAGGTAGCAATACATATTTCTTAGATAATAATTAGTAGTGAAGTGTGTATTTTCCTTTTTTAAACATCTGATATCTCGGAAACTAAGCGAAATACCAAAAAATCTTCCTTTTCGATTTTTTTTTCGTCGAGATCTATAAGAATCAACCATCAAATCTGTAAAATTTCAGTGCCTCGGATATCGTAGAATCCCCGTTCTTTTTTAATGTTGTTTTGACAAATACATTTTTGTGGCGCCAGGAACAAATATTTTCCAACCTTAACCATAGGCGTATGGCATTATAGGTATCATCATGATGTGTGTCGTAAACATTTTGTTAAATAACTGTGTTTGTGGTGCTTACCTTCTAAAGAAGGAGAAATTATTCATTCATAAATCCAACTTCATTCCATTATATGCCACCTTTCTTACTGATTTTTATATGTCGTTAGATATAAAGCACAAATTTATCATTTAAACTATCTATTCCGAACGCTTTGTTGTCTGTTAGTGTCATCTTGGATATGAAAACTTGGTAACGATAAATGGAAAACGTTCGTTTAAATTTCGGTGCAGGCTAAACATCGCACCATTTACTAATATTTTCGCAATTAGTGTAACGAAATCATGTTTATTGCAGGTTTATTGTTCAAACAATAACTGTTATCACATATTTGCCTAGCACTCTGTGTTTACAACGATATTGACTTTTTTATACTTTATTGTTGTAATTTAAACTCGGTGATTCAGTTCTTCTTTTTTTTTTTTTTTAAACTCAGTCTTATGTACTGCAAGGTTTAGATCAATTCGAATTTGACGATTCTACTTCGTCGCTAGATGACGTCGTGATACGTTTGACCTGATTCGGCACCGCGGCATGTGTTACGACTCTGCGTGACCTGGCATCTGAACAGGAAATGAAAATCTCATTTTAACCTCATAATTCTTTAGGGCCGTATTTCGTTTAATTACTGCAAGTTCGCAAGGAGAGAACCACAATGGAATCTTGACGTAGTATAAAAACTCGGGTATCTCATGACAATGCCGTCCGCATTAGTGAATCTCCGTTTATGAGAAATATGAGCTTAAATATGGTAAAAAAATGTGCTGAATGTAACGCTGCTAAATAAAACAGACTGAATGGCTACGAGCGTTAAAACTAGGCGTTATCGTACTTTAGGTCGCGTGTTCGATACGCGACGGGGGCAAGCTTCCCCCCCCCCCCCCCCCAGTGTGTGTGTGTGTGTGTGTTTTTTTAATTAATGTTCGATGTTTGTACCATTGTGGATGTTTTTTTAAAACGTTTATCACACTTCATTTTGCTTTTTAGTGATAATGGACTTCCTATTTTGTTCCTCGGATTCTGTGGGGATTGATATTCACTTTTCGGTATGTGTATTGGTCTGGTTAATTTCACGTACTTTTACGTAACTTTGATTATTTTTTTTTTTCCAGCTATCTGAACATGCTGAAGAGACACGGTAAAGAGCAGCGGATTATCTGAAAAGGCCAAATTGTGTGTACGAAGAATGTTATAGTTTTAGATTCTGACAGCAGTGTACAGACAAAATAATTAATATTTTCAGTCATAAAAATCTAAGTCCAGTTGTGCTCCAATATTTTCGCTACAAAATTATACGTTTGATAAAGAGAACAACACAAGTTAGCGAAAATGTACTCTGTTCGCGGACGGATTGAATAGCAATATTAAATCTCAGACAGCAATAGGGCATGAGCACTTAAGTCTTATACGAAAAAAACGGCAAAGAAGTTTCCTTTTGCTAGGGAATGTAATTAGTACATTAAATCAAACCCCTCATACAGTTGGAAATACACTTGGCATCAGTGGCGGATCCAGGATTTTGTTTTTTTTTGGGGGGGGGGGGGGCTAGGATTTGGTTTGGGGGGGGCTTGACTCGGGCGAGGAGGGATTCGCCGACAATCTCATTATTCCAGATTGCCGCCCTTATTAAAACTGTAGAGCAAAAAAAAAAGGTCCCCAAAATCCATGTCGTCAGGAGTGACTTTGGTGCTTTTGGGGGGGGGGCTTCATCCCCCTAGCCCCCCTCCCCTGGATCCGCCACTGCCTGGCATTAGAAAGTAGCTAGGACAGAAGAACATTGTTACAAGACGTATAGGGTTTTTTGCTGTTCGGGTTTAGTAACGCGGGACAAGCTGCGGGCAAAGGCTAGCATTTCCTAAAATTAACGTCGGTCAATATATCGACGACATATCAAGTAGAATTTGAAAGGATCCCTTCGTGAAATTCGCCTTAAATTATCAAAGTTGTGTGACTATAGCAATGGTATTTATTATTTCAAACAGAGGATAATACATTTTGTGAATAATACGTTTCGAGTCTGGCTTCAGGATTACGTCTTTATCTAGTTACATGGGAATAACGCCAGAAAACCCGTTGACCTACATGTACTATGGTGTAGTGTTTCAGTTAACTGTACTAACATTTGTTTGAATTTGTGGGAGAATGTGGAAGTTTTGAAGAATGAGAAACTATAACTGTAGTTAGATACATGTACATTTTCGCGGCGGCAATACCGCAGAAAAAGTTCTCGGGCTTCAAGCCGTGTCAAAGTTCAATCGTCTGGCGACTTTGCGGAAACTTTTACCGCTTCCATTGTCAAGCACCGCTTAACATGTGATTTTATAACTGTCCTTCGAATCTAATGATGTATCCTTCATCGTATGATCAGATCAACACATCATATATCCCATTTTAGGCGAGGTAACTTTTTGATAATAGTTTTTTTTTCATTATTTAATGAATTGCGGTTGAACTTATGCCTCGTTGAAACTTTTCCTACACACTTATTTCTGTATAACGCAAGTATCAGGCGTTAAATAATATCACTGTTTAAGGTAAACTATTCAGCGCCTCTCCCCACAACTTACTCGATTCCCTTGGTCCCATATCTACATCTACATCCATACTCTGCAAATCACAAACATTGTGGGTGTCAGAGGGTGCTAAGCACCAATCCTAAACCCGCGCATTCCAATCCCGAATAGTGCGAGGAAAGAAGGAATACATATAAGTATCAGTACGGCATCTTATTTCTCTAATCTTATCCCTCCGGTCATTGCGACCTAAATAGGTTGGTGGAAGAAGTATTTCATTGGACTCGAAATTTAATTTTTTTCGCATATTCTCCAATAAATTCGAACGCAAGCTACGTCGTCTGTCTTCCAAACTATCCCAGCCAAATGTATGTATCAATTCTGTGACGCTTTCATAAGGGCTGTAACAAGAAGTCACGAATCGAGCGGCTCTCCTCTGCATCCTCTCCACTGAGTCAATCAGAACCTTGCGATACAGATCCCAAACTCGACAACAGTAATCCAGATGCGGACGCACTTGTGTTTTATACGCTATCTCCTTTGTATGAGCATTACAATTCCTCAAAATATGACCTATGAATCTACGTAATTTAGAATTAGCCTTGCCTACGACGGAAGTTATGTGCATGTCCCATTTCGTGTTGCTTTGTACTATCACCCCCAGATACTTCACGGAATCAACCGTGTCAACAGCTGAATTGTTTATTTTGTACTCGTGAACAACTGACCCATACCATTGCCTTATACATTAAACCAAATGGTTGATTACGGTCATCATCTCTTTATCTTTCACGAACTACTCCTAATTCTTCATCCACGCCTAACAGCCAAATTGTGCCATATATTCGTACGTTCTATTCACCCATCTCCAATTTCACAATGAATCTCAACTCCTTCACCGTATAGCAGCTACTGATAGAGTTATACAAGTAATACGGTAATTTCAGCAAAAGAATTTTACATTATTTTTTGATCGTACATCTATATTATTTTGACGTAGTAAAGAATTTTTTGCTGATGTTTGCTGTTCTTGTATGGAGATTCTGCGAGCGAGTGGCAGCTTTATGACCTCCCATTGCGCTTCTACCCAGGTCGTCTGGCTTAATGGTGGAACTAAGTGTACTCATCCGTCTGCAAGCCGCGTAGGCTCGCTTCTGACACCTGCTACCTCGCAGATCTTGATGCTCCACTGTTGCTGTGGCGCATTCACAGCCATTTCTTGCGGGGGAATTTCTCGTCACTTTATTCATAGTGGGTTCAATCAACAGTCTTTGTTTGAATGGCACTAAGGTCAACATTGCTCTACGGAAGAAGTTTGCTTCTGGGATGTAATTATCAGACAATTGATATTTATCACTCTGGCAAAACTACCGTTTGCTTCACAGCGAAGAGCACTAAACATACTAATGAACTCTCTTTAACTCCTTGAATAAAAGGAGCATTTCGAATGAGAGATCAAACCAGTGTTGTATAAGACTCGAACGGCGGCACCAACATGGTGTAACGTAACAATGTAATTTCACACTCAGTGGGTTAACCATCATTCTAATTAATTAATACGAATTGTAAACTTTGTTTATTGAAGTACGCTAAAAATTATTCAGTTAAAATTTCAGTATTTCCAATTTGATCGTGATGTAAAATAAATCCGAATGTACGGACGGTTGATCGTAGTAATTATTAAATGCTTCTAATATTGAACATTTCATTTGGAGGCATTATTCGGTACGCCATCGATGGATAACATTTTGGATTCATTTTACGACAATAAAGAATTGTTCATTGTGTCGAAGTAACATCACGAACCACTAAACTGTTTGTACATATTAATATTTAAAATCGTTACCATACATTATTGAATAAATTTAATAACATTTAAATTGTTACTAAGTAATCTGATGACTTTTGACGTTTGTTAGGTTTTCTGAAGCAGCCGTAGCCACATCACAAATCGATTAGCTGCTAACCTTTGTGTCTAACAACGTACCGTAGACCTCGCAACAGTGTAATGCTTTTTAAGCAGACTCAATTAGTGCCTCGGTCAACTTTGGATAAGGAGTAACGATGCATGCGCGAATCACTATCGCTTTCAATAAGTGTGAATTTAATGAGTGATTCAGTTATTTCTAAAAGACCTTGCCACTGAGATATTTTTAAGTGTATAACTTTAACGGAAGTTAAAGGGCGGTCTGGTGGCTCAGTGGTTAAGGCGTCTGACTTGTGATCGAAAGGTCCCCGGTTCGAATCCCTGTCTCGGCGGGGATTTTCATAGGCACTTAGCCCGGCCTTCACTTCTGGCACAGCTTGCTGTGTAATGTGAAGTACGCCAGAACGCTTCCGTGATTCGGTTGCCACGTTAAACTGTAGGTCCCCTGTACCCGGCAGGATTACCGGGTTGGGTTAAGGCGGCTACGAACAGGGGCGGAATGAGCAGCCAATAGAAATCCTGTCACCAGGTCATTACGACCACACGAATTTATTATATAATTGAAGTTAAAAACATTTGCCGACCAGAGCCTGCATTCTTCAAGCACTAACGACTAATCATTTGAACAAAGTAAATGGTCGTGAGTTAGCGCGGTGGGTGAGCGGTTAACGTTCTGGCCTCGCATTCGGGAGGACGCGGGTACGAATCTCCGTCCGGGCATCCAGATTTGGATTTTTCATGGTTTCCCCAAATCACTCCAGGTGAATGCCGGGATGCTTTCTTCAAAAAGGCCATGGCCGAATTCCTTCCTACTCCTTGTCCCCAGTCCCATCCTGCCTCTGATGACCTTAGCCGTCGACGAGAGGTAAAGCAATAAGTAAAAAAAAAAAAAAAAAAAGTCGTGTGTTAAAACCGAACGTACGACGCCTCTCTGATCACTAACGTGGTACTGTTCCATATTTTCTCCTTCCATTACACTGTTCATAATCTAAACGCTTACATTAACGTCCCTCCACGAGAGAATTAAAATCATCATCAACTTTGATGTCAGTGGTGACAAGGTGTAAAACAAAAAACAAACAAATAAAAAAAAAATGTGAAATAACTATTCTGAATGTCTCCATCATAAACGATATGTTTCTGACGTCATTTGGTTCTGATATCTGTAGCAAAATTCAAAGACCTAATTTAATAGTAACATTTTGTATGATTTATCGTGTTAGCTCTTCTGCTAACTAAGAGTGTTGGCATACAATTACATATTGGGATACATACTGTAGTTCAGATAGCAGCAGCTTGGTAATAAACGGAAGGTGTCGCTTGTAAATATAGAAAATATATAAAAAAATTCGAACCCTTCAATAATCCGAAATTAAAAGGTCATTCTTTTTTGTATATTTAGAAAGCGAAAATATTATTTATCAACTGTCATAAAAGGTTTATTGGCGCCATTCTACGGCTAAACGCGTGTGTTGTCTACACTGATTGTAATCTTTTCCATCTCTAGTAGCGAACAGGAGGCATTGCATTAGTGCGGAATAAGGTGTATTAATTTTGACTAAGGCGTCTCGCAGGATATTGAAAAGTCCCCGGTTCGAATCCCTGACTAGGAGGGGGGGGGGATTTCCATAGTCCTTTTACCCTGCCTTTATCTCTGGTCCAGCTTGCTGTGTAATGTGAAGCAGGCCAAGACGGTTCTGTGGTGTGGATTCCACGTTAAACTGTACGTCTCCTTTACCGGGTATTATGGTTACAGGGTCAGGTTAGGGAAGGAGCTGGTTGTCCTACCCCTATTCCAGATTAAGTGTGGCTCGTTCGGGAGAGCCCAACCAATCTTACGGTTGAGGATCGCGATCAGCTTAATGTTTTTTAATGTTCTGAATTACTTTTGAGTGATGTCTTTTTGATAGTATAGTAGTGTCATATGATTGTTGTGAGCATGATAACTTGAGTACTCATTATAAAAGTTACACGAAATTCTTCTCGCACTCGGGTTCGAGTCCCCGTCCAAGCATCCAGATTTGGGTTTTCCATGGTTTCACCAAATCACTCCAGGCGAATGCCGGGATGCTTACTTTAAAAGGCCATGATCAAATTCCTTCCCGTTCCTTGCTCCCTATACTTTCCCACCTCTAATGACCTCAACGTCGAGGCTTTACGAGCCATAAGCAAAAAAAAAAAAAAAAAAAAATTTCTTATCACCTTAACCCGGATTTTTTTTAAGGAGGCAGTTAGAGCAGGGAAAGGGTATTTGAATCACCATCCTCCCGAATGCACAGGGGGCTTGGCGAGTGTTGATTGGAGGCTCCTCATTCGGTTGTCCGCACAGTTAATTTCCCTCTTGGGTCGTGGTATTGTGGTACCAATTGTCCTGCACCCTTAGCCATTCGAAATTTTTTTTTTTTTTTTTTAATGAAATGAATCTGATATCTGTTACGTGGGTGCTTGCCCCGATGCGAACTCTTTGCTTCTCTTCCATTTTAATTTGCATATTTGTTCCTGAAAATCGTTTTTGCATATTACTCAACTATATATATCATTTCATTAGGCCTCCCCCGTGCAAGATGGAGATGTCAACGGAAAACGAAATCAGTTTGGAAGGTATAGAACTCGATTACCGTTTTAATTATTCTGGGATACATCTGTTTAATAAACTACCTAATCGTATAAAACAGCTTTCAGATAATAAAGATGTATTCAAACAAAAACTTAGAGATTATCTTATTGGCAACTCCTTCTACACCATTCAAGAATTTGAAGAAAATAATTAATTGTACTCATTATGACATTTGCAAAACTCAGTTGCAAAAATGTATGTTTATTATTATTTCTTGTATTTGTAAAATATGTATATATATATATATATATATATATATATTTACTATGATATGACTCATATTATGTGTATATGTATCAACAATGACATGTTTCACATCCCAGAGGTACTTCCTCAGCAGGGATCCATGGAACAAGATTGATAAATAAATAAATAAATAACTAAAAATATCTTGGCGTCATAGTAAACCCTCCATCACTTAGAAAAGTCTTTGAAGCACTGCTTGAACACAAAAAAATAAAGTTTTGGCCCTCAGCAACATCCAGCAGAAACCCGAAGGAAGAATATGGAGTGCATATCACATAATGCTGTGAATATCAGTCCTGGCTCTTGTGTTATTCTGCTGAAGAATATGCCTGTGCTGTTCAATGCATGTCAACTTACGACAAACGCTTAGATGTTACGCTACCCAAAATGTGCAGAATTATAACGGATTGCCTCGTAGCCAGACCAATCGAAAAAGCATCCTCTTAGTGGAATCGCTCCGCTGATATAAGGCGGGAGGCAGCGGGATAATTGGAACTGAGTGAGGTTAATGAGATCGCGGATAATCCATTATTTGGACATTAACCCTCCAGACATAGGCTTAAATATAGGAAAGGTTTCCTGAGGACAACGGCTCCTTTGTACATGTTACCGAAACTTACCAGGCTCACTCTGTGACGAGAGAAATGGACTCGCATGAGACAGTGGTTACGTACTACAGATGCGCTAACCTAAGGTGGCAGTCCGAGTTGGAAAACACAGAAAGCGTTTAACAGACTGAGAAGAGGTGTGGACGAGACCCTGAATAATCTGACAAGATGGAGTTATCTCAAGGAATCGACAACTACGTATGTGTGGTTGTGGAGCAGAATTCTTCACCTTATGCGATTGCCGGCTTAGCCCAGAAATATACACTTCTAAATAGCTTCCTTAGCTGTCCAAGTTGCTGAACTTTGGTCCTCTATAATTAGAATGATTTGTGCTTGATGCTGACCACCGTTTGTTTTTATAATCCTGTTAACGGTTTGTGTGCTTGCTGATCTGTTTTATCAACAACGATTTTTACACAAAATAAATAAATCGACTGTAGTGAACACTTCAACTCTGAAACACAGATAATTCACCAGCACCGACCACCAAAGATACTATACATCACACCACTAATCCTGTATAGATAGTGTGAGTTTTAAATTTAATTACTTCAGTTAACGTGGAGTTCTTTTCCAACCCCCCTGGAGCACGCGTACATGTTGGTCAGGTTGCCCACCTTTGCGTTATACTTCCTGCAACTGACAAAAAACTTGTTTGGCATATAACTTGCGACTAAGGACAGGGGTTCATTATTTCAAACTAATGCATTTGTCCTCGTCCGTCATCCATGAAAGCTTGTATCACAATTGTGTTAACACATTGCGTATTTGAATACTGCTATCCCATAAGTTTTAACACGTCAGTGTAATTTATTCATGCTGCTCTACATGCAGACTGGAACTCACTACAGACGACCTAGGGAACATATTTTGTCGTTTAAATCTATTATGCTGACAGATATCCGCGGTCTGCCATCCAAATCGTTGAATACGGCCAATTTTTAAAATAAATTTACACTTGTTTATGGACTGAGCGGGAGTTGGGGAGGGGATCGAAAGCTAGTTGTAGCTTCGACATTGCTGTCAACTGGCTTCTACTGTCATACCATTCAGACGTTTTATTACAGCTATAATATTTGGTGTAATTCGATTAACAGCTGTCACTTTATACCTCCTGTAAAATTATACTCAAAGCTTAATTGTACCACCTGTCGCATTTCTCGCTGTTACGGCTGCCTGCTGCGTTTAAGGCAATATTTCAGTGCTCGCTTCGGTTTGTTGGTCAAAACGATTTGGCTCGTGTATGGTTGGAGCTTCCCTTATACACTTCTTAATTCACTGTGTTTTCTTATTAGTGCCACTTCAATGACAACCATTCTGGCTTTCTTAATACGTTAGTTTCAGCCCAGTACATTGAAGTTAATCCATCGTACACGCTTTGGTCCTTACGAAATGATTGCTATGTTTTCTATTGTAAGTACGAGACCGAAAGAGTGTCAGTGAAAGTGTATTACATAAAAGTATTTCGTGGGGAAATGTAACGCACAGATTAAAGATTGTCATATTAGAATCATGAACAAAACGGAATCACATCACTTTTCCACGTTATAATTAGTATTTACAACCATTTCTCGACATATTAAAAAAAATGCAAGAATGATTGGGAAGTTTCGAAGCATCTATAAATAAAGGTTAGAACTAAGGTCGTAAAATGGATCTTTTTAGAAAAGTTAAGGATTTCGGTCTTTTGAAGGAAGCATTCCGGCATTCACCTGGAGTGATTTGGGGAAACCATTGAAAACCCAAATCAGGATGGCTGGACGAGGATTTGAACCCGCGTCCTCCCGATTGCGAGGCCAGAGCGATACCGCTTATCGCACCATATTCGGTGAATCATTTGTCATTAGACTTACCTTCATTTACTATTTTTTATATGACGATTGATGTCCCTAATAATATTGTGTCAATTGTTGTCTACTGAACTATAACTTCCAATTTTCATGATATAATAATCGTTCATCTGATTAATGGGCTATGGTAATTACGAAATTTCTGAAATGAAAATGCTGCCAGGAAATCGTCACTTTGGTTTGCAAACGTCATAATATTTCCCGTTGAAAAATGTGTGCTTAATATAAAATTTTGTAACAGATCGCTATCATAAAAACCTTCGAAATGGCAAAACCATGACTGCGTTGAGACTAACTACTATTAGTTTTTTTAAAAATTATTTGTGTTATTCAAGTATATAAGGCGTACGCTTCTGCAGATAAATGTCACTTGTTAGCATAATACAGGGCGTTCGGCGGGAAACGCTACCCACCGTTACCGCTACAAGGAAGAAACTGCTCCCGGCGAGCGAGCGGTCAGCTTCCGGCATTGTTCGACCGTTGGCCGCGGACTATTTCATAATAATTACGCTTCATAAACTTGTATGTGCTAAGCATTTAAATGTGACGTCAGTTGCGGATCAACAGTGCCATCGTGGACACCCTGCAGGTACCAGTTGCAAAATCTAATCCTGGGCCCCTGGTCTATTTCTGTAATTTTATGCACCACAATTGTTTTGTACGGCTTTAAGTGAACTAGCTTTGTTACTTTCCAAGCTGACGTCTTAGATACGCCTGCCTGCTGCCCCTAACTGACTTAATGATTTTTTGGGTGACTGTTCTAGTCGAAAAGCGATATCGTCAATTTTCTCCTCTGTGAGAATACCGTTGACCGATAGTCTCTTTTCGTTAAAAAATGAACCCGTTTCTCTTACTTTTTTAACCAGACGCAGAATTGTTGATTTAGCTGGCAGTAAAGCGCCAGGATATTCGCGACGAAATTTACTGCGACACTTTTTAAACGACTTCTTCTTCACATATCTATCGTAGAGAAATATTCTTTGTTGCAAACTGTAACAAACCATAATTCTACTCACACTCAAACACGGTACAGATTAGTAAGAGTATGAAGCCCCAAACCAGCCAAACCGCAAAGAAACGTTTATTCACAACACTGTTGGGGCAGCGGATGTGCTAAACAGTGCGGTGATTCACGGCGCCGTGTGGCGGGAGTTGCTGGTTCCACTGTCCCAGCAAGTTGCCGACGGCAACAGACTGGGAGGGTAGCGTTTCCCGGCGAACGCCCTGTAGTTGTGAAACGAGTGAGTCAAGAATTTTGGAGTATATAATAAGGAGAATGAAATCTTCAGATTAGCCAGTAATCTTTCATGAATTGATTTCTTAACCAAAAATTGTAAATTATTTGTATGCAGACTAATGGCTAAATTTCATGTAAATTTGCAATAATAATTATTTGCCATTATATCTGTCCTTAATGAACTCCGCATTCCAATCTACCAAATCTTTACAGTTCACCGTTTATTAATAGATGTTAATACACTCTATAAACTACTTTAACTTTTTGAAATTTTAATGAATTTATCTCAAAACTGCAGTTCACAAAATTGACGAATAAAATTCTTGGCTTATTTGGGTTCATCATAACATAGCATTAACATACTATGGTAGTGAGAGCGAGAGAAGAGAGAGACTTTAAGCATTTTTTTGTAGAGATCACTTCTATCAATGTCTACTGGTAGCGGCTCATGGCTTCACGCATTTTACTTCAAACAGATAACAAGAATAACTGACCAGCACTGAGAGCCCCGTTATCTTAAATAGTCCCTCGAACAAAGAAAAAGAGTATTTTATTTTTGTATAGACTGCTATTTTTAATCTCTCCAGCTTCTGAGGAATACACAGGATTCCAAGAGATGTAACTTTTCAATCTGGCGGGTGGGAAGGGAGGTGGCTGACCGCTAAGCTTCCATTCCCAGTGCCCCCTTAAATTATATATATACTTTAGCATTTTTATATTGGTCAAAACATCAACTCCCTCACTCACGCCTCAATAAAATAAATTTTTAAATTAATTTCCTATTAACTAGTCTTTCTTCTTATATCTATAAAACGAAAACAAGATATATTTGAACTAGAAAAACTCGGAAAATACTGAGCAGATTTCGATGGGGTTTTCACCGTTTTAAAGCTTAGAATCTCAACTGAGTTGTTTGGTGTATCTTATGTTTCAACGTTACATAACACCGGAACATTAAATGAGATTCTCAACGTATGGTGACAAATACCAAAGATGGAACGACGAGATGTTGCATTCCACAATAAACACGCAACTTGAATGTCTCTGACCGTAGCCTTTAACCAAAGCAATAAAATGAGTTTAAAGTAATAACTATTTTGCACGCTAAACAAAAATTGAAATATTCTTTCCATTAATTCGGGATATTCAGTTTTTAAATGCCATAGATGGTCGTAATAAATGCGAGAAACTGATAACGAAAAAACAACAGAGATTTTCTTTGATCACAAGCTCTGCCAAGACAACTACAGTGTCTCTGGCAATCGTCTTTGCCGTTCTGTTCACAATAAAATGGCGCCGCAGTTTGTAATTCCTAAAACAAATCGAAAGTAAAGAGTATTTTTTTTCATATCTCACTTAGTTCGGAATACTTGATATACAATTCTGAATACCTCATATTCAAATGTACAGCTACTGAATATATTTTGATTTTGCGCCCAGTGCCAGATGAAGTACATAATTGATGGTAAAGAAAACAGCAACCAGTCACATTTGTAAATATGTTTATTACACCATTACCGGTTTCGGGCAAAGTTGCCCATCATCAGATGGTTTGCATTAACTTCACATCTGCAGATGCAAATTACAGCGCATTTGTGCATCATTCAATACTGCAGGAATGATGCACAAATGCGCTGTAATTTGCATCTGCAGATGTGAAGTTAATGCAAACCATCTGATGATGGGCAACTTTGCCCGAAACCGGTAATGGTGTAATAAACATATTTACAAATGTGACTGGTTGCTGTTTTCTTTACCATCAATTTTGATATAACAGTCACGGAGTTCCACTGATCCATCATGGATAAAATATTATTGAAGTACATAATAATATTTTTTAGCTCCCAGTGGCAGATGAATCAGAATAGTGAGACACATCAATGTTTGATACTGTGAAAACTCGGGCTAAATCGATTCAGCAGTTTTCAGGTAATGCTAGATTATTAGTAAAACAATTGTGTCGTGATGTCTTAAGACAAACGTTAAATTTTAACTTTGACCCCAAGCTGCCAAATTCTGAAAATTCATTCGAAATCTGTATTTTCAGCGTTATGCTGGAATAAAGAGACACATCCAGATATGCAATGTAGTCTTCACGGGTGTACCGCCGGATAGTGTTGTGGAAACACAATATTTCGACGGCTGGCTCTGCCGTCTTCTTCAGGTGTAGTATCTGTGGGTCAGCCGACCATTACAGATGTCTCTACACCTGAAGAAGACGGCAGAGCCAGCCGTCGAAATATTGTGTTTCCACAACACTATCCGGCGGTACACCCGTGAAGACTACATTGCAGTCATACGCCGGGAAAGTCTTCGTTCTTACACATCCAGATATATTTTTATGTACGTGGTATGTATTAATGCGGTCAATGTTTCGATTTTCGAGCACAACATTAGCAGATGTAATTTAACCTGGACTAAAATGAAAACTGGTATTCTGTCGCAAAGTATCCAAACCACCCCATTCTTAGAATCTCCGTAAAGTTTAGTACTGGAAATCATTGAAGCTTGGTACGCATGAATCTTTTCGGACGAATAAAAATAGTGCACGGGTAAGTCAATTTCAGCCCACTCCTTTCTTGGTAGGGTGCGGGTGAATCTAGGTTTGCTTTAATTCTGGAAATGGTTGGCGCGAAATGTATGAAACTTGGTACACGTTTGACATTGCGTGAATAAAAATGTAGTGTGGATAAATCAACGCCAAATAGACAGGGCAACGCCGGGAACTCTGCTAATTAATTATAAATCTAATTATTCGCAATTTTATAGCGTTCTTTATTTCGTAGAACCAGGTGCAATATCGTCATACCACAGAGCCGTGGTGTTATGTTTCTAATTGTTTATTATTTCAATTACTTTCTGCAAACACAGACGCAGAAGCTTACAGTAATTACTGCGAATCGTCATAAGATTTTTAAATCGGCAATGAGTGTTGTGAAGGAACAATCTCTGCGTTTGCGTTGAAATTACCTGGTAACCATGGTAGGCCTCTCTGGTGAACGGTATTAGCTCGTATACAATGCTCGGTTGATCAAAAATGCTTCACGGGGCCTTCAAAGTAAAGATGAATTGAAACGTCGAGGGGATTCTATCATTACCGTGGCGCCAAAATTTGATGACTGATTCTTATAGAACTCGACAAAACAAATCGAAAATAAAGAATAAAATTTTTTGATATCTCGCTTGGTTTTCGAGATATCGTATCTCAAAATTGACGTAGTTAGATTTAAATACGGCCTGGACCAGAAAAAAATTTCGTTATAGTCAAATTTGATATAGAATTCGTATGTAACACTACGAGACAAATGGAAAATAAAGAATAAAGGTTTTTGATATATCGCTTAGTTCTCAAGATATTGTATCTCAAAAATGAGGAGGTTAGGGTGAGATCCGGCCTGGACCAGACATTTTTTTTTCGCCAAAACCATAATATCCACACGGTGTAAATGCACTGTAGGTGTTTTATTTTCTTCCTAGTGATTGTTGCTAGGTTGAAATACGGCCTGGACCAGAAGAAAAAACACCAAAAGCAGAAGGAACTAAACCTATGACTGATTTTTACCGTGCTATATCTCGAAAACCAAGCGAGATATCAAAAAATTTTATTCTTTATTTTCGATTTATTTCGTCGAATTCTACAAGAATTAATCATCAGATTTTGGCGCCACGGTAATGATAGAACTGCCAACGTCGAAATCTAAACTTTTCACTGGTATCCATAAACTATCTACTATGCCGTATGCTAAATTAACAGATGGACGGAAATCATATTTTAATTCTTATGTTTAATTATTTTCTTCCTTGATAACTTCTATATAACAGGGGTGACGGGTTGCTATACATGAAACGAACTTTTAACATTATCGTGAATGGTCGAGTGTTGTGATTAAGTGCACTTCCGTGGCGATTGTCTGCTGTAATCACATTACTGTAATGTTAGTATTGGTGATAAATTTATACTTTACCTGCAAATATACAGAACCGTTAATGGGCGGTGGAAGCTTAATTGGACAAAAATAATTTATCAGCTGGTAATACCGTTCGGAGAATTAACGAAGTGTAAAACTGTGTTTATTTCACTCTCAATGCTTCGAAAAGTTTATAGAGTAGGGAAAAATAATTAAAAAATCCTCAATTGTTCCCTGGTCATTTCATTGTTCTCTCGAGTTACGGAAACAGAACGAGAGCGCGTACAGACCAGTAAAATACTGAATTTATTTGCGGAGCAGCTGATAATTCCTCTTGAACACTGTGCTGTTTGATGAATGTATAAAGAATGTGACTAGCTGTTCTGAAAAAAAAAAAAAGACTTCTTTAAATAATACCGTACGAAAACTGCCAAATTAGAATTAGAGTAAAACCTCTCGTCAGATTTTCATTAAAGTAGCTTCCAGTAAGTATTTGGCTCAAAAGTAATTGCCACAACCACTTTATTGTGCTTAAGTGCGTTAACATTCAGTTCTTGCTCTTGAACTAGGCACATCTAGAATACATAATACCACCTTGACAAATAGCTGTCGAACATTACCAACAATGTTTCTACATACGGTATATTTTTATTTACTAATAATCAGTCAAAACATGATATTGATAATATACTTCATCTGTAAGACTGAACATTCATTTCGTACTTGATATAAAGAACTTTCGTTTCATCAAACTGATTATTATGTGATCCGTAATGACACATTTGAAAGTTAAGTTTGATTTTTAGAGCAAAAGGATCTGAGCCTAAAATTGTTTATAAGAAAAAGCAAAAATAATAAATTCGCACATATTTATAATTAATATAAATTATTATATGTTATTCACAAGTGTTCTCCTACGTTTGTTGTTGTCTTTTTAATTTTTTTTGTTACCTACGGCTTTACGTTTCGCCGTCGTCGAGGTAATTAGAGGCGGGATGGGACTGGGGACAAGGAACGGGAAGGAATTCGGCCATGGCCTTTTGAAGGAAGCATCCCCGCATTCGCCTGGAGTGATCTGGGGAAACTGTGGTGAAACCAAATCTGGACGCCCGGACGGGGATTCGAACCGACATCCTCCCGAATGCGAGGCGAGAACGCTAACCGCTCACCCACCACGCTCGGTTTTTTGTTGTTGGTCTACCTTAATGCGACGTATCGTCAAAAGATTGTAAAAAGAAAAAAAACCTCTAATAGATTATTCCGCTTCAGTTTATTTTAAAAGTTCTGCTGGCTAACGTTCTAAGAAAAGCTGTTTACATAAAGAAGTGGCTTTTTCTTTTCTTTTGGAGACAAGATTGTTTTTACTCTTTTCCGCTTCTAGAAACTACTTCAAGGAACAAATGGATACGAGATCGCTTGTTGAGTGATGGTGGAGGAAAATGAGATTTGGGGATTCTGTTGAGAAGATAAAGGAGCCCAACACTCGGCCGTACAAATAATATCGGGAAGAGACCGCGTGTGGACCAGATACAAGAGCTGTTGTGTTCCTCTCTGCTTCCCTCCTCCCGCTCTTATCTCGCCCTCGTCACTACGTCTCTTCCCGATTGTTTGCTTCGGTAAAAAGACTGTCAAAACGAGAATATTCAGTTTGAAATTCTGTTCATGCTGTAAAGTTTTGATGAGCTGAAGTTTAGTAAAAAATGCAGAAGTTTACTTGTTCGCCTTGCTCCATAAAGTTAAAAGAGTGAGAAATGGGTGATGATTTAAGCGGGGACAGGCGCCTCGATGCTGTAAGGAGGTTCCGAGAGCAGCTGTAAAGAGTTGTGGAAACTTCAGTGTAGGAGGAGGAAAGGAGTTGGGGGTGAGAGATACAGTGTATCGACTACCCTGTTTCCATCATCGCCCGTTCGAGTCTGCTTCAGCATCCGTTGTTTTGTTTCGTGTTTTTTCCATATACGGTTTGAATTAAATATATTACTATGTCGTGATTTAACAAATAGTCTAATTTGGCAGAATAACATTTTATCAAGAAAAGTTGATTGAAATTATTTTTTATCGTATGTGGTTTTTGGGTGACACTGTTAATTTTTGAGAGCTCTCATTCCTCCACTGTCGTGATATTGTAACCAGTTGGATGACAGAAGTGTTGCTATTTATCTTTGAACTGAACACTCTATTAAAAAAGAAAAAAAGGTTTTCGGCTATTGAAGCCATACAGTCAGCTGACTGTGATAACTCTTTCAGTTTATTAGTTTCTACAGTACCTTGTTGCTATCAAGTATTGGCAGATGGACACTACACACAACACACAACACTTAAACACCCATACCCTCGGCCGGACTCGAACCGGTGACCTTCGCCGCGTGGAGCCAGCACTCTAGCCCCCACGCTACCGAGGCCGGCCAGAGAAATCTGTAACAAAATTTGTGATGCGGGAATTAGCTCCGTCGCTGTCAACTAGATGATTACGGAAAAACGTCCATTAACGTAATGAGAACAGTCGTTATGTCAGATCCAAGGTCTGTACTGGGGTCCACTATATCTCACCGGTCCAGTATGGCGGCACCTTAGCGGGCACGACCATACTGCGGGGACGCTGATGGAAGTGAAAAGTATGAGAGCCACAGACCACTCTATAGGCAGAATACATTGAGGTGACAAAAGTCATGGGATAGCAATATGCAAATATACAGGGTGTTACAAAAAGGTACGGCCAAACTTTCAGGAAACATTCCTCACACACAAACAAAGAAAATATGTTATGTGGACTTGTGTCCGGAAACGCTTACTTTCCATGTTAGAGCTCATTTTATTACTTCTCTTCAAATCACATTAAACATGGAATGGAAACACACAGCAACAGAACGTACCAGCGTGATTTCACTTTGTTACAGGAAATGTTCAAAATGTCCTCCGTTAGCGAGGATACATGCATCCCCCTCCGTCGCATGGAATCCCTGATGCGCTCATGCAGCCCTGGAGAATGGCGTATTGTATCTCAGCCGTCCACAATACGAGCACGAAGAGTCTCTACATTTGGTACCGGGGTTGCGTAGACAAGGTCTTTCAAATGCCCCCATAAATGGAAGTCAAGAGGGTTGAGGTCAGGAGAGCGTGGGGGCCATGGAATTGGTCCGCCTCTACCAATCTAAAATTAGCTCTAACATGGAAAGTAAGCGTTTCCGGACACATGTCCACATAACATATTTTCTTTGTTTGTGTGTGAGGAATGTTTCCTGAAAGTTTGGCCGTACCTTTTTGTAACACCCTGTATAGATGGCAGTAGTGTATTAATTGTATGAATGGTCAGTGCCTGGGCAGGGCTTTCATTTGTGGTCAAATGCTTCGTGTGAGAAGGTTGATTATGTGATTATGGGCGCGTGACGAGAATTAATGGATTTCGAACGCGGTATGCTAGTTGGAGCTGGACGCATGGGACATTCCATTTCGGAAATCGTTACGGAATTGAACATTCCGAGATCCACAGTGTAAAGAGCGTGCCGAGAATACCTAAATTCAGGCATAACCTCCCATCACGGACAACGCAGTGGTCGACCGCCGGCACTTAATGAGCGCGACCAGCGACGTCTGCGTAGACTTGTCAGTGTGAACAGACAATCAACACTGTGTGAAATAACCACAGGAATGAATGTGGGACGTCCGACGGGCGTGTCCATTAGGACAGTCCAGCGAAATTTGGCTTTAATGGGCTATGGCAGCAGAAGACCGACTCGGGTGCCATTACTAACAGCACGACATCGCCAAGAGCGGCGCTCCTGGGCTCGTGACCATATCAGGTGGACCGTACACGACTGGAAAAAAAGTGGCTTTGTCAGATGAGTCACGATTTCAATTGGTAAGATCTGATGGAAGGGTACGAGTGTGGTGCAGACCCCATGAAGCCATGGACCCAAGTTGTCAACAAGGCACTGTGGAAGCTGGTGGTGGCTCCATAATGGTGTGGGCTGTGTTTACATGGCGTTCAGCTACTGGGAGATCACTTGCAACCATTCATGGACTTCATGTGCCCAAACAACGATGGAATTTTCTAGGATGGTAATGCGCCATGTCACCAGGCTATAACTGTTCGCGATTGGTTTGAAGAACATTCGGGACAATTCCAGCGGATGATTTGGCCACCGCGATCGCCTGACATGAATCTCATCGAACATTTATGGGACATAATCGAGAGATCAATTCGTGCATAAAATCCTCCGCCGGCAACACTTTCGGAATTATGGACGTCTGTAGAGGCTGCATGGCTCAATATTTCTCCAGAGTTTTGCCAACGACTCGTGGAGTCCATGCCAAGTCGTGTTGCTGCACTTCGCCGGGCAAACGGAGGACCGACACGCTATTAGCAGGGTATCCCATGACTTTTGTCACTTCGTTGTATTGCTCTTGGAATTCCTGTGCCTCGTCTGTAGTAATTACTAATAATGGTCTTTATTAATGGCCACTTACAGAGCTGGGCTACTTTTGCTGGTGGAAGACTTGGGATGAAAGTTGCTAAGTTAGAATGCGGCATAATTTCAAGTTTATGGTATTTGGTATTGCAGTTGTACCGTAGAATACCTTACTAATTTTAAATGAGTTGCTGTGTTTACTATTTGGGCAATGTCTATCTGAAAACGAAGCTCGCCTACATATGTTCCTGTTCCAAATTCAAATAAAGGCTTGAATTGAAGCAGCACACTGACAGTTGTTATCTATTGAAATATTTATTTTCAGACTTGTTTGGCCATTTGGTATGCGACATCTTCAATGACTGTATATTTAAATATATATACTTAAACGCCAAAAGTCGCAGCATACCATTGTAATATCGCGTGAGACCTGCTTTAGTTCTGCGAGGCACAGTAACTCAATGTGGCTTGGACTTAAGCAGTAGGATTTTGATAAGTCTCGTCTCGTTCATGAACAGTTTTTTTTTTTTTTAAACTGCTTTACGTCTCTCAACAGCGAGGTCTTTAGAGACGGGAAAGGATGGGGGGCAAGGAATGGGAAGGAATCCGGCCATGGCCTTTTGAAGGAAGCATCCCGGCATTTGCCTGGAGTGATTTGGGAAACCATGGAAAACCCAAATCTGGATGGCCGGACGGGGATTCGAACCGCCGTCCTCCCGAATGCGAGGTGAGAACGCTAACCGTTACACCACCTCTCTCGGTGTCGTTCATGAACGGCTCTGTATATTAGTCCCATATATGCTTCACTGGGTTCATATCAAACGATGGAGGTGCCAAAGTGTAAAGTCAATATTCTGTTGCTATATTCCATCAGCGACAAGCATCACTGGACAATAACTGTACACGGATTTTTGGTCCGGAAAGAAGTATGAATACTCTTCTTGTTGATCTTGTTACCGTTAATTTCCTCTTTCCTATTGTTCCTAAAGTTATTATTGAAATATATGAAGAGTTCTGTATGACTGCAAGGTAGTTTTTGTTATGCACAAAATTGATCAAAGTGTGTTGGAAATATATTAGTGTAAAAGTACTAAGAAGTAAAATGAAGTGGAATCAATAGATAGTTAAAACCAATTCTAGGTTCCAGATCATAAGTCGAATTTGAAAGAGTTACAACGTGCAGCTTATAAAATTCTTGTATGTTCTCTTCTATAATAGAGTTTCGCTGTTTGTATAGAAAAACATAGTATCAAGAAAGTACATGTAAGAGCCAGGCGTTGTACGACCGCTAAAATGTTCGACTTCATGAGGACATTGGGCTGGAATATAAGGTTTAGCGATTAGGGAATGGAATAGGAAGGATTTACCGGGCGAGTAAACTTAAAATCTGACAGGAGTAGTTCTCGATAAATCATGGTTTTCCCAGATCGCTCCGGGCGATTGCCAGGATGGTTGATAAAAAGAGCGCATGGGTGCCTTCTGCCATATCCCGTATATCCCTTCCTACGAGCAAATTGTTGCACCCTCCGTCACCCACTTTTAGTTAATCGCGGAGTACGAAATAATACTAATAATAATAATAAAGTACAGAGAATGCCATTTGAGAAGATCAGAGAAATACAGTGGAAGTTATCCCTTTATGTATTCTTTCTTCAGCACTTTATTTCGGTATTGAAATCAACAGAGAAGATATTGGTTTTGATGCAAAGCGCCCCTAACCACCTGCAGTTGCGTGCACTGTAAATGTTCACTGAGTGTGATACCTTGTGTTACAGCCGCAACACGCGAGAAGATGCACAAGTATTTCCCATGTTTGCTTTGTAACTCCTCTCACTGCTTCCTGTTTAGAATAAATTACAGGCTGGTAGCTATAAAACCGGTCTCCTTATATAATTTACAGACTTTGAAGGAGTGTCAAACATGTTGCAATCCACAAAGTAATGTAAAGTAGAATCGGAATTACTGTCACATAGTGATATGTTCATTCCGCATTATATTATATATTGGACAAGGTGGAATCAGCGGGAATTCAATCTATCTTTGATAATACGATCGATACCTGTAGGTTTAATCGAAATGCGGGCTTGCTGCTGTGTTAGGTAATTACTCTCCGCTATCCACCGTTTCCTCGGTCCAGAGTTGTTTGTAACAATGTTGACTGTTAACAGACGGGACATAAAAAGATTTGAAACAAAGGAACGAACAAGGTAAACCACGAAACGATACCGTATTTATTTTTGCTTTAGAAATGAAATCACAAGAAGAATAAAGTATTACAGTTCTTTAAAAGCTACAGTATTCTGGAGAGATTAGCCACAGCTCTTCCGAAGCGCGTTATGGACAATTTGGCTGACATAGGGAAACTAACAACGCTACATCACATGAAAATAGCTTTCTGTTTAACGAAAAAATAAGTGTATAAACTGCTCTCGGGTGACTAGCCGAGTCAAGAGTGCGTTGTCACACGATATTTTGGCGACTTGATTCATTGCCGCCATCTTCTGATGATGGCGGCAATGATCAAGTCGCCGAAATATCGTGTGACAACGCACTCTTGACTCGGCTAGTCACCCGAGAGCAGTTTATACATTCTCAACGCCGAGAAAGACTTCGTTCTTGAAAAAATAAGTGTTTGTGATAATAGAAAGGCGATTTCGTGTGCAGCTTAAAGCGCAATGGTCTGCTTCTGATAAAGCAATATATATTACGAACTAAGTAGCATGGAAGGCTCATTGTTGGAAACGAAATGTGAACGTTTAGCATGTGTTCAGTGCCAAGAACGTTGACGTTGTCTGAGAAATGCTCTAAACCAGTGTTTCCCAACGTGGGGACCACGCCCCACAGGGGGGCAATTTGGTTTTTTTAGGGGGGCAATTTAGAAATTGACTTGATGCGATTTTACCACTTTCTCTTTGGGTTATTTAAACGCAATGCCAGATATGGTTACAAAATATAGCAAAAAAGCAAATTCTTAAAAGGATCACACTAAATTGCCATAATTGTTTATTATAAATCTTTTGAATTTGAATTTTAGTATTTCATTATATGTTTTTTAATTTTACTTACTGTGTTTTATGATAATATTAAAGTGTTTTCTTTCAAAAACCATCCTATATCAGTTTCTTTAATAACAAATAATTTATTTATTAAAAATTATGTATGGGGGGGGGGGGCAAAAAAATGTTGAAAGTGGGACATGACCCAAATAAGGTTGGGAAACACTGCTCTAAACAAACCCCTGTGAAATCAAGCGCGAAGGAGGCAGTAGAACTTTGAATCCCAGTAAATCTCCGTGATGGATTTTAAAAAGTGTTTTTGACTTGTATTCTTACTAACTTGATAGGTTACAGAAATTTACAAATCCCCAAGAAAAAGATATTTTCTGAAATAGTTGCTGATCAAGGGGGAACGTGTATGTTTTTTCGGTGAAACGAATTTTTACGTTCACGGTGTGTTCAATAAAAAGTTTTCGTGTTTTGGCGTTGCGGAATCTTCACATGGTTCAATAAAACACTCATTATGTACCAAAAATTACTGTATTGGCATTTTGTTTTACTAAAGATAAAAGGAGGACAGCAATGGAACTGCGGAGCTTTTAACAGAGGATACGAGTATAGTGGTCATGTCAGAAATCTTATTAATTAGTCTCTATCTTTCCATATTTTCTCATTTTTCTTTACGATCGAAAATTAATACCAAATATCGAACCATTTTTTGACACCCTGTATGCTGGTTAATTCCCGCGATGGCTCGGTGGTGCTGTAACAATGGAGCTGAAGTATTCAGACGCGCTTAGAGGGTTATCCGCGGCGCAACTTGGGCCATTCAGCGGCCGCGTGATGGATAGCTTCCTGGCCTCCTCCAATCGCTACCCGCCTGAGTGATGTGCAGGCTGCGGGAGACGGGAGATTTACGACGCGCCTCCGCTCCGATGAGCTCCTCGTCACAGTCGTGATTAAGGGAGGCTCATCTCTCGGTTGTCCTGCTGAAGACCTCATTTGTTCAACAGAGCCGGACTATTAATGTTACTTTGCAGTTTCACTGAGTGCTTCGTACCAGACTATGGGTTTCGTGCGCAGCATGTACTCTGTTACATGAAAAACTGGTGGACCAATAAGTTTCACAGATCTGAAAAAAAAGAAGATATGTCTTTGGATATGCAATGTGAAACATGTGAGGTGCCACTCACAAATCATTGCTGAAATTGTAAATAGATTAGCAAATAATAGACTTTCACAGCACAAGTAGTACGTATAGACATTTCGGTAATTTTAAATCTTTTGTAGTTATGTAATTTTTTGTAGTTGGCACTACTGTACTGTTGGTCGAGAAAGAAATAGGGTGTTAAGATGGCGGAGAGAGACCACGAGGGAATGTATTAATTCGATAGTGACGACTGTGTATTGTGTTGTATGAGTATTCAAAGTGTTCAATAAATTGTGCAGATAAATGAAAATATTTGATTTAACATTAATATCCGTTGCGCAGAAGTGTGTAATTTGAGAGCAGTTTATCGAACAGTAATAATATGCTAGGTGATAGCACTACCGCGGGAAACAACGCTTGGGCCATGTGTTGAAGTTGGCGGGCTGTCTACCTTCGACTAATTGATAGTAATTAGGAAGGAGGACCCAGCAAATGTACAGAGAAGTTTGTTGGCGTTAAGGATTATTGGAAAATGATAACCATTGGGAGTTGGCACTTCGAGACGCTGCATTGACAGCAACCGCATAACAATCAAGAGAAGATACTGACAGCTGTTGGATCAGCTGGTAAGACATCTGATTAGAAAAGGAAAGATACCAACCCCGTCTCGGAGGGATTTTCGTAGACCCTTAGCCCCACCTTCAACTCTGGCACAGCTTGCTGTGTAATGTGAAGTACACCAGAACACTTCCGTGGTTCTGATTCCACGGTAACCTGTAATCCCCTGGTAGGCCTACCCGGTAGTATTACCGGGTTAGTTTAGTTAGCCACGACAGGGGCTGAAGAGATATTTAATCAAGCACTTATTCATTTGGAAGACAAATGCTTAACAATAAGCAATCAAACTTTAGTTAAACTCTGAATGCAAATCATACGATCTTATGGAATCGATGCATTGAATTCCGAAATATTGATAGGGAAAAGTTATAATGTTGATAAAGTATTACAAAACAAACCATTACTAGTAGAACGTGTAAAGCAAGCCTATGATTTCATCATGGATCATGTGAACAGAGGTATTGGTGGAGTATTATATTTGTATGTACCAAGAGGTACCGAAAAGAAATTTTTGATAAGTTTTAATATTGGATGAAATACGCACCAAAAATATTATGCTTGCGTTAACATCACCTGTAATTGCGACAACATCAATGCAATGAAAACGAACTGCTCATTCTGCTTAGAAACTGCCATTAAATGTTAAAGAGCAATAATTCCCAGCTTGTGATGTATCATCAGCAACTGAACAAGGTCAACTTTTAAAAAAGTGTAAAGTAATCGCTTGGGACGCAATTGCGCATAAAAAGTAATTCGGATCATTATATAGAACACAAAATCTCCGAGGTAATTCAGAATTAACAGGAGATGCATTAGCTATAGTTTTCGGCAAACGCTTCCAGTTCTTCTAAAATCAGCAGCAGCAGATGAAATAAGTGCATTTTTGGGGCAATCATTTCTCTGGCCTCGAATGAAGATGGTACAATTAAAAACGAATTTGAGAGTTCAACTTTCCAGTGAAGAAGGAACAATACATTTTTCCGAAAGACACATAGGTGAAAACATTCTCTAAATTAACTGGCCAAACTGATCTTACGAATGATTTATGTAATATAGTGAATACTTCAGATGAATTAATACATAAGCTTTATCCGAACATATAAGAATCAAGTGGCTGTAATAAAAGTAGAGAATCACGAGAGACATGCATCAGTTAAAAAGGATGTGAGACAAAGTTGTATTCTATCCCCGTTAATATTCAACTTGTATGTAGAAGAAGCAATGAAGAAAGTGAAAGAAAAATTTCCATGTGGCATAAGTTTCCAGGGAGAAAAAATCAGTATGCTACGATTTGCTGATGACATTGTCTTTTTAGCAGAGAGGGCTGAGGATATTGAGAAGTTATTGAATGGCATGAACAATATACTGACGAAAGATTTTGGACTGAATATAAATCAAAGTAAGACAAAAGTGATGAAATGTAGCAGAAATGATACCAATACTAGCAGATTAAATATAAAAATAGGATCAGATGCAATAGGAGAAGTAAGAGAATTCTGTTACTTGGGAAGTAAAATTACAAGCGATGGCCGAAGCAGGAATGATGTTAAAAGGAGAATAGCACTAGCAAAAAGAGCCTTCATGAAAAAGAGAAACCTTTTAGTTTCAAATATTGATCTAGGAATTAGAAAGAACTTTTTAAAACTCTATGTGTGGAGCACAGCACATAGCGAAACATGGACTTAATGAATACCGGAAAGAAAGAAAAATGAACGATTTGAAATGTGGTGCTACAGAAGAATGCTGTAAATTAGGTGGACAGACAAAGTAAGAAAAGAACGAGTTTTGGAGATGATGGGTGAGAAAAGAAGTTTATGGAAGAAGCTTACAGAAAGAAGAGACAGGCTGGTAGGTCATATTTTGAGACATGCAGGATTGTTTAATTTGTTAGTGGAGGGAACAGTCGATGGTAAGAACTGTAGAGGAAGACAGAGATTATAATATATGAAGCAGATAATTGAGAACGTGGGCTGTAAGGGGTATGTAGAAATGAAGAGGTTAGCACAGGATAGGAAGGGATAGAGGATTGCATCAAACCAGTCTAAAGACTGACGACAGCAAAAAAAAAAAAAAAAAAAAAAAAAAAAAAAAAAAAAAAAAAAAAAAAAAAAATCCGTACATTGTTCAAAACTACACAAATTGAAATTGGTTATTTGAAATAGCCAATTTAGCAGCAAGAAATAAATTAGGTGACTACATCTATTTTTTTAAATTCAAAACATTATTCCTGGTGAGGAAAGAATATATAAATCAATTGATTCAATGGTTGATGAAAATGAAGTGTTAATTTTCACAGCAGCAATGTCTTTACATTGTTGAAGATTGAAAATACGATCACCAATTATTTTGTTGAGAAATTTAGATTCCTAAGATTATGTAATGGAACAATAATAGCCGCGAAACAGTTATCAAACAATTTAAAATTAAAGATATTATCAGGAAAGATAAAGCCACTGTATTTATTCTGACGATATACCGAACTGCCGTTTCAATTCAAAAGATTGCAATTTCCAGTAAGATTAACATTTAGTATCACTGTAAATAAGTCACAAGACAAACGTTATGACAATGTGATATTAAATTAAAAGTATCGTGCTTTTTGCACTGTCTGCCTACTCTTGAGTCGGAAACCCAAAGAATTTACATACTAGGCAAATAATAAGATGACAAATGCAGTTCATTAGTAAATATTCTAATAGAATAAGTTAAGTATGAAATAAACTGAAAAGAAAATTAAATAAAAAAAGAGTTTTCTTACACTTATTTGAATACAGTCGTATCAAGAATATGATGATTTAGAATAGTTTGATAACATCTATATTTAAATGAGCATGTTTTTTATTTTCATTTGATGGCAACTGCCTGTCTTTCTTCCAAGCGAAGCGAAGGTGACTTCCACTAGTTATAAACTATGAATCAATTCGCAGATAGTATCAACAAGTACTTATTTACTAAAAAATGAAAAGGTCTGTTATCGCTTTGGGGCTGAATGACCTTTCACAGAGTTCCCTTGATTTATTCCGCTGCCTTAATAATAAACACGAAAATTGTGTAAGCCGTCCTGGCTTGTCATTAATAAACTCGTTGCGGTGTCCCTATTTTGTCGCCACGCCTCCGTTGCCAGTCCCAGATGGTCGAGTTCTTGCGATGGCCCTTTGTTTTTGTCACTCGCTGACCCTTCACATTACCCGCCCCCAGCGCCGCTTTAAGCAGTGACTGGGTTTTTGTGGAATGTATGTAAATTACTCTCGACCTCCTCTACAGTCAGGTCCTCATCTTGATCGGTCTGGATTTTGTGGACAGCCAGCAGGAGATAATTCCAGTATATAGTGGGATGCTAATGACCTCGTACGCAGGCAAAATAACCTAAGTTCTGTTTTGCAATAACTGTCAGTGACGAGTATGGCCATACGTGTTATTTTGAGCGATGTTCTGTCATCGTAAATAATATTTTAAGTGCTGTTATTTGTGAAGTCGTTCCTACGGAGTTTTTATTTCTGTTGATTACCGTTGTGTACACTTAAACCATATTACGCCTGTGTTTTCTTTATGTTTAGCTGATTCCCACAACAAATTCAAAATTTTTGAGGGTGGTACGAGATACTTCAACGCTTGTTAACGTGCTAGAACGTGAGTGCGTTGGGATGTCAAATGCTGTAAGCTTCTTTCTACAGTCGTTAATATACTTATTATCGCTAGGGAGCGTCCATAAACCACCTAGCTCCATTTTGACCCCCTTGCCCCACGTAACTCGACGTGGCCTTTGCCTTTAATCCCCCCCCCCTCCCCCCGGATGACACGTAGCTTCTTTCCCTCTAGATTTCAGAAGACAATCTGTACTGTTTTATCTTGTCAGATTATCGTAAATTACATACAGAGGTAATTTTGTGTTTTGTACCTTAACTCTGACAAATAATATGAATGAAAAGCTACATGGCTTGGATCGGAACCCACCTCCCCCCCCTCCCTAGGCCCATCGAAGCCACGTATTTTATGGATGCTCCCTCATGAATGAACAGTGTGTTGATATGTACATTGTGCAACTCATAATTATTGTGTTTCTAACAGATGAATGTTTTAAACCAGCAGAAATTTTGCGCAGATTGCGTGCAGATGTCTAATGAAAGAGTTTTGAAGTCTTAATTTCTACTGGGAATGGCTGACAGTTTATCACATCACTCAGGCACGTTGTCCCAGAATTAACATTACCCCACACACAGCTGTGCAGTTTCATGATCTCACGAAGATAAGCCTTAAAGTTAAAACAGAGCAGTTAGTTATGGAAGCAGCTATATTTACTTCACTTAAATAATTTAAAGTTGGGTACTACAATTGTTGAATTCAAATATGAAAGTTGTGATAACAGCGGTAGCTTATCGAGCACACAGCATCAAAACGAGAGTTATGTCTGGTTCGCATTATCACATGTGATGATGGGAGCATTTGTGATGAAGACAAAACCGCATTTGTTTGCTGGCACGGTTCTCATAATTGTCCATATTTTCATGTGTAGGCACGTGGATTTTCTGACTGAATATTGAACAGTCACCACTGCATACTACTGTGGACTCTCAGACAATGTTGGAGGGATTTATGGGCCCAAGAAACACAAAATTTCTAACTTCAGCTTCCTGCTTCTTCATGATAGTGCTCAGCTCCACACGAATGCTGCTATGCAAACGAAATTGGGAGAACTGCACCAGATGATGATGGGGTATTTCCAATGGTTACTACGTACACGTCCAATAAATTTTCGTAAAGAACGAATAGAAAAACTTTCAGTACTACGAGAAAAAAAAAAACCCGGATAGACAATAGTGGAGGTTATGTAGAAAAATAGTTTTTGTTTTCTTTCCCTGTATACGTATTAATACAATGAAGTTCGTTACGTCGCTTTGAATTGATGCATGCTTGTTTTTTTAATAAGCATTCAATTTATGATTGTGTTTGTGAAACTCTGGTGGTTTGAGAATAGAACGGTTCACGTAGAGAAATGGTGATATTTCTAGTCGCATTGTTGTAACGCTATACGGCAGTCACAGGGGCGGATCCAGGATTTTGTTTTTTTGGGGGGGTGGAGGGGCTTGAGCGGACTTTGGTTTGGGGGGGGGTGGCTTGGGTTGAGTGAATTTTGGTTCAGAGGGCTTGCGTTCAGTGGATTTTGGTTTGGGGGGGGGGCTTGAGTCGGGAAAAAGTTAGTATTTATAGCCTCCTCGGGCCTCAAATCCGTAGAGCTAAAAAAAAAAAAAAGTCTCAAAACTACAATGTCAGGGGTGGACCTAGATACGTTTGGGGGGGGGGGCTTGAGCTCCCTAGCCCCCCCCTTGGATCCGCCCCTGAGCAGTCATTAAACCGTCTGGTTACTGGGAACGGGTAGGTAATTCGGTCGCGGGTCCAAGTTTCGCAGTCGGTGTACCGGAGATTCTGGTTGCGGTTTTTAGGCGATTTACCGAATGCAATAATTGTAGACGAATGGTCAGTTGATTTCCTTATTCTGTCTCAGAAATTTGCTCTTTAGAAACAGCACGAATAAAAACTCGCATTGTCTTAGAGCAAGTATGGGCAACCTTTGCTTAGCTGAGAGCGTAATGTCGGGAATTAATCAGCTCGCGGGCCGTAGGTAAGAATTAAGTATGTAGTACTGAATAAAAAGGCGATAAAAATCCACCCATTTTTTATTTATTACAATTACAGTAGCATAATCAAACATACAAAAAGCAAATTAACAAAAACAGATTTTTTTTGGAGCGTTATTTGAAATAACTGAATGTCCTGCGGGCCGGATTGAAGCTGGTGGAGGTCCGGATCTGGCCTGAGGGCCGGGTGTTGCCCATATATGACATAGAGCTTACAAATTTCCACACGGTTTCGTTAGTTTAGAATAATACAAATGTATTATATGTTGTTGGACAAGAAGCTCAAGTCGAAGTCCTACCAGGACTGCAGAAATAAGGATCTGTGCAAGCTAACCAGCTACTGTTGATGATCTGAAAACTATCATTCGTTTTGCTATCGACGTCCATTCCATTGAAACGTGCCATGTTTTATCTCGCTGAAAGATTTCTGTTATGTTCATCTAAAAGGTGTAATTCGTAGTACATTACTGAAGTTCAAGAAATGAATATTCGTAAAATTCACATTCAGTGGCGGATCCAGGGGGGGCTAGGGGGCTGAAGCCCCCCCCCCCCAAAAAAGCACTAAGGTCACCCCTGACGACATGGATTTTGGGGACTTTTTTTTTTTTGCTCTGCAGTTTTAATAAGGGCGGCAATCTGGAATAATGAGATTTCTGTCGTCGAACCCCTCCTCCGCCGAGTCAAGCCAAATCCTAGCCCCCCCCCCCCCCAAAACAAAATCCTGAATCAGCCACTGTTCACATTCAATATTTTTTTCCGAATTGGAAGAGGTATTTCCTTTTGTTGATGTTAACAACCACCGTTTTGTGGATATGTCATGGAAGACACCGTTTCGAGTTAATATGCGGCAGGGTAGTTTAGCCTGATGACTGTTTACAGTTTTTTGGAGTCTTAATAGTTCCTATCATCTCAGATGAACTTCCGGAGCTGTAAAACTTGTGTTCCTACATGGATGGCGGCCGACATTATCGTATTCATTGTCAACTACTGCTGGCTGCAACTGATGCTCCATAGAGATCAGACCCGTGAGCGAAGTTTGAGAAATCCGTGCACGGTTCAAGGCCGTTAGCTATTTAAGCGACAGACCCTCATCGCAGATTGCGTACGGTGATAAGGAAGTTCGATAGATGCTGAGTATAATGGAATGCAAGATATGAGCTGTTACTTATAGCAGTGACATGGGTGCGGAAATTAAATTCTTAACTGCCGTATGCTATTGTTGGCAGAAAGCGAACAAACTCTAAACAGAATGCTGAAAGGTCTAGAATAGATGAAGCTTGCCAAGAGTTTGGAATGAAAATCAATGCAGCAAAAACTAAAAGAGTGGTGATTGGAAAAGGAAGGAATATAATAAATATTAAGTTAGGAAAAGCTGATATCAGGCAAGTAAGATCGTTCAAATATCTTGGAAGTATGATCACCGAAGATTTGAGGTGCCATCAGGAGATAAAATCTCGCATTGCCGTAGCGAAGGAAGCGTTTAATAGGAAAAAGAGGATACTAACTGGAAAAATAGACAAAACACTTAGAAAAATGTTTTGTATGGAGTGTGGCTTTTTATGCATCGGAGACATGGACACTGAGACGAGAGGATGAAAAGCGGTTAGAAGCATTTGAGATGTGGATGTGGAGGAGGATGGAGAAGATAAGCTGGGTGGATAAAATAAGCAATGCTGAAGTGCTGGACAGGGTCAGTGAAAGCAGAAAAATTCTCCAAGTAATAAAGGAGAGAAAGAAAAACTGGATGGGTCACTTGTTGAGAGGGGAATGCCTGATAAAAGACGCCTTGGAAGGTTTAGTCTGTGGGAGGAGAATATGAGGAAGAAATAGATACCAAATTATAGACAACATCAAGGAAGACGGCAACTACATGGTTCTTAAGAGAAAGGCAGAAGATAGAAGATCATGGAGAGCAGCCAAGTGAAAACCTGCCAGAGGGCGGAAAAACTAATGATGACGACTGCCGTATTCGCGAACAATGTCTGCCGCCCTGGTTACAAAGGAGATTGTTTCCGCTTGCCTGACTTTCACTCTGATTCGAGACATCGGAATTACTTTCTTCAACGCGGTCAACCTGGACACTGATGCGACCTTCTAAGATCAGCGACGTACCAGGGTGGGTGCCATGTTGATCCCACAGCGAGAAACGAGAGATAATGTGTTGTGATTGTTGTGCAGTTTCATGCAGCACAGCTCTCAGAGTGAAACCAGACTATTTTGTATGATGGTGGATAAGCAAAATATCCCTTTGTTTTCAGAGAGAGAGAGAGAGAGAAACAAACAACTCTTGCTTCGCCCCTGGGGATGGGGAGATGCACATTGAAATCGCTTCCGTATGGCCCAGGAAAGAAATCATTGCGGCTCTCGAGGTGGAGAAAATTTCCTCGCTCATCAGGTTAGCAAGAGAGATATTATCATGTAGGTCTTCAAGTTGAGGATTTGGCCGGCAGGGACGAATTCCTGGCTGATTGTGCTCTGTGCGTAATTAGTGGAAGCGGCTTCAAAAACAATTCTCTTCCACTGAGGCCAGTGACGATGCCATTAACTCAACTGGTAAAGACTTCAGTTAAGTGGTAATATGGAAAAAATATGTCCATTTGAAACTATCTGCATACGATGCCTGAGATTAAGTTGTGCTTCAGATAATTAACGAGCGATACATTCAGCAAGGTTGCTTTAATTATTACGTTTAACAGTTTCCTTTGAAAATCCTCATCAGGATTAAATTATTAATCTGTTTTTAACATCGTAAACAGACGCAAAACATCCAAATTCAATTTTGAATTGTTATTATAAGTTAGTAAAAAGTAGAATATTATATATTATTACTGTATTTCATTGCAATATATCATTTCAGCCTGTAACGAAGCTATAAGAAGCTTCAACTTGTATGTAGAAGCAGCAATGAAGAAAGTCAAAGAAAAATTTCCATGTGGCATAAGTTTTCAGGGAGAAAAAAATCAGTATGCTACGATTTGCTGATGACATTGTCTTGTTAGCAGAGAGGGCTGAGGATATTGAGAAGTTA
>JARYHS010013631.1:184038700-184133407 GCA_031002005.1 Vandiemenella viatica | reverse complement strand
CAGCTACTGTAGCGGATGGCTGTGCTTTGCCTGGTGGACTTGCTGAACGTGCTTCTGTGGTCGGGTGAGCAGAAGCGCTACTACCGACGGCCGCGGTCCTTGGTGTCAGGACCTTAATGGGCTGCGCACCACATTTGCACTGGCACGAGCATGTCGTGCTCGTGCCCGTGTCTACAACGGACGTCTGCGTAGCAACGCTCTCCTTCCTGACGGGAGTTGACAACGTTTTGGCGAAGCTAGTGGCGAAGACCGGTGGCGCCAGCGCCTTAAACCGTTTCTTCGCCTCGCCAAAGGATATTCTTTCCTTAGTCTTCAACTCCTGTACCTTCTTCTCTTCAAGGTACACTCGACACTCCCTGCTCCAGGCTGGATGTGATCCGGAGCAGTTAATGCACACCTGTGGGAGGGTGCAAGTTGCACCCTGTTCATGCGCCGGTTTTCCACATTTCCCACAAGTGGCGTTGCCTTTGCAGTTCGCCGTCGTATGACCGAACCGCTGGCACTTAAAACAGCGCATCGGGTCCGGTACATACGGGCGAATATTAAGCTTTAAATAGCCTGCCTTGATGTCTTTTGGCAACGTCGGAGTGTCGAACGTCAGGACGAAGGTGGCTGTCTTCTCAAGACTGCCGTTAACCCTTCGTTTTATCTGGCGAACCTCGACCACATGATCTTTGGACCACTCCTTAAGGAGTTCCTCGGTCTCTAAATCCATAAGGTCCCCTGCAGGTGATGACACCCTTACTAGAATTTAGAGTTTTGTGGAGTTCGCACTTAACTGCGAACTCCCCGAGCTTCTCGCACTTAAGGAGTTGGACAGCCTGCTTTTGGGTGGATGTTTCCAAAAGCAGAGTCCCGTTCCTCAGCTTTTTAACCGATTTGAGGGTACCTGCAATACCCTCTAAACCTTTATGGATGTAAAAGGGAGAGATCTTTTCAAAAGATCCCTCCATCCGTGACATAATAACAAAGGCATTATCGATTTGACAATCCTTCCCGTTACTTTTATCCTGTTCAGGGGGAGGGCTTTCAACCCTCGCCCGCTTTTTTGAACTGGGTGTATTTTTATTTACCTGCGACACACCCGGGCCGCAGGGGTTTTGTTTTTGTTTGTGAGTCTTCGTTTTGATCCCACGAGCAAAAACATGATAAAAAGAAATGCTGATACAACAGGGGTGCGCAGGTGCCCCTGAGGTTGCACGTTAGCGTGTGATCCACCTCTCACACATGCACCTCCTCGGCACGTGGCTGACCTTGAGGTTGAGGGGTTTTTTATAGAGGTTTTTTACCGTCCTCGCGATCCGGGCGATGAAGCCAAGATCCCCGTTCTCCTAGGCACACAACGTTTCCACCGCCACGCCCTACGGTGGTCGTTGAAGCATGGTAGGAGTTTACGGTGTGGGAAACTTGCGGCGCTCACAAGTTTCCAGCTCGGGCACCGCGGGTTCGCCAAACCCGTACCTGGCACTTGCGTACCAGGCCCCTGCGGGCGATCAAATTCGATCTGCAGGCGATAGAAGCGAACTTCTGGCTTTGGGATTAAGATCTAATCATTATTTAAGAAACTATGCGAGGAATGCAACAAAAAAGATCTGATTTTAAAGTAAATTTACGAGTTGCCATTTGATAGAAACAGAATACATCACAGACGGCAGATTAAACGCTAAAATTAAAAGTCAACAGTATTTGCATAAATGCATAACTAAACAGAATACCATCTGGTTCAAACCAAACAATTGTCTGGATGGAATGAAGAAGGGATCATTCTATGTATGTGAGGTTAGTTGCACTTCACGAGCCTGGTTATACTGAAACTTTGGTCACGTATCCAATCCTGTTGCCGGCATCCTCATCAGACCTCTCTCATTTTATTAACCCCCCCCCCCACCCATACCTTATTTCAAGACCTATACACAGTTTATAAGAAAATAATCCATTTCTATGTATGGCTAATTACTTTAATTAATATGAATTAAGAAGCGTTGAATTTAATTCTTAAACCTCCTAAATGGTCCACGTGACGAACTCGTGGCCTACGTCGCTAAGGTGCAGTAAATGCGCACACCCATTGTCGTGAATTTAGCTGATTGGATCACAGACTGCCGAAGAAATTTTCACTCTTCTATAATTTGGAAGACGGTGGTGTACGGTGGCGGTGAAGTAGAATCCCAGTCATCAGCCGGTGCACAAAGGCATTTGATTAAACCTCTTAGGAGGCGTTTATTAATTACGTAAGGTGTTTTTCTGGAATTCCGGACACCTCTACCCCCACCCTCTGGTGAGGTTTGGTCGGACCTCGCCCCCCCCCCCCCCAAGAAGGCGTGAGATTTTGACGGGACTCCCCCACCCCACTACTGATCGACCTCTTAGTAACTCTCATGCTTCCGAGGGTGGTTAAACACCCCCCCCCCCCCAAGGTCGGTTTCCGCGTCATTTCTAGACCATATACTCCCCCTAAAGTCGATATTCGCGTCATTTGTGGACATTTTTCTAGCTCTGCTATCTTTCAAGAATTTCAAAACCTCACGTGAGATTTCGTCGGACTCCCTCCATCTCCCCCCCCCCTCCCCTGTTTCACCTCTTTTTGCGTTAACCATCGATATCTGACAAACCAGCCATAGCACCATTTGTATTCCTATAACGGCACTAATCTTTATATATAAAGATGAATGTATGTTTGTTTGTTCTTCATACAAATCAACAGTTTTCATCCGATCTCGATGAAACTTTGCACACTTATCCTTTGAAACAAGGAGAAAAATACTGTCTACATTTGGTTGAAAAATTATCTGTATAAATAACACATGTTGTCTAATAACTTCGAAATACGGCGATAGACAGACACGTTGGATATGGGCGTCTCCGTACCGTGTTTCCGTGTAGTCGACTGGCAGCTCAGTGGTTAAAGAGCTTGCTTACGAACGTCGTGGTCTGCGGTTCAAATCTCCGTGGAGGCTAAGATTTTTAAAAATTGTTTTTCATTGTAAGAGTCAGGCCTGGGCCGTAGGTTATTCGGATTTAATGTTAAACTGTAGTTATTAGAAAGTTAGGGGTGCAATGCGAGGCAAATCGTAGGTAGTCTTGCAATGTTGTAGGTGTACACTTTTTTACGTTATAATGATCCCTTACGTGTTGTTCGCAGTCAGTGTGTGAGTGTGAACCACAGTAATATTATTATAAATACGGAAGTAAGTCTCTGTCTTTTTGTTACGTTTTGACGACTAAATGGCTATATCGTTGTTATGGAATTTTATAAGGAAATCTGTATGAAGGGCACAGGATATTTTTTCCAGTATGATTAACAGTTGTAGTCAGGAAATTTTGAGACCTTATCGAATTGTGACAGAAATATGTTGTAAATTGATTCTCTTTAAGAGACAGGTTCGACGGAACAATGATATAGTGATAGCTTTCCTGTCATATTATTCCGACTCGATATTGTTTGGGACCAATCCATCGTTACCAACAACATTCTATATTTAATTCTGTCAAAAAAATTCTTAATCCACGCGTACGAAGTCGCGGGTACGAGCTAGTACATATATAATACACCACATTTACATATTCGGGAAGAAATGAAGCAATTAAATTTGGTTCGCTTTGTGAACTTCCCAAATATAGTATTACTGTACATGTGCCATCATTGTAATTGCCGTACTAACAGTGAGGAAAAGGTCCCTGGCCTTATCCCTACATTAAACAGCCGTTAACATTTCGTAGCTTATTTACGATAAAACGTTACTGTCGCGAACCTTACTTCTAACATTTCGACCATAAATAGCAGCTCTGCTTCAAATTAAACAGAAAATTTTTAAATTGATACTAAAGCTTGCAATCACTCTAAACTTACTATATTACCTGCAGTGATAATTCTTGTGGAATATGATGCAAATGAAATTGACGGTTCATAACCTGAATTTCAATTAATGATATTTAGATGAGTAAATGATACCATTTCATTAAAAGACGAGAACTCGCCAAGCACGATTTCACCTGAAGGAAGAAAGTGATTCATCTGTATGTGAAACGTGCACGCTTTGTTTTAATGTGTCTCATTTTCTGTCTGTTCACTTGTGCTCCGCAAGAAGAGTTTCCAGATTCAGCGGTATTACCCAGATAATGTATTCCACGAGACAAAAAGAGGACGCCCATTCATCACGTGGTCTCATATCGTGATAAGATCTGTTGGGTCTTTCCGGCACAGAGTGACACGAGGCAGAGAGCTATGTAAAGAGAGGGGGAGAAGTTTGCCCAAGACAGGAATTCAATGTCCTAAGAGGAAGGAGAAAGTTAAATTACTATTCTTACAAAACTGTGTTTCAGAATAGAAACTTGGACATTGTACTAATACTTGCCATAAAACTAATGAGGTTGACCGGAAGGCAGCAACTGATGGCTTCTGACCATACAATAGTAGATCCCCGAGCAACTAAGCTGTTTACACAACGCACTGAGGAATATTGCTACATGAAGCTTATCACAGATCGTAACAGTACCGTGACCATAATCGTTCGCGTAGATCTCTTTTTTTTAACTACTTAACGTCTCTTAACAGCGAGATCTTTAGAGACGGGAAAGGATGGGGGGCAAGGAAAGGGAAGGAATTCGGCCATGGCCTTTTGAAGGAAGCATCCCGGCATTTGTCTGGAGTGATTTGGGAAACCATGGAAAACCCAAATCTGGATGCCAGGACGGGGATTCGAACCGCCGTCCTCCCGAGTGCAGCGTAGATATCTAAAATAGCTATGTTTACTCAAATACTTGTTAGACATTATCAAGGTCGAATAACTTTTGTGAAATAAAACATTTTCGTAGTCTTCTACATCATTGTGCTGTAGCATACGGTCGACATAATTCTGATGACATATCTCTGACGTCGGAAATTAACAGGCAAAGGCTCCGATTAACTGGTAAGATAAGCGCTGTTTTCTGCTAACAGGTTTAGGTTGTTTACCAGACACCAAGACGTTTTATAACAGCGCTGCAATATCTTCTGTAAAATTTATGTCCTTGTTTTGCTTGGGCTTTGCGCGAGGTAATTAGAGGTAGGATGGAATTGGGACAAGGCCATTTTGAAGGAAGCATCCCAGCAGTGAGTGATTTTGGGAAACCATGTAAAACCCAAATCTGGAGGCCCAGACGAGGATTCGAATCCACGTCCTCCCGAATGCGAGGCCAGAACGTTAACCGTTCACCCACCACGCTCGGTAAGTTTATGTCGATATAACGTATGTTCTGAACTACATATGGGGAGGACTGTCGACAAAGTAGCTATTTAAAGTCAAAAAGTATACAGAATATCGTAACAATGATAATGTAGTTTTCTTGATATTTGTCATCGCAAGAACTCTCATCTTTTACTCTCTTATTAGACAACATGTTAAGCGAGAAAAGAATTCGTGAAAATTTCTTTAGATGGGAATTGAGATTCACAAATCTGATCTTGAGACATGTTTCCATTTTCACTGCATCATCAATCGGTTACGTTCGCTCATACATTGCGATGGTCACGTGTTCACCCACTTAATATCGTTTCAGGACAACTGAGTAGCCCTATCAGTGAGTAATTAAAGCCATCAATAAAAACTATTCCCTTCAGCATTAAAAAAGACGCGACTAAGCTCACTGTTGGCACGCAAGACACTCTACGCTTCCTTGACACGTTTTCCGCTGGTTGATCTCAAATTAAAGGCGTGAAGGCGTTAAAAATCTTGGTGCATAACCTACGGGTCAAAAATACAACTGTGAAACCGATTACTTCACCAAGCGTGGTGGGTTAGCGGCAACGCTCTGGCCTCGCATTCGGGAGGACGGCGGTTCGACTCACCGTGCGGCCATCCAGTTTCCACATTTGAGTTCACCATGGTTTCCCCAAATCACTCCAGGTGAATGCCGGGATGCTTGCTTCAAAAGACTGTGGCCAAATTCCTTCTCGTTCCTTGTCCCCAATCCCAATCCGCCTCCAATGAAATCGACGTCGACGAGGCGTGGCGTGGCGTAAAATCACAAGTATGTATATATAAAACAGAGGATTATTTCAAACAGCGAGAGCGTTATTGGGCGTTTAGTGGAAAAGCGTCAGAGTTTCTTTGGCGAATTAATGCCATCAGCTAACATTGTGGGAGCCACTTGTTACGCTTTTCACAAACATTAATTTTTAATAAGTGAAACAAATTTCATTGTTAGATAACTTATACCCACCATTACCGTCAGGCGAGTTGAATGTGCTGTGATATGGGCCACTGGGAATTATAAACAATTAACGAAGATTGATATATCGAGCCTAACCAACTGTCCATACCGATTAAAATTTTTAGGTGATTTTTAAGTAACATTTTAACACATGTCCCCTAGAAAATACGATTTCCACAAACAATCAACACGTAACACCTGGAACACAGCTAATAGGGTTAAGAGACAGATGTCGACTCTGCACATTCTCCCACTTGATATAAAAATCAGCAGTCCGTCGGCAAAGTAGCGTTTTGATTAAACATCACTGCTACTAGGCAATATATCGTTTAAGAGGCCTCGTTATTCAATGAATGAACTGACTTATAAAGGTATAATGTACATTGAAAGGCTTGCACTGACACAGAATTACATTTCCAGTTTCAATGCTAAAGGATTTGCACGCCTTTAAAAAGATCTGCACAAAACTAACTAGTTTGTTTTCCCCGAAAAAATTAAAATAGCAAGACAGCAAATGTAAAGCGCCCCTCTCAGAATCTGTCAGACACTATTCGTTTCTCGTTGACATGGAAACTTTGTGAGATTTTTTACGTCAAACCTAATATTCTTTATAAATAATAATTCCTATTTGTCTGGTAAAACATCCAACATCATTCGCGTTTCAAATTTTCATCACGTGTAATACGCAGTGTCCTACTTTGAGAATTAATATACCAACAGAATCGCGAAAAAACGAAGTTTATGTATTACTTATCCGAGTGTAGGCCTACGTCTATATTGTTTTCACACATTTTGTGTAGACAGTGTTGCGGGTAACGAAAGGCGGATACAACAGGACGAAAACAACCAATTTCCTCGTCCGCAGCTGGACTCGAACCGGCGTACTGTTTAACCGAGGCACTAGCCATTAGCCTGAGGGGGCCGACTAATGCAGAGCTAGCCATCTCGGACCTCTGGCCGTTTGTCATTTTCAAAACGGCACTTAATATTTTCTTCTGACACAGTTGACGTAACATCAAGGGTAAAACGATTATACCGCCTACGGCCATTCAGAAAGGGATTTTCGAGAGGTACGTACATTTGTGAACGCGTGTGCGAGGTATGATGTATGTAACCCATATCTCATTTTCTATATATCGTGCGAGTCTTTTTTTTTAATGACATCATACTAACTTAGTAAGATGAACACCTGGACATCAAGGTCAGCAGCGGCAGTCTCGCTAATCGATGTTTGGACGCGGTGAGGGTGGCCACTGTAAGAGATCCCTCCTCCATTCCCCCTGAGAGCTTCCATTAATTAACGAAAAAACTTCTACTCTGCCGGAGACAAAAAAGAAAGAAAAGCTCGCCCGTGACTGCTGTACCTATCAGCCGAGATAGCAGAGAGAGAGAGAGAGAGAGAGAGGCTTTCCACTCTCTGGGAATGAGTAGCAGAGGTGGAGGTCTAGCTGTGTTGACATGTTGCGTAGCTACAATGAACAATAAACGCAACCGTCGTCCCGTGAAACACAAGTAAGCTGGGGAGAAAAGGGAAAATGAGGTAGGAACTACAACGAGCCCCTGGAATTGCCAGGCTGCAGCCATTTGCCAACGCAGGCTGTGAAACAACTACGGGCTTTGATTTACTATGAATGTCAGAGCGGATTAAAACCGACGTCGAAGTTTACCAGTGAGTTCACAATTTCCAGTATTAGTCATCATATTCGATACCAGAAACATCCCACTAACACCTAATCACCAACACCCACTAGCCCCTACCTACAGATGTCGCGTTCTTTGTTACTGGTGCTATCTTGCGCTTTACTCACAGAATTTTATGAAACCTTGGCATGTGCTGATATCCGAATACAATTAATTAATTTCAGTAAAATTAATTTTTTCTGACAACAGTTAACTTTGAACGAGTAAATCAAATTACAAGCATAAGTGGCCATGCATTACCTCATAAAAGCTCGACCAGTTGGCCCTTCATCATCTTATCATCGCTGAGACATTCTCCACAACTGGAAAGATTGATTTTTTCGCTTCAGAGATAGAATGGTCGGTTATTTTCCATAGTGACTTACTGTTTAAAATTGAATTCGAATCCCGAAGTGTTTAAAGCTATTCCATGCACATACCAAGCTCTACTAGTAGAAACAGGTAAATCAGGAGTCTTTAAAAGTTCCAGTAATGACCGGATATCGAACTGGCCTCCTACATAACTCGATGCAGATGCTTGATAGACCGATATATCAAATGGTACTGAGAAACTGCTGTGTTAATTTTTATTTCCGAAAGCGTCGCTTCAAATATAATATACCGTTATGTTTGTGACGGTCTGAAACGAAGGGCTCATATACACAAAAAAAATGATATTAGTCGACAGACCAAAGTTGGCCCGGAAGAGCTGCAGTTTTTGAAATGTGAAAGAACTTGAGCCATTATTAACACGAACTTGTACAGCACTTTACGGTGGGCTAGAATAACAAATATCGGGCCTGGCGTTCAGGAATAGGTGAGTTCGATCTCCTATTCGGCCATTCAAATTTCGATTTAGCGAGAGCTCTCCAACGAATTTCGGAATGGCTTCTTCAAAAGGCCATGGAAAATTATTTTGGTTAGGGCTTAACAGCTCGTTGACGTTGAGATAATTTGAACCGTGAGAGTACTGGGTGCAAAGAATGAGTAGGAACTAAGCATTATCCTGGAGTGATTTCGGCAAACATTGGAAAATCGAATCTGGGTGAGCTGATGGGTAATCCAATTCGCGTCGATCTGAATGCGAGGCCAGAATGCTTACCGGTAACCACCAGACTTGTCTTCCGGATTCACTCGCTTATCCCCATCAGCTCCCGGCTCAATGGTCTCTATGTCGACGTGCAGTAAGGTCTGTGGCCCGAAGACCGGAGTTCGATGCCCATCGAGACAGAGGATTTTCATGGAAGCTGAAAGACTCTCCCCCACCCCAAAACTACTTAGCTTCTATTCAGTGAGTACTGTGGAGAACTCCGCGGGAAAACTGATTGCCCTGGGCATGGCGCAGACTGCGTCACCTCCATCTTTAGTGTCGAAGGTCAACCGGAAGTGCGAAGCTCTACCGCCGTGAATCTTGCGGGGAAACAGCTGCAGATCGGAAAGAACGCAGTAGGAAAATAAATAATAAATTGTTTATGAAATAGCAGTTGGCCGATATTAAACTGCCCTCACGTAATTCAAGTAAACTTATTCCTAAAGGGAAGAGTAATTTAAGCATAAAGAGCAAGAATTTCGTTAAACGACGTTGCCTGTTTGGTCTCTAGTTAACCCTACAACAGAGTTAACGTTGTATCCTTTTTCAGTTAAATAATAAAGATGTACTGTCACTGGGGAAGACAGTATTTTTCAATGGCTGAGAAGTTAAACATTACTACCTTTGTTTATTGAACAGCAAAAACAGCAGATCGACGAAACGAACTTAAAACGTTATGACAGATACTTCAGAGCGCACTGAAACCATAGAGTCTTTGATGTCCCTTGGTGACGGGAAATTTTTGCGCGTGAATTCCACGTTTCTTTGGCATCGGCGAGAGCCAGGTGACTCATACCTGCGCTGAAAGACTGAACGATTTATGGCAGGCCGTAAAGTTAAAAGCTTTACGCATTCAATGAAATTCAAAGGACAGTATAGGGACTGTACCGAAATGAGCATTTCCTGGTACAGTAGAAAGTTGAAACTTGAGAAACGATGCTTCGGAGAAAAAGTCAGGTTGCGGAACACCTCTGTTGGGAACCAGCGAATCAAACTGTGTTACGAACTTTTAGAAACCATAAGTTTTTTATGTTGCATGAGGAGCGCCAATGTAGATAGTGGACGACCCGCCAAACGCTGCGACTCGCTGAAATTTCCCGCATCTGCTAAAACTCGGGAGCCTGCAAGTTTTCAACGGAGCGAACAAGCGGGAGAGAAGATATTCTGTTTCTGGCCAGCAAACAATCCGCACCGGCGCACCACGGGAGATCGCCGGAGAGGTGACCTAGCGCCCAGCTGATCAACAGGGTCCGTCTGATGTCTTCTCCGCAACTCATCTGCCACGGTAAAGAACGCCGACGATGTATAGACACTCTTGCGTCATTCAACCCTAGGCAACGCTCTGAGATGAGAATCCTGCTCTAAATTGTTCAAAAGAAACTTTTAATGTTCAGTTCTGTTCAATAAACCAATCAATTTTATATTCAAAGAAAATAATAGGTGTTGTAAACCCTGCTTTCAATAACTTCCTTTCCAATGTACCAGTATATCATTTGATTAGATGAAGATTTGTGTTTTTTAATGGTATTTTAAAATTACAATTGTTTTGATTAAAAGTATATCAGAATTGGAATGTTGCTTCTCTCGGATAGAGAACACTTCCATTCTTGGCGCCTACCCGGGATTAATTTTTCAAACTAACTTATTAATGAATGCATCTCATTATTTTATTCTAATTTTAATAACGTCAAAAAAACTAGACGTTACAAGTCTTAGAGGTCTAGGACAGCACTGCATTCCAATTGGCCAGTACAGCCTACTCAGATAGCAAACGTCAGCCTGAAACCTGTTCAACCACTATGGTTGTCAAGGTGTGAATCGTTTCTCCGTTGGCATCGTGTATAAATCGCACGTCGTAAGGATTAATCGCAGATGTAGTTGGGCTTTTATCGAGTTGTGGTGAGGGTGACTCCAGCGAGTGCATAGCCGTGTCGGCGCCGGGCCGCGGGTATTTAACGGGTCGCGGAGCCAAAGGGAATTTTCCGGGCCGCTGCCGGGCGAACCGAAGCGCGCCGCAATCGATGTGCGCCAACTGGGGCGGCTGTCGAGCGGCGCGGATAACGAGAAGCCGCCAGCATTCAGCACAATTACTGTGCCCGCTAATCGGCAGTCGAGGTACCAACCACCACGGACAAACAGTCAACCGTGATGAAGACCAGCGGCTAAGGAAGAGTGGTAATGGTCATGAGAAGGGTGTTTCATATTAAACTCCAACAGATACTACAGTACGTCCCGAATAGGCCTAACCTGTACAGCTGACGCAATGCATATTAAATAGAATTGTGTTTGAAGCCGCTTCCACTAATTATGCACACAGCACAATCAGCCAGGAATTCGTCCCTGCCGCCCAAATCCTGAACTTGAAGACCGACGAGATAATATCGCTCTTGCTAACCTGATGAGCGAGGAAATTTTTTCCTCCTCGAGAGCCGCAGTGATTTCTTTCCTGGGCCATATGGAAGCGATTTCAATGTGCATCTCCCCATCCCCAGGGACGAAGAGAGAGTTGTTTGTTTCTCTCTCTCTCTCTCTCTGAAAACAAAGGGATATTTTGCTAATCCACCATCATACAAAATAGTCTGGTTTCACTCTGAGAGCTGTGCTGCATGAAACTGCACAACAATCACAACATATTATCTCTCGTTTCTCGCTGTGGGATCAACATGGCACCCACCCCCGTAAGTCGCTGATCTTAGAAGGTCGCATCAATGTCCAGGTTGACCGCGTTGAAGAAAGTAATTCCGGTGTCTCGAATCAGAGTGAAAGTCAGGCAAGTGGAAACAATCTCGTTTGTAACCAGGGCGGCAGACATTGTTCGCGAATACGGCAGTCATCATCATTAGTTTTCTGCCCTCGGGCAGGTTTTCACTTGGCTGCTCTCCATGATCTTCTGCCTTTCTCTTAAGAACCATGTAGTTGCCGTCTTCCTTGATGTTGTCTATAATTTTGTATCTCTTTCTTCCTCTTATTCTCCTCCCACAGACTAAACCTTCCAAGGCGTCTTTTATCAGGCACTCCCCTCTCAACAAGTGACCGATCAAGTTTTTCTTTCTCTCTTTTATTACTTGGAGAATTTTTCTGCTTTCACTGACCCTGTCCAGCACTTCAACCTTTCTTATTTTATCCACCCAGCTTATGTTCTCCATCCTCCTCCACATCCACATCTCAAACGCTTCTAACCGCTTTTCATCCTCTCGTCTCAGTGTCCATGTCTCCGACGCATAAAGAGCCACACTCCAAACAAAACATTTTTCTAAGTGTTTTGTCTATTTTTCCCGTTAGTATCCTCTTTTTCCTATTAAACGCTTCCTTCGCTACGGCAATGCGAGATTTTATCTCCTGATGGCACCTCAAATCTTCGGTTATCATACTTCCAAGATATTTGAACGATCTTACTTGCCTGATATCAGCTCTTCCTAACGTAATATTTATTATTTTCCTTCCTTTTCCCATCACCATACTCTTAGTTTTTGCTGCATTGATTTTCATTCCAAACTCTTGGCAAGCTTCATCTAGTCTAGATCTTTCAACAAACTGTTTAGAGTTTGTTCGTTTTCTGCCAACAATACCATACGGCAGTTAAGAATTTAATTTCCCCACCCATGTCACTGCTGTAAGTAACAGCTCATATCTTGCATTCCATTATACTTAGCATCTATCGAACTTCCGTATCACCGTACTCAATCAGTGATGAGCGTCTGTCGCTTAAATAGCTAACGGCCTTGAACCATGCGCGGATTTCTCAAACTTCGCTCACGGGTCTGATCTCTATGGAGCATCAGTTGCAGCCAGCAGTAGTTGACAAGGAATACGATGTCTGCCGCCATCCAGGTAGGAACACAAGTTTTACAGCTCCAGAAGTTCATCTGATATGATAGGAACCATTAAGACTCCAAAAAACTGTAAACAGTCATCAGGCTAAACTACCCTGCCGCATATTAACTCGAAACGGTGTCTTCCATGACATATCAACAAAACGGTGGTTGTTAACATCGACAAAAGGAAATGCCTCTTCCAATTCGGAAAAAAATATTGAATGTGAACAGTGGCTGATTCAGGATTTTGTTTTTGGGGGGGGCTAGGATTTGGTTTGGGGGGGGGGGGCTTGACTCGGCGGAGGAGGGGTTCGACGACAGAAATCTCATTATTCCACATTGCCGCCTTTATTAAAACTGCAGAGCAAAAAAAAAAAAAGTCCCCAAAATCCATGTCAGGGGTGACCTTGGTGCTTTTTGGGGGGGGGGAGGCTTCAGCCCCCTAGCCCCCCCCCCTGGATCCGCCACTGAATGTGAATTTTATGAATATTCATTTCTTGAACTTCAGTAATGTACTACGAATTACACCTTTTAGATGAACATAACAGAAATCTTTCAGCGAGATAAAACGTGGCACGTTTGAATGGAATGGACGTCGATAGCAAGACGAATGATAGTTTTCAGATCATCAACAGCAGCTGGTTGGCTTGCACAGATCCTTATTTCTGCAGTCCCGGTAGGACTTCGACTTGAGCTTCTTGTTCAACAACATATAAGACGTTTGTATTATTCTAATCTAACGAAACCGTGTGAAAATTTGTAAGCTCTATGACATATACGAGTACTACATACTTATTTCTTACCTACGGCCCGCGAGCTGATTAATTTCCGAAATTACGCTCTCAACTAAGCAAAGGTTGCCCATGCTTGTTCTAAGACAATGCGAGTTTTTATTCGTGCTGTTTCTTAAGCGCAAATTTCTGAGACAGAATAAGGAAATCAACTGACCATTCGTCTACAATTATTGCATTCGGTAAATCGCCTAAAAACCGCAACCAGAATCTCCGGTACACCGACTGCGAAACTTGGACCCGCGACCGAATTACCTACCCGTTCCCAGTAACCAGACGGTTTAATGACTGCTCAGGGGCGGATCCAAGGGGGAGGGGGGGGGCTAGGGGGCTCAAGCCCCCCGCCCAAACGTATCTAGGTCCACCCCTGACATTGTAGTTTTGAGACTTTTTTTTTTTTTTTAGCTCTACGGATTTGAGGCCCGAGGAGGCTATAAATACTAACTTTTTCCCGACTCAAGCCCCCCCCCCCCAAACCAAAATCCACTGAACGCAAGCCCTCTGAACCAAAATTCACTCAACCCAAGCCACCCCCCCAAACCAAAGTCCGCTCAAGCCCCTCCACCCCCCCAAAAAAAACAAAATCCTGGATCCGCCCCTGTGACTGTCGTATAGCGTTACAACAATGCGACTAGAAATATCACCATTTCTTTACGTGAACCGTTCTATTCTCAAACCACCAGAGTTTCACAAACACAATCATAAATTGAATGCTTATTAAAAAAACAAGCATGCATCAATTCAAAGCGACGTAACGAACTTCATTGTATTAATACGTATACAGGGAAAGAAAACAAAAACTATTTTTCTACATAACTTCCACTATTGTCTATCCGGGTTTTTTTTTTTTTTTTTTTTCGTAGTACTGAAAGTTTTTCTATTCGTTCTTTACGAAAATTTATTGGACGTGTACGTAGCAAACATTGGAAATACCCCATCATCATCTGGTGCAGTTCTCCCAATTTCGTTTGCATAGCAGCATTCGTGTGGAGCTGAGCACTATCATGAAGAAGCAGGAAGCTGAAGTTAGAAATTTTGTGTTTCTTGGGCCCATAAATCCCTCCAACATTGTCTGAGAGTCCACAGTAGTATGCAGTGGTGACTGTTCGATATTCAGTCAGACAATCTACGTGCCTACACATGAAAATATGGACAATTATGAGAACCGTGCCAGCAAACAAATACGGTTTTATATTCACCACAAATGCTCCCATCATCACATGTGATAATGCGAACCAGACATAACTCTCGTTTTGATGCTGTGTGCTCGATAAGCTACCGCTGTTATTGCAACTTTCATATTTGAATTCAACAATTGTAGTACCCAACTTTAAATTATTTAAGTGAAGTAAATATAGCTGCTTCCATAACTAACTGCTCTGTTTTAACTTTAAGGCTTATCTTCGTGAGATCATGAAACTGCACAGCTGTGTGTGAGGTAATGTTAATTCTGGGACAACGTGCCCGAGTGATGTGATAAACTGTCAGCCATTCCCAGTAGAAATTAAGACTTCGAAACTCTTTCATTAGACATCTGCACGCAATCTGCGCAAAATTTCTGCTGGTTTAAAACATTCATCTGTTAGAAACACAATAATTATGAGTTGCACAATGTACATATCAACACACTGTTCATTCATGAGGGAGCATCCATAAAATACGTGGCTTCGATGGGCTTAGAGAGGGGGGGGGGAGGTGGGTTCCGATCCAAGCCATGTAGCTTTTCATTCATATTATTTGTCAGAGTTAAGGTACAAAACACAAAATTACCTCTGTATGTAATTTACGATAATCTGACAAGATAAAACAGTACACATTGTCTTCTGAAATCTAGAGGGAAAGAAGCTACGTGTCATCCGGGGGGGGGGGGGGATTAAAGGCAAAGGCCACGTCGAGTTACGTGGGGCAAGGGGGTCAAAATGGAGCTACGTGGTTTATGGACGCTCCCTAGCGATAATAAGTATATTAACGACTGTAGAAAGAAGCTTACAGCATTTGACATCCCAACGCACTCACGTTCTAGCACGTTAACAAGCGTTGAAGTATCTCGTACCACCCTCAAAAATTTTGAATTTGTTGTGGGAATCAGCTAAACATAAAGAAAACACAGGCGTAATATGTATGGTTTAAGTGTGCACAACGGTAATCAACAGAAATAAAAACTCCGTAGGAACCGACTTCACAAATAACAGCACTTAAAATATTATTTACGATGACAGAACATCGCTCAAAATAACACGTATGGCCATACTCGTCACTGACAGTTATTGCAAAACAGAACTTAGGTTATTTTGCCTGCGCACGAGGTCATTAGCATCCCACTATATAATAGAATTATCTCCTGCTGGCTGTCCACAAAATCCAGACCGATCAAGATGAGGACCTGGCTATGGAGGAGGTCGAGAGTAATTTACACACATTCCACAAAAACCCAGTCACTGCTTAAAGCGGCGCTGGGGGGCGGGTAATGTGAAGGGTCAGCGAGTGACAAAAACAGAGGGCCATCGCAAGAACTCGACCGTCTGGGACTGGCAACGGAGGCGTGGGGACAAAATAGGGACACCGCAACGAGTTTATTAATGACAACCCAGGACGCCTTACACAATTTTCGTGTTTATTATTAAGGCAGCGGAATAGGGAACTATGTGAAAGGTCATTCAGCCCCAAAGCGATAACAGACCTTTTCATTTTTTAGTAAATAAGTACTTGTAGATACTATTTGCGAATTGTTTCATAGTTTATAACTAGTGGAAATCACCTTCGCTTCGCTTGGAAGAAAGACAGGCAGTTCCCACCAAACGAAAATAAAAAACATGATCATTTAAATATAGATATTATTAAACTATTCTAAATCATCATATTCTTGATACGACTGTATTCAAATAAGTGTAAGAAAACTCTTTTTTATTTAATTTTCTTTTCAGTTTATTTCATACTTAACTTATTCTATTAGAATATTTACTAATGAACTGCATTTGTCGTCATATTATTTGGTGAGTATGTAAATTCTTTGGGTTTCCGACTCGAGAGCACGCAGAAAGTGCAAAAAGCACGATACTTTTAATTTAATATCACATTGTCATAACGTTTGTCTTGTGACTTATTTACAGTGATACTAAATGTTAATCTTACTGGAAATTGCAGTCTTTTGAATTGAAACGGCAGTTCGGTATATCGTCAGAATAAATACAGTGCCTTTATCTTTCCTGATAATATCTTTAATTTTATATTGTTTGATAACTGTTTCCCGGCTATTCTTGTTCCATTACATAATCTTAGGCATCTAAATTTCTCAACAAAATAATTGGTGATCCTATTTTCGATCTTCAACAATGTAAAGACATTGCTGCTGTGAAAATTAACACTTCATTTTCATCAACCATTGAATCAATTGATTTATATATTCTTTCCTCACCAGGTATAATGTTTTGAATTCAAAAAATAAATATAGTCACCTAATTTATTTCTTGCTGCTAAATTGGCTATTTCAAATAACCAATTTCAATTTGTGTAGTTTTGAACAATGTTCGGATTTTTTTTTTTTTTTTTTTTTTGCTGTCGTCAGTCTTTCGACTGGTTTGATGCAATCCTCCATCCCTTCCTATCCCGTGCTAACCTCTTCATTTCTACATACCCCCTACAACCCACGTCCTCAATTATCTGCTTCATATATTCTAATCTCTGTCTTCCTCTACAGTTCTTACCTTCCACTGTTCCCTCCACTAACAAATTAACCAATCCAGCATGTCTCAAAATATGACTTACCAGCCTGTTTCTTCTTCCTGTAAGCTTCTTCCATAAACTTCTTTTCTCACCCATCATTTCCAAAACTCGTTCATTTCTTACTTTGTCTGTCCACTTAATTTTCAGCATTCTTCTGTAGCACCACATTTCAAATGCTTCAATTTTCTTTCTTTCCGGTATTCCTAAAGTCCATGTTTCGCTACCGTAAAGTGCTGTGCTCCACACATAGAGTTTCAAAAAGTTCTTTCTAATTCCTAGATCAATATTTGAAACTGAAAGGTTTCTCTTTTTCATGAAGGCTCTTTTTGCTAGTACTATTCTGCTTTTAACATCATTCCTGCTGCGGCAAACGGCTGTAATTTTACTTCCAAAGTAACAGAATTCTCTTACTTCTCCTATTGTATCTATCCTATTTTTATATTTAATCTGCTAGTATTGGTATCATTTCTGCTACATTTAATCACTTTCGTCTTACTTTGATTTATATTCAGTCCAAAATCTTCCTTCAGTATTTTTTTCATGCCATTCAATAACTTCTCAATATCCTCAGCCCTCTCTGCTAACAAGACAATGTCATCAGCAAATCGTAGCATACTGATTTTTTCTCCCTGGAAACTTATGCCACATGGAAATTTTTCTTCGACTTTCTTCATTGCTTCTTCTACATACAAGTTGAATATTAACGGGGATAGAGTACAACCTTGTCTCACACCCTTTATAACTGATGCATGTCTCTCGTGATTCTCTACTTTTATTACAGCCACTTGATTCTTATATGTTCGGATAAAGCTTATGTATTAATTCATCTGAAGTATTCGCTATATTACATAAATCATTCGTAAGATCAGTTTGGCCAGTTACACAATTAATTTGGAGAATGTTTTCACCAATTTCTAAGTGTCTTTCGGAAAAATGTATTGTTCCTTCTTCACTGGAAAGTTGAACTCTCAAATTCGTTTTTAATTGTACCATCTTCATTCGAGGCCAGAGAAATTATTGCCCCAAAATGCACTTATTTCATCTGCTGCTGCTGATTTTAGAAGAACTGGAAGCGTTTGCCGAAAACTACAGCTAATGCATCGCCTGTTGAATTACCTCGGAGATTTTGTGTTCTATATAATGATCCGAATTACTTTTTATGCGCAATTGCGTCCCAAGCGATTACTTTACACAGTTTTAAAAGTTGACCTTGTTCAGTTGCTGTTGATACATCACAAGTTGGGAATTCTTGCTCTAACATTTAATGGCAGTTTCTAAGCAGAATGAGCAGTTCGTCTTCATTGCATTGATGTTGTCACAATTACAGGCGATGTTAACGCAAGCATAATATTTTTGGTGCGTATTTCAACCAATATTAAAACTTATCAAAAATGTCTTTTCGGTACCTCTTGGTACATCTAAATATAATACTCCACCAATACCTCTGTTCACATGATCCATGATGAAATCGTAGGCTTGCTTTACACGTTCTACTAGTAATGGTTTGTTTTGTAATACTTTATCAACATTATAACTTTTCCCTATCAATATTTCGGAATTCAATGCATCGATTCCATAAGATCGTATGATTTGCGTTCATAGTTTAACTAAAGTTTGATTGCTTATTGTTAAGCATTTGTCTTCCAAACGAATAAGTGCGTGATTAAATATCTCTTCAGCCCCTGTCGTGATTAACTAAACGAACCCGGTAATACTACCACCGAGCGTGGTGGTGTAACGGATAGCGTTCTGGCCTCGCATTCGGGAGGACGGCGGTTCGAATCCCCGTCCGGGCATCCAGATTTGGGTTTTCCATGGTTTACCCAAATCACTCCAGGTGAATGCCGGGATGCTTCCTTCAAAAGGCCATGGCCGAATTCCTTCCCATTCCTTGCCCCCATCCTTTCCCGTCTCTAAAGACCACGTTGTTAAAAAGGGACGTTAAACTTTTGCAAAAAAAAAAAAAAAAAAAAAAAAAAAAAAAAAAAAAAAAAAAGGTAATACTACCGGGGAGGCTTACCAGGAGACTAGAGTTTAACGTGGAATCAGAACCACGGAAGCGTTCTGGTGTACTTCACATTTCACAGCAAGCTGTGCCAGAGGTGAAGGTCGAGCTAAGGGTCTACGAAAATCCCTCCGAGACGGGGTTGGAACCTGGTATCTTTCCTTTCCAATCAGATGTCTTAACAGCTGATCCAACAGATGTCAATATCTTCTCTTGATTGTTATGCGGTTGTTGTCAATGCAGCGTCTCGAAGTGTCAACTCCCAATGGTTATCATTTTCCAGTAATCCTAAACGCCAACAAACTTTTCTGTACATTTGCTGGGTCCTCCTCCATAATTACTATCAATTATTCCAAGGTAGATAGCCCGCCAACTTCAACACATGGCCCAAGCGTTGTTTCCCGCGGTAGTGCTATCACCTAGCATATTATTACTGTTCGATAAACTGCTCTCAAATTACACACTTCTGCGCAACGGATATTAATGTTAAATCAAATTTACCAATATTTTCATTTATCTGCACAATTTATTGAACACTTTGAATACTCATACAACGCAATACACAGTCGTCACTATCGAATTAATACATTCCCTCGTGGTCTCCCTCCGCCATCTTAACACCTATTTCTTTCTCGACCAACAGTACAGTAGTGCCAACTACAAAAAAAATTACATAACTACAAAAGATTTAAAATTACCGAAATGTCTATACATACTACTTGTGCTGTGAAAGTCTATTATTTGCTAATCTATTTACAATTTCAGCAATGATTTGTGAGTGGGACCTCACATGTTTCACATTGCATATCCAAAGACATATCTTCTTTTTTTTCAGATCTGTGAAACTTATTGGTCCACCAGTTTTTCATGTAACAGAGTACAGGCTGCGCACGAAACCCCTAGTCTGGTACGAAGCACTCAGTGAAACTGCAAAGTAACATTAATAGTCCGGCTCTGTTGAACAAATGAGGACTTCAGCAGGGACAGCCGAGAGATGAGCCTCCCTTAATCACGACTGTGACGAGGAGCTCATCGGAGCGGAGGCGCGTCGTAAATCTCCCGTCTCCCGCAGCCTGCACATCACTCAGGCGAGTAGCGATCGGAGGAGGCCAGGAAGCTATCTATCACGCGGCCGCTGAATGGCCCAAGTTGCGCCGCGGATAACCCTCTAAGCGCGTCTGAATACTTCAGCCCCATTGTTACAGCACCACCGACCCACCGTGAAACCATCGCGGGAATCATCCAGCATACAGGGTGTCAAAAAATGGTTCGATATTTGGTAATAATTTTCGATCGTAAAGAAAAATGAGCAAATATGAAAAGATAGCGACTAATTAATAATATTTCTTACATGACCACTATACTCGTATCCTCTGTTAAAAGCTCCGCAGTTCCATTGCTGTCCTCCTTTTATCTTTAGTAAAATAAACTGCCAATGGAGTAATTTTTGGTACATAATGAGTGTTCTATTTCCCCATGTGAGGATTCTGCGACGCCAAAACACGAAAACTCTTTTTTGAACACACCGTGAACGTAAAAATTCGTTTCACCGAAAAAACATACACGTTCCCCCTTGATCAACACCTATTTCAGAAAATATCTCTTTCTTGGGCATTTGTAAATTTCTGTAACCTATCAGGTTTGTAAGAATACAAGTCAAAATAACTTTTTAAAATCCATCACTGAGATTTATTGGGATTTCAAGTTCTACTGCCTCCTTCGCGCTTGATTTCACAGGGGTTTGTTTAGAGCGTTTCTCGGACAACGTCAACGTTCCCGGGACTTAATAGTTGCTAACCGTTCATATTTCCTTACCAACAATGAACCTTCCATACTAATTAGTTAGTGATATATATTGCTATCTCAGAATCAGAACATCGCGTTTTAAGCTGCACACAAAATCGCCTTTCTGTTATCATAAACACTTATTGTTTCGTTAAATATAAAGCTATTTTCATGTGATGTACCGTTGTTAGTCTCCCTATGTCAGCCAAATTCCATGAACAGATGCGTCAATAACGCGCTTCGGAAGAGCCTTAGTTAATCTCTCCAGAATACTGTAGCTTTTAAAGAACTGTAATACCCGTCTGTCAACAGTCAACATTGTTACAAACAACCATGGGTGTATCCAGCGAGGGGTAGTGAGTGGGTGGAGGTTTGCTGCCCCCCCCCCCCCTCTAGAAGAAAAATCAAGTTGCCTTAAGCACGCTTCGACGAGTGAAGAACTGGCTCATGAGCACTATGGGAGAGGAAAGATTGAATGGATTATGTATGATAAGTGTGCATCGAAATTTCGTGGAAGTACACCGTGAGATATTCACAAAGTTATTGAAAATTTTTCTGAGAATCCGAGACGATTAATATTTACATAAAAAACTATAATTGAGTTACTATCTTAATTAACTGCATAGTAGGTCCTTGGATTACTATGTTAATCAATAATAAAAATAGTTTCCTCAATAGGTTTGAGTTTTATTTTGTAAGAAATCGTCATGTTTCAGTCCCCCACCCCACTTCCTCGAAAAAAATACGAGTTTTCCCCCTTAATTCAGATGTTGCTCCCCCCCCACCCCCCAATAGTTCTGATCCTGGATACGCCCTTGCAAACAACTCAGGTAATTACTCTCCACTATCGACTGTTTCATCGGTCCAATCACACCAGAAAGCCCGCATTTAGATTACACCTGCAAGTATAGATCGTATTATGAAAGATAAATTGAATCTCGGTGATTCCGCCTTGTCCAATATATAATATAATGCGGAATGAACATATCACTATGTGACAGTAATTCCGATTCTACTTTACATTACTTTGTGGATTGCAACATGTTTGACAGAAACTCCTTCAAAGTCTGGAAATTATATAAGGAGACCGGTTTTATAGCTACCAGCCTGTAATTTATTCTAAACAGGAAGCAGTGAGAGGAGTTACAAAGCAAACATGGGAAATACTTGTGCATCTTCTCGCGTGTTGCGGCTGTAACACAAGGTATCACACTCAGTGAACATTTACAGTGCACGCAACTGCAGGTGGTTAGGGGCGCTTTGCATCAAAACCAATATCTTCTCTGTTGATTTCAATACCGAAATAAAGTGCTGAAGAAAGAATACATAAAGGGATAACTTCCACTGTATTTCTCTGATCTTCTCAAATGGCATTCTCTGTCCTTTATTATTATTAGTATTATTTCGTACTCCGCGATTAACTAAAAGTGGGTGACGGAGGGTGCAAAAATTTGCTCGTAGGAAGGGATATACGGGATATGGCAGAAGGCACCCATGCGCTCTTTTTATCAACCATCCTGGCAATCGCCCGGAGCGATCTGGGAAAACCATGATTTATCGAGAACTACTCCTGTCAGATTTTAAGTTTACTCGCCCGGTAAATCCTTCCTATTCCATTCCCTAATCGCTAAACCTTATATTCCAGCCCAATGTCCTCATGAAGTCGAACATTTTAGCGGTCGTACAACGCCTGGCTCTTACATGTACTTTCTTGATACTATGTTTTTCTATACAAACAGCGAAACTCTATTATAGAAGAGAACATACAAGAATTTTATAAGCTGCACGTTGTAACTCTTTCAAATTCGACTTATGATCTGGAACCTAGAATTGGTTTTAACTATCTATTGATTCCACTTCATTTTACTTCTTAGTACTTTTACACTAATATATTTCCAACACACTTTGATCAATTTTGTGCATAACAAAAACTACCTTGCAGTCATACAGAACTCTTCATATATTTCAATAATAACTTTAGGAACAATAGGAAAGGGGAAATTTACGGTAACAAGATCAACAAGAAGAGTATTCATACTTCTTTCCGGACCAAAAATCCGTGTACAGTTATTGTCCAGTGATGCTTGTCGCTGATGGAATATGGCAACAGAATATTGACTTCACACTTTGGCACCTACATCGGTTGATATGAACCCAGTGACGCATATATGGGACTAATATACAGAGCCGTTCATGAACGAAACCGAGAGAGGTGGTGTAACGGTTAGCGTTCTCACCTCGCATTCGGGAGGACGGCGGTTCGAATCCCCGTCCGGCCATCCAGATTTGGGTTTTCCATGGTTTCCCAAATCACTCCAGGCAAATGCCGGGATGCTTCCTTCAAAAGGCCATGGCCGGATTCCTTCCCATTCCTTGCCCCCCATCCTTTCCCGTCTCTAAAGACCTCGCTGTTGAGAGACGTAAAGCAGTTTAAAAAAAAAACTGTTCATGAACGAGACGAGACTTATCAAAATCCTACTGCTTAAGTCCAAGCCACATTGAGTTGCTGTGCCTCGCAGAACTAAAGCAGGTCTCACGCGATATTACAATGGTATGCTGCGACTTTTGGCGTTTAAGTATATATATTTAAATATACAGTCATTGAAGATGTCGCATACCATATGGCCAAACAAGTCTGAACATAAATATTTAAATAGATAACAACTGTCAGTGTGCTGCTTCAATTCAAGCCTTTATTTGAATTTGGAACAGGACATATGTAGGTGAGCTTCGTTTTCAGATAGACATTGCCCAAACAGTAAACACAGCAACTCATTTAAAATTAGTAAGGTATTCTACGCTACAACTGCAATACCAAAATACCATAAACTTGAAATTATGCCGCATTCTAACTTAGCAACTTTCATCCCAAGTCTTCCACCAGCAAAAGTAGCCCAGCTCTGTAAGTGGCCATTAATAAAGACCATTATTAGTAATTACTACAGACGAGGCACAGGAATTCCAAGAGCAATACAACGAAGTGACAAAAGTCATGGGATACCCTGCTAATAGCGTGTCGGTCCTCCGTTTGCCCGGCGAAGTGCAGCAACACGACGTGGCATGGACTCCACGAGTCGTTGGAAGTCCTCTGGAGAAATATTGAGCCATGCAGCCTCTACAGACGTCCATAATTCTGAAAGTGTTGCCGGTGGAGGATTTTATGCACGAATTTATCTCTCGATTATGTCCCACAAATGTTCGATGAGATTCATGTCAGGCGATCGCGGTGGCCAAATCATCCACTGGAACTGTCCCGAATGTTCTTCAAACCAATCGCGAACAGTTATAGCCTGGTGACATGGCGAATTACCATCCTAGAAAATTCCATCGTTGTTTGGGCACATGAAGTCCGTGAATGGTTTGCAAGTGGGCTCCCAGTAGCTGAACGTCATGTAAACACAGCTCACACCTTTATGGAGCCACCACCAGCTTCCACAGTGCCTTGTTGACTACTTAGGTCCATGGCTTCGTGGGGTCTGCACCACACTTCGTACCCTTCCATCAGTTCTTACCAATTGAAATCGAGACTCATCTGACTAAGCCACTTTTTTACAGTAGTCTACGTTCCAACTGATATGGTCACGAGCCCAGGAGCACCGCTGTTGGCGATGTCGTGCTGTTATTAATGGCACCCGAGTCGGTCTTCTGCTGCCATAGCCCATTAAAGCCAAATTTCACCAGACTGCCCTAATGGGCACGCCCGTCGGACGTCCCACATTCATTCCTGTGGTTAGTTCACACAGTGTTGCTTGTCTGTTCACACTGACAAGTCTACGCAGACGTCGCTGGTCGCGCTAATTAAGTACCGGCGGTCGACCACTGCGTTGTCCATGAAGGGAGATTATGCCTGAATTTAGGTATTCTCGGCACACTCTTGACACTGTGGATCTCGGAATGTTGAATTCCGTAACGATTTCCGAAATGGAATGTCCCTTGCGTCTAGCTCCAACTAGCATACCGCATTCGAAATCCGTTAATTCTCGTCGTGTACCCGTAATCACATAATCAACCTTCTCACACGAAGCATTTGACCACAAATGAAAGTCCTGCCCAGGCACTGACCATTCATACAATTCATACACTACTGCCATCTATACAGGGTGTTACGAAAAGGTACGGCCAAACTTTCAGGAAACATTCCTCACACACAAACAAAGAAAATATGTAATGTGGACATGTGTCCGGAAACGCTTACTTTCCATGTTAGAGCTGATTTTAGATTGGTAGAGGCTGACCAATTCCATGGCCCCCACGCTCTCCTGACCTCAACCCTCTTGACTTCCATTTATGGGGGCATTTGAAAGCCCTTGTCTACGCAACCCCGGTACCAAATGTAGAGACTCTTCGTGCTCGTATTGTGGACGGCTGTGATACAATACGCCATTCTCCAGGGCTGCATCAGCGCATCAGGGATTCCATGCGACGGAGGGTGGATGCATGTATCCTCGCTAACGGAGGACATTTTGAACATTTCCTGTAACAAATTGTTTGAAGTCACGCTGGTACGTTCTGTTGCTGTGTGTTTCCATTTCATGTTTAATGTGATTTGAAGAGAAGTAATAAAATGAGCTCTAACATGGAAAGTAAGCGTTTCCGGACACATGTCCACATAACATATTTTCTTTATTTGTGTGTGAGGAATGTTTCCTGAAAGTCTGGCCGTACCTTTTTGTAACACCCTGTATATTTGCATATTGCTATCCCATGACTTTTGTCATCTCAATGTATTCTGCCTATAGAGTGGCCTGTGGCTCTCATACTTTTCACATCCATCAGCGCCCCCGCAGTATGGTAGTGCCAGCTAAGGTGCCGCCATACTGGACCAGTGAGATATAGTGGATCCCAGTTCAGACCTTGGATCTGACATAACGACTGTTCTCATTACGTTAATGGAGGTTTTTCCGTAATCATCTAGGTGACAGCGACGGAGCTAATTCCCGCATCACAAATTTTGTTACAGATTGCTCTGGCCGGCCTCGGTAGCGTATGGGCTAGAGCGCTAGCTCCGCGTGCCGAAGGTCACCGGTTCGAGTCCGGCCGAGGGCATGGGTGTTTAAATGTTGTGTCTGTGAATGTCATGTCCGTGTGTAGTGTCCATATGCCAATACTTGATAACAACAAGGTACTGTAGAAACTAATACACTGAAAGAGTTATCACAGTGAGCTGACTGTATGGCTTCAATAGCCGAAAGCCATTTTTTTTTTTAAATCGAGTGTTCAGTTCAAAGATAAATAGCAACACTTCTGTCATCCAGCTGGTTACAATATCACGACAGAGGAGGAATGGGTGCACTCAAACATTAACAGTGTCACACAAAAACCACATACGATAAAAAATAATTTCAATCAACTTTTCTTGATAAAATGTCATTCTGCCAAATTAGTCTATTTGTTAAATATTTAATTCAAACCGTATATGGAAACAACACGTAACAAAACAACGGATGCTGAAGCCAATTCGAACGGGCGATGATGGAAACAGGGTAGTCGATACACTGTATCTCTCACCCCCAACTCCTTTCCTCCTCCTACACTGAAGTTTCCACAACTCTTTACAGCTCCTCTCGGAACCTCCTTACAGCATCGAGGCGCCTGTCCCTGCTTAAAACATCACCCATTTCTCACTCTTTTAACTTTATGGAGCAAGGCGAACAAGTAAACTTCTGCATTTTTTACTAAACTTCAGCTCATCAAAACTTTATAGCATGAACAGAATTTCAAACTGAATATTTTCGTTTTGACAGTCTTTTTACCGACGCAAACAATCGAGTAGAGAAGTAGTGACGAGGGCGAGATAAGGACGGGAGGATGGAAGCAGAGAGAAACACAACAGCGCTTGTATCTGGTCCACAAATGTGTTCCCCCACGCGGTCTCTTCCCGATATTATTTGTACGGCCGAGTGTTGGGCTCCTTTATCTTCTCAACAGAATCCCCAAATCTCATTCTCCTCCACCATCACTCAACAAGCGATCTCGTATCCATTTGTTCCTTGAAAGAGTTTCTAGAAGCGGAAAAGAGTAAAAACAATCTTGTCTCCCAAAAAAAAAAAAAAAAAAAAAAAGCCACTTCTTTATGTAAACAGCTTTTCTTAGAACGTTGGCCAGCAGAACTTTTAAAATAAATTGAAGCGAAATAATCTATTAGAGCTTTATTCTTTTTACAATCTTTTGGCGATACGTCGCTTTAAGGTAGACCAACAACAAAAAACCGAGCGTGGTCGGTGAGCGGTTAGCGTTCTGGCCTCGCATTCGGGAGGACGCCGGTTCGAATCCCCGTCCGCGCGTCCAGATTTGGTTTCTCCACAGTTTCCTCAGATCACTCCAGGCGAATGCCGGGATGCTTCCTTCAAAAGGCCAAGGCCGAATTCCTTCCCGTTCCTTGTCCCCAGTCCCATCCCGCCTCTAATTACCACGACAACGGCGAAGCGTACAGCCGTAGGTAAAAAAAATTAAAAAGACAACAACAAACGTATGAGAACATGTGTGAATAAGATATAATAATTTATATTAATGATAAATATGTGCGAATTAATTGTTTTTGCTTTTTCTAATAAACAATTTTTGGCTCAGATCCTTTTGCTCTAAAAATCAAACTTAACTTTCAAAACGTGTCATTACGGATCACACAATATTCAGTTTGATGAAACGAAAGTTCTTTATATCAAGTACGAAATGAATGTTCAGTGTTACAGATGAAGTATATCCTCAATATCATGTTTTGACTGATTATTAGTAAATAAAAATATACCGTATGTAGAAACATTGTTGGTAACGTTCGATAGCTATTTGTCAAGGTGGTATTATGTATTCTAGATGTGTTCTAGAGCAAGAGCAAGAACTGAATGTTAACGCACTTTAGCACAATAAAGTGGTTGTGGCAATTACTTTTGAGCCAAATACTTACATGAAGCTACTAGAGGTTTCACTATAATTCTAATTTGGCAGTTTTCGTACGGTATTATTTAAAGCAGTCTTTTTTTCAGAACAGCTAGTCACATTCTTTATGCATTCATCAAACAGCACAGTGTTCGAGAGGAATTATCAGCTACTCCGCAAATAAATTCAGTATTTTACTGGTCTCTACGCGCTGTCATTCTGTTTCCGTAACTCGAGAGAACAATGAAAAGACCAGGGAACAATTGAGGATTTTTTAATTATTCTTCCCTACTCTATAAACTTTTCAAAGCATTGAGAGTGAAATAAACAGTTTTACACTTCGTTAATTCTCCGAACGGTTATTACCAGCTGATAAATTATTTTTGTCCAATTAAGCTTGACGGTTCTGTATATTTGCAGGTAATACTAACATTACAGTAATGAGATTACAGCAGACAATTGCCACGGAAGTGCATTTAATCACAGCACTCGACCATTCACGATAATGTTTAAAGTTCATTTCGTGTGTAGCAACCAGTCACCCCTGTTATATAGAAGTTATCAAGGAAGAAAGTAATTAAACTTACGAATTAAAATATGATTTCCGTCCATCTGTTAATTTAGCATACGGCATAGTAGATACTTTATGGATACCAGTGAAAAGTTTAGATTTCGACGACTCAGTTCATCTTTACGTTGAAGGCCCCGTGAAGCATTTTTATCAACCGAGCATTGTATACGAGCTAATACCGTTCACCAGAGAGGCCTACCATAGTTACCAGGTAATTTCAACGCAAACGCAGAGATTGTTCCTTCACAACACTCATTGCTGATTTAAAAATCTTATGACGATTCGCGGTAATTACTCTAAGTTTCTGCGTCTGTGTTTGCAGAAAGTAATTGAAATAATAAACAATTAGAAACATAACACCACGGCTCTGTGGTATGACGATATTGCACCTGGTTCTACGAAATAAAGAACGCTATAAAATTGCGAATAATTAGATTTATAATTAACTAGCAGAGTTCCCGGCGTTGCCCTGTCTAGTTGGCGTTGATTTATCCATACTACATTTTTATTCAAGCAATGTGAAACGTGTACCGCGTTTCATACAATTCGCGCCAACAATTTCCGAAAATAAAGCAAACCTAGATTCACCCGCACCTACCAAGAAAGGAGTGGGTTGAAGTTGACTTACCCGTGCACTATTTTTATTCGTCCGAAAATATTCATGCGTACCATACTTCAACGATTTCCAGTACTAAACTAAACGGTGATTGAATTGGGTGGTTTGGATACTTTGCGACAGAATTCCAGTTTTCATTTTATTCCAGGTTAACTTTCAACGTAATTACATCTGCTAACGATCCTGCTCGAAAATCGAAACATTGACCGCATTAATACATACAACGTACATAAAAATATATCTGGATGTGTCTCTTTATTCCAGCATCATGCTGAAAATACAGATTTCGAATGGATTTTCAGAATTTGGCAGCTTGGGGTCAAAGTTAAAATGTAACGTTTGTCTTAAGACATCACGACACAATTGTTTTACTAATAAACTAGCATTACCTGAAAACTGTTGAATCGATTTAGCTCGAGTTTTCACAGTATCACACAGTGATGTGTCTCATTATGCATACTCATCTGCCACTGGGAGCTAAAATTTTTATTATTATGTACTTCATCTGGCACTGGGGCACAAAATTAAAATATGTTCAGTACCTGTACACTTGAATATCAGGTATTCGGAATTATATTCAAGTATTCATAAATAAGCGAGATATGAGAAAAAAATACTCTTTACTTTCGATTTGTTTCAGGAATTACAAACTGCGGCGCCATTTCATTGTGAACAGAACGGCAAAGACGATTGCCAGAGACACTGTAGTTGTCCTGGCAGAGCTTGTCATCAAAGAAAATCTCTGTTGTTTGTTATCAGTTTCTCGCATTTATTACGACCATCTATGGCATTTAAAAACTGAATATCCCGAATTAAAGGAAAGAATATTTCAATTTTTGTTTAGTGTGCAAATAGTTATTATTTTAAACTCATTTTACTGATTTAGTTAAAGGCTACAGTCAGAGACATTCTAGTTGCGTGTTTATTGCGGAATGCAACATCTAGTCGTTCCATCTTTGGTATTTGTCACCATTCGTTTAGAACTTCGTTTGTAACGTTGAAACATAAGATACACCAATCAACTCAATAGAGATTCTAAGCTTTAAAACGGTGAAACCCCATCGAAATCTGCTCATTATTTTCAGTATTTGCAGAGTTTTTCCTTGTTAAAATATATCCGGTTTTGACGTTTTATATATATAGACTAGTTAATTTGAAATTAATAAAGACATTTATTTTATTGAGACGTGAGTGAGGGAGATGATGTTTTGGGGGAGGGATGCTTAGCGGTCAGTCACTTCCCTTCCCACCCGCCAGATTGGCAAGTAATATCTCTGGGAATCCTGTATATTCCTCAGAAGACGGAGAGGTTAAAACTAGCAGTCTACCGTCTATACAATAATAAAATACTCTTATTCTTTGTTCGAGAGATTATTTAAGAAAACAGGGCTATCAGTACTGGTCCGTTGTTCTTGTTATCTGTTTGAAGTAAATTGCGTGAAGCCATTAGCAGCTACCAGCAGCCATTGATAGAAGTGATCTCTAGAAAAAATGCTTAAGTCTCTCTCTCTCTCTCTGCTTCTCTCGCTCTCACTGCCCTAATATGTTAATGCTATTTTATAATGAACCCCGATAAGCCAAGAATTTTATTAGTCAATTTTTTGAACTGGAATTTTGAGATAAATTCATTAAAATTTCAAAAAGTTAAAGTAGTTTATAGAGTGTATTAACATCTATTAATAAACGGTGAACTGCAAAGATTTGGTAGATTGAAATGCGGAGTTCATTAACGACAGATATAATGACAAATAATTATTATTGCAAATTTACATGAAATTTAGCCATTAGTCTGCATACAAATAATTTACAATTTTTGGTTAAGAAATCAATTCATGAAAGATTACTGGCTAATCTGAAAGCAGAGAGGTGGGTAAATTTCAGATCGCAACGAAGTTTCCTGCAAGATTTCATTCTCGTTACTATACTCCAAAATTCTTGACTCACTCGTTCCACAACTATTATGCTAACAAGTGAAAATTATCTGCAGAAGCGTACGCCTTATATACTTAAATAATACAAATGATTAAAAAAAAAAAAAAAAAAAAAAACAGCAACAACTAATAGTAGCTACAGTTTCAACGCAGTCATGGTTTTTCCATTTCCAAGGTTTTTAAGATAACGATCTGTTACAAAATTTTATATTAAACACACAACGGGAAACATTATGACGTTTGCAAACCAAAGTGACGATTTCCTGGCAGCATTTTCATTTAAGAAATTTCGTAGTTATCATAGCCCATTAATCAGATGAACGGTTATTATATCATGAAAATTGGAAGTTATAGTTCAGTAGACAACAATTGACACAATATTATTAGGGACCTCATTGGTCATATAAAAAATAGTAATGAAGTTTTTTTTTTTTTTTAATCTGCTTTATGTCTCTCAACAGCGAGGTCTTTAGAGACGGGAAAGGATTGGGGCAAGAAATGGGAAGGAATTCGGCCATGGCCTTTTTAAGGAAGCATCCCGGCATTTGCCTGGAGTGATTTGGGAAACCATGGAAAACCCAAATCTGGATGCCCGGACGGGGATTCGAACCGCCGTCCTCCCGAATGCGAGGCCAGAACGCTATCCGTTACACCACAACGCTCGGTATGAAGGTAAGTCTAATGACAAATCATTCACCGAATTTGGTGCGATAAGCGGTATCGCTCTGGCCTCGCAATCGGGAGGACGCGGGTTCAAATCCTCGTCCAGCCATCCTGATTTGGTTTTCCATGTTTTCCCCAAACCATTCCAGGTGAATGCCGGAATGCTTCCTTTAAAAGACCGAAATCCTTAACTTTTCTAACAAAAAAAAGATCCATTTTAGTATCTTAGTTCTAACATTTATTTATATATTCCTTCGAAACTTCCCAATCATTCTTGAATTTTTTTTTCAATATGTCGAGAAATGGTTGTAAATACTAATTATATCGTGGAAAAGTGATGTGATTCCGTTTCGTTCATGATTCTAATATGACAATCTTTAATCTGTGAGTTACATTTCCCCACGAAATACTTTTATGTAATGCACTTTCACTGCCACTCTTTTGGCCTCGTACTTACAATAGAAAACATAGCAATCATTTCGTAAGGACCAAAGCGTGTACGATGGATTAACTTCAATGTACTGGGCTGAAACTAACGTATTAAGAAAGCCAGAATGGTTGTCATTGAAGTAGCACTAATAAGGAAACACAGTGAATTAAGAAGTGTATAAGAAAAGCTCCATCCATACACGAGCCAAATCGTTTTGACCAACAAACCGAAGCGAGCACTGAAATATTGCCTTAAACGCAGCACGCAGCCTTAACAGCGATAAATGCGACAGGTGGTACAATTAAGCTTTGAGTATAATTTTACAGGAAGTATAAAGTGACAGCTGTTAATCGAATAAAACCAAATATTATAGCTGTAATAAAACGTCTGAATGGCATGACAGTAGAAGCCAGTTGATAGCAATGTTGAAGCAACAACTAGCTTTCGATCCCCTCCGCAACTCCCGCCCAGTCCATAAACAAGTGTAAATTTATTTTAAAAAATGGCCGTATTCAACGATTTGGATGGCAGACCGCAGATCTCTGTCAGCATAATAGATTTAAACGACAAAATATGTTCCCTAGGTCGTCTGTAGTGAGTTCCAGTCTGCATGTAGAGCAGCATGAATGCATTACACTGACGTGCTAAAACTTATGGGATAGCAGTATTCAAATAGGCAATGTGTTAACACAATTGTGATACAAGCTTTCATGGATGACGGACGAGGACAAATACATTAGTTTGAAATAATGAACCTCTGTCCTTAGTCGTAAGTTATATGCCAAACCAGTTTTTTGTCAGTTGCAGGCAGTATAACGTAAAGGTGGGCAACCTGACCAACATGTACGGGGGGTTGGAAAAGAACTCCACGTTCACTGAAATACTTAAATTTAAAACTCACATTATCTATACAGGATTAGTCATGTGATGTATAGTATCTTTGGTGGTCGGTGCTTGTGTATTATCTGTGTTTCAGAGTTGAAGTGTTCACTACAGTTGATTTATTTACTTTGTGTAAAAATCGTTGTTGATAAAACAGATCAGCAAGCACATAGACAGTTAACAGGATTATAAAAACAAACGGTGGTCAGCATCAAGCACAAATCATTCAAATTATAGAGGACCAAAGTTCAGCAACTTGGACAGCTAAGGAAGCTTTTTAGAAGTGTATATTTCTGGGCTAAGCCGGCAATCGCATAGGTGAAGAATTCTGCTCCACATCCACACATGGGTAGTTGTCGATTCCTTGAGATCATCTTGTCAGATTAGCCAGGGTCTCGTCCACACCATTTCTCAGTCTGTTAAACGCTTTCTGTGTTTTCCAATTCAGACTACCACCTGAAGTTAGCAGTATGTAACCACTGTCTCATCTGTGTCCATTTCTCTCGCCACAGATTGAGCCTGGTAACTTTCGGTGAAATGTACAAAGGAGCCGTTGTCCCCAGGAAACCTTTCCTAGATTTAAGCCTATGTCTGGAGGGTTAATGTCCAAATAATGGATTATCCGCGATCTCATTAACCTCACTCAGTTCCAATTATCCCGCTTCCTCCCGCCTTATATCAGGGGAGCGATTCCATCAAGAGGGTGCATTTTCGATTGGTGTGGCTACAAGGCGATCCGTAATAATTGTGCACATTTTGGGTAGCGTAACATCTAAGCGTTTGTCGTAAGTTGACATGCATTGAACAGCACAGGCATATTCTTCAGCAGAATAACACAAGAGCCAGGACTGATATTCACAGCATTATGTGATATGCACTCCATATTCTTCCTTCGAGTTTCTGCAGGATGTTGCTGAGGGCCGAAACTTTATTTTTTTGTGTTCAAGCAGTGCTTCAAAGACTTTTCTAAGTGATGGAGGGTTTACTATGACGCCAAGATATTTTTAGTTAAAACGGTAATCGAGTTCTGTGCCTTCCCAACTGATTTCGTTTTCCGTTGACATCTCCATCTTGCACGGGGAAGGCCTAATGAAATGATATATATAGTTGAGGAATATGCAAAAACGATTTTCAGGAACAAATATGCAAATCAAAATAGAAGGGGAGCAAAGAGTTTGCATCGGGGCAGGTACCCACGTAACAGACATCAGATTCATTTCATTTAAAAAATAAAATAAAAAATAAAAATAAAAACTCTTCGAATGGCTAAGGGTGCAGGACAATTGGTACCACAATACCACGATCGAAGAGGGAAATTAACTGTGCGGACAACCGAATGAGGAGCCTCCAATCAACACCCGCCAAGCCCGCTGTGCATTCGGGAGGATGATGATTCAAATACCCTTTCCCTGCTCTAACTGCCTCCTTAAAAAAAATCCAGGTCAAGGTGAGAAGAATTTTTTTTTTTTTGCTTATGGCTCGTAAAGCCTCGACGTCGAGGTCATTAGAGGCGGGAAAGGATAGGGGGCAAGGAACTGGAATGAATTCGGTAATGGCCTTTTAAAGTAAGCATCCCAGCATTCGTCTGGAGTGATTTGGTGAAACCATGGAAAACCCAAATCTGGATGCTTGGACGGGGACTCGAACCCGAATGCGAGAAGAATTTCGTGTAACGTTTATAATCAGTACTCAAGTTATCATGCTCACAACAGTCGTATGTCACTACGATACTATCAAAAAGACATCACTCAAAAGTAATTCAGAACACTAAAAAACATTAAGCTAATCGCGATCCTCAACCGTAAGGTAGGTTGGGCTCTCCCGAACGAGCCACACTTAATCTGGAATATGGGTAGGACAACCAGCTCCTTCCCTAACCTGACCCTGTAACCATAATACCCGGTAAAGGAGACGTACTGTTTAACGTGGAATCCACACCACAGAACCGTCTCGGCCTGCTTCACATTACACAGCAAGCTGTACCAGAGATATAGGCAGGGTAAAAGGACTATGGAAATCTCACCCCCCCCCCTAGACAGGGATTCGAACCGGGGACTTTTCAATATCCTGCCAGACGCCTTAGTCAAAATAAGGTACATTAATTCCGACTAATGCAATGCTTCTTGTTCGCTACTAGAGATGGAAAAGATTACAATCAGTGTAGACAACACACGCGTTTAGCCGTAGAATGGCGCCAATAAACTCTTTATGATAGTTGATAAATACGATTTTCGCTTTCTAAAGATACAAAAAAGAATGGCCTTTTAATTTAGAATTATTGAAGGGATCGATTTATATATATATATATATATATATATATTTACAAGCGACATCTTCCGTTTATTATCAAGCTGCTGTTATATGAACTGCAATATGTATAACAATAAGTAATTGTATGCCAAAACTCTTAGTTAGCAGAAGAGCTAACACGATAAATCATACAAAATGATACTATTAAATTAGGTCTTTGAATTTTGCTACAGATATCAGAACCAAATGACGTCAGAAACATATCGTTTATGATGGAGACATTCAGAATAGTTATTCACATTTTTTTTTATTATTATTTGTTTGTTTTTTGTTTTACACCTTGTCACCACTGACATCAAAGTTGCTGATGATTTTAATTCTCTCGTGGAGGGATGTTAATGTAAGCGTTTAGATTATGAACAGTGTAATGGAAGGAGAAAATATGGAACAGTACCACGTTAGTGATCAGAGAGACTTGTGCACCGTGCGTTCGGTTTTAACACACGACTTTTTTTTTTTTTTTTTTTTTTTACTTATTGCTTTACCCCTCGTCGACGGCTAAGGTCATCAGAGGCGGGATGGGTCTGAGGACAAGGAGTGGGAAGGAATTCGGCCGTGGCCTTTTCGAAGGAAGCATCCCGGCGTTCGCCTGGAGTGTTTTGGGGAAACCATGTAAAATCCAAATCTGGATGCCCGGACGAGGATTCGAACCCGAATGCGAGGCCAGAACGTTAACCGTTCACCCACCGCACTAACACACGACCATTTACTTTGTTTAGTCGTTAGTGCTTGAAGAACGCAGGCTCTGGTCGGCAAATGTTTTTAACTTCAATTATATAATAATTTCGTGTGGTCGTAATGACCTGGTGACAGGATTTCTATTGGCTGCTCATTCCGCCCCTGTTCGTAGCCGCCTTAACCTAGCCCGGCAATCCTGCCGGGTACAGGGGACCTATGGTTTAACGTTGCATCCGAATCACTGAAGCGTTCTGGCGTACTTCACATTACACAGCAAGCGGTGCCAGAAGTGAAGGCCAGATTAAGCGCCTATGAAAATATCCGCTGAGACAGGGATTCGAACCGGGGACCTTTCTATCTCAAGTCAGACGCCTTAACCACTGAGCCACCAGACCGCCCTTTAACTTCCATTAAAGTTATACACTTAAAAATATCTCAGTGGCAAGGTCTTTTAGAAATTAATGAATCACTGATTAAATTCACACTTATTGAAAGCGATAGTGATTCGCACATGCAACGTTACTCCTTATCCAAAGTTGACCGAGGCACTAATTGAGTCTGCTTAAAAAGCATTACACTGTTGCGAGGCTACGGTACGTTGTTAGACACAAAGGTTAGCAGCTAATCGGTTTGCGATGTGGCTACGGCTGCTTCAGAAAACCTAACAAACGTCAAAAGTCATCAGATTACTTAGTAACAATTTAAATGTTATTAAATTTATTCAATACTGTATGGTAATGATTTTAAATATTAATATGTACCAACAGTTTAATGGTTCATGATTTTACTTCGACACAATGAACAATTCTTTATTGTCGTAAAATGAATCCAAAATGTTATCCATCGATGACGTACCGAATAATGCCTCCAAATGAAATGTTCAATATTAGAAGCATTTAATAATTACTACGATCCACCGTCCGTACATTCGGATTTATTTTACATCACGATCAAATTGGAAATACTTAAATTTAAACTGAATAATTTTTAGCGTACTTCAATAAACAAAGTTTACAATTCGTATTAATTAATTAGAATGATGGTTAAACCACTGAGTGTGAAATGACATTGTTGCATCATGTTGGTGCCGCCGTTCGAGTCTTATACAACACTGGTTTGATCTCTCATTCGAAATGCTCCTTTTATTCAAGGAGTTAAAGAGAGAACATTAGTATGTTTCGTGCTCTTCGCTGTGAAGCAAACGGTAGTTTTGCCAGAGCGATAAATATCAATTGTCTGAAAATTACGTCCCAGAAGCAAACTTCTTCCGTAGAGCAATGTTGACCTGAGTGCCATTCAAACATAGACATTCACACAGACATTCACACAGACTGTTGATTGAACCCACTATGAATAAAGTGACGAGAAATTCCCCCGCAAGAAATGGCTGTGAATGCGCCACAGCAACAGTGGAGCATGAAGATCTGCGAGGTAGCAGGTGTCAGAAGCGAGCCTGGCACTAGCCTGGGTGATCACAGCCTACGCGGCTTGCAGACGGATGAGTACACTTAGTTCCACCATTAAGCCAGACGACCTGGGTAGAAGCGCAATGGCAGGTCATAAAGCTGCCACTCGCTCGCCGAACCTCCAGACAAGAACAGCAACCATCGGCAAACAATTCTTTACTACGTCTAAATAATATAGATGTACGATCAAAAATAATGTAAAATTCTTTTGCTGAAATTACCGTATTACTTGTATAACTCTATCAGTAGCTGCTATACGGTGAAGGAGTTGAGATTCATTGTAAAATTGGAGATTGGTGAAGAGAACGTACGAATATATGGCGCAATTTGGCTGATAGGCGTGGATGGATATTGGATGAAGAATTAGTAGTATTTCGTGAAAGATAGAGAGATGACGATAAACTACCATATGGTTTAATGTATAGGCCAATGGTATGGGACCAAGGGAATGGAGTAATTTGTGGGGAGAGGCTAAAACAGTGATATTATTTAACGCCGGATGCTTACAGAAGTAAGTGTGCAGGAAAAGTTTCGCCGAGGCATAAGTTCAATCGCAATTCATTAACTAATGAAAAAAAACTATTATCAAAAAGTTACCTCGCCTAAAATGGGATATATGATGTGCTGATCTGATCATACGATCAAGGATTCATCATTAGATTCAAAGGACAGTTATAAAATCACATATTAAGCGAGGCTTGACAATGGAAGCGGTTCAAGCTTCCGCAAAGTCGCTAGACGATTCAATTTTGACACGGCTTGAAACCAGAGAACGTTTTCTGCGGTATTGCCGCCGGGAAAATGTACATGTATCTAATTATAGTTATAGTTTCTGATTCTTCAAAAATACCACACCCTCCCACGAATTCAAACAAAGGTTAATACAGTTAACTGAAACACTGCACCATAGTACATGTAGGTCAACGGGTTTTCTAGCGTTATTCCCATGATACTAGAGAAAGGCTTAATTCTGAAGCCAGTCACGAAACTTATTATTCACAAAATGTATTATCCTCTGTTTTCAATAATAAATACCATTGCTATAGTCACACAACTATGATTATTTAAGGCTGAATTTCAGGAAGGGAACCTTTCACATTCTAGTTGATATGTTGTCCATAAATTAACCGACGTTAATTTTAGGAAATGTTAGCAATTGCCCGCAGCTTTTCCCGCGTTACTAAACCCGAAAAGCTAAAAAAAACCCTACACGCTTGTAACAATGTTCTTCTGTCCTAGCTACTTTCTAATGCCAGGTGTATTTCTAACTGTGTAAGGGGTTTCATTTAATGTACTAATTACAGTCCCTAGCAAAGGAAACTTCTTCGCCGTTTTTTTCGTATAAAAGTGCTTATGCTCTATTACTGTCCGAGATTTAATATTGCTAAATATTCATTTAGATTCACGTTTCACAGACGTAAACAACAAACCACAATAATCAGGGAAACTAAAAATTCAATCCATCAGCGAACAGAGTACATTTTCGCTAACTTGTGTTGTTCTCTTCATCAAACGTATAATTTTGTAGCGAAAATTTTCGATCACAGCTGGATTTATATTTTTATATCTGACAATATTAATTATTTTGCCTGTACACTGCTGTCAGAATCTAAAACTATAACATTCTTCGTACACACAATTTTGCTTTTCAGATAATCCACTGCTCTTTACCGTGTTTCTTCAGCATGTTCAGATAGCTGAAAAAAATAAATACTCTAAGTTACGTGAAATTAACCAGACCAATACAAATACCGAAAAGTGAATATCAATTTCCACAGAAGCCGAGGAACAAAATAGGAAGTCCGTTATCACTAAAAAGCAAAATTAAGTGTGATAAACGTTTTAAAAAAATCCATAATGGTACAAACATCGAATAGTAATTTAAAAAAAAAACACACACACACATACTGGGGGGGAGGGGGGGGAGCTTGCCCCCGTCGCGTATCGAACACGCGACCTACAGTACGATAACGACTCGTTTTAACACTCGTAGCCATTCAGTCTTTTATTTACCAGCGTTACTTTCAGAACATTTTTTTATCATTTTTAAGCTCACATTTCTCATAAACGGAGACGGCATTGTCATGAGATACCCGAGTTTTTATACTACGTCAAGATTCCATTGTGGTTCTCTCCTTGCGAACTTGCAGTAATTAAACGAAATACGGTCCTTAAGAATTTTGAGGTTAAAATGAGATTTTTATTTCCTGTTCCGATTCCAGGTCAGGCAGAGTCGTAAGACATGCCGCGGTGCCGAATCAGGTCAAACGTATCACGACGTCATCTAGCGATGAAGTAGAATAGCTTGCTTCGTCAAATTCGAATAAATCTAACCTTTCAGTACATAACACTGAGTTTCTGAACAAAGGTCTGAGTCATTGAGTTTAAAGAACAACAATAAAGTGTAAAAAAGTCAATGTATACATACCGGTGTAAACACAGAGTGCTAGTCAAATATGTAATAACAGTTATTGTTTGAATAATAAATCTGTAATAAACATGATTTCGTTACACTAATTGCGAAGATATTCGTAAATGGTGCGATGTTTAGCCTGCGCCGAAATTTAAACCAATGTTTTCCATTTATCGTTACCAAGTATTCATAACCAAGATGACACTAACAGACAGCAAAGCGTTCGAAATAGATAGTTTAAATGATAAACTTGTGCTTTATATCTGACGACATATAACCATCAGTAAGAAAGATGGCATATAATGGAATGGAGTTGGATTTCTAAATGACAAATTTTTCCTTATTTAGGAGGTAAGCACCACAAACACAATTCTTTAACAAAATGTTTACGACATATATCTTGATGATACCTATAATGCAAGATTGAACAATATTTGTTCCTGGCGCTACAAAAATGTATTTGTCAAATCAACGTTAAAAAAGAACTCCCTTCATCGATAAGACGTGTACTGTTCTGCTACCATTATATTAACACTAATTCCTAGCGATCTTATTGACTTGCTGCCAATCTTTTTTCCAGCTGCTGAATCTCAGTCTTTGACGTCTAGCCTCACTTGCTGATCCTAGCCAGCAGAGGTAACCACAGTACCTCATCCAAAATCCATTCCACGTTAACAGTAGGAATTAGGAAACAGATCCCTCAGATTGTTTATAAACATTCTGCAATTATGGTAGACTTAAAAAAGAGAGGGAAAATTTAAAACGGAATGATGCCTGCATGAGAGAATACCTTTACGCTCAATGAAGTGCACTCTGCGACGTTCTGTTATCACGTTAGAGGGGTCAATGTACGCAGCAAGAATGCATCTATACTCACTAGTACAGCAACAACGTCCAGCAGCTCAGAGACGATCGACGTGTTGAGGATGAAGAGCCTCTGGTAGTAGTGTAAAACCATGGTGCTGCCTAGCAACGGCCAAGGACCATTGTAGCGCACCAGTCACAGTGACGTCACCACGACGACGTCATATACAGAATTGTCGCTTATCCCAGTGCGCGTTGGCCCCAGATGGACTCTAAACTGTCTCATTAGTTTTAATACTATATTTTCGGTTGACACCTTTTTCCTGATACCACTATAAACGAGCAACAACGTATGAAAACCCAGAGAGGAAAGTAACTGCATCCATTCTCACACATGATTATCGTTGATTTCGCTTGTGGTACTTTTTCGTTGCTTCTACATAAACTCGTGGTCACTCCTCAGAATCAAAACCTAGGTAGCGAGCATTTAACCCTACAATTCACAGTATCCGCCAAATATTTGCGGCGAACCATTCCTGAGAATACCTCGAATTAGAATCCGGTAAATTCACAATTACAGCCTCCACATTCTCTTCCATACAGAAAATCTTTTTTTTTTTTTTTTTAATATCTACTTCATATCGGCATTGCATAATCACTCGATTTCGGCACATTGTCAACAGTTACGAAAAGAATACTCCCAGATATGACCACTGCAATCCTTCTGACGTCACACACACGGCGAAATAAACACAGACACACTTGAGACAAACAAAAACCAGAGCGAGCGGGCGTCATCGCCGGCAGGGAGTATTAACATAAGCCCGACGCGAATATAAAAGCGCGCCGGGTGGTTCCACATTTCGCGGGGGTGGCCAACGCGCCGGCCCGCGCACTGCAGCACTCCTGGCGGCGAGCCGCCCAACTACGAGGCGGCGCCCGCCGGGAGACGCCGGCACCGGCTCGTGACGTCACACGGTGCGAAGGCGCGTGAGACGCTGCGTGCGAACAGCGTGGTGGGGGCTGCTGCGCGGGGGGTGGGGGTGTTTGGTGCGGCGGTAGAAGTGGGGGAAAGTCCGATCAATCTGCGAAAGGTTCTCTGCTGACTCGCTACCTGTTGAACGACGGTTCGGTGTTGGGAGAAAATAGCAAACAGCGAACAGATTACCATACAAGGAATAATGCAAGTACTTACTGTTATCTTCAGCTGATGATGTACAATTCAGCAGTAGTGTCACAATACCAAAACTAAGTGACACTTGAAAACCTAATTTTTTTTCATTCAGAGTCAATCAATAGATTCTTAATCCGTATTCAAATTACATAGGTATTGAGAAGTTACTGAATGGCATGAACAAAATACTGAAGGAACATTTTGGACTGAATACAAATCAAAGCAAGATTAAAGTGATTAAATGTAGTAGAAATGATACCAATACTAGTAGATTAAATATAAAAATAGGATTGAATGCAATAGGAGAAGTAAGTGAATTCTGTTACTTGGGAACTAAAATTACCACCGATGGCCGAAGCAGGAATGATGTTAAAAGCAGAATAGCGATAGCAAAAAGAGCCTTCATGAAAAAGAGAAATCTTTTAGTTTCAAATATTGATCTAGGAATTAGAAAGAACTTTTTAAAACTCTTTGTGTGGAGCACAGCACTTTACGGTAGCGAAACATGGACTTTAGGAATACCGGAAAGAAAGAAACTTGAAGCATTTGAAATGTGGTGTTACAGAAGAATGCTGAAAATTAGGTGGACAGACAAAGTAAGAAATGAACGAGTTTTGGAAATGATGGGTGAGAAAAGAAGTTTATGGAAGAAGCTTACAGGAAGAAGAGACAGGCTGGTAGGCCATATTTTGAGATATGCTGGATTAGTTAATTTGTTAGTGGAGGGAACAGTCGAAGGTAAGAACTGTAGAGGAAGCAGATAATTGAGGACGTGGGATGTAAGGGGTATGTAGAAATGAAGAGGTTAGCACAGGATAGGAAAGGATGGAGGATTGCATCAAACCAGTCGAAAGACTGACGACAGCAAAAAAAAAAAAAAAAAAAAAAAAAAAAAAAAAAAAAAAAAAAAAAAAAAAAAAAAAAAAGTTTCACGAAATGTAAATATCGTTCATCGTCAATATCAAAACATTAATGAACTTAACAGAATTTTTTTTTTCAGATTTTGTTACCATGTTAGAGCAATGAAAATTATGAAGTTGTTTCTGAAATATTCGTCTCTAGTGGAACATTTTACGGAAGCGAAACGTCGATTATTACAAATATTGACATAAAAGAATGAGCTTTTACAGAAAAAAAGCTGAACATTAAATGGGTCTCAAATACGTAGCTACTGAAGCGAAATAAAGAGAATTATATGGAGAAATACGACGAAACGAACCACTGGTCGAGTACGGCAAACCCTTTCTGAGACCTGTAACTTAAGCATTTCATGCTTCAGTTATTACACAAAAATAGTGGTTAAATTATTTAGAAAACATACTCAGATAATAGACAGTAAAATTTAACCTCAGTGTCTTTCTTTAATGATGCCCTCCAATAGATCTTCGTCGCCAACAGTTCCGTCACCAAAAATTACAAATACGGGAAGAGACAAAATACTCATTACAGTACGAACACACTACAAATGTATCGACCAAACTCTTGGCAGGAAAGCAACTGTTTCCCCTTGATTTCTTACGGATTATTTTCATACCAAAACTAAATTTTCTATGGGGTATTGCAGTTATGGATTACATACATAGTACACAGCTGAAAAATTTACAACATAGAATGTGATCACAGGATTTCAGCTGCAAACATAGCGAAACATTGTTTTTGTCGCACACACACACATCAGCTGCAAATGGAGGTAAACGGCTTATCGTGCGGAAGCATGCGTTTTCTTCCTCCCCACACGATTAGAGGCACTTGCTTATCACTCTCTGTTATTCATGTGTTTACAGCAGAATATCAATGTAGGTATGTTAATCCAAAATTGGGCTTTAATTCTGGATGCTCTGTGAGTGCTGCTCAGAATAAGTGGCAGCACTTTGGTATGTCAGGACTCCTGACATCACTGCACAAGACTCCACAAGAAATACTGAATAGCAACCGCGAATAAGGAAGAATATTCAACACATTAAAACACCCAAGATTAATATTACTGGCACTACTATATATTCATGGTGACTTTAATAACCCACCCAAAGCAATCAAAGAAGGAATCATTATTACAACAGAAAATAACATAGCAAATTGGAACATTTACAGTGAAATTTCTCACGCGACCATAAGAAGATTTTCCTACGAATAAAGTATCTGCTTCAAATAAACTTTCCTAGCTACAACAGTCAACATCGAGTTGCATCGCACGGTGGATTAAAAAAACGATGGAGATTCATTTTTTGCTGCCAAAAAGGCGCCAATATAATATGAAACGGCTTTTCGAATTTAAAGAGGGAGGGCTTAAAAGCCAACATATCACTCAAAGAGGCTTTATACGACAAGTAGCAGTCGAAACTTTTATCTTAAAAAAGACTCATCTCAGACTACCAACTTGTTTTCTTAATTATCATTTCCCTTATTCGCTGTCGTCCATTCATCAGCAAATAACATTTCATACTTTTTCATTGCGAGCAGCTTCTTCGTATGTAGTCTACCTCCTTCATAGCATTCAAAGATAGCTTGTGTTCCAGGGGATCCGTCTCCCACTGCATTGTCCTATTCCTCCATTGTGAAGAGGATAATATCTTCAGAGCCTGTAGGCTACAGTTTCTTTGTCGTACTCCACAATGAAAGGACCAGTCCGAAAACTCACTAGCTAATTACGCCAAAGAATAAAGTTTGCGGAGCTTTGCATGTTCCTTAGATTCCCCAACAACGCCACTGCCTCTACGTTATTCATTCTTTGCAAAAGAGGAAGGGACTTCTCAGCTTTTCGTAGGATGACATAGGTATTTCGAAACGTGGAAAATAAACTGCATCCGACCGCTCCAGAATACCACACACACAATAGCTTGATGTAGACGTCAGTCACTGATCTTTATGCATTTCCAGTCTTTTTGCATGAATTTAATACCCACCTCAAATGACAAGAAGTGGTACTAATTAATTAATTAATTAATATTAACAGTGATGCAGCTTTCATCGCCAGCAAAATATTTTCTAACACACCTACTTCTTAATCACTAGAATTTTTACTTTAATTTCTTTCTCTGTTTGAACTAAATTTCTAATAGTTGATCTCGTATTTCTTTAACTCATCCATCATCCAGCTTCGCCAAATAAATAATAATATAATATGACTTAATTCCCTTTTTTTATTATAATACTAGCTGACCCGGCAATGCTTCGCTATTGCTAGACTTGAGGTAGATTAAATGAATACATTTGATCGTTTGTATTTAGTAAAGATTAGATATTTATGTATAAATTGTAATTACTGTTTCATTAAATTTCTAGTTTATTGCAATGGTCTTGGATATGCAATGTTTTTGGTAATTCCAGTTACACTGGCAAAAGTTAAGGGAATTTGTATTTTTTGAAACCATATTTAGGCAGTATGTTTCTGTATATTTTATAGTATACCTGTGCAAATTCCGTCAAAATTGGATAAAAGATGTGGGTTTGTCTAAATTAGGAGACGCGAAGGGGATGAGGGGGTGAAACTATATGTAGGCAGTACTTTTCAATTAGTTTTAAAGTATACGTGTACAAATTTTGGCCTATATATAATTAAATCTGGGTATGTTTAAATTAAGGGTTTGAAAGTGCTGGAGGGGTGGTTTTTCTGAATTTGTATTTCTTATTAACCTTCTCTAACGCGCAATCGACAACTCACAAAGGTTTCACAGTAACCGGTTAAAACTTGTGGGTTTCAATAAAAATCGTTGGAAATTCAGAGGGGAGGTGGTAAAAGGGGAGAGAGATGGACTTTGGCAAAGACATTATTTTTCTGTTTGTTTTAAAGTACACGTAAGCAAAGTTCCTTCAAAATCGGGTTACAAATCTAGCTTTATATAAGAGACATTCGCAAAAATTTAAGGGATGTAAGAGGGAAGAGGGGTTTGATTTTTGAAATCATATGTATACAGTATTTTTCTGTTTGTTTTAAAGTATATCTGTGCAAATTTCCATCAAAATCAGAAAAAATCTGTGTATTTTTTAAATTATGGGGTGCTAGGGGGAAGAGGGGGTGGTTTTTGGGTAGAACGGGTGAGAGGCGTTGGGTTTTTGTAAATCTAATGTCTACAGTATTTTTATATTTTTTTTAATGGTATATGCGTGCAAAGTTCCTTCGAAATTTGATAATAAGTCTGGGTTTGTGTAAAAGTTAAGGGGTGGGAAGAGGGAAAGGGGATGCGTTTTTGGAAACCAAATGTAGGCAGTATTTTTCTGTTTGTTTTAAAGTAAATGTGTTCAAATTTTCATCAAAATCGGATAAAATCTGTAGGTTTTTAAATTATGGGGTGTTATGGGGAAGAGGGTGTGGTATTTTGGAAATTTTATTTCTGAGGAACCATCCCAGCGGCACACTTGAAAAATCACCTAATTTTACCGTAATCGGATGAACGGTTTAGTAGCGCATAGAGAAGATACAAAGAAAAGTAGGCTACATTCATTTAGGGGGGTGGGAAGGGGGAGAGGGGTTGTATTTTTTGAAACCATATGTAAACAGTTTTTTTCTGTTTGTTTTAAAGTATATCTGTGCCAATTTCCATCAAAATCAGAAAAAATCTGAGTATTTCTTAAATTATGGGGTGCTAGGGGGAAGAGGGGGTGGTTTTGGGGTAGAACGGGTGAGAAGGGTTGGGTTTTTGTAAATCTAGTGTCTGCAGTATTTTTCTATTTTTTTAAAATGGTATAAGTTTGCAAAAAGTGTATAAAATTAAGGGGTGGGAAGGGGGAAAGGGGGTGCGTTTTTGGAAACCAAATGTAGGCAGTGTTTTTCTGTTTATTTTAAAGTATATGTGTGCGAATTTCCGCACAAATCGGATAAAATCTGTAGGTGTTATTTAATTATGGGGTGTTATGGGAAATAGGGGGTAGTTTTTTTGAAATTTTATTTTTTAGGAACCACCCCTGACGCTCACTCGACAACTCACCAAAGTTTCACCGCAATCGGACGAACGGTTTAGGAGCGCATAGAGGACAAACAGACAGACAGACAGACAGACAGACAGACAGACAGACAGACTTTGATTTTTATATAATAGATTATAACATTCTTAACCATTTGAATAAATACAGGTTCTTTTTTCACAGTAACTTTAATATCCAAAGCGAACGACACGGCCTTCACCAAGCTTGTCTCGTCTTGATCTCTTTTTCATCTGTTTATCTAAACGTTTCCTTGGTTACCCATTTCACAGAGTAATTATTTATAGCCTGTTATATCACAAGCAGTTGCTTCGAAAAGTTGTTACAATCCCTGCCTTACCTACAAAGGTAAATTATTACGCCCCCACGCCCCTTCCAGGTCTTATCGTCAGTGTATACTTTATACAGACTCTGCATTCCCTTCACGCGTATTCCCAACCCGGTTCGCTCGTCACAGCACTTAATAACTATACGGTAATTTCGGAAAACATATCTGGTAATCAGTCTTACCTTTATTTCAGATATTTAAAATATGAGAAACAATGAAAACAAATTGTAACCGACTGTATATTACTCGCGTTTATCATTTTATCTCTACCGTTTGTCCATAACTGTCATTACAATTCTGGTTCATTACCCATACGATGCGATAAAGTGTAATTTAAGCAAGTAGTTACTAATAAATTGCTGTGTAATTAATACAACATTAAAGAAGTCCTTTTAAATGACATGCTGCGAAACTACAAAACTTGGTAAAATATTTTGAGGCATGTGAACACGATATAGAATGAAATGAACATAAAAACTTCTAAATGTGTAAGAAATGCATAAAGATATAAAATTCAAATGGGTTATAAAACTGAACTAGTTGGGGTACTAGATCAGTTTATAAGAATTGTTCCACGCGGGGAAATGAAAAATTTTGATAATTGTTTGAGAACGAGCTGTCGTTTTGTAGCTGGTTGCTGAAGCTTACGGGATTTTCGAGTTTGGAATGAAGTAAATATTGAGGTTGTCAACTTTAGCCGTTAGATTCAACACGAGCGCTCGGATTTAACTGCAATTGTTCGTATTCAGATCTAGCACAAATAAAAACTAATCCGTTGACTTTAAATTAGTTGCCGAGAGAACTTTTGGAGGAATAAGGTACGACGTGGATATCTCCCAGTATTCTTTTCTGTCTAGAGATATTAGGGGAGTTTATATACATAGAAATGAGCTTTAATACGCTGACTACGAAACGTTAGTAGTCCAGGATACGCTTTGACCGACACTAAAATTATTTACGTGAAGCCATAACGTTCTACAGTCTTTTTGCTTTTCTTGTTCACTATCTTTGTTAAGAAGTCTCGTTCTAATCTATCAGTATTTAGTCTATGGTATGGGCAGTACGACACCTGCCAAGCAATTTCTTGTTGTCAACCAGCTCGGCACAGATAAGGGGGAAAAGTCTTGGTCCCAGTGCAGGTGTTTTGTAGAGAAAGGAAGAAACCCACTACCAGTATCTAGTGAAGCCCACATGCAAGAGGGAATTCTATGAAGTTAACACACCTCTTAAACTTCTGTTGCACAAAGCAAGCATTTACACGCAGCCAGAGGCGCGACTCAATGAAGATGCGATGAACAGGGGTGTGCGATGGAAAACGAAATTGGCAGCGCAACAGTACACAATTAGCGGTACCTGACAACCTCTGTAACAGTTCTGGTAAACGTTCGCATTAACACACAATTTCTGAGCTGCAGAACAATGTTTCCTCCTCTTACAAATGTGATGAATATTGTATTAGAACGTCGGTAGCAATATGTACATTAGCATAAGTAAAAGGAGAAACTCACTGCAGTATTGTCAATGATTGTTTCTGCTATTTCTCCTGGTACTCACTAGTTACTGCAGGTATCTGTCACTGTTAGAAGGTTTTGTTTTTTTCTAAGTAAGTTGTGTTTGCTTGCGTGCCTGTTCGGCTGTTGATAGACGGCATCGTTATTTGTGAGTAAGACTGGGAACTTTTCAGACTAGTGTAAGAGTAGCAAACTGCCGCACCTATTGATAAGACTTACGATAGTATGGATGTATAAGTGTCGTGATGTACTTCTGCTGACATCATCTTACTGCTTCAGATCATTGTTGGGAACTGTTTTATCGAAAAAGTAATTCCTGCCACGTGACCATTGTCGTCTTGGAGCAGGTGTTTTTTAATCATTTAGTTTAAAGTTATCAGCATGTTATCTAGCCATTAAACCAGCTCTTTGGTTCACGTGGTTGCAGCACAGTGATGGCATCCGGCACATGACCGATGTTGGGGCTCCCGTAGTCAAGAAATTTTTTTTTTTTTTTTTTTTTTTTTTTTTTTTTTTTTGTAACTGCTTTACGTCTCTTTTTAACATCGAGGTCTTTAGAGACGGGAAAGGATGGGGGGCAAGGATGGGGGCAAGGAATGGGAAGGAATTCGGCCATGGCCTTTTGAAGGAAGCATCCCGGCATTTGCCTGGAGTGATTTGGGGAAACCATGGAAAACCCAAATCTGGATGCCCGGACGGGGATTCGAACCGCCGTCCTCCCGAATGCGAGGCGAGAACGCTAACCGTTACACCGAACGCTCGGTAAAAGAAATTTTCACGATCGGGACTTGGCCGCAGAGCAGGAGTGGTGATTGTGCATAATTCCTGATCATCAGATTATGCACTGAAGTCCCGGGTTAAACCCCAAACCTCTCGGCTTGCGTATGGAATACGGTGGTGTTGAAAGCGATTCGATCGTTGGATGCGAACGTTAAGTTTGATGGCTGCATTGGCGTTTTCGGAAGAGTAGGCGTGAATTGGTCAGCATCGGTTTTCAGCCAGTCACTTCCTTCATTTTTCAATTAATCACAACACATTACCCTCGATATATACAAAATACAGTCATCCCCACAAAACAATAATACGTACATAGACTTCCAATACTGCGGTAGGCAAGAGCATGTAGCATATCCACTATCCCCGAATATATATTTAGATGTATATATATATATTATAATATTAAAATAAATGTATGAATATGCATTGTAAGCAATTGTATTTATCCTCATGGAAATCACAGACGATACTAAGCATGTAAAAAAGGGTAGTATAAGTGATGCTAACATCTATGGTTTTGAGTGTGTGCAGAGGTGTGGAGTGTCTCTGGACGTGAACGGGTGTGAGAGGTCGTGCGCCAAAGTTGTGGCGGCGATCTAATATTTTGTATTATGCCAGATGAATCAGTAATTGTTTCTTAATATACAGAACGAGTGTATTTTCAATTGTAGTTTTGTGCCTCGTGTAAAAATAAAGTTGTTAAGAGCAGTAATCGAGCTTTAATCAATAAAATAGCAAATTATTTATTGTATGAAGTTAAGACGTCTTATTTGGATAGTAAGAACCTTTGAATGGAACTAAGTAGCTCCTCTGTCCGCGTACGTGGGTTGAATGGCGGTATTTAAGGGCCAAACCGTCTAAAAACCTGTGGACTTTAATTAGTAATACAAATTAATAATATAGAGGAGTATTACAAGCACACCAACCAAATTAATTTTCCCGAGAAAGTTGATGTGGAGGAATAACTCTCTCCAGGAGAGCCAAAAAGCCTGCATCAACAGGTAACGGATAATCATCACCCAGCCGTCACGCAAAGCAACCAACTTGATACACATTCAGTATACTCCATACTCGATCTCAAAATTACGCCATTCACAAATATAAAAACACAGCACACAACACTACGGAACTTATCTAGTTTGCAGACAAATCGGAGAATTCACTTCCTTTCCCTGGAGTACATTCTCCTTACGAAGCGTTAACTGCCGAAGAGACTTTAAACCATGTTGCGAGGAATCATATTTAAATACGACAAAGAAAAAAATGAAGAAGGTAAATAAAACATGTGCACACGTATTTCCTACATCATCCGCATATTTTTTTACTTGAAATATAACATCCAGAAAATTTCACCTGCATTATTTAAGAACACAATAAAAAATGATAAAATGGAAACACGAATTCCCAGAATATTTTCCACGACTTCTCAAAATAACAGTACAATTTCCACCTTGTGAATATTATTTTCTGTAAGTACATAAATGGTCCAACTGGTCAGCACCATTTCAAATCGCTATACTTTATATTTCTATTTTCTGATCGAGTAATGCTTATGAGGTTATTGCCTTAAATAAACGTATAATTTTCTGTTAATATATTTTTAATAAGAGCCTTGTAAAGGCATTCTTCAACCTCCATAATGTTCGACCGTTGGCCATTTTTCAAAAAGGAACCTCACCTAATTCTCGTTCTTTCCATTCTATATCACAATAAGATGTCGCCAACAATCACGCCTATTTCAGACACTCCAAATAAAATAAACTTCTTACAGCGCTTTTTTAAATCCACTCCTTCGAGATATGAGGCCTAGTGATTTAAAGCGTCATTACAGAAATTTAAAGTGGAACCAAATGATTTGTTGAAACAAAAATCTTATCTTACGCTACTTTACATCCCCCCCCCCCTTTTGTGGCTCTACGCTTCGTCGACGTCGAGGTCATTATAGACGGGAGAGAACTAGGGGCAAGGAACGGGAAGTAATTCAGCGATTTTTGGAGGAAGCAACCGGTCATTTGCCTGGAGTGATTTGGGGAAACCATAGAAAATCCAAATCTGGATGGCCGGACGAGGATTCGAACCCGCATTCTCCTGAATCCAAGGCCAGAGCATTACCGCTAACCCACCACGATCGGTGCTACTTCACTGTGACCAACGACTCAACTCCGTTTGAACTGTTAACAGCAAGCTTGCTTTTGGCTCTGAAGAGTGAAAGCCGTAAGTGGCTGGTTTCCCTTCCGTGCGTTCGATCAATCATGGCATAAATTTTTAAAGGAACTGACATTACTACTTTATTTTACATCATCAGGCCCAATGAACTCACGTTGACTTAAGAGACTGACATTCAGATGAAACTGAATTTTACTTAAGCTGCCTCTAATTATATCTGAAACTGAAACAGCCTGCCGTACACGGCTAAAATTTTTTCTCAGCTTAAATAAATTATCTCCTAACAAGTTTCCATTTTTATAGTAAATATCTTGGGTAAGCCAAATTCATTACCATAACAAACAAAACCGGTTATTAATGTATTAATTCAAATGCCAAAATTATTTAATACAATATTTCTTCCGTGATTTTGTTCGCGTCGTCCTGGCCAACTGGAGAATCAGTGACACAATGTGCGAGTAAAAACGGACCTACAAGCTGTTTGTTGTTGCAAGCAATTCAATTATACTGATCTTTAGTTAAATTCACATTTCAGGCTTCTATTTTATTTATTTTTTTCCCCAGGAAATTTAGACTCAAGGAAAATATATCGCGAAAGACTAAGTGGCGTAATTGGTTTTTGAACCACTAAATACAGATTTGATTTTTTGATTGGTTTTAGATATCTAAATATATTTTGGATGTGTTTAATTCATCAAAATTCAGTATAATTAGAAAATTAGAATTTTTTTTAATACTCTCCTCCGATCCAGGTATTGTGACACGTAAAAACATTCAAACTGGGAACAGGGCCGGCGCTAGGTATTTCGGGCCCGGCGTAAAATGGGCGATGGGCGACCTTTTTTTCTTTTCTTTTTTTTAAGCTCTTGGCTTCATGGCCTTAGGGCCCCTTCAATCGGTATTCGGGGTACTTTTGACCCGCTTACCCCCCCCCCCCCCCTAACGCCGGCCGTGACTGGGAATACCTAACCAAAATTCTCTGAATAGTTCTTAAGCGATACCAATTGTTATTTAAAAGATTTTAATACGGACCCCAAGCCTTCAAAGTATAAAATCTGTGTCGAAATTTGATCAGTAATTTTTGTGTGAGACCTCATGGCAAATCGGTAAACACACACAAAGAAAATTAGACATAGGGAAATACACAAAACTATTTTTTAAGTATATTATGTTTTAAGAACATCTAAAAAGTCAGTCTCAGAAAACTTTTCACAAATATCCTCAACATAAATACACTAGCCTCAAAGCCTGTCTAAAATGACGGGTTTAACGGAGTGTTCTGACAATTCATTTCTCTGCGGTTGCCTGAATAAGTAGTATTGTTGTTATGCAAAGCTCATAACCTTATTTTGTAATTTGTGCATATTTTGGTTGTAGTTTACACAGCGATACAGATGGAAGCTCCACTGAATGAATGTCAGAATTAAGGAACCAATTAGATTAAAAATAAGTTATATATCCTAAAACCTTATGCTATAGTGTGTGGTATTAGTTTTATTCCTGGTCCAAGTCTTATTCCACACGATAAATACGGAACTACTTCCATCCATATACAAATATCGTAACTTCAGTTACTCTGAGCTTTATGAAAACAGCTTAAATTAGTTATAAAACTAAATTCATCGTGATTTAGTCTGTAAGAAAAATGTGTCAGTTGCCTGGTCCCATTTGCATTTCGACATAACCGCAACTTCTACAAATATTACTGTTCAAAATTAATAGATGCAATTACCCGCGTAGGAGTACATTATTTGTATTTCGATCTAAATTTGATCTGCTGTAAACATTTACGTATGTCTGACATAGTGACATCAGTAATAAAAGCAACCAATAATTAATTTATTAAACGTAAACCTTTATTTTAGTGTTCCGCCAAATCATTCATTCCAGTATCTTATAACAGTGACTTAAAGTATCTACATTGTATATAAATATCTTTTAAACCCGTAAAAAATGAAGTGTTGAATGTAGTATTTTAGCAATTCGTTTCTGCGCTGACAAGTACAATTTTCTTCAAATAACGCTAATTACCTCGAAAATGATGTAATATATATATTTGTTAGCCTACTGTAACAACGGTATCGCAGTCCAGAATGCATAAGAAAAATATACATCGAACGAATATTAATTAAGAAAAGCAACTAATAATTAATATGTCGATTTCAATGGAATACGTATTTTTCTTTCAGTGTTCTGACAATTTATTCGCGCATGTATAACTAAATGTAGCTGTCATTAAATTACGCGCCTAATATTGAACATCTCCACTCGTTTGATGTGCAGCGGAGGCGGGAAGCGTGACGTCATAGCGTGACGTCATGGCGTGACAGATGACGAAAACTGTCTTTATATTAAAGACATAGCCCCCTTAAGTTTCGTGATGGTGTAGAGCGCAAAACAGTTTTTCACATCACAAAACAAAGCTAAAATAATATTTCTCTGGCTCAAACAAAAACATTTTTCACTTTCCTAAATTTTTGAGGAAAAACCTTTCACCGTCTCCTGGAAGCAAATCCTCTGCCGACTGACATACTCAATTAACATAATAGTGAGTTCAGTTTTTCTCGAACATCTGAAAGATCTTTAACAACGTTCCAGTAGTTTTAACTTCGAAAAGAGTTTAGGACCATGAAGCATCCAGCATAATCAACCTTGGAACGAACGTTCATTGAACTTTACTTTCATAAATCAGTTTTCTGTTAGTGTTTCATTAAATTTAAATTCTTATAACTGTAGACTGAATTGATTTTGAATGATCTGGCAGTTCAAAAATCCTAACCAGTTAGAAACTTCAAATTATATAACTTTCATTGCATCAATATATTTACAAAATTAAAAGAAAACCATCGTATGTACAAAAAAAAAAAAAAAAAAAAAAAAAAAAAAAAAAAACTGTCGATAGTACGAAAATAATGAGCAAAAAGTTAAACTTGTTCCAAGGAAACCCAAAATGAGAAGAATAGCTCAAGACTAAAAAACTAATTTTAAATACTTTCTAAAGGTTTTTGCATTGATAAATTGACACGAATCTGTCAACAAAATAATTTTATTCTTAAAATTCATTAGTTGTTTTTAAGTACATTAAAAATTCTTTTAGGTCAATTGTTATGAAATACAAAGGTTATTCAGTTCTAGTAGACCTTCAAAATGGTCATATTCAACGTATATTTTGACCTAATTAGTTACATGAAACAGAGTTGTCTCAATATGGATTCTTAAGAATGACAAAAAATTAAATAACGCGGCAATTTAAGAACAGTAGCTACGTGACTTTCTCTGTATAGTGGCGATAATAATGTAAACACTTTCATAGGAACACAAAACGTGAACAGGTATTTTTTTAAAAAATTATTTGGTTTTACATTTGGATTGAACTACTACATTCTAAACAACTGTGTGAATGTGTTCCATCCGATGGACAACACGTCGCAAAGTGCACTGCGAAGGGGAACAAACAGTTTCACTTGTGAAGAGTTCCTAAATATTTCTCATTAGATGGCTAAAATGTGAGAGCTGAGAAATACTCTAATACGGCAAATTCGTTAAAACTGATGTATCTTGTGAAATTTAATCAATAAACACATTCTATTGAAAATAAAAAATATTTGTTCAGCAAAATTTTTCCACCCATATTTTCATTCATACTTTACCATGGTTTCAAGATAATGTATTACTTAAGAATTACTAAATCTATGCAACTCATACTTTTACCTAGTTGTGAAAAAGTGAGGGACTGAATTGCTTATAATGGTATTATTCTTTACGAGTTCATTTGACTTATGGTTAGTATCCAGCCAAATTAAAATATTGGAAAAAAAATAATTTTTACATTTTTTGTGGCAATAAGCTGTGCTTTGAAGTGAGTGAAAATAGTATCAGATATTCTTTCATTGTCTCAAATTAGTGACTGAGATACGTCTGTTCACGAATTCTTAAACATATAAATACTCAGCTCTTGCAGTACCGCCTCAGACTGCTTTGGTCTAAAAACATCACCCTTGGAATATTTTTACCTTCTGTGATTAACTGCATCACTTGATTGTTATCCCCTTCTATAACAGGTCAATTCAATGCAATGAGTTTATATTTCGTGGGATAAAACGCTTTCAAGTGACGGTAAGTCACTCACGTATAGCTTCCAGTCACAGCAACTTTTTTTGTCACCGAAATCTCTCGATTATGTTCAGAATACAAAGGTTATTTATCGAAAGCCTTTATTTATTGTAACATCCAGAAGGTGAAATCGCCACACGGGAGTTTTAACTACTTGCGTCGCTGTAGCCTAAAGACATTCTAATGACATTGCATTCTCAAAGAAGTCCATTACAGTAAGTATGATGTTTAAATTATTTCTGTAGAAATACATTTGCCTTGAGAGCACTCTCCCGTGGCCAGCACCGATTCTACGGAGAGTAAAAGCACTTTATACTTTCGTACAAAACTTGCCAACATTTACCCTTAACAACACTGAAGCCAAGTTCCAGTCTAAATATAAGTATGTAAAGCGCAGGATGTATAGCTTTTCAGCGCTACGGTTGACAACAAATACAAAGGAAAACAGATACCAATTTTCTCGTAAATTTCAAGCTCCCTATAAACAATGAACTCGATAAGCAAAAAGCAAACAAACAAAAAAAAAGGTTGGTTCTGATGCATAATTTCTGTCGTCGAAAGCCGATACTCCGTTACAGGTCAACAGGAATTCCAATTTATCACCCTCAATGCGTAGCGCAGCGAAGCACACACGATGCGGGAAATTAAAAATAAAGGGTTGGGCGAAATGAAAAACCAAGTATAATGAAAAGTGCAAGCGCGCACGATACGTACGCCAGTCAGGCTGTGTTACCATAGCTACACAGCAACAGAGAGAGAGGGGTTGAAAAGCGAGCGACGCACTCTGCATGCTTACAGAATTTCCTCTACCATTTTATGGTTACCGAATTGTTTTCAGACGAGCAATAACCATGACATGGCAATTGCACTCATTTTAATTTCATTTCTAGTTACTAGTTTTAACGCCCATCAAAAACGACTGGTACCACCTATGGAGGGAGTAGTCCGGAAAAGCAAGTAAGGAAAAATGAATTTGGATCATTTTAAAGATATTTTTCGTGATATGAGTACTTTATTCTGGTTAGATTATCGGAATATTAGCTAAGATTTAAAAAAAAAAAAAAAAAAAAAAAAAAAAAGCTTCAAATTACGGAAAGTATTGTATCAAAAACGGATCACTGTTATTTATTTAATTATTAGTTGAAAAATAACACGAATGCAACTGTTTAATTTATTTATTGCGACGTCGTACGCATTTCACCTCTCATCCACGAATCTGCGTTAAAGTTTTTATATACGGTTTTATAAACATTTTAATCATATTATTACGTAATAAGCAACTGCGGAAACATGGCCTGCAACAACATTGCAATTATTTATTTGACTGATACATTCTGTGATTAGGTACGTTTCATATAAACTTTCTCTGAGTTTTTAATAAACTTAATTGTTTCTTATCTTCTGCACAAAAAAAAAACTTAGGGTGACTAAAATCTCTGAGCTAGATGAACTCAGAAATATTAATAGACGTGTTAAACATGGACAAGGAAAGTTGTGCTATCATTTAATTGTTTCAAAGGCCGTAGACTCGAACTAGCGGAAATACAACTTTACTTGTATTTGAACCAAAAATTTCATTCTGCAAAATTTTAAGAATTCCTGTTTGCTTCAAAAGCATTTGTTTTATTGAGGCTGGGAAAACATTCATAATGTAATCTTTGGTCATAGTTTCTGTAACTGCCGGAGAAATTAAACAGATTGCAGATTATTAAACAGTTGAACAACTCAAAAGAAATGAATTGTCAGAATACTGGATTCGGTGACATTTTGGCCTGATATCCGCTTTAAATAACCTAATAACTCACGTACAGCGAACGTGAATAAAGACCACTAATGAAAGTGGCCAGTCAAATATGTAAAAAGCAAATAAACCATGATATATAAACTTTGATCAAGAAGCAACATTAGTGAAAGTTCTAATTAAATTGAAATTTAGCCTACACCAGAATGACATTTGGTATACGTGGTTACAGACAGTGAGAAATTTAAGTTTTTTAACTGTTCCTTTCATTAGCGACATGTTACTGAGAAGTACTCGCAGTTCAAAGTTTTTTTCAGCCGAAATGTTTTTCCAAATTTTTTTAAGAATAAAATTCTAAAAAAAGCAAACTTTGTGACTGTATTATGGCAATTAATTTCATGGCAGTATCGTATCTATTAAACAGTGCACATAATCTCTAATTTCTAATATCTCTGATCACTGTTATGCGCCAAGAATATCGTTTTTGAATTGTAAAGCTGTTTGTTGAGATTTAAATTTGTTTGATGAAATAAGTGCTGCATAATTTATTTATTTTTTATGAGAAGAGATATTTACGTGCTGTAGCTAAAAGCAAAAATATACTGAAGTAATTGTTTCCACACCGCGTATACAGAGTCTTATCTTTAATGATTTAAATTTATATAAAAAGGTAAACTTAAAGCTCATTTAATAGCTAACAAGTATATAAGCTTTGGCCATAAAATTTAGTCTAGGCAGGAATGACAACTGGCATTCTCTGTTTAAGTTTCTTAAAGTCGACACGTTATTAAAAAGTAGTTCCACGTTTTTTCAGCAGTAAAGTATTTCCATATTTTATTAACTATGAAATGTTATTAAAAGCAAAATTAATGAGTGTATTATGAAAATTAATTTCATATCAGTTTCTTAGCTATTATACTGTGCACCTAACCTCTAATTGCGAATGACTATGGTCACTGTTAAGGGAGCGTTCACAAACCACGTGGCTCGGTAGTGGGGGGAGGGGGGTTGTGCTGGAAGGCTACGCTGGGCTACATGGGGGGAGAGGGGGTTCCATGCCAGGCCACGTAGCTTTCCTCTCATAACATTTTTCACAGTTAAAATGAGGAACAGAACACACAACAGCATGTGGATATTTATTTATTCCCTACCTCAGTTAATTATCTCCTTATATAATTTACAATCGTCTGACAAGAGAAAACAGTACAAAATGTCTTCTGGAATCAAAAGGGGAAAAAAAAGCTACGTGCTACGTGTGGGGGGGGGGGGGGGGAGGTTAGAGGCAAAAGCCACGTGCTACGTGGGGGGGGGGGGGTTTCACAGTAGGCCAAAATGGTGCTACGTGGTTTATGCTCGCTGCCTAACTGATGAGTCACGGCTGGCCACCTTCTCTAGCCAATAGCTATCGAGGAGCGCGCAGTCTTCAGACAATGTATTTTATTAAAGAGGATAAGATTCCAATTATCAAAAAAATTATGTCATACACTGTCAAACTATTTGTTTCCTTGTTGTGTAATGCATCAAGTAAAAGGTGAAAATAATTAAATTTCTTTAAGGTAGTAACGGATCATGTTTTACTGTGAGTTTTCTTTACAGATTTTGTTAATTATTCTAATACATAGAGGACAGAAGGGTTTGGATACTAATCTTCATAGAAAGAGCTCTCGTAGAAGTTGTCATGAAAATCATAACAACATATGAGAGCAGAATAAGACAGACCTGCAATACAAAAGTTTCGAAATTACACGAAACTGAAGAATGTCAGCTATTGTTCTTTGTGCACCAATGTTAAGAAGACTGCTTGAATCACTTCTCAATAGTTCACTAGTTTTAGGATCAGACTTTCAGCTATCTTAGATCAAGTGTAACTTTTCATTTGTTTAACAAGTTTTAAAATACTCTTCTATACATAAAAATTCTGGAAACTTAGAAAATTGCACTTACTGTATCCATAAAAATTAATAATGATTATTTTAAGGTAAATCATACCATTTGGAAAATTATTAGTAAAATCAGTGCTACTCACTTGCTTGTGGTGCATACTTATTTATAGTTACATATCATCAAAAAGCTTAATAAACACAACTAAGTTAAACAAAACTGCTAAGAACAGAGAGTCCTGAAACTTCGAAGCAACGGTAAATTCTCTCTTGTACATTATTTCAAAAACTTTTTTGCCATTAAGAGTATATATGTACGGTACATATCACAGAGACTCTGAAGAATTATTCTGTCTTTTAATGGCAAAGTTAATCAAAAAATTCTGTGCCATTACGTGTTACAAATAAATAAATAAATAAATTAGATTATTCCTATAAATGAATAAAAATTTTCTCGGAGTTGTTTATTTATAAACGTTTCTCGGGAAACAAACCGAGTAATATTATTATTGACGCACAATATTTCGGCGACATAAAACTCCGTCGCCATCTTCAGGTGCAGTTGTAAGCCTTGAAGTCTGCCTTGAGCGTGTTTGAAAACTGGCATGGCAACGACAGATGATGTTATGTTGCCTAGCAGCATCTCAGACGTCATTAGACGCGCGAGGAACACAAAAAGCAGAGCGTTGGTGACGAACAGCCTCAATAACAGGAATCCATGCACCACTTATCTGGAACCCACAATCCCTCTTAACCAAATCAGACGTCTGAGATGCTGCTAGGCAACATAACAACGTCTGTCGTTGACATGAGAGTTTTCAAACAACACGCTCAAGGTAGACTGCAAGGCTTACAACTGCACCTGAAGATGGCGACGGAGTTTTATGTCGCCGAAATATTGTGCATCAATAATAATATTACTCGGTTTGTTTCCCGAGAAACGTTTATAAATAGATTATTCCTTTCCGTCGCTCCCTTTGCATTTTAGAAGTCAACAACTTGTATGGCATTGGATGTAGTCTTCTCGGGAGACTATCGTGTGGAAACATCTTACTTACTCGGCTAGTCTCCCGAGAAGACTACATTCATTCTCAACGCCGAGAAAGACTTCGTTCCTTGTATGGCATTGTCACCGGCGCGAAGGAGGTATTGCAGAGTTGAGGTTGATGGGGACTGAGGACAATTGTATAAATGCTGAATGGTCTATTCTGCCCCTCACTCAAACGCAGGATCTTCAAGATAATGCCATCTTTCCAGGTTATCTTTGGTCCTACCCACTCAACTTCTCAGCCGATTTAGCGCTCTCCAGGTCTTCCAGTTGAGGTTGCCACCTGGTGGTAGTGCCTCTACAGTAGGTACCCATTGATTCATATGAGTCATTCTTGCTCACCACAGATTGAGCTGGGCAACTTTCGGCGGTACATCTAAAGCAGCTGTCGTCCTAAGGAAGCTTATTCTAGATTTCAGCCATTGCCTGGGGAATTGATTCCCAAATAAGGGATGACCAACGTTTTGATTAGCCTTGTTTCTTTCTGAAATTGCAGCTACGTACTGTCTTATATGAGGGGGAGCTGTTCCTGCCAGAACATGTAGTTTTTCAATCGGCGTTTCTCTGAGGCAACCCGCTAGAATTCTGCGGGTTTCATGCAACGCTACGTCTACTTTTTTGGCATAAGTAGAGTTGTATCAAACGGGACATGCAAATTCTGCAGCAAAACAACTTGGTGCAAGAGCTGATGTTTGGAACACTGCGGGATGTGCATCCGATACGTTTCTTGTGAGTTTCCGCATGATATTGTTGCAAGTTGAAACTTTGCCTTTTGTGTTGAAGCAGTTCTTTTTGTAAGTGAGGGATCGATCTAGTGTAACTCCGAGATATTTTGGATTGAAACAGTGATCTAGTTCTACGCCCTCCCATCTGACTTTCAGTTTCCTCTTGGCATGTCTGTTTCGTAAATGGAAGGCGCATAGTTGAGTTTTGGATAGATTCAGTTTCAACTAATTGTCTTCATGGTAGGTGGTGAAAGATTGTAAACCATTACTCAAACGCTCCTCCACCGTTTCAAAATCTTTGGCTTGTACTGCTAGTGTTAAGTCATCTGCATAGACAAAACTTCGAGTCATTGGCGGCTGGGTTTGATCATTAGTGTAAATGTTGAATAATGTTGACGCCAGGACACTTCCTTGGGGCAGCTGATTTTTTTGTGTTCTACATCGACTTTTCTTGCCATGAAATTCGACTAAAATCTTCGGTTCTGAAGTAAAATTCGGATGATTTCTGTAAATTCAGAATCATTTGTGAGATGCAACAGGATGTTATGCTGTACAGTGGCATAAGCTGCAGAGAGGTCTACAAAGGCCACTCCTGTGATCAACCCTACCTCAAAACCCTCCTCAGTGTTCTGAGTCAGGTTGAGGACTTGTGCGGTGCAGTTTTTGTTAGGTTCGGAGAGATATAATACATAAGAAATAAAGAAGGATAATTGTATACTTCTTTTCGTGTTGCTGGCAAAGTACTCAGTAATATAAGGAGAGCCAACATGCGAGTCCTTAACGCATAAAAAAATGATACAGTCTTACTAGAGGGGGATAAAGCATTGCCTTAAGATAACAAAGAATAAAATACTATTCTATTAAGGGATAATTCGAAGAGAAGGTTTCAAATGTGTGATAGATAGTTCGTACGTTTGGTATCATCAGTTGCAAATTAGTCGGAGATCCATTAAAAAAAATTTGTACGACAGCAGCTTTGTTAGCAGACTCTATAAAAGATGCGTTGGGAAGTTGTACTTCGACAGCAAGACTAAAGAAAATCATAATTTTGATCTGATTGAAACAGTTTTTTTTAAATCGATTGAATCGGAAACAAGAAGCTAAAATTTACAAACGATCACTCGACGGAAATTGTCGATGAAAGTGAAGTGAATTATGACATGAATGTGAAGAGTATTTGTGGGACAATTTTTGTCTAAATAGTTGTTCCTCATTCCTGCACTACTCGAAGTTATTACATTTGATTGTAAAAAACCTGGGACAAACAGCCTGTACTACAATCCAACGCAGCATCCATTGAAGAGGAGTCTTCGAAAATCTAGTTAAATCAACTCGGGAGAAAATTAAAAAGTACGCACGCAAGACAAATGTTTGGCTTAAAGACAGTAGAGTTTGTGTAAACGGTAAAAAAAAAAAAAAAAAAAAAAAAAAAAAGAGAAATTCCTTCCAGAAAACTCAAATAGAGAAAGCGACATTTTAAATTAAATTCATTCCGTCGCGCAATGCGAATTTAGTCGCTCTGAGGATCTAAATATGTTGTGCAGTTTATTGACGTGGCTTAGATATTGGTTTTACGCCTCGTCGACGTCATCAGAGGGGTGAAAACATGGGGGGGGGGGGGGGGGGAAGAAAGGAAGGAATTCGGCCACGACCTTTTAAAGGAAGCATTCTGGCATTAACCTGGAGTGATTTGGGGAACCCATGGAAAAGCCAAATCTGGAGGGCTGGACGGGAATTCCAACCCGCGTCCTTCCGAATGCGAGTCCAGAGCATTAGCACTCGCCCACCACACTCGGAGTTTATAAACGATTGTTCTAGATGCACTATCTTGAGTTTTCTGAAAGCAATGAAAGAAGTAATCAACCCATTAGAAACACAAATTGGGAGGAGAGTCAAGTGTCTTTAAACTCAAATATCTCAATGAGTCATCGGAAGTATTTCAGAAATAACCATGATTCATTTGACTACTTATAACGGCTCACAATACCAAACGAAATGGTACTGCAGCTAGTTAAAGCAGAACAACTGTGGATATGGCTTGCTACTTAGGTTGGATACATATTCTTCTTTGCTCTTGGCTCAAGAAGACAACAAAGCGAATTACATTCATAACCACTTTCCCATGGAATCAATAGGTGAAGAACTACTTTGCAAGTGTAGCACAGAAAGGTACTTGACGCAAGTCACTTCCATGGATTCAAATGGTGTGCAACAGTTCTTGCCAGGGGCACAAACACTGGTATATTCAACAGGCAATATAAACCTAGGTATTTGGTAGGGTACTCGGAAGAAGCAAATTAAAGAAAAGAAGATGATCGTATCATCAGATGAGAAACTCTGAAGTAGAAGCTCCGAGGAATGTCAGAATGAAGATTCCATTTCTAAACCAATACAATGGATCCAAAAGGGCTGATAATGAACTCTAGACAGCACTTGTACAAATAATTGTCAAGAAGAGAGAATTCAAAAACACTGGAGAAGAGGACGTCTCTGTAGTGCCAAATCAACCTGCTAGCCAGAAGTCCAGGAAGACCAAAGATTATGAGAAGCAGCATCATTGTCTGGTTGAGAAGTTGACTATATCACATAGTAAAAAGTCAACATTACCTAAAAAAATTAAATAACTATCAAAGACTAAAAAAAAAAACGAAGTTCACGAAAATACTTGATCAAGCACTGTGAAATTGAGAACACTCATGGGGTGTGACACAACTCATGAATGAAACCTATGAAATTTAAAAATAAAGTTGATGGTGATTTTAGTATTTCCAATCACAGTAACCGGTTTGTTTTTTATGTGTTTTTGAAACTACCAGACAAAACATAAAAATTGTTATAGTACTAGAAGTTTAATCACTAAGTGGAATGATCCTACTTGATACTCTTTGTGTGTATTTTTGGTGGTTTGTTTTGAGTGCTGAATCTTTACACATGATACTCTTTCTAAGAAAAAATAAAAAAAAGCGAGATAAAAATCAAAGACTTAAATCCATGCCACCAGGAGAATATTCATATATTTAAATAATGATCCATAAGATACCTATATTTTACTGTTGGTCATTATTCTAACTGTTCTGTACTGAACTCTAATCACTTTATGCATTGCTGATGAACCTTTGAATATAATCTCAAACTTCAATTGTGAATGAAAATCTGAGGCACATCCACAAGTGAGAGGTAATGGGGTCGGGCACTCATCACTTGTTACCTTCCAACAAAGTCAAATGTGAACTGAACTGAAGTGAACTAAGAATTGATGGAAGTATTGACTCTCACCACTACATGGTGAACAATATTGATAATATCCTATCCACTTTCCAGTATTGCTGCCAGAATAATATAAAATCCAGATTTCCATCAGTACTCCATCAACATCAACCATCAATACAGTTCTTTCACCCTATACAGTCAATATTATGGCCAATATAACAAGATATTGTCAATATTATTGATCGTGTATCAGGTTGAATACCAAGCTTCGCTTAGTCAACAACAAATACACTCATTTCAAATAATTGTCTTGCACAAGGTTTGTTTAGGGCATGTGATACCATGGCTGCGTTACTGCCATTATCTGAGTAGACAGTGTATGAATAACTTCCAAACTAAGTATGAGAACAAAGTAAAATTTATTGTGTATTAAGCTTGCTCATCTGAATGCATTACAGAAATGTGAGGCATATAGTGCTATTCACAGCAAAGATACAAATATACAACTATGCGACGAAACATTTTACATTTAGGGTTCTTATTTGATAAGTAAAGGGAAAATCTAAGGTTGCCATTTGTACTTTATTATGATGTATCATGATTTACTTTTGGTTGGTGTACATTATTCTAATGATGAATTATGCAGAAATGCTTTATCTCTACTGAAATATACAATTCATGTGATAATTTATGAGAAATAGATACCATCGTTTTTTACTGACTCCTATTCTGCCATTTCATCTTTCACCGAAAGAGTGAAGAGTAAAACAGAGTATCCATAAATCTAATTAAAATGAAATATTTTGCTGTTTTCGCAGCCATCATATTAACATAAATTGCTTACAGGATTAACGGTGCATTGAAATACTCCTCCTTCTTCCTGATGTTTCAACCAGGGCTTAGGTCTTCTTCAAGGTCCGTCTACCAAATCTGCTATGGACTGGGATCTGCTGGAGACTGGCATGGCTGGTTGTTTACGTATTTGGTAGTCAATTGTCTGACAATATCAATTATCCAGAGATGCTGTTTCCAATTTAATATCTGTGGGTCCAGAGTTAATTATTTATCTAATGCACATTTCCAAGCCTGGCTAAGACCATAACCACCTTCCTTGTTGAGGCTGTTTGGCTGTTTGAATATTTAAATAGCCTCTCTTACTTTTCTTTGGTTCTAGCTAGCGCTCTTGTATTTTCCCACAGGATGTCATGTTCTTCTTCCATCTGGTGTTCAGCAATAGCTGATTTTGGGGGATGCCTCAGACGGGTGTGACTCTTATGATGACGTATCCTCACAGCTACGGCTCGTTCAGTTTCACCTTTATATACCTCTCTGCAATTACAGGGTACTTCATAAATTCCACTGCTTTGTAAGGGAGATCTTCGATCTTTGACCATTCACAGTTTTCCTTCACTTTGTCTCCACTTCTAAATATGGGTAGGATATTAGATTTCATTAAAATTCTCCCAATTTTATTCAGACACACCTTTCATGTATGGCAGCACAGTGTTTTGTTTCTTGTCTTGATCAAGACAGTTTTTCTTCTGCTTAGTTGTCATTGCCTTTATTATCATATTAGACCCATAGCCATTATGTTTGAGTGCTCATTTAAGATGTTCTTGTTTGTTCATTATATGTGATGATGCGATAAAGTGTGGAGATACCTGTCTGTATGGGTTGGTTTTCTGAATACTGTGTGTCCAAGCCTGACTACTGAGTGCTTTTTCACTAAAACACCTAGGAAAGCCAGCTGACCGTTCTCTTTACACTCCATTGTAAACTTGATTTTTGGATGGACTCTATTGATGTGATCGAAGAACTATTTCAAATCTTATTCCCAATATTTGGAAGTGGAAACAAAGTGAAAGAAAATGGTCAAAGATCACAGATCTCCCTTACAAAGTGGTGAAATTTATGAAGTACCCTGTAATTGCAGAAAGGTATGTATAGCTGAAACTGAACAAACCGTAACCGTGAGAATACGTGAACATAAGAGTCACACCCATCTGAGGCATCCCATGAAATCAGTTATTGCTGAACACCAGATGGAAGAAGAAAATGAAATACTGTGGGAAAATGCAACAGTATTGCTAGAACAAAAATATGCAAAGAAAAGTAAGAGTGGCTATTAAAATATTCAAGCAGCCAAACAACCTCAATAAGGATGGAGGTTATGGTCTTAGCAAGGCTTGGAAATGTGTGTTAGATAAATAATTAACTCTGGGCCCACAGATATTATATCGTAAACAGCATCTCTGGACAATTGATATTATCAGACAATTGACACTACCAATACATAAACAACCAGCCATGCCAGTCTCCGGCAAATCCCAGTCTGTAGCAGATTTGGTAGAAAGACCCTGAAGAAGACCTAAGCCCTGGTTGAAACATCGGGAAGAAGAAGGAGGATGCGTATTTCAACGCAGCATTAATCCCGTAAGCAATTTATGGTAGTTAAATATGAGTTGTTCATTTATTTATATATCTAGATTTAGGATATGTGCAAGCTGTTTTCACACTTTGTAAGGAAATTAAAAATTACTAGAATATGAAAAAATGTGTATTTATGGAGATAAAAGTGTTGTGTTTAAAGTACGTACTTTTTTCTTTCAAGTTTCTTCCACTTTCAAAAATAAATATTTTTCGAAAGACATTAGAAACCTTAGAAAAATCACCAACACTGCATTTGTGGGTGAAACAGTATTTGTGTATCAAATAACTTATTTTTATCACCATGGGAAGTACTGAGGAATTATGATGACATTGTCATAGTCATTTGGAATGTTACTATCATTTTTATTTATTTTTTTTATAATTTGAAGATTTGTTTTCCAAATTTTAGCTTTTACAACAGCAGGATGTGCTTTAGAGTTTTGATGATCATCATTGAATGAGTGACAAGCAGTTTGATTTACAAATGAATAACTTCCAAGGTAGTGATATTACCACCATTGACTCAATTTGTGCAACAAGATGATTGATGATTTCAAATCAGGTATAAAGATTTTTTTTTTTTTTTTTTTTTTTTTTGCAAAAATATCCCTAGGGAGGTTTTCAGTTGAAGGAGGCTTCTGCAAGCACCTGAATGAAGTTGTGACAAGTTGTGGAGGCAAATGCTGTTCCATCTGTTTACAATGTCAGAAAATAGGGAAACTTAAAAATAATCACAGTACATATTGACGATGTTCTGTTTAAGTGCTATTGACAATCATTGTTCTTGTTTGACTATTCTGTAATTTGATCGATCTAATAAACTGATATAACCATTGCTCATACACACTGCTATTAGATTCATTTATTGTAGAGACTTCCAATTGGATTTTTGTCACCTTAACACATTATAATTCATAAAAACAAATGAGACACTCAGCTATACATATTTAAATTTTACACCAAACCAAAAAAAGTAAGTCAAGAATTAAAATACCAGCCAAGCAGTAAATGAGTAAAACTGGTAGAACTAAATTTTAATTAAAATTTAATCACTTTTATTTGAGATATTTCTGAAAAAGTAACAGCTAAAAAAATATATATAATTTCAGTTTCTTAAACTGTTATAGTATCACACTAAAATTAATCAGGCCACAGGTACTATCATCTATTATATAAACTGGCTCTAGCCGTGGGAGAGGAGATGTATAAGATGTACTTGTTTTTCTTGAGGTGGAGCTCAAGTCACCAAATTGTTTTTATATTTATCATTTATCACAAACTTTATTGTACATACTGCTTCTAGCAAGCCCATCAAATAAGTGATTAATAATAGAATTTGAAATTTGCCACTGAGAATACATAATCATGTTCTCAAGTGACTCACTTGACAGTGGCGGCAGAGATTGTTACCGCCAAAATGTCATGTTTAATCAATGGAATAACTCGGCTAGTTACCCAAGAAACTTTTATTAATCACCATATACTTTTTTTGCAGAAAATATTTCTGTAGCTGTGCTGAGTAAAAATTTTATGCCAATTTATTGATCACTAATGACACTATACATTTTTTCTGAACCAGATCAAATACAAGATCCAGTTTAAACTAGCGCTGCAGCTGCAAACTGTATGGTCATCAGAATGGTAGAATAGATAAGTAGATTGGGTAATTACCCTCAGCTACCTGCCATTGCCAACTGCTTGGAGTAACAAAATCAGTCAAGTTATTTTCTAGCCACCCCTCATAGTGTGCAAGTAGATTAATAAAATATTACTATTCAAGGTTCATCTTGAGTCTTGTTCAATTTGTGTGTGCTGAAACTGAAAGTTTAAATGATTTTATTGTTAAAAAAGAATGAGGTGATCTGAGTTTACTCACAGATGTTATATCTTCAGCTAAAAAGATATATACTATCAAATAAACTCATAAGTTTATTCAGATAGTATTTATTATATAGGAATGAGCTTCATAGAACCCAGATCAGGAGTTAATTTTAAGCTTCTAACTTAGTAAATAAATTATACAAGCATAAACTTGATATGAAAGGAAGTTTAAAGTCAAAAACAGATTGGTATCATGAGAGTAAGTATAAATTAAAGTCATGAAACTAAAACACACCAAAAACATTGTTTTTAACTAAACTAACTGTGAAAATGTTAACAAACATTTTAAAGCAGTTTTTTATGATCAAAAAATTTTATTTTAGAAGATAAACTAGTCTGATAGTTTGTCATATGCTCATGACATACGCAACAACAAGGACGTGAGAAGGAAAGGACTAATTTTTGTAGTGATGAAAGAAAGGTCTTTTATTTAAATTAACAGACAGGATTTAACTATGGAATTGTATTGTCGCACACTCCAAAAGACATCCTGACAAAAAAAAAAAAAAAAAAAAAAAAAAAGAACTTATAAATAAATCCTAAATAAATCTGCAAATTAAAGAAATACAAAATTGAAAATAGGACCAAATGATAACTAAAATTAAACAAACAACACAACACAGTAATTAATTTAGATTTTATAAGGTTAAAAATGGGATTTTAGTTTTTAATGGCCATGTCATTGACATGTGAGAATAGACTTTAGAAATAGGAAGTTGTTAAAGGTAAAATATATATACTTAAATAGGGCATTAAACTCCAAGAAAAATACACAGATGCAAGATCTCATAAAAATAATTTATTATAACAGCTAAATAAAACTAGCCTCACAATAAATTCTTAAACCTGATTAAATGTAAAGTCAAAACTGTTCAGACATATAACTCTATAGGGGAACTAAATATCATTAAAGTTAGAACAAAATAACTATAATAATCACCTCTCACATTGCTAAATAAAGAGATTTAGGAGAAAATTTAACATAGGCAAAAACATTTCACATAATCAGTCCAACATAACTGCCAAGTTTCAGGAATATCAGACTAAACTAAGCTATCATGGGAAAGAGAGAGAAATATTTCCCAGTAGCGAGGATATAAATACTGTAGCCAGTTTTCTTCATTACACTAGTCGCTCAAGGAAGCCAGTATGCATCACTTTGATTTGTGATCAGAAGGCAGCCAGAACTTAGAAAAATTCTCATTATGTAGCTTTTGTGACTCACAAAATTTTAAATCAAGTAGCTTTCAGTAATTAGAATATTTCTGTAGCGTGAAGATGTCTGGTGGCAACCAACTGGAACTTAATAATATTCTCAAAGTTTTAAATATTTCTTTTATTCTTGCTCTAATGAGGTTGCAATTTAATTTAATATTGCAAGAGTAAACGTTTCTTTGCCAGTGTTTGTTTATTTGAAGAATACCTTGTAATTCTACTTACATTTCACAGTCAGATTTAAGATTCTGTAAAGTACTATTGTGATCTGACACAAGTTTAAATGCAGAGACTTTTATTAATATATGGAATTATCTTCAACAGTGACTTTTATTTCAATGCACCATTTTCAACAATTATCTCTGGTGGTGTAATAAAACAAACAGATTGGCAACTAACTAATTTATGAACCATGCAGAAACTTGGTATCAGGTTATCGAACTATATACACAGTTATAGATAATCAGAGAACTTACATACTGCAATCAATATCTTCCCATTTCATCTTATACAACAGAAAAGACTTTATCTTTCCTGACAGGAAATACTGATCTCAGGAGAACTATACATATCGAAATATCTTCAAAACTGAAGAATACAGAGTAGGCTGTGTGTAATAATTCTTGTTATTGACAAGGTTTAGGACATACAAAACTTCTATCATTACAATGTACAGTAAACGTTGCATTCTTTATGGAATGTATCACACAAAGAGTAAGTGTGCATAAACCTAGTTACCCATCGCATTAACATGTTGTTTGGTGTAACTGCATATTTTTGGCAGAGGAATAATGAAAGTATGATTATTTGGATGTGAACTGTGCCATTGTTGACAATGTAAAGACAGAATATCCAACTTACATATTAAACATTCCACCAAAATATCTTTTGAATAAATGATTAAGGAAATGGCAGATACTTACCTCGAGCAAGGCGTGGAGTTGCCGGTCCTCCAGAACCGAATGGAGGAAGTCGCGATCATTGAGAGGTGCTTCTTGTAAACAGTGAATGTCATCGAGGGAATCGAGAACCAGGCTCACAGCTCCTTAGGAGAACACAACACCCATCTTACAAAGAAGTACTTTAAGCTTGATGTTAAGCTATTGACGAAACAGTCAAAATGCAAGATAAAGATAAAACTGGAATAAATTCACAATAGGACTAATTAATATTTGTCATACTTTTACAAACTTCCAAATAAACAAGAATTGTAATTGGAAGTTTTCAGATTCTCAAATCTTGAGTGTCAAAATAATTATAAAGAAATGTTTTACACAGAAGAAAGTATTTCCTGCTATGAATATGGTCTTTGTCACACAAATATCATAAGCAGATAAAGCCTAATGAAGTAAACAGATTTGACTGTAATATGAATCAATTCTAGCCAATTGTTTTTTAACATCCATCTATGTGAAATACATGACTGACCCTGCAACAACAACTTGTGTCTTCTAGAAAGTCATATTTCTTCCTTTCTTTTTTAAGCTTTCTACTACACTTCCCAACATACATGTCTTTATTTCCAGACAATCAATATGCTGAATTATTGAGCCCCTGCATACCGATAATTATCAAGTATGTAAAAGGCATTCCAAATATCACATTATGCCAATCTCATCTTATCCGAATCTAAAACTGAGTGAAGAATCCATGTGAAATCTAACTAGGGCATAGCTTGATATCTCTGTAAATTTTCCCAACATTAACTGAGAAACCAATAATTTCATTATTGCAGCATATTAATTTTCATATTTCTCTTCTTCACAGAGCATAAAAGTTGATATATCAATATTATTGAGTATGAAATCCAAAAATTATGAGAATGGGATATAATTAGGAGATTATAATTCAATTAACTAATGGCTGCTGTTAGCTGCATGATGTTTTTGCAGTATTGGTCTTGTTGGGATACATTTAACTTGATTCAACAAGTTTCTTAATATATTTTGTATTTGTATATATTTCTTTTATGCCAATGATTAGCTTATTAATGGATATCATTAACAATTTTTGTCTAATACTTCAAAATACTTTGTAGATAGAGATTGTAATAATTTCAACTTCATTAATTTCGATTGAAATATAGCACAAGCCCTGGTGGCAATTTCCCTATGCACCTGATTTCCTGTTTCATGATTTGTTTTAACCTTGAAATCCATTAATGGCAATTTCACCATGCAACTTCTTTCAACCTTTAAAAATTTTAAATTCTTACAGACTTTCTGGTAAATAGTTCATCATTTTCCATGGCATTTTCCTGCAATCCCTGGCTGCCTTCTCTCAATGGAAAATTTTTCTACTCCTTTATGCCAAAAATCAGGTGTCACATTGGGCTCGTGGTTCTTCTTCTCATCTGAAATAAGTTGACTCTTCTGGGCATTTAGCATCATTCCATATTTACCCAAGATTTCTTATGATAACATTGTATCTGTTCACAGAATTCTCCATTTCAACCCTATAGCATACCATTATATCTTCTGTAAACAACATAACTTGCAGTAAAACTATTAACATATTCAATCATTACAATAATAAGTAACAGTGGTCCCAACTCACTATCTTGTTGCACTTTTATTTGCACTTCACCTCTTTTGATAACTGCATTTCATACCCTAACTATTATAACTTTGGGAGCATCCATAAACTATGAGGTTCCATTTTAGCCTCCCATGAACCCCCACTCCTCCACCTAGCCTGACATAGCTTTTGTTTTGACCCTCCCCCCCCCCTTTTTGCTATGAATTCAAATCATGACACTGTCAGTATACAGGATATCTAAATTACATACAGAGATAATTAAATGACAGGAATAATTATCATTTTGCTATTGTGTATCCTGTTCCTCATTTTAACTGTGGCCAAAAATACTAATGAAAAGCTATGTGGCTTGGCTCTGAATCAGCCCTCCCTCCCCATGTAGCCCAGTGGAGCTTTTTACCAAACCCTTCCCCCCTTTATACAGAGCCCTTTAGTGGACATTCCGTTTTAGGAATTCCTCTTACCAGCACGTCACTTTTTCATCCACTTCTATCATTTTTACCTCATTTTCCAACATTTCAAACTGTCTACTAGACCTCCATTGCCCACTTCATCTGAAACACCTTGCACTTACTGCCATGCCAGAACCTACATTGCCAGTTTCCAAACCAGTTTCTTTCCTCAGAGACATTCACGATGTGGTTGCATATCAATAACTCCACCAAATTACCTACCACTGATGTTAAACAAATTGGCAAGTAACTTTCAACATTATTTGAATCAATCTTCCACAGACTGATACTATTTTTACAGTCTTCTGGCAAACAAAAGTCTCCAGACTCAACACATATGGTATTTCAAAGGTACAGCACAATATTGTATCCACCTATCTTTAAAACATCTGTAGTAATATTATGCACATCAGTCCATTTACATTTATTCAGCTTTCTTAGTTCAATTGTAATTTCCTCAGAATCTGTTTCCAGTCTCTCACTCTGATAATTTCTATGCATGTGGAAAAGATTGTTCTCCATTTCTTCTTCCTGCCCCCCCTCCCCCCCTCACCCCATCCATATGATAGTACCCAATAGTCTCATTAAACCAGTTTCAAAATATAACCATAGAAATTTGTACAAGCATCATTAAATGGTACCCCAATGTCTGTAATATTACTGATAAACCAGTCTTTAGCTTCCCACTTTGCAGCTACCAATTACTTATCCAACGGAGACAAATCTCACTGGTAACAAATTTTACTCTACTTTGACACACTATATAAATAAAAATATTGCATATGAACATTAAAGTTTTGATGAGTTAATTTTTCTTTGCTATCCACAATTTAAAAAATGGGAGATAATATCATCATTGTAGAGTAAAGATCACCAACATATGTAAGTAGAAAAAATACAATTATAACCAGAAAATAATATATTCAAGATTTATGAAAGGATAGGGAAAGTAAACCAATTACATACCACAGCTGAAAGCATGAGGGCCATGATGAACACACAAAGACACTTCACAATATTGTAAAGCGTATTCATATTTTTTGAATCACGTATCCCTCCTGCATTTATGTATGGTGGTGATGTATTTACTTTCCATATCCTTCTTTTTTTTCCATTGCCTAGCAGCAGTTTCATTGTCACCATAATTGTTATTATATTCAAGGCTACTATTTGCATGCTACTTTGTCTGCATGTGTGGGGAAAATGAATACAATGGATGTTTGGATTTTGAAGCAGCAATGTTAGCAGCGGCTGTGGTTATGCTGAAATGCAGCCTATGCCAGAGTGAGAAATGACATTCTGTATTAGAGAATAAGACTCGATGAATTTAGATGTATTCATAAATGAAATGTTAGTGATGTCATTATTATTGCTTGCAGTTCTGCTGAATGTAATTAACCCCGGGGGGGGGGGGGGGGGTATGGACATATGTCATGTAAGAAGTTTCCACAACCCTAGCTACATTCATAGATCAGGGGTTCCTCTAACTGTCTGAATTTACATTTATTGTGTATTTTAATGTAAGATATTTCAGAAAATTGATGAAATAAGTATTAAAAGTTCATAGTCGATTACATTACTAACATAATCCGAAGAGTGGAATGTTTGCCTTTAATTTAATGTGTTCTATGACCCAGTATGCTCAGGTTACAAATATATTATCATTTATTGCTCTATCAACTAATACATGTAGTCGTAAGACAACCACAGTTTTTAAAATTGATCCTAAGCTTCCAGGACAGTGAAAACCCTGTTCAAATTGGTTTAGTTGTTTTTGCACAAAACCTTAAACAATTTTCAAGGAAACAGTTGCTTACTGATTTATACATGTAGTGATTCATAAGGCGTATCAATGTTTATAGCAAAGAAAAATTAATACACTTGTAGATCCTCATTATGATGCAGCAAGTTGTAGTTTTATGATTTGTATTTAATATCTGAACAGTCACAACTACATCTTTTTTACATATGTCATCAATAATCTTATATTAAATAATTACAACATAATAAAAAAACTACATAATTTTACTTGTGAAAGAATGTTCTTGGAATTTAGCAACTTATAAGGGTTTTACAGTTGATACTGGAAATTTGTGTGGTTTTGGAATGATATGTACTATCACTTAGTCAGTTATTTCTAATACATGGTTTTAAGAATCCACATTACTGACAGTTATCGCATGGCCTCAAAGTGAACATATTAAATTTAATCCAATCTAAAATAAGCAACTTTTCTAGTAACTTCTTACATGCTGACTTTATAAATCTTCTTTCACATTGTCCTTTTACTAATATCAGATATTCAGTACCTAGCATTAGAATAAAATATTTTCATTTATATCTTCATTAAGTAACAGCTATGTTGTAAAATGTTTTATAATCATACAAATTTCTCTGCCTACTAGTGCAAGATACTTACAGCAATTTTTTAAAGTGTGGGTAAATGAAGACAAATAAAAAAAAATTCAACAAATTTACTGTTGCATTTCAACTCATTCATTCCTTGTTTCTGTATCCTCTCTCAGTTTAACTTAATTCACATATATCTTTTCCTAGTTCTGCCCCATGCCCAGAAGCAGTTTCCCCAACATTGTGGATGACATAATTAGGCCTTCAAAAGTTTACTGCCAAGCAGAATTCATATTTGAAAGATTTTGTCAGTAGTTGTTGTTGCATCCATAAATGGATCACATACTATAAGCAGTAGAATCTCATTGCATTTTTAATTTTTTTATAAGTGAGATTAACATTAATCTAGAATGAAATGTAAAATTTTTACTTTTATATATAAAATTAAATATTTTTCACACACCAAAGCAGTATCTGAGAAAATTTTTATCTAAATGAATTGAACAAACAAAATCCTTGCAATATCATCCTGCCCACAAAAACGTGAAGAGCTTGGCATAACAGTAACCCTTTTTAAGAATCTGAAATTAAAGTAAATTGGTAAAATATTTCAACTATCTTTGAACAAAAATGCAAAAACATTTTCATATTGGAATTTTTTAACGATTACTAGCCAGACACTGAATCTGCTGATGAGCCTGTGCTCCATTGCAATTAAATTGCAATTAAATTAAATTAAAAAATTAAATTAAAACTACAAAAAGATGGCTGAAACATGTAGTTTAGTAAATTGATATAGTTCCATCCAGAGAAGCAACAGAATACATTTAACAAAGGCAAGTGCTGACACAGCACTGCCTATGTTTCGAGTCTGATGCCGGAATATGATAGTGATGTCTGTTTTCATTTCTTATCTTTGTGGGTTACATCAAAATGAGGTAAAACAGAAGTCAAAGTATCCATGCAAATATTGGGCCAATTAAAACGTTATTAACTCATCTTGAAGTCCTTATATCAATAAATACACCACATAAGGACTTAGGCTCCAAAAGTATGATACATCAACATGTGATACTAAAATAATGTTAAATGAAAAAATATAAAGTTTGTAGCATATATTTCTCTATTCTTAAATGTATGGTACTACCGCTTCCTTGATTTCCTTGGAAAATCCGATTGCAAATAAATGGATCATAGATATGTACAAGTTATTACAAGTGTTTCTTCCTTTTTCAGTCCAAGAGGGGAAAAAAACACATAGCTCAAATTTTCATATACATTGACATGATCAATATAAAGAATGCACGAACAAATTACAAACTGTGCTGTACCGTACTACACAAATTTATTTATTTATCTTATGGCCATGGCACATAATCAATAATACAATTTAAATTATAATTAAAATTCAAAATCATGGTGCAGCCACTGTAGAGCATAATATGAAATAATACACAAACGATATTAAGGAAAAATGAAGAAGCTCACTTATTTTTAAGAATGCAACCATTACAGATAAAATATAGGGTTCTTTCTCAGCAAATAAATACAAAACCAAACCATTTTGTTAGTTCAAATGAACCTTAGATGACTCACCCGAAGATGTGACTTCATCCTCTCCAAAATCCGAGAAACCATCACTATTTGGATCCGAGTAGAATGAAGTCCACTTTGGTGAGGATACAGCAGCAAGTACTGCTCCTTTTAATTTTCTTCTTGCATTGAACTTTTTCATTTCTTCCACTGTATCTGTCAGGTGGATTTTTGTGGCACTTTTATCTCTATCCTAAAAAGAAGAAGAAAAAGAAATACAATATAAATTACACAATTCTAGTAATATCAAACGAAGCTTGACTGTTAAAATTTGGCACTTTTACTGCTCCCGTATTTTTCACTTTCAGTAATTTTTGTGCTTACAATTTGTGAATCAAGTATCAGCCTCCAATCTCTTCCCGCCATATCCAATCAAATTACCATACATTAATTGAACATCAATGACACAACTCAGTGCAATGTCTGTAAGCCTACTCTTAACACTGAGCCCACAGACATGACAAATAATTCATGCCTGTATTTCACGGCTACTGGAGCATGTAATGAGGTGTCAGATACACATCTGTTCATACATACATTTTAAGTACACATTCATTTTCTTGTATGGTACATGTGGTTGAGGATTAAGCTATATGTTATTTTCTGAATTTTCCAAGTAACAGTCCTGTTAAAAATTGTAGTTTGATGAGCATAAATTAGAACTTTATTGCAGATATGGAAGGGGGAGAAGAATTTTTGACTAACTAAATCAGACACTGAAATGAAATATCATGGAAACATTTTATCTTAGAAAGTGAAAGAATCTAAAGCAAAAACGTGTAAAAAGCATATTACAGAAATTGCAATCACAGCTAATACATAAACCGTGGGGCTTTCTGGATTTGTTGTTATACATAACACCAGCTTCCCATACGGCTCTCATTCTCACCAGAAAGTACTGTACTAGCGCTAGACTCGCCATCTGCCAGTGAATTGTTATTTATGATTGATAAGTGTTATTCTGTTTTAAAAAGTCCTTCACAGTTAATAATAAAACAGATATATAATGATATAACAGTGACAGGTAAGACATATATCACAGCTTCATATTTAGTCTCTTTGTTCCTAATATATCAATCCTCCCAAGGGAGTAGCAATGGGGTGGAGGGGGCAAAGGGGGATGGAACTGAGAGTCCCCATTTCTTTTATGTGAAAAGTAACAATATATTTACAATGCTGAGGCAATGGCAACTGTCTACTAACATGTTTAAAAATAACAAAATAACCAAAAAAACAGTATATTCTACACTTAGTACTTCATTTAAAAAAAGAAAATAACAGTTTTTTAATTTTTTTTAATGAGGGTGAGGATAGTTAATATCTATTCAAGTATTATAACAATAATGAAATAATACAAAATACTGCAAGGCAATATAAATTCAAATGAGGATAGGAATGTAAGCAAATTATCAGAGTTAAGTCACAACAGCTGCTATTGCAAAATGAAGATGCGTGAACACAAATACAGACTATTTTGTGTGACATGTTAACCAAGGAAACAGTGAATGATAATAGGATGAACCATAAGCAGGCACTGATGGAGCATAATACTTTCCAACAAATGAACATATGCAGATCACCACACCTGTGAACCATTCATTTGCTTAGAAAACCTGTTCCCACACTCACAATTATTGCCATCCCGAGACCAATACCTAAAATGAACACCATGGTTTGGACCTGGATTATCAACACACCTTGGACACAAAACATTACCAACATTACGCTCTATTTTCTCAACCGTATTTTATATGTACTCATTAGCTATATACATTCTATCCTACTTAGCTCCGCTAATAACCACATAAACACCAGCTGCCCGATTACTCTGGCAGCTTAGTGTGAATTAGGGATGTAACGGAGGTCATGTTTGTGGATGGATGTTCAGTGCTTGACATATTTGGATGTGGATGTTTCGCGGGAGCAGATGCAGAAGTGGAAAAATAAATGTACAATCATTTATTTTTTAATATTTTATCAAAAATAAAATTTTAATCAAAATAAGTATATATTTTGTGCAAGCTATATATTTTTTCAGAAGTACAGTCTATTTCCATACAATACTGCCATACCGATTTATTTTTGCCCCATCTATCAACTCTAGAGGCACAGTCACAGTATAAATTGTAAGGCCTATGATGATGTGATTTTTATAAACAACTCTTGATGGGCCATGAAATGGGTTACTGGACTACATGTAGGACATGTTAGATGTTGCTGCACTCCCAGGCAACAAAAAAGGATCCTTGTTGTCCAACAAACTATGGATATTGGAGGAAGCTATTGAAGGAAAAAATCCTATGAGTGTGTGATAAGGACATATGATGTGCCACAAGAAAGTGTGAGTAGAAAGGATTGCTTGGAACATTTTGTTGGACCTCTTTTACTAGCATTAATGGGTGACCACATCGTACAGTAGTTCTACATGGATGTCCTATAAGAAGGAATGCAAATAAGATGGAATGCAAATAAGTTCAAACTAGTTAATTCATCGCTGAGGTAACAAAACCATTCAGTTCATTGTTACTTTCATTGCAAGATTATTAAAAAAAAATAACCACTTTTTGGTAGCTAAGCGATGATAGGCAGAACCTGGTACAATGGTAAAAGAATAATATATATTGCAAATGTAAACAAAACATCCCTATACATCTGCATTAAAAATTGGGAAAGAAAATGTAGGATTTCATTTGAATGTTTTGCACTTATGGATGCAGATATCCGTTACAACCCTAGTCTGAATCATGACAATAGCAGGGGAAGTGAGGGGGGAGCACTGCATGCTGCACCAAAACTAGAAATACAGTAGATTTGGAGCATTTAACCCTAGGGAAGAAATTTTTGTATTGCCATTTGCATGCGAAACATATAACTTTGGTCCCGTATGATAAGTGTATTGTGAAAAAAGTAGATTAAGATGGAGAGTGTGACCACCCCAGCATTAGACTAGATAATTGCAGGAAACTGCCTATAAACTAGTTCTTGGGAACCAGGATTTGAATCTGGTCTCATTTTATCTCCCAAATCCAGTGCACAGACGTTGCTGCAGCATGACCTGTACAGATTATTTAACTGGGAAGGATAACATGGAATGAAGATAAATGGAAAGAAGAGTCAGCTTATTAGTTACAGAGTTAAAAATCTAAAGATGGTTTATGATAGTCGGGTGAAGAAGGAATTAACTCAAATGGGCAGGAATTATAGTACTTACAAAGGTTACATAATCCCTTGTTTATTGTAAGGTGATGAGGAAATGTTCCCAAGAAGTGAGGGAATAGGTTTATAAAACTTTGGTCAGACCATTGCTTGAGTATGGTAGCATAGTTTGGGGCCCAAATTTTGGGTATTAATTATGGCAGTTGGAGGGCATGCAAGGAAGTGCAGTTAGATTTGTTTGTGGAAATATTCACAGCACCAAGTCAATAATTAATATGATAAATGAGCTGGTTTGGGAGTCATTTGAAGGTCAGAGGAAAATAAAGAAACTGCTGAGCTTATACAAGGTGCATGCTGATGATTAGGCTTGGAAAGACATTGGATTAACAATTTGGAGCAGTGGATGAAAGTGAAAGATGACCACGAAAATAAGCTGGAACTCTATTTTTGGGCATAACAGATAATGAAATTTTTTATATATGTATATGGGGGGAATGTAAACTCCAAACAATTTTTTTTTTTTTTCTGTCATCAGTCTTTCGACTAGTTTGATGCAATCCTCATCCCTTCCTATCTTGTGGTAACCTCTTCATTTCTACATACCCCTTACAACCTGAGTCCTCAATTATCTGCTTCATCTATTCTAAACTCTGTCTTCCTCTACAGTTCTTACCTTCGACTGTTCCCTCCTTTAACAAATTAACCAATCCAGCATGTCTCAAAATATGACCTACCAGCCTGTCTCTTCTTCCTGTAAGCTACTTCCACAAACTTCTTTCCTCATCCATCATTTCCAAAACTCATTCATTTAATACTTCATCTGTCCACTTAATTTTCAGCATTCTTCTGTAGCACCCCATTTCAAATGCTTCAATTTTCTTTCTTTCAGGTATTCCTAAAGTCCATATTTCACTATCATAAAGTGCTGTGCTTCATACATAGAGCAGAATTCACTTGCTTCTCCTATTGCATCAGATTATATTTTTATATTTAATCTACTGTGATTGGAATCCTTTCTGCTACATTTCATCACTTTTGTCTTGCTTTGATTTATATTCAGACCAACATCTTCCTTCAGTATTTTGTTCATGCCATTCAGTAACTTCTCAATATCCTCAGCCCTCTCTGCTAACAAGACAATGTCATCAGCAAATCGTAGCATACCAATTTTTCTCCATAAACACTTATGCCACATGAAAGTTTTCTGTTATTTCATTTATTGCTTCTTCTACATACAAGTTGAATATTAACCGGGATAGACTACAACATTGTCTCACACCCATTTTGACTGACACATATCTCTCATGGTTCTGTACGTTTATTATAGCTACTTGATTCTTATATAGTTTATAAAGTATTCTTCTAACTTGATATTTCAGAACTGACGTCTCTAAAATTATGAACATCTTGTCCCTCCTAACATTATCAAAATCCTTTTCTAAATATGCAAATGCCATAAAAGTATCTTTGTTTTTCTTGAATTGTCATTCTTGTATTAATTTTGAAGCCAGAATTGCTTCCCTCATACCACGATATTTCCTAAACCCAAACTGATCTTCACCTATTATCTCTTCTACTACCCTTTCCATTCTTCTGAATATTATTCTGGTCATTAATTTTGAAGCATATGATGTTAGACTAATGGTGTGATAATTCTCACATTTGTTGGCTTGTGCTTCCTTCAGAAGTGTGAAGAATATATTTTTATGAAAATCAGTTGGAAAATCTCCTTTTTCATAACTTTTTGGTATCAGCTCGAATAATCTTTTGATTCCTTCTTCTCCTTGGGATTTAAGAAGTTCTGCAGGGATCTCATCAATTCCAGCTGCCTTATTTGCTTTCAAGTCATGCAGATCTTTATTAAATTCTGTCCTCAAAACAGGATCTCCCAATTCATCCATGTCGACATCACCTCCCTTTTCCATTACACTATTGTTCAGGTCGTCCCCATCATAAAGTTTCTCACTGTATTCATTTCATCAGTCAGCTCTATCGTATGAGCTTAAAAGAGGTTTCCCATTGACAGCTTTAATGTTTACACCTCTTTTCTTTATTTCTCCAAAATTCTGTCTGATCTTCCTGTATGCATTATCTACTTTACGTATGACCATTTCCTTTTCTACTTCTTGACACTTTTCTTGTAGCCATTTTTCTTTTGCTTTTTTGCATTTCCTGCTTATTTGATTTCTAAATTGCCTGTGTTGCTCTCTTCCTGCTTCATTCTGAACATTTTTTTGTCTTCTCCTTTGATCCATCACTTTCGAAAGCTTCTTTATGATTCAAGGTTTTCAGGCTGCTTCTTCCCTAAAGCCTAATATTTCTTTACGAGCTTTCATTATTTCAGTCTTTAATGCATTCCATTCGTCCTCAGTTGAGCTCCTTTCTGAATTACTTCTTAGACCTAAGTCTACCATTTCTGCAAAATTTTTCTCTCGTGCTAGATTGTTTTAGTTTATTCACTTCCAATCTGTTCTGCTTACATTGTTTCCTTATTTGTTTCAATTTCAGCTTGCACTTCATTACTATCAAATTATGGTCAGAGACCATATCTGCTCCTAGGTTTACAGTCTAGAACTTGATTCCTGAATCTCTGTTTGACTGTGATATAATCTAGCTGATATCTGCTTGTATCCCCAGGACTTTTCCAGGTATATATCCTTCTTGCATGGTTCTTAAGCAGTGTGTTTGCCACAACTAATTAAAATAATCCTGTCACTAAACTGTTCATAATGACTCACACGTTTCCCTACACTCTTATTCATTACAAATCCTACACCAGTGACTCCGACAGCTTGTGTGTTAATTATCCTGTGTTTCCCAGACCAGTAATCCTGTGCATCCTTCCATTTAATCTCATTAAACACAACAACATCTAACTTAAGTCATTCCATGACCCTTTTTAAGTTTTCTAACCTACCTGCCCTATTCAGAATTCCTAACATTCCACACTCCGACTCGTAGAATGTTTCTATCCATTCTGATAACTCCTCCCTAATTGGGGAACTATTTTACCTATGGAATATTTTACCCAGGAAGAAGTCATCATGATATATGTAATTTGAGAGGATTACATGTCCTCGGGATACCCTTTGGTCTTTAATGCAGTGGTTTCCTGTAGTCTTCTGCATCCCCATGCCGTTGATCATTTCTGATTCAACTGCCTTTAGGGGTTATTTCCAACCCCAATGGCAAGAGGATGCCCTAGACCGCTCCCCGCTCTTCTGCCCTCCTTTCAGAGGCCATTGGCAAGCAGTGGCTACTCCTTATACCGGGAATCTTTCGGATGCCAGAGCCTTGTCCCTTCAAACAGGGTGCACCATGTGAAGGAGAGATTGAAATTTGGTTGGAATAGGCTGATATAGCCTCTCCAAAACCTCCTTACTCAAAGAATACAACATAAAAAATAGTAATAATAATATGAAGAAGAAGAAAGGGGTAAACAGAGAAATAGGGAATTACACTGGAGCATGCACTTCATCACATTTATTTTAAATTAACCTGATGTTAGTTAGTTGTCTGTCCACAGGAGATTTAATTGTTTTGTGGAAAGCACTAGAGAAGAATTACATGAAACATTGAACAAGTTTAACCATCAGTTACTGAAAACCCAACATGCCAGCTAAGAATAGCTTAAATAATGATGATTTAATTTAATTATGTTATGAACAATAATGGTTTGAAAATTTTTGGTTCATTTCTCTTTATTACAAAGTTTGCACAAAATTGAGGTGGCCAGAGAAATGAAAAAAAATATCAGATTCAACAGTATGCTACATAAACTCTTTTATCTACAAAACAAATATAATTAATTAATGACTAATCAAAATTGTTATCTTACACACAACCTAATCATTTCATTGTATGGCTTTGCTCCACCAACTATTAGTTTCATACTCAGTCCTCTGATACCCAATGATTTCACTAACTGATCAACAAATAATCAATGATCCTGGCAGTATCTGTCAGAAGTACCTGCTTAAAGTTTACATCATCTTTAATGTAGTATTTTACTCCTGATTGACTGATCACTTAAAATATTATTCCTCTAGATTTGTTGTTTTTTTTTCCCCCCTGCAGCCCTAATAGTTTCAGCACCTACTAACTGTTGTTAATATAATGTAGCATGGATGAAGTACAGTAAAACCAATTTGTATAAAAATTGTTTGAATAATTGTATAAATTGCATTATTTAACACTTTTATTTTAAAAATTTTTAGGTCTGATAAAGCAATTTATCAATGAAGTTAGTTTAAAAATTGTTTCAAAGAATTGCACATTATATATATATATATTCGGAATTGAAATTTTCAATGTCCATTGTGTGTTCATGTCTATCAGTGTTTTGATGCCATTCCAGCCTTCAGTTTTGGTAAGCAATGGTTACTTTTACACATTTTTTGGCAGATGTGTAGCTGAAATCTTAAGTTTAATGTATACTGGGATTCATGTCAAGTTTGCTCACAATAGTACAAATCCCAAGAACAGTAATAACAATAATAAAATTACATGGTAGAAATAATGAGTCCTGTTCGGATGGTATGAAATTGGAGTTTTATATCTTCATCTCCAGTAGAACATTGAGACCCCTAAATTCATTTTTCTAAGAATTATTAAAAAGTAAAGGCATGTGGTGTTGATGTCCAGGAGATTATCTGATAGCCAACTTGTTTTCTACATATGTTGCCTGAAAGACTTTTCTGCTAGTTTTCAGCCAGAAATTTTATTTCTTTGCAGATGACAATATTGTATAATAGAATTACAATGGACAAGAACTGTAAAAATTTACAGAGGAATCGGGGAAAAAATATTTGCTTGAATAGCTCTACATGAAATTAAAATAGTTGATGAAGGGTACAGTGACAAAAAAGAAAAGGTTTTACACGATAAGACAATCTGGAATTATTATTATTATTATTATTGCTTACAGCTTTACGACTTATCAGCACCGAGATCATTAGAGGTAGTTAAGGACTGGGGACAAGGAATTGGAAGGAATTCGGCCATGGCCCTTAAAGAAATAAATATAAATATTTTGGCATATTATTTGCTATTAAATTAGGTTTGGCAGGACATATTAGGATAATAGATCAAAATACTGATGTACTGGAGAGAATAATGAGGGGATAAACCAGTGAAAACAAAGGAGCTAGATAATTCTGGTCTCTTGCTCCAGTACAGTGGGTTGGTACGAAACGTACATTAATGATACCTAATACTGGAGATAAATCGGTTGCTAAGGAGAGTAAGTTGCTTATGGAAATCATCAATGAGCACTCAGCGTCTGGTATGATGAAAAATCTGGGTTGTAAGTCACTGGAACACAGGAAGTAGGTGAAGAAAGCGCTGTATGTGCTAATATTTGGCATACATTGATGATGATGGGACCCAGCACTTTAATTGCTTTACAATACTTACACTATCAGTTTGTATCAAATCCATCTCTAATTCCACATGATGTGGAAAAATTGGTATGTTTTCCACGTTTTCGTCTGTGAATGAATTTTTTAATACATTGTTAAATATAGTATTTCAGACATAAGGGAGCAGAAAGGTTTTGATATGTAGTCAAGGGAGTTATAAGATGGAACAAATTACCACAGAAGGTACACTCATCTCTAAGGTACATTTACATACACATACATAAGGGGGGAAATTATGAATTTTGAAACTATAACACACTAAAGAACAATTTAAACATGAGTTCTCAGCCAGTAACATATCTAAGTTCATGTTGCTATGTAATAACTAAACTCTTATTTAAAATTCACTTATATGCATTCAGTCAAAAATATTTACAAAAATTAATGAAATTAATTGACTTTTGATACATACTCGTAAATACTGAATACAGTCAGAATTTTGAAAATTAAAATAATTAATGGTAGTTCACTGTCATCATTATAAAATAATTTTAAAAATGAGTTAGATACTTCCAAAGCTTGTTATGTTAGAGTCCTCAGCAATAGTTACTGCAGTAAAATGGGCAGACCATAGAACTAGAAATAAATACTGATAGCATTTTTGAGAGAGCAGAACAGGGCATATCAGCTAAAGATAGGTATAGATAGCATTATACCATTTCTACAAATTTTATTTGGTTTAGCCTAGAGACTTACTATATGCAGAGGTATAGAAATTTGGCACAACATTGTACTGATTCATGGAGGATGAAAGAAATAGGAGTGAGAACTTTACATACAATCGCATCAGGAAAGGTTACACATGTGATTCTCAACTAGGGGGCTATGACAAAGCTATTTTCAAACCAAGAAATGACTGAAGGAAAAGGATGCTAAACTTTGTGATAAATAGTTTTAAAAACAACCTATTTAAGGAACACCCAAGTAGATTGTACAAGTAGAAACACCCTATCAACATCAAAAAATTCACTAATCTTATATCTTTAAACAAGCAATTCTTCTATATAAATATACATATATTGTGGATCTTGGGAACAGCTAAAACGATTTGGATAAAATTTCATATTTAGATAATATTTTGCTTTTTAAGTTTACATAAATAGTTGTCTTTCCTGAAAAAACCCAATTTTACAAAATACAAACAATTTTTGCTCTTGATATCTCGAAAACAGCACTAACGCCATCTCGTAGAAGATTCAGGTACCAGGAAGCCTACTAATATTTTCTCTTTGGTTTCACAGAACTCATATATTTAAATTAACATTTCTTGCATACATTTCTTCGCAGGAATACTCGCACTGCCAGTTTCATTGTAAAACATTTAAAAAGTAGATATTGGCTTTGTTGAATGCATTTTTCTCAATTCTTTTTGTTTCTAAAGCCACGTTGTGTCTACTGTTTTGTCTTTGATTGTTGTAAACAACTGTTAGCTTCCTTGTATACTAGCTGACCTGTGTAAAACATTTAAAAAGAAGATTTTAAAAATTGGCTTTGTTAAAAGTGATTCTTTACAAAACTTGTTTGAAAATAATATTTGCAGTTGTAATGTAATCATCATTTACTTTTTGACCCCATGTGTATTTAACACAAACATCAATATTACTGAATTGTAAAAGGTGATTATAAGGGTGCTGTGCAAAGTACGGCCAGTAGAAAAAATTGTTATTTCAGGATGAAAATGTGATTAACGCACTCCTTAGGTATTAGTATTCAAAGAAAGTGTACACGAAGTCGATGAAACAGGTAAGACAAGAGTAGTACAATGCAAATCATCGGGTTACATGCGGTATTAGCCAATATGTAGCAGCCATCTTTGCCATGAATGTGTTTCAAGTAGTTGTATTAGCGGAGGGTGTGGTTAGGTTTAAATGCAGCATGAAGACTAATATTCCATGGTGTATCATGGTTTTTGATGTGAAGAAGGTGGCTGTCAGTACCGAATTCTAACTAAAATAATGCCACAGGTGGCTCCAGACGTCTATCGCCGCTAAGTCAGCAATGTGCCTAATCTTGTTGTGTTTAGGTTGAATGGCAACCTGGACCAGAATGACTACTAACATTCCATGATGCTTAGTGGATTCTGAGAAGAAGAAAAAACAGCTGCCACACCAAATTCTGGCTATAAAAACTTCACAGACAGCTCAAGATGTCTATTAATGCATAGGCAGTAATGTGCATAATCGTATGTTTTGGCGCTAATTACAACATTGTTACATATTTTACGGCTTTCAGGTACACTTTCCTTAAAGTGCCAAGGAAGCAGCTAGCTGTATTTTCAGCCAGATATAACAGTTTTTTCTACTAGCCGTACTTTGCACAGTAACTGGTTGTCATTAAATACTACCAGTTTAATTGTAAAACATTTTATGTAAGTAGGAAAGAAATATATTGAATGACAGCTCAAATGTAATTAGTCAGGAAAAAAGTAGTTTCTGCGCTAGCTCTCAAAAAATTCTGGCTACGATCCTGTGTTCAAATCCCGGTGAGGGCAAGAATTTTTAAGACTTGTATTTGATCATATGAACTATGCTGGGCGTTCTGTGGTTCGGAATCTACATTAAATTGTAGGTCCCAGAGGAAAGGAACTGGCCGTCCTACCTCTGATACAATGGCTTAGAATGCCTCCTCCAGGAGGATCCAATCAATCGACAGGTTAGGTTTTTATACTGTCTATATATTTAATCTGTCCGATCTAAAACTATTATATGAGAAACTCTTGTAAATAGATCAAATTAATTTCTCACGAACTTTTCTAAAGATTTTGTTGAATCTTGCATACTGAACAGGAATCGAAAGATGCGGAGCAAAGATCGGTCACCCTAGGTAATATTAATTAATATTCAGATTTCAAAATCTGAATTGTGAGGCAAACATCATTAGAGTGGCTTTAGGCTGACTACACAAACCAAAGAGAGTAAATGTGGATGATATAAAAGGTCTTTAGAGGAAAGTAGAATGTTCTAAAATTGTAAAAAATGAAATTCATTTTTTACAAAATAAAAGCTGAAAGAAACTCTTCTTAAAAAGAATAAAACATTCTGAATCATAACAAGATAGGTAAATTTTTGTATTTAGAAAGAATCAAGTTCATGGATCAAATCAGATAGAAAACAAGCTTAAAATAAAGCATGAAGAATGCAGAATTCACTACAATAATTTAGAAATAAGAGGGAAAATGATGCAGAGATACAGAAGGAAATGGTTACAATTGCAGAGATATGTCATTTAAGCCGATCAAACAGAATTTTTCTGAAGTGAATGAACATGTGGCACATTATAAAGCGATAATATAAGATATCTTTAATCTCAGACCAAATAACCTTTACCACCACCAATCAACTCAAAATATTGATAACAGACACATGTGGAACAAAAATTGCTAAGGCGAGTTGTCAGTCATTACATAAAATTTAAGTTCAGAATGTGATACATACTCTGAGCCATTTGTGATTTAACACTTCTTGTATTGTTATCCTTTGTGTGTGGTCCACAGTGAGCATCTTCTGCACCAGGTCTTTAGCTGCATCACTGATAAACTCCCACTGAGGCGAGTCCAGCTGAAACACCAAATCCAAAAATTATATTTATGTTGACGTCCCGTAATTTTATTTTCATGAAAGCAACTAGTAAATTTTGTGTAGTGTTGTATTAGATCCAAATATTGATACACATCTGTAATTTTCTGTTGCATTTATTGTAAGGTTTGCAACTTAATTGCTAGACCAAAGAATTTACTCTTTCTTTTTGATATTGCAGTAATTAGTATCGACACATAACTAACAGAGAAGATTTGAAAAGAAGAATTAATAAATGAAATATTTTGAATAATTAAGAAATCACTAAAAATCTGGAAATTTGATTCACTTTTATTACGTTGATCTTCTCATTCAAATTTACAAAGCTACTTGAGGTTAACTAATAGTGACTCAAATAACTTTCACCAGATGTGTAATTTTAATTGTATGTGGATATTTCAGACTACAGACTCATAATTCTGGTAACATTTACAAAATTTACATAAAATTTCATAATATTTTTGGGTTAATTACAGATTAAACAGTAGTAATGACAATAAAATTAAAACAACTGAAATTGTGGGCCGTCATTATTAATTAAAATTCGTGACATTTTTTATGAGATACATAATAATTACTGCTAAGAATGAATACTATATTATTTGTGAAACTTTTACAAAATCTTCTTTTTCCTTGTCTAGAATCTTTCTGTGATTCAGTTTGAGATTTTTTGTTTAATAATTGTGCAAGGAATTGGTCAAGCAACATCAAGTTCCATAACATCTCTGTCACATGTACAACAATAAAATTGATGTGTCAATTGCAAACTATGTCTATCTCATTTACATTTCCTTATTGAAGAATTTGTACTCAATCAATATATCCTTATAAACAGGAAGTAAATATTAAGAAAAATATTAATATCAAGGAAAATGACATATGAAAGCATACATGAATTTAATTTGATTTCAAGAAGTAATTGCAGGGGTTCAAATGATGTGTTTATATTGGGGGTTGCAAATTTAATATTAATGTTGTTACTATGTTAAAAGTCCCATACTGAAATAATAGTATTAAACGAAAATAAAGGATTTCATGTGATTAATGCAAAGCAAGAATCTACCAATATAACTGAAATTATTTAGCTTAGGTATGCATTAAGCTTCAAGTTACACAAACCAAAAGAATGTTTATTTATTAAAAAAAAATTTTTTAAAAAAATTTAAAAAGAAATGAACAGGCTACTCTTGACTGATCATGGCTTAGTTAAAAGTGGGCAGAGGATGAGAATTATAATTTTGAGGGATGTACCAAGCAGTAATGTGAAAATTGAATGCGGGGCTTGTTAGCAATCCCAACGCAAATGAACATGTAGTTTCGATAAGAAGTACAAAAAGCTGTTGACTCAGGTACATGTGAACAATAGCGACTCAGATAGAGTGACAAACAATAAAGTGTGAAGTAAGTGATGGCTAACTGTAGGGCCCTTGCACAAAAAGGTCGACATAGTAACTAACATGGGATAATACACATTTGCAAATTACAGAGGAAATTTATTATATTAATGGGTTTTTAAGTAATTAACCAGTCATCAGTTGGTTTCAACATTACTGATATTGTTAATAATTCTATGCACTGTTTCACATTATAGTGACCAACATGATATAATATGTATTTACAGATTAAAGTGTAAATTTATTATGCTAATGGGTCTTTAAGTAAGAACCGGTTATCAGATAAGTGTGTGTTCTGTTCCACATCTCCGAGACTGTTCTCACATGGGATCAAAGAGAACATAGTTATCTGTCTAAAGGGGATATCGGTTTAATGGTCATGGTTAAGGGAGTCGAGTTATTCCTACTCTCTAACTGGTTACTCACGTGCAGCCGGCCCCTGCAGATGCACTCGTAGAGGCGGTCCCTGGTGCCGAGGAAGGGCAGCGTGCCTGATAGTAGTACATGCAACAGTACCCCCGCAGACCACACGTCCACCGGCTTCCCGTACAGTCGCCGGGCCACCACCTCGGGCGCCATGAAGTGCGGCGTGCCGATACGGCCTGAAACACACCAAACATAGGCACCTGGCTTACAATCGCCATGCCACTTCCTCAAACGATTTCGAATCTTTTCACTTGTATAAAATCTTCTAAGGCTTTCCACCGAGGTAGCGCGTCAATGTAGGGCGACGTTTCGAAGCCTGCCTCCGGCGAAGATTTCATGAATTTGTCTTTTAACTTAGTTGGAATTAAATATATGTATATCCTAAATATATCAACGTATGATGTACGAACTGTTACACGGCTTTGGATCCAATAGTCGTTTCAGAAAGGTAGTGTCTGAGATACTTTCAAAAGTTTGTAGCGACTGTTGCTGTAGTAGTGAGATTCAGAAGTACTGACAAGAAATACGTTGGGCTGGACTGGAGCCAGATGCTTTCTAATCTGCCAGATGCTCAGACCACATTCCATTTACTCTTTCTTCATGTAGACCATACAAGCAATAGTTTTTGTTGGTAAATTGTTTGCTGTAATTTTCGAGTGTGCGGCCTGCTCAACCTGCTGTCAAATAAGGAATGTCTCGATTAAAAGGGCACAACGGGGCACGCATCCACGACCTAGCGCTCGAGTAGAAATACGCAAGCCTCCAGAACATATTTTTCTTTATACCATTTGTTTACGACAAAACAGAAGAGTAGCGACAGAAGAAGAATTATCGCTTACCACATGTGAAAAGATTAAAAATACATGTTTTTCTTCCGATAAAAAATTTACTTAATAATAACTTTGAAGTCATGTGTTCCTTATTTTTATATACTTGAACACTCATTCGTGTGAAGCGATAGTTTCTTACTCTGTCAGTGATAAAATATTATTTCTGTTTCTGTTCATACATATATTGAGTTTTCTCTCTAATTCTATATAACGAATATTTTCGAGTAATTTCGAAATTCAGAACATATGAACACGATATCATAACGTAATTGTCGTATGACGGTATGAAAAACAGCACTCGACATTACTCACGTCCACTTGCCTAATATCTGAGTGAGGATAGTGTCGTCCAGAAGCGGCGAAAGGTGTGGGCGACCGCCTACGGCCTCGCGCTCCATACGCACTTTCCTAATCTTCATTTCTCAAGAAAATAAAATAGTTTTGAAATTCAACATCGTCACTGGTTGGTTTATTCAAAATCTCAAAATAAAGTTTTCCATGCAGACTATTTGGTAATTCACGAACTTAGAAGGTGCTGTGACTGGGTGGAAGCAGCATTTTACAAAGACGTAAGGATACCAAACAACATACGGAATTTATGTTCCAATGGATGACATTTGAATATGGAATAAATCATGTAAAAATAATATACCAATAAAAAAACGAAAGGCTAATACCTAAATCTCAAAAAACATTGGCACAAATTGTTTGAGAAATTGGCATAATTAATTTGTTATCCTATCATAATGTGGAATTTAGAAGCAACCGAGAATCTCTCAAGGTTAGTGACAACAGCTGGAATTCTGCTAAGTTCGTAGACTTCTTTAAATTGATATCTAAAAATGATCTTACATTACGGGAGCACATGAAAGGCATTAATGACAAACAACTTACACACCATTATCTAAGCCAAGACATTCAAAACGAATTGATCACGTTGATTTACCCTGGGCAATGTCATAGAATGAATCGAAATGACCCTTTCACACCAGAAACATTACTACCCAAGCTCAGATAGCTGTGACACTGTGATGGTGTCCTGCGCTGACAAGAGGTTTGCTGTAGGGGATGCTGGCGGTGGAAGAAATTTTCATCATCTAGATTTGGCAAGCACGGTAGGAGAGGTGTTGGTGCACAATTCCTAACCCCTCAGATTGTGTACCAAACCCTGCGTCAAATTCCAAACCTCTCTGGAGTGTGTAAGGAGTATGATAATAATATAATGCATACGGTATTATTGACCGGAGACCCCGAAAGGTAATCGGCCGTCATTTTGACAAAGTTTCGCTTTGCCGTATTTGACTGAGGGCATAAGACACTGTTGTTGGTGATTAGTCCGATTTCATGGTTTCTTTCGGAAAAGAAGCCCTGAATGGGCCTGAACAGATTTCAGCTTCTCCCTTCTTCATCTCGCAATTCAAACAACACAAACTGAAGACACGCATTATCACGGTCATCCACACCTACAGTAACACATACGAACACACGCAGGTGAAGGGAAAGGGAAAGTTCAACGGAAAGTTCCCTTCAAGAGATTTAATTTAATTTAATTGCAATGGAGCACAGGCTCCGGTGGCAATATCCCTACACACCCATCTTCCCCCTATCCTGCACCCACCTACATTTGCCCTCTACAAATTTTATCTTTAAATTCCTTCAAAGTTTTCGGTAAATTATTCATCATTTCTCTTGGTAACTCATTCCAATCCCTGACACCCTTACCTAAAAAAGAGAATCTTCCCACACCCTTGTGCCTGAAATCGAGTGCCAGCTTGTGGTCATGGTCATCTTTTCCCTTCAATGCACTACTTTTCATACCTATTGCAATATCTTTCCATGCCTCATCGCCAGTATATGCCCTGTACACTCCTCATTCTCCTCCTGTCTTGCAATGATTACATCCTCTATGGTGACCACCTTCGCCTGGAACCGTATATTAACCATTAAATGGCGTTACATTACCCTGCTCTGTGGTAACCATGTTTTGTTATTTTGTCTTTGCATTTGATCCTCAACATCTTCTTAGAAAACCATTTTTTCAAGCAAGATGTATTAGTGTTTGTTTCACAGTCTTTATAGTTCATATTTCACAGCCACATACCGACAAACGTTTTAGCAATCTTATGTTATTTGATTAGAAGATGTTTAGTTAAACGCGATTTATCAGGCTAATCCTAATTCTTATTTCTCTTTTATGTCTTCCACATGTCACCATCCTGCTTACAAAATAAGTGAATTCCTTCACATTTTCTAATATTTTGTTATTCACTATTACTTTCCTCCCAAATGTCAGGCCCCAAACAGCGGAGTCTTTAAGACGTTATTCTCGAATCAAATTGGCTCAACGGAACGGTCATGAAAAATTCTGAGCAGTTTGTTAGATTGTATTAATTTTTTGATTACTTCCACTTAAAAGTAAGAGTAAATTACTTTTTCAATATAGTTCGACATTTCGAACAACTCCACAGATCAAACGTTCATTTAGTCAGAATTAGGATAAAAGTTCAAAAATGCATAAAAACATAAAAAAACCGGATGACATTGATGGAAGATGGCTTATCAAAGTATGGTTGGTCTCGGGGAAACACGAGCAGTACCGGATTAGCCACGTAGCAAGAGTTAGCAGATGCTAGGGGCCCCGCTCCTTCTGTGGGCCCCGCACCTCCTTGGGGGGAGAGAGGGGGGGGGGCGCCGCGCTTAGGATTGTCAGGGGCCTCCCCGTTTTGTCATTTTTTATTTATTTTATTTGTTTATTTTTTAAAATCCTCTACCACTGCCCTGGACGGCGTAAACCAATGCCACTTCTTCCCATTTGCTACGGCCTCCACGCTGTTTTAATCCGACTCTGAACACACGACACACATTTCACAAACAGATAACAACACAAACTTTCCACTCTTATGACAAACACTCTAGATCTTAAAAAATCTGGTTGTAGCTACGGTGGGGCCTTCCCACCCCCTATCCTCTTGATTCACGCGAGCTGTCTCCGCAAATAATAATATAATAACAAGTAATCAACGTGATGATAGAAAATATTGGAACAAGTGAATTAACAAAATATATATATATAAAATGACAGTAAACAAAGCCAGGGATAATATTTCCGTGAAAAGAACAAGAAAAATGGAGAA
>JARYHS010013631.1:184016720-184037700 GCA_031002005.1 Vandiemenella viatica | reverse complement strand
TCGTGTGGCAACAAACCAAAAAACCTTGCCATCGCACAAGGCGGTCTAACGAAATGATCGAGCAAGTGGAGAGACTTGTTTTTGGGGGATCGCCGAAAGACTGTTGAACAGATCGCCTCCAGTGTTAGCATTTCCGTGGGTTCTGTGCACACAATCCTGCATGACGACCTGAAAATGAGAAAAGTGTCCTCCAGGTGGGTGCCACGAATGCTGACGGACGACCACAAGGCTGCTCGTGTGGCATGTTGTCAAGCAACGTTGACGCGCAACGAAAGCTCGAATTGGATTTCCTTTACGTCGATTGTGACAATGGATGAGACGTGGATGCCATTTTTCAATCCAGAAAACAAAGCACCAGTCAGCTCAATGGAAGCACACAGATTCATCACCTCCAATTTTTTTTGGGTAAGCGCCAGTGCTGAAAAAATAATGGGTGCCATGTTCCGGGGCAGCGTTCCACAGGGCACTACGGTGACAGGTGCATCCTACGAAAAATGTTTTCAAGAACAAGTTCCTTCCAGCACTGCAAGAAAAACGTCTGGGAAAGGCTGCGCGTGTGCTGTTTCACTAAGACAAACGCACCTACACTTCGGGCTAACGTTACGCAACAGTTTCTTCGTGAAAACAGCTTTGAAGGGATTTCTCATGCTCCCTACTCACCTGACCTGGCTCCTAGTAACTTCTGGCTGTTTCCAACAACGAAAGACACTCTCCGTGGCCGCACATTCACCAGACATGCTGCTATTGCTTAGGCGATTTTCCAGTGGTCAAAACAGACTCATCAAGAAGCCTTCGCCGCAGCCATGGAATCATGGCGTCGACGTTGTGTTAAATGTGTAGGTCTGCAGGGAGATTACGTTGAGAAGTAACAACAGTTTCATAGTTTTTGGGTGAGTAGTTAGTTAGAAAAAAAAAATCGGAGGCCTTAGAACTTGAATGCACCTCGTATCATCACTTTGATTACTTGTTATTATATTATTATTTGCAGAGGCAGCTCGCGTGAATCAAGAGGATGGGGGTGGGAAGGCCCCACCGTAGCTACAACCATATTTGTTAAGATCTGGAGTGTTTGTCATAAGAGTGGAAAGTTTGTGTTGCTATCTGTTTGCGGAATGTGTGTCGTGTGTTGAGAGCCGGATTAAAACAGCGCGGAGGCCGTAGCAGATGTGAAGAAGTGGCCTTGGTTTTCGCCGTCCAGGGCAGTGGTAGAGGATTTAATAAATAAATAAATAAATAAAAATGAAAAATGAAAAAACGGGGAGGCCCCTGACAATCCTAAGCGCGGCGTCTCCCCCCCTGCCCCCAAGGAGGTGCGGGGCCCACAGAAGGAACAGGGCCCGTAGCATCTGCTAACTCTTGCTACGTGGCTAATCCGGTGCTGCTCGTGTTCCCCTAAGACTAACCATACTTTGATAAGCGATCTTCCATCAATGTCATCCGGTTTTTATGTTTTTTATGGATTTTTGAACTTTTATCCTAATTCTGACTATATGAACATTTGATCTGTGGAGTTCTTCGAAATGTCGAACTATATTGAAAAAGTAATTTACTATTCCAGATCTGTTATAATTAAATTGTAAAGTGGAAGTAATCAAAAAATTCATACAATCTAACAAACTGCACAGAATTTTTCATGACCGTTTCGCTGAGCCGATTTGATTCGAGAACGACGTCTTAAAGACTCCGCTGTTTGGGGCCTGACATTTGGGAGGAAAGTAATATTAGTGAATAACAAAAAATTAGGAAATGTGAAGAAATTCACTTATTTTGTAAGCAGGATGGTGACATATGGAAGACATAAAAGAGAAATAAGAATTAGGATTAGCCTGACAAATCGCGTTTAGCGAAACATCTTCTAATCAAATAACATAAGATTGCTAAAACGTTTGTCGGGTGTGTGGGTGTGAAATATGAACTATAAAGACTGTGAAACAAACACTAATACATCTTGCTTGAAAAAATGGTTTTCTAAGAGGATGTTGAGGATCAAATGCAAAGACAAAATAACAAAACATGGTTACCACAGAGCTGGGTAATGTAACGCCATTTAATGGTTAATACATGGTCCCAGGCGAAGGTGGTCACCATAGAGGATGTAGTCCCTTGAAGAGAACTTTCCGGGGAACGTTTTTCCCTTTGCCTTCACCAGCGTGTGTTCGTATGTGTTACTGTAGGTGTGGATGACCGTGATAATGTGTGTCTTCGGTATAGAGTGTTAGTGTTGTTTGAAATGAGAGATGAAGAAGGGAGAAGCTGAAATCTGTTCAGGCCCATTCAGGGCTACTTTTCGAAAGAAACTATGAAATCCGACTAATCACCAACAACAGTGTCTTATGCCCTCAGTCCAATACGGCGAAGCGAAACTTTGACAAAATGACGGCCGATTACCTTTCGGGGTCTCCGGTCAATAATGCCATATGCATTATATTATTATCATTATACTCCTTACACACTCCAGAGAGGTTTGGAATTTAACCCAGGGGTTTGTACACAATCTGAGGGGTTAGGAATTGTGCACCAACACCTCTCCTACCGTGCTTGCCAAATCCAGATGATGAAAATTTCTTCCACCGCCAGCATCCCTTACAGCAAACCTCTTGTCAGCGCAGGACACCATCACGGTGTCACAGCTATCTGAGCTTGGGCAGTATTGTTTCTGGTGTGAAAGGATCAGCCGTCAGGTCATTTCGATTCATTCTCTGACGTTATTCGGGGTACATTAACGTGATCAATTCGTTTTGAATGTCTTGGCTTAGATAGTTTGTCATTAATGCGTTTCATATGCTCCCGTAATGTAAGATCAATTTTAGATATCAATTTAAAGAAGTCTACCAACTTAGCAGAATTCCAGCTGTCATCACTAACCTTGAGAGATTCCCGGTTGCTTCTAAATTCCACATTATGATAGGATAAGAAATGAATTATGCCAATTTCTCAAACAATTTGTGCCAATGTTTTTTTTTTGAGATTTAGGTATTAGCCTTTCGTTTTTTTATTGGTATATTATTTTACATGATTTATTCCATTTTCAAATGTCATCCATTGGAACATAAAATTACGTATGATGTTTGGTATCCTTACATCTTTGTAAAATCCTGCTTCCACCCAGTCACAGCACCTTCCCCGTACCTTCCAAGTTCTGAATTACCAAATAGTCTGCATGGAAAACATTATTTTGATATTTTGAATAAACCAACCAGTGACGATGTTGAATTTCAAAATTATTTTATTTTCTTGAGAAATGAAGATTAGAAAAGTGCGTATGGAGCGCGAGGCCGTAGGTGGTCGCCCACACCTTTCGCCGCTTCTGGACGACACTATCCTCACTCAAATATTAGGCAAGTGGACGTGAGTAATGTTGAGTGCTGTTTTTCATACCGTCATATGATATCGTGTTCATATGTTCTGGATTTCGAAATTACTTGAAAATATTCGTTATATAGAATTAGAGAGAAAACTCAATATATGTATGAACAGAAACAGAAATCATATTTTATCACTGTCAGAGTAAGAAACTATCGCTTCACACGAATGAGTGTTCAAGTATATAAAAATAAGGAACACATGACTTTAAGTTATTATTAAGTAAATTTTTCATCGGAAGAAAAACGTGTATTTTTAATATTTTCACCTGTGGTAAGCCATAATTCTTCTGCCGCTACTCTTCTGTCAAACTACTCGAGCGCTAGCTCGTGGATGTGTACCACGCTGTGCCCTATTAATCCCGACATTCCTTATTTGACAGCATGTTGAGCAGTCAGCACTCTCGTAAATTACTACAGTTTTCCTCTCAGAGTTACGAACAAAAGCTATTGCTTATATGGTCTACATAAAGAGATAGTGATTGGAATGTGGTCTGGGCATCTGGCATATTAGAAAGCATCTCGCTCCAGTCCAGTCCACTACTTTTGAGTCTCACTACTACAGCAACAGTCGCTACAAACTTTTGAAAGTATCTTGGACACTACCTTTCTGAAACGACTATTAGATCCAAAGCCGCGTAACAATTCGTACATCATACATGTCTATATTTAGGGTGTACATACTGAAATGTCTAGGCTCGTTATGCCGAGAAAACATTGACGTGCATGAGATGCAAGATTTTATTTATTCAAAAAATGTTCCTTTAATATTTATTTTTAATTGCAAAAAGCAGGCTTCAATTTAAATTACACCCTCTAATTACAAAAGTACAACACGAGTGCGGAGTTAAAAGAAAAGAGTACATTTATAAAATAAAACACAAAGAAATACATGTTTGTTTAAGATTACACAAAAAATTGAACTCAGCCAGCAAAGAAAAAAAGAACAGAAACTGACAGACAATAAAAAAATTGTTCCCGGCTAGGGAGAGCACGAAACTCCAACAGTTTTGGGTGTATACTGGGTAAATGTTTATATGAATTTTATCACTTATCATTATGGAGTAAGCTGTTGGTGACCTCGATATTTCCTTCACAGCGATGAAACACCTTTCAATGCCATCCACCAACTGAGATGGGTTCATTCTTGGCAACACATGACGAAAAACAGCACGACAAATGATGTCATGACAAAAACATGTCCTCCACGTTTCTTTGAAAATTCTGCGTACACACACACACACATGTGGACTATACGGGGTCTGGCCCCCGAGTGCCCGTGACAGCATGACCACTCTCACCCCCCGCCTCCAGGAGTGGCATCACTACCTGCATCATACAAAGCAACCTAGCCGACAACAGGACGCCAGCAGGAATTTGCCAACCTTCCCTGTCTTCCAAAACGGCTGGATGAAATGTCTCACAAATGGAGAGGTGACGGAAAATCAATGACAGCAGAGACTGGACATTACAATACATTTTATTCCAACTCCGTAAAAAGACAAATTCATGAAAGAAGTGAAAAGATTCGAAATGTCTGAGGAAGTGACATTGCCGGATTCAGAGCGATTGTAAGCCAGGTGCATATGTTTGGTGTGTTTCAGGCCGTATCGGCACGCCGCACTTCATGGCGCCCGAGGTGGTGGCCCGGCGACTGTACGGGAAGCCGGTGGACGTGTGGTCTGCGGGGGTACTGCTGCATGTACTACTATCAGGCACGCTGCCCTTCCTAGGCACCAGGGACCGCCTCTACGAGTGCATCTGCAGGGGCCGGCTGCACGTGAGTAACCAGTTAGGGAGTAGGAATAACTCAACTCCCTTAACCATGACCGTTAAACCGATATCCCCTTTAGACAGATAACTATGTTCTCTTTGATCCCATGTGAGAACAGTCTCGGGGATGTGGAACGGAACACACACACTTATCTGATAATCGGTTTGTTTCTAAAAGACCCATAAGCATAATAAATGTCCACTGTAATCTGTAAATATTTATCATATCATGTTAGTCACTATAAATGTGAAACAGTACATACAATTATTAACAACATCAGTAATGTTACCACCAACTGATGACTGGTTAATTACTTACAAAACCATTAATATAATAAATTTCCACTGTAATTTACAAATGTATATTATCCAATGTTAGTTACTATGTTGACCTTTTTGTGAATGACCCTACGGTTAGCCATCTCTTACTTCCACACTTTATTGTTTGTCACTCTATCCGAGTCGCTATTGTTCAAATGTACCCGAGTCCACAGCTTTTTCTTACGCTTATCGAAAAGGCATGTTCACTTGCGCTGGGATTGCTAACAACTCCTGTATTCAAATGTCACATCACTGCTTTGTACATCCCTCAAAATTTTAATTCTCATCCTCTGCCCACTTATAACTAAGCCGTAATCAGTCGAGAGTAGCCTGTTCATTTTTTATATAAATTAACATTCTTTTGAAGCCTAATACATACCTAAGCTACATAATTTCAGTTATATTGATTGATTCTTGCTTTGTGTTCATCACATGAAATCCTTTATTTTTGTTTAATACTATTATTTCAGTATGGGACTTTTATTATAGAAACAGTATTAAATTTGCAACCCACAATACAAACACATCATTTCAACTCCTACAATTACTTCTTGAAATCAAATTAAATTAATCTATGCTTTCATATGTCATTTACCTTGATATTAATATGTTTCTTAATATTTTCTTCCTATTTATAAGGATATATTGAGTGAGTACAAATTCTTCAATAAGGAAACATTGTAAATGAGATAGATCTAGTTTGAAATAGACACGTCAATTTTGTTGTTGGAATTTGATGTTGCTTGACCAATTCTTTGCACACATACTAAACAAAAAAATCTCAAATTGAATCAAAGAATGATTCCAGACAAGGAAAAAGAAGAATTTGTAAAAGTTTCACAAATAATATAGTATTCAGTTTTAGCAGGCCATGAATTTTAATTAATAATGACAGCCCAAAATTTCAATTGTTTTAATTTTATTGTCATTACTACTGTTTAACCTGTAATTAACACAAAATATTATGAAATTGTATGTAAATTTTGTAAATATTACCAGACTTATGAGTCTGTAGTCTGAAATTTCCACATACAATTAAAATTACACATCTGGTGAAAGTTATTTGAGTTACTATTACTTAACCTCTAGTAGCTTTGTAAACGTGAATGAGAAGATCAGCGTAATAAAAATGAAACCAATTTCCTGATTTTTAGTGATTTATTAATTATTCAAAATATTTCATTTATTAATTCTTCTTTTCAAATTTTCTCTGTTAGTTATGTGTCAATACTAATTACTGCAATATCAGAAAGAAAGAAAGAGTAAAACTTTGGTCTAGCAATTAAGTTGCAAACCTTACAATAAATGCAACAGAAAATTACAGGTTTTTGTCAGAAGTTGGATCTAATACAACACTACAAAAAACTTTAGTAGTTGCTTTCGTTAAAATAAAATGACGGGAAGTCAACATAAATATCATTTTTGGATTTGGTGTTTCAGCTGGACTCGCCTCAGTGGGAGTTTATCAGTGATGCAGCTAAAGACCTGGTGCAGAAGATGCTGACTGTGGACCACACACAAAGGATAACAATACAAGAAGTGTTAAATCACAAATGGCTCAGAGTATGTATCACATTCTGAACTAAAATTTTATTTAATGACTGACAACTCGCCTTAGCAATTTTTTGTTCACATGTGTCTGTTATCAATAATTTGAGTTGATTGGTGGTGGTATGGGTTATTTGTTTTATATTATCGCTTTATAATGCTGCCACATGTTCATTCTCTTCAGAAAAATTCTGTTTGATCTGCTTAAACGACATATCTTCTGCAATTGTAACCATTTCCTTCTGTGTCTCTGCATCATTTTCCCTCTTATTTCTAAATTATTGTAGTGCATTCTGCATTCTTCATGCATTATTTTAAGCACGTTTTCTTTCTGATTTGATCCATGAATTGATTCTTTCTAAATGCAAAAATTTACTTTTCTTGTTATGATTCAGAATGTTTTATTCTTTTTAAGAAGAGTTTCTTTCAGTTTTTATTTTGTAAAAAATGAATTTCATTTTTACAATTTTAGAACATTCTACTTTCCTCTAAAGACCTTTTATATCATCCACTTTTACTCTCTTTGGTTTGTGTAGTCTGAGCCTAAAGCCACTCTTATGATGTTTGCCTCACAATTCAGATTTTGAAATCTGAATATTAATTAATTATTAATAGGGTGACCGATCTTTGCTCCGCATCTTGCGATTCCTGTTCAGTATGCAAATCTTTAGAAAAGTTTGTGAGAAATTAATTTGATCTATTTACAATTCTCATATAATAGTTTTAGATCGGACAGATTAAATATTTAGACAGTATAAAAACCTAACCTGTCAGTTGATTGGATCCTCCAGGAGGAGGCATTCTAAGCCATTGTATCAGAGGTAGGATGGCCAGTTCCTTTCCTCTGGGACCTACAATTTAACGTAGATTCCGAACCACAGAACGCCCAGCATAGTTCATATGATCAAATACAAGTCTTAAAAATTCTTGCCCTCACCGGGATTTGAACACAGGATCGTAGCCAGAATTTTTTGAGAGCTAGCGCAGAAACTACTTTTTTCCTGACTAATTACATTTGAGCTGTCATTCAATATATTTCTTTCCTACTTACATAAAATGTTTTACAATTAAACTGGTAGTATTTAATGACAACCGGTTACTGTGCAAAGTACGGCTAGTAGAAAAAACTGTTATATCTGGCTGAAAATACAGCTAGTTGCTTCCTTGGCACTTTAAGGAAAAGTATACTCGAAAGCCATAAAATATGTAACAATGTTGTAATTAGCGCCAAAATATACGATTATGCACATTACTGCCTATGCATTAATAGACATCTTGAGCCGTCTGTGAAGTTTTTATAGCCAGAATTTGGTGTGGCAGCTGTTTTTTTTCCTCAGAATCCACTAAGCATCATGGAATGTTAGTAGTCATTCTGGTCCAGGTTGCCATTCAACCTAAACACAACAAGATTAGGCACATTGCTGACTTAGCGACGATAGACGTCTGGAGCCACCTGTGGCATTATTTTAGTTAGAATTCGGTACTGCAGTGACCTTATTCACTCAAAAACCATGATACACCATGGAATATTAGTCTTCATGCTGCATTTAAACCTAACCACACCCTTCGCTAATACAACTACTTGAAAATCAACACATTCATGGCAAAGATGGCTGCTACATATTGGCTAATACCGCATGTAACCTGATGATTTGCATTGTACTACTCTTGTCTTACCTGTTTCATCGACTTCGTGTACACTTTCTTTGAATACTAATACCTAAGGAGTGCGTTAATCACATTTTCATCCTGAAATAACAATTTTTTCTACTGGCCGTACTTTGCACAGCACCCTGATAATCACCTTTTACAATTCAGTAATATTGATGTTTGTGTTAAATACACATGGGGTCAAAAAGTAAATGATGATTACATTACAACTGCAAATATTATTTTCAAACAAGTTTTGTAAAGAATCACTTTTAACAAAGCCAATTTTTAAAATCTTCTTTTTAAATGTTTTACACAGGTCAGCTAGTATACAAGGAAGCTAACAGTTGTTTACAACAATCAAAGACAAAACAGTAGACACAACGTGGCTTTAGAAAAAAAGAATTGAGAAAGCCAATATCTGCTTTTTAAATGTTTTACAATGAAACTGGCAGTGCGAGTATTCCTGCGAAGAAATGTATGCAAGAAATGTTAATTTAAATATATGAGTTCTGTGAAACCAAAGAGAAAATATTAGTAGGCTTCCTGGTACCTGAATCTTCTACGAGATGGCGTTAGTGCTGTTTTCGAGATATCAAGAGCAAAAATTGTTTGTATTTTGTAAAATTGGGTTTTTTCAGGAAAGACAACTATTTATGTAAACTTAAAAAGCAAAATATTATCTAAATATGAAATTTTATCCAAATCGTTTTAGCTGTTCCCGAGATCCACAATATATGTATATTTATATAGAAGAATTGCTTGTTTAAAGATATAAGATTAGTGAATTTTTTGATGTTGATAGGGTGTTTCTACTTGTACAATCTACTTGGGTGTTCCTTAAATAGGTTGTTTTTAAAACTATTTATCACAAAGTTTAGCATCCTTTCCTTCAGTCATTTCTTGGTTTGAAAATAGCTTTGTCATAGCCCCCTAGTTGAGAATCACATGTGTAACCTTTCCTGATGCGATTGTATGTAAAGTTCTCACTCCTATTTCTTTCATCCTCCATGAATCAGTACAATGTTGTGCCAAATTTCTATACCTCTGCATATAGTAAGTCTCTAGGCTAAACCAAATAAAATTTGTAGAAATGGTATAATGCTATCTATACCTATCTTTAGCTGATATGCCCTGTTCTGCTCTCTCAAAAATGCTATCAGTATTTATTTCTAGTTCTATGGTCTGCCCATTTTACTGCAGTAACTATTGCTGAGGACTCTAACATAACAAGCTTTGGAAGTATCTAACTCATTTTTAAAATTATTTTATAATGATGACAGTGAACTACCATTAATTATTTTAATTTTCAAAATTCTGACTGTATTCAGTATTTACGAGTATGTATCAAAAGTCAATTAATATTTGTAAATATTTTTGACTGAATGCATATAAGTGAATTTTAAATAAGAGTTTAGTTATTACATAGCAACATGAACTTAGATATGTTACTGGCTGAGAACTCATGTTTAAATTGTTCTTTAGTGTGTTATAGTTTCAAAATTCATAATTTCCCCCCTTATGTATGTGTATGTAAATGTACCTTAGAGATGAGTGTACCTTCTGTGGTAATTTGTTCCATCTTATAACTCCCTTGACTACATATCAAAACCTTTCTGCTCCCTTATGTCTGAAACACTATATTTAACAATGTATTAAAAAATTCATTCACAGACGAAAACGTGGAAAACATGCCAATTTTTCCACATCATGTGGAATTAGAGATGGATTTGATACAAACTGATAGTGTAAGTATTGTAAAGCAATTAAAGTGCTGGGTCCCATCATCATCAATGTATGCCAAATATTAGCACATACATCGCTTTCTTCACCTACTTCCTGTGTTCCAGTGACTTACAACCCAGATTTTTCATCATACCAGACGCTGAGTGCTCATTGATGATTTTCATAAGCAACTTACTCTCCTTAGCAACCGATTTATCTCCAGTATTAGGTATCATTAATGTACGTTTCGTACCAACCCACTGTACTGGAGCAAGAGACCAGAATTATCTAGCTCCTTTGTTTCACTGGTTTATCCCCTCATTATTCTCTCCAGTACATCAGTATTTTGATCTATTATCCTAATATGTCCTGCCAAACCTAATTTAATAGCAAATAATATGCCAAAATATTTATATTTATTTCTTTAAGGGCCATGGCCGAATTCCTTCCAATTCCTTGTCCCCAGTCCTTAACTACCTCTAATGATCTCGGTGCTGATAAGTCGTAAAGCTGTAAGCAATAATAATAATAATAATAATTCCAGATTGTCTTATCGTGTAAAACCTTTTCTTTTTTGTCACTGTACCCTTCATCAACTATTTTAATTTCATGTAGAGCTATTCAAGCAAATATTTTTTCCCCGATTCCTCTGTACATTTTTACAGTTCTTGTCCATTGTAATTCTATTATACAATATTGTCATCTGCAAAGAAATAAAATTTCTGGCTGAAAACTAGCAGAAAAGTCTTTCAGGCAACATATGTAGAAAACAAGTTGGCTATCAGATAATCTTACAGCATCTCCTGGACATCAACACCACATGCCTTTACTTTTTAATAATTCTTAGAAAAATGAATTTAGGGGTCTCAATAATGTTCTACTGGAGATGAAGATATAAAACTTCAATTTCATACCATCCGAACAGGAAGTGGTCTACTCATTATTTCTACCATGTAATTTTATTATTGTTATTACTGTTCTTGGGATTTGTACTATTGTGAGCAAACTTGACATGAATCCCAGTATACATTAAACTTAAGATTTCAGCTACACATCTGCCAAAAAATGTGTAAAAGTAACCATTGCTTACCAAAACTGAAGGCTGGAATGGCATCAAAACACTGATAGACATGAACACACAATGGACATTGAAAATTTCAATTCCGAATATATATATATATATATATATATATATATATAAAACATAAGTGCAATTCTTTGAAACAATTTTTAAACTAACTTCATTGATAAATTGCTTTATCAGACCTAAAAATTTAAAAATAAAAGTGTTAAATAATGCAATTTATACAATTATTCAAACAATTTTTATACAAATTGGTTTTACTGTACTTCATCCATGCTACATTATATTAACAACAGTTAGTAGGTGCTGAAACTATTAGGGCTGCAGGGGGGGAAAAAAAAACAACAACTAGAGGAATATTATTTTTAATATTTTAAGTGATCAGTCAATCAGGAGTAAAATACTACATTAAAGATGATGTAAACTTTAAGCAGGTACATTTGACAGATACTGCCAGGATCATTGATTATTTGTTGATCAGTTAGTGAAATCATTGGGTATCAGAGGACTGTGAGTATGAAACTAATAGTTGGTGGAGCAAAGCCATACAATGAAATGATTAGGTTGTGTGTAAGATAACAATTTTGATTAGTCATTAATTAATGATATATTTGTTTTGTAAATGATAGAGGTGACTAAAAGAGTTTATGTAGCATACTGTTGAATCTGATAATTTTTTTTCCATTTCTCTTGCCACCTCAATTTTGTGCAAACTTTGTAATAAAGAGAAATGAACCAAACAAATATTGTTCATAACATAATTAAATTAAATCATCATTATTTAAGCTATTCTTAGCTGGCATGTTGGGTTTTCAGTAACTGATGGTTAAACTTGTTCAATGTTTCATTGTAATTCTTCTCTAGTGCTTTCCACAAAACAATTAAATCTCCTGTGGACAGACAACTAACTAACATCAGGTTAATTTAAAATAAATGTGATGAAGTGCATGCTCCAGTGTAATTCCCTATTTCTCTGTTTACCCCTTTCTTCTTCTTCATATTATTATTACTATTTTTTATGTTGTATTCTTTGAGTAAGAGTTTTGGAGAGGCTATATCAGCCTATTCCAACCAAATTTCAATCTCTCCTTCACATGGTGCACCCTGTTTGAAGGGACAAGGCTCTGGCATCCGAAAGATTCCCGGTATAAGGAGTAGCCACTGCTTGCCAATGGCCTCTGAAAGGAGGGCAGAAGAGCGGGGAGCGGTCTAGGGCACCCTCTTGCCATTGGGGTTGGAAATAACCCCTAAAGGCAGTTGAATCAGAAATGATCAACGGCATGGGGATGCAGAAGACTACAGGAAACCACTGCATTAAAGACCAAAGGGTATCCCGAGGACATGTAATCCTCTCAAATTACATATATCATGATGACTTCTTCCTGGGTAAAATATTCCATAGGTAAAATAGTTCCCCAATTAGGGAGGAGTTATCAGAATGGATAGAAACATTCTACGAGTCGGAGTGTGGAATGTTAGGAGTTCTGAATAGGGCAGGTAGGTTAGAAAACTTAAAAAGGGTCATGGAATGACTTAAGTTAGATGTTGTTGTGTTTAATGAGATTAAATGGAAGGATGCACAGGATTACTGGTCTGGGAAACACAGGATAATTAACACACAAGCTGTCGGAGTCACTGGTGTAGGATTTGTAATGAATAAGAGTGTAGGGAAACGTGTGAGTCATTATGAACAGTTTAGTGACAGGATTATTTTAATTAGTTGTGGCAAACACACTGCTTAAGAACCATGCAAGAAGGATATATACCTGGAAAAGTCCTGGGGATACAAGCAGATATCAGCTAGATTATATCACAGTCAAACAGAGATTCAGGAATCAAGTTCTAGACTGTAAACCTAGGAGCAGATATAGTCTCTGACCATAATTTGATAGTAATGAAGTGCAAGCTGAAATTGAAACAAATAAGGAAACAATGTAAGCAGAACAGATTGGAAGTGAATAAACTAAAACAATCTAGCACGAGAGAAAATTTTTGCAGAAATGGTACACTTAGGTCTAAGAAGTAATTCAGAAAGGAGCTCAACTGAGGACGAATGGAATGCATTAAAGACTGAAATAATGAAAGCTCGTAAAGAAATATTAGGCTTTAGGGAAGAAGCAGCCTGAAAATCTTGGATCATAAAGAAGCTTTCGAAAGTGATGGATCAAAGGAGAAGACAAAAAAATGTTCAGAATGAAGCAGGAAGAGAGCAACACAGGCAATTTAGAAATCAAATAAACAGGAAATGCAAAAAAGCAAAAGAAAAATGGCTACAAGAAAAGTGTCAAGAAGTAGAAAAGGAAATGGTCATAGGTAAAGTAGATAATGCATACAGGAAGATCAGACAGAATTTTGGAGAAATAAAGAAAAGAGGTGTAAACATTAAAGCTGTCAATGGGAAACCTCTTTTAAGCTCATACGATAGAGCTGACTGATGAAATGAATACAGTGAGAAACTTTATGATGGGGACGACCTGAACAATAGTGTAATGGAAAAGGGAGGTGATGTCGACATGGATGAATTGGGAGATCCTGTTTTGAGGACAGAATTTAATAAAGATCTGCATGACTTGAAAGCAAATAAGGCAGCTGGAATTGATGAGATCCCTGCAGAACTTCTTAAATCCCAAGGAGAAGAAGGAATCAAAAGATTATTCGAGCTGATACCAAAAAGTTATGAAAAAGGAGATTTTCCAACTGATTTTCATAAAAATATATTCTTCACACTTCTGAAGGAAGCACAAGCCAACAAATGTGAGAATTATCACACCATTAGTCTAACATCATATGCTTCAAAATTAATGACCAGAATAATATTCAGAAGAATGGAAAGGGTAGTAGAAGAGATAATAGGTGAAGATCAGTTTGGGTTTAGGAAATATCGTGGTATGAGGGAAGCAATTCTGGCTTCAAAATTAATACAAGAATGACAATTCAAGAAAAACAAAGATACTTTTATGGCATTTGCATATTTAGAAAAGGCTTTTGATAATGTTAGGAGGGACAAGATTTTCATAATTTTAGAGACGTCAGTTCTGAAATATCAAGATAGAAGAATACTTTATAAACTATATAAGAATCAAATAGCTATAATAAACGTACAGAACCATGAGAGATATGTGTCAGTCAAAATGGGTGTGAGACAATGTTGTAGTCTATCCCGGTTAATATTCAACTTGTATGTAGAAGAAGCAATAAATGAAATAACAGAAAACTTTCATGTGGCATAAGTGTTTATGGAGAAAAATTGGTATGCTACGATTTGCTGATGACATTGTCTTGTTAGCAGAGAGGGCTGAGGATATTGAGAAGTTACTGAATGGCATGAACAAAATACTGAAGGAAGATGTTGGTCTGAATATAAATCAAAGCAAGACAAAAGTGATGAAATGTAGCAGAAAGGATTCCAATCACAGTAGATTAAATATAAAAATATAATCTGATGCAATAGGAGAAGCAAGTGAATTCTGCTCTATGTATGAAGCACAGCACTTTATGATAGTGAAATATGGACTTTAGGAATACCTGAAAGAAAGAAAATTGAAGCATTTGAAAGGTGGTGCTACAGAAGAATGCTGAAAATTAAGTGGACAGATGAAGTATTAAATGAATGAGTTTTGGAAATGATGGATGAGGAAAGAAGTTTGTGGAAGTAGCTTACAGGAAGAAGAGACAGGCTGGTAGGTCATATTTTGAGACATGCTGGATTGGTTAATTTGTTAAAGGAGGGAACAGTCGAAGGTAAGAACTGTAGAGGAAGACAGAGTTTAGAATAGATGAAGCAGATAATTGAGGACTCAGGTTGTAAGGGGTATGTAGAAATGAAGAGGTTACCACAAGATAGGAAGGGATGGAGGATTGCATCAAACTAGTCGAAAGACTGATGACAGAAAAAAAAAAAAAAAATTGTTTGGAGTTTACATTCCCCCATATACATATATAAAAAATTTCATTATCTGTTATGCCCAAAAATAGAGTTCCAGCTTATTTTCGTGGTCATCTTTCACTTTCATCCACTGCTCCAAATTGTTAATCCAATGTCTTTCCAAGCCTAATCATCAGCATGCACCTTGTATAAGCTCAGCAGTTTCTTTATTTTCCTCTGACCTTCAAATGACTCCCAAACCAGCTCATTTATCATATTAATTATTGACTTGGTGCTGTGAATATTTCCACAAACAAATCTAACTGCACTTTCTTGCATGCCCTCCAACTGCCATAATTAATACCCAAAATTTGGGCCCCAAACTATGCTACCATACTCAAGCAATGGTCTGACCAAAGTTTTATAAACCTATTCCCTCACTTCTTGGGAACATTTCCTCATCACCTTACAATAAACAAGGGATTATGTAACCTTTGTAAGTACTATAATTCCTGCCCATTTGAGTTAATTCCTTCTTCACCCGACTATCATAAACCATCTTTAGATTTTTAACTCTGTAACTAATAAGCTGACTCTTCTTTCCATTTATCTTCATTCCATGTTATCCTTCCCAGTTAAATAATCTGTACAGGTCATGCTGCAGCAACGTCTGTGCACTGGATTTGGGAGATAAAATGAGACCAGATTCAAATCCTGGTTCCCAAGAACTAGTTTATAGGCAGTTTCCTGCAATTATCTAGTCTAATGCTGGGGTGGTCACACTCTCCATCTTAATCTACTTTTTTCACAATACACTTATCATACGGGACCAAAGTTATATGTTTCGCATGCAAATGGCAATACAAAAATTTCTTCCCTAGGGTTAAATGCTCCAAATCTATTTCTAGTTTTGGTGCAGCATGCAGTGCTCCCCCCTCACTTCCCCTGCTATTGTCATGATTCAGACTAGGGTTGTAACGGATATCTGCATCCATAAGTGCAAAACATTCAAATGAAATCCTACATTTTCTTTCCCAATTTTTAATGCAGATGTATAGGGATGTTTTGTTTACATTTGCAATATATATTATTCTTTTACCATTGTACCAGGTTCTGCCTATCATCGCTTAGCTACCAAAAAAGTGGTTATTTTTTTTTTAATAATCTTGCAATGAAAGTAACAATGAACTGAATGGTTTTGTTACCTAAGCGATGAATTAACTAGTTTGAACTTATTTGCATTCCATCTTATTTGCATTCCTTCTTATAGGACATCCATGTAGAACTACTGTACGATGTTGTCACCCATTAATGCTAGTAAAAGAGGTCCAACAAAATGTTCCAAGCAATCCTTTCTACTCACACTTTCTCGTGGCACATCATATGTCCTTATCACACACTCATAGGATTTTTTCCTTCAATAGCTTCCTCCAATATCCATAGTTTGTTGGACAACAAGGATCCTTTTTTGTTGCCTGGGAGTGCAGCAACATCTAACATGTCCTACATGTAGTCCAGTAACCCATTTCATGGCCCATCAAGAGTTGTTTATAAAAATCGCATCATCATAGGCCTTACAATTTATACTGTGACTGTGCCTCTAGAGTTGATAGATGGGGCAAAAATAAATCGGTATGGCAGTATTGTATGGAAATAGACTGTACTTCTGAAAAAATATATAGCTTGCACAAACTATATACTTATTTTGATTAAAAATTTATTTTTGATAAAATATTAAAAAATAAATGATTGTACATTTATTTTTCCACTTCTGCATCTGCTCCCGCGAAACATCCACATCCAAATATGTCAAGCACTGAACATCCATCCGCAAACATGACCTCCGTTACAACCCTAATTCACACTAAGCTGCCAGAGTAATTGGGCAGCTGGTGTTCATGTGGTTATTAGTGGAGCTAAGTAGGAAAGAAAGTATATAGCTAATGAGTACGTACAAAATAGGGATGAGAAACTAGAGGGTAATGTTGGTAATGTTTTGTGTCCAAGGTGTGTTGATAATCCAGCTCCAAACCATGGTGTTCATTTTAGGTATTGGTCTTGGGATGGCAATAATTGTGAGTGTGGGAACAGGTTTTCTAAGCAAATGAATGGTTCACAGGTGTGGTGATCTGCATGTTCATTTGTTGGAAAGTATTATGCTCCATCATGCCTGCTTATGGTTCATCCTATTATCATTCACTGTTTCCATGGTTAACATGTCGCACAAAATAGTCTGTATTTGTGTTCACGCATCTTCATTTTGCAATAGCAGCTGTTGTGACAACTTACTCTAAACTGTAAAAAGTGCAAGACAATGAGCATAACTAACAAAAAGAATCCGATTGTTCAGAAATACGAGTTAAACAATACAGTTATTGATATGGTCGATTCTATTAAATATTTGGGAGTAACAGTACAAAGGAACATGAAATGGGACATACACATTAATTCTTTAGTAGGTAGAGCAAATTCTAGGCTGCGATTCATAGGTAGAATCTTGAAAAATTGTAATGAACAAACAAAGGAGATAGCGTACAAATCTCTTGTGCGTCCACATTTGGATTATTGTTGTGCCATTTGGGACCCGTTTCGTAAGGGATTGATCGAAAGTATAGAGAAAGTACAGAGAAGAGCCGCTCGATTCGTGACCGCTTGCTACAGTCCTTATGAAAGCGTCACAGAACTGATTAGTAGATTAGGTTGGGAGTCTCTGGTAGATAGACGACACACGTTTCATTTAAACTTATTGGAAAACATGCGTACTCCAACTTTCACTCATGAGTGTAGTGAAATACTTCTTCCACCAACCTATTTGAGTCGGAAGGACAGGAAAGATAAAATTAGAGAAATAAGGTGCCGGACTGATTCTTATATGAATTCTTTTTTCCCTCGTACTATTAGGGATTGGAATGCACAGCAAAGAGATTAGCTTTGGTGCTGAGCACCCTCTGCCACCCACAATTTTGTGAATTGCAGAGTATATATGTAGATGTAGATGTAACTCTGATAATTTGCTTACATTCCTATCCTCATTTGAATTTATATTGCCTTGCAGTATTTTGTATTATTTCATTATTGTTATAATACTTTAATAGTTATATATAAGATAATAACTATCCTCACCCCTCATTAAAAAAATAAAAAGGTGTTTTCTTTTTTTAAATGAAGTACTAAGTGTTTGTTTGGTTATTTTGTTATTTTTAAACATGTTAGTAGACAGTTGCCATTGCCTCAGCATTGTAAATATATTGTTACTTTTCACATAAAAAAAATATTGGGGACTCTCAGTTCCATCCCCCTTTGCCCCCTCCACCCCATTGCTACTTCCCTTGGGAGGATTGATATATTAGGAACAAAGAGACTAAATATGAAGCTGTTATATATGTCTTACCTTTCACTGTTTCATTATATATCTGTTTTATTATTATTGTTAACTGTGAAGGACTTTTGAAAACAGAATAACACTTATCAATCATAAATAACAATTCACTTGTAGATGGCGAGTATTGCGCTAGTACAGTACTTTCTGGTGAGAATGAGAGCCTTGTGGGTAGCTGGTGTATGTATAACAATAAAATTATGCTATAAATCCAGAAAGCCCCACTCTTTGAATATAGAACACGGTTTATGTATTAGCTGTGATTGCCATTTCTGTATATGCTTTTTACACGTTTTTGCTTTAGATTCTTTCACTTTTAAGATAAAATATTTCCATGATATTTCATTTCAATGTCTGATTTAGTTAGTCACAAACCCCCTCCCCCCTCCATATCTGCAATAAAGTTCTAATTTATGCTCATCAAACTACAATTTTTAACAGGACTGTTACTTGGAAAATTCGGAAAATAACATATAGCTTAATCCTCAACCACGTGTACCATACAAGAAAATGAATGTGTACTTAAAATGTATGTATGAACAGATGTGTATCTGACACCTCATTACATGCTCCAGTAGCCGTGAAATACAGGCATGAATTATTTGTCATATCTGTGGGCTCCGTGTTAAGAGTAGGCTTACAGACATTGCACTGAGTTGTGTCATTGATGTTCAATTAATGTATGGTAATTTGATTGGATATGGCGGGAAGAGATTGGAGGCTGATACTTGATTCACAAATTGTAAGCAGAAAAATTACTGAAAGTGAAAAATACGGGAGCAGTAAAAGTGCCAAACTTTAACAGTCAAGCTTCGTTTGATATTACTAGAATTGTGTAATTTATATTATATTTCTTTTTCTTCTTCTTTTTAGGATAGAGATAAAAGTGCCACAAAAATCCACTTGACAGATACAGTAGAAGAAATGAAAAAGTTCAATGCAAGAAGAAAATTAAAAGGAGCAGTACTTGCTGCTGTATCCTCACCAAAGTGGACTTCATTCTACTCGGATCCAAATAGTGACGGTTTCTCGGATTTTGGAGAGGATGAAGTCACATCTTCGGGTGAGTCATCTAAGGTTCATTTGAACTAGCAAGATGGTTTGGTGTTGTATTTATTTGCTGAGAAAGAACCATATGTTTTATTTGTAATAGTTGCCTTCTTAAAAATAAGTGAGCCTCTTCATTTTTCCTTAATATCATTTGTATATTATATTGCACAGTTTGTAATTTGTTCATGCATTCTTTATATTGATCATGTGAATGTATATGAAAATTTGAACTTCGTGTTTTTCTCCCCTCTTGGACTGAAAAAAGGAATAAACACTTGTAATAACTTGTACATATCTATGATCCATTTATTTCCAACTGGATTTTCCATGGAAAGCAAAGGAAGCGGTAGTGCCATACATTTACGAATAGAGAAATATATGCTACAAACTTTATATTTTTCTCATTTAACATTTTTTTAGTATCACAGGTTTGTACCATGAATGTTGATGTATCATACTTTTCAGGAACCCAAGTCTTTACGTGGTATATTTATTGATATAAGGACTTCAAGATGAGTTAATAATGTTGTCATTTGCAGGGATACTTTGACTTCTGTTTTACCTCATTTTGATGTAACCCACAAAAATAAGAAATGAAAGCAGGCATCACTATCAGATCCTGGCATCAGACTCGAAACATAGCCAGTTCTGTGTCAGCACTGGCTATGTTTCTTTATGTTAAATATATTCTGTTGCTTCTCTGGATGGAACTATATGCTTCATCCATCTTTTTTTTAGTTTTCATCAGCAGATACAGTGTCTGGCCAGTAATCATTTAAAAATTCCATTATGGAAATGTGTTTGCGTTTTTGTTTAAAGATAGTTGAAATACAGGGTGTACCTAAATTAATATCGGGGTTTTAACGCTTTGTAGTATTTATTAAATAAAACGTAAAATTATAATTAATGCATGAAATGAAAGAGCAACTCGGACAGTTTTGTTTGTTGGTACCTGTGCGTATGTGCATGCAATGTTTTTTCCATCATCTATTACAAAGCGCTTGTAGCAAAAATGGCACAACGATGAAGATTATCTGGATCATGTTGTTTTCAGTGATGAATCGACATTTCACCTTAGTGCACATGTGAACACTCATAATGTGCGCACCTGGGGCTCATAAAATCCTCACGAGATGGTGCAATTGCAACGGGACTCCCCTAAGCTGAATGTTTTTGTGACCTATCTCAGCGGAAAGTTTATGGGCCTTTTTTCTTTGGACAAA